>CM051493.1:27686839-27776155 GCA_028031935.1 Paedocypris micromegethes
TTTTTGTTTTGTTTTGTGTATTGCGACTTCCTCTTCATCTGAACATAAGGACACAAATCTGCCTGAAAAGGTTTTTTAGATTTCTTTTTGTCCTCCGCCAACCTCGCACGTCCACACATCACTGACCGTAATAACAAGCCTGAAGATGGGGGTTCTGCTCTCATTCACAGGAAACCAGGCAAAACACGCAATCCAGACTGATTCAATGATGATACGTGTAATGCATAGAGACCATATAAATTGCATGGAGCAAACAAAGGCACAATTTTACAAATCTGAAACAAAAACAATATGGCTTTTGAAAGCATCCATATCTTAGTACATCAAACCGAGGCCTTTGTCGCATCATCAGAGACTCATTTTCCGCTTTGAGAGAGATATAATAGCCTATAATGAGTGAGTGAGTGAGAGAAAGAAAGATGAGAAACAGCCCTCCATCTGCACTCACATCTTTGTAATCTAGAGTGTGCAGATTTAAATTAAGATCGGGCCACGAGATACAGATTTGGCAGGTTCCCATGACGACCACCTTTCACCCAAACTGCTTTTAATCTGATGGTAATCATGGTTAAATGACAGACTGATGATAAGGACGGAAAGAGCTTTTTCTTGTAGATGATTTTCTATTATGGTCCGGTCAGACTGCTGTCATGGTTTCTTTTCATGGAGATTTGGTTGTGACGCTGCGTGTAAAGGATAATTAGGTCTTTAATAAGGGTGATTAGGGCTCATTGTGAAGCAGTTGAGCTCTTTTTAACATTGAAGTCACGTTTGAATAATACACAGAGGAGGAAGATGCCTAAAATATACGAATTAATGTGATGAAATTCATAGCAAATAAATAATATACACACACAGACACATTGAAATTATTACTTAAAATCCTCATAACAATTTGCAGGAACCTCTTTTAGGTAAACTGGATGTTTGTTTGTTTGTTTGTTTTTTGTTTAAAAACAAAGAATAACCGCACACTAGTGGTCCAGCACGAGACCACAATTTAACTGACTGACGATTGGCTGAAACGAACTTGACGTCACAGCAAGGATGTTTAAAGGGGAGAGAGGTCTGTTAACGGCGACGCGTTTTTGTACGGCGCTAGTTTATAATGGTCACAACACTCATTCCTCCGTGGAAAATTATTTAAATGTTGCCGAATAACGCTGTGTGCGATCTGAACGATTCTGGAGTGTGTATTTCTGATTTCCTGCACTAAACGGAATCATCGATTCATACCGCGATTATTTGGGTTATTTGCTTGAAAGTGCATGAAATGACCTGGAAGTTGTGAAGCAGGTGAGTGTTGTGGTGACATATCAGCTGCAGGAACATTATCTGTTTGTTTCTTGTCCAGGAACTGAACGAAACATCTGCTCTGGGTACATGTGATCTATTTTAGGTAGTGACCCATTTATTATGGTGAACAGTGCTTGTAACACACAAGCTCGCGGTGGAATGGGAGCCCTGGCGTGGAAGCGTTGCGCTGGATGTGGATGCAAGATTTCGGATCGGTTTCTCCTTTTTGCCTTGGATGGATACTGGCACTGCCACTGTCTCAAGTGTTCCTGCTGCCAAGCTCAGCTGGCAGAAATCGGCTCGTCTTGCTTCACAAAACGAGGCTTGATCCTCTGCAAAACGGACTATATACGGTCGGATATATACGTACTGTGTATATATTTTTTCAATTTGTGTGTGTGTGTGTGTGTGTGTGTGTGTGTGTGTGTGTGTGTGTGTGTGTGTGTTACTTTTATGTATACAAGTATATGAGGCAATTTTATGTAGAATAGAATGGCATTTTTTTTTCAAGTAGGATAGTAGCAGAATCATGTTCTGATCATAAAATAATTTGTTGTGATTGATTGATAATCTTTGCAGATTATTTGGCAGCAGTGGGGCCTGCAGGTCTTGCAGTAAATCCATCCCAGCAAACGAAATGGTGATGAGAGCACAAGGAAATGTTTTCCACGTTCAGGTGATGCATTTTGTCACATTTGTGCATTTGACTAATTTATAAACAATTGGTTAAGTGTAAGTTTTCAAATAATGTTCATTTTATTCTTTGTTTTGCAGTGTTTTGTATGTTCCATCTGCCGCAGCCAGTTAATACCTGGTGACCGTTTTCACTTTGTGAATGGAAATTTGTTCTGCGAGCGTGACAGACCACCAGCTTCCACACACAGAAAGGACTGCTTGGATTCAATCAGGGTGTGCAACCTTTCTGAACAGAAGTTCTAATCTTATGAAGCTTTTGGAACACCTCTCATATTTAAGACCTCAAATAACCCCATTTTTGCTCTGTCAGCTTTGGACTATTTTGTGGAAGCTCTAAAATTGTGAAAATTCCTGGTGGTTTAAATGAGGTTAATCACTGGAGCTTAAAAGCAATATCAGAAAGCATCCTTGCGTGTAATAATCAATTATGAATTGGTTTGTCCAGAATGACCTTTCTTATATACATTGTGGGACTGCAATTTAGTTTCCTATTGGTCTTGAAATGGAGCTGTACAGTCAACTTTACAGTCAAATGACTGTAACTTTAGTTCGCTGCAACTGTATCTGACGGTGGCATGCAACCCCACTCTTGTCTGAGTGGCATTTATCTTTTGTTAATAGGATGGAGGTTGCTGGTCTACAATTACAGTATCATTTTGTTTAACCTGTCTACAGTCAGTACTGTAAGCAGTTATAAAATCCAGGTTTTCTCTGTTTATTAAAATGCTCCAAAGTTATGTCAAAAGAAAGGACAATGCTTTTTTGTTATTATGAACAGCATTTTCATTTATAACCTTCTTGTTAAACATCATATTCTGTTGTGTGTGAAACATTAGTTCGTAAACATTGCAACTTGTTTTTTGTCATAGGAAATAAAAATGAAAATACAGTACCGTGTTTACTGCATTGGTTAGCGTTCTCAAAAACTTGACACTGAGGTTGAGAAACAGCGCCCTCTTCCGGTTGAAAATAAATAATTTACGTACTATTGAACGGAAAACAAATCAGTTCTTTGCGTCTGTATATACGGTAGTTAAATTCTACATTTTGCTGCATGATTACTTTTGAAACGTGTAACACATATTTTTAAAATAATGCAAATAATTAGCATATCAAACACAGTACCATTAACTGTTCGATAAATGTAAATATGTTGCCTAACAACTGCTAGACATGTATTATGTTTGTGTATCTATGCATTATCTATGTTTTTAGTTTAAAATGTAAACATTTTAGTAGAATAAAAAACATATACAAAATTGATACATTTTAAATTTTACATTATATAGTATTAAATGAGAATGAATATGTTGGAATATAAGCAGGGTGTTACAGTGTTCAAATCAACATACAAATATAAATGCAGAACATTTGATTCCCCATACCTAGGATGTTTAGGCCCTATTCAAAAAACGAAGATGGGGCTTTACAAGATAAATTTGGCCCCTGGGGCCCGTTTTTATTATATTGCACAATTATCGATTCTCTTCAATTGAATGTGCCATTTACTTGATACGGATCAGCAGGTGAACATTTTAAAACGATAAGCAGCATTAGTACAATAACGGGGAGTCAGTGAATAATTTCTTTGCAATGCTCATAAAGCAGATAATCCTCCTGATCTACTTTTACATGATGAAAAAGTAATAAGCCGTGTCGTGCTGCTGCTGCTGCCGCCTCCCTTCCTCGCGATTACTGATGATGATGATGATGATGATGATGATGATGATGATGATGATGATGGTGTCTTTTTATATCATCCGAGTGAAGTCAGCGCGTGTTTGTGCAACTGTTATTGATCACATGACCGCGGTTGGACCGTCCTCGACGGAACTGGGTGCGGGAACACAAACTTGCACTTGGGTCGCTGGTTCGGGACGGGAGCCACCCGCCCGCTCGCCCGCCTCCCCGCACACACTCGATGCTCGCTGCAAGCCTTTGTGTCTCCGCGTTCTCCCCAAAACGCGCGGCTGAGCGCGAGCTCTCCCCGTACGCCTGGACCGAATCAACAGTTCGCCATGACGGGACCCCGCGGGTCCCTCGTCCGACATATGGATCGCGCGCCCCGAAACGCGCCGCTCGCCTGAGACGGAAACACAACAGGCTTGTTTTTTTGGGAGTGACTCACCTCCCCTTCCCCAGAGTTTGATTCAAAAGAGTTCACAACCAAGATGGCCGCCGATCCCATGCAGGTAGGAAAAGTTTTTTAATCCCATGAAATATTAAACCGACGGATTATTTACGGGTGGCTCGCGACAATTACACCGTCATAAGCGAATGTCCGCGTGGGCTCGCGCGCTATCCCGCGACCGTTTGTCTTGTGTTTTGGGGGGGAGAGCTGCTCCCTGCGCCGAAGAGACATGACACGGGAGGACAGAATAGCGCCCGAAAGACATTGACGGCACGAGTTTAGACACCGTGTCCCGGCGTGAAGTGACTAACAGGGTTGACCGCGCGGTGCTTTCGCGAAGTTGTGTTGTTTTACATGAGCCGGGAGTAGCGGAGCGGCGTTGCCTCCGAACCTCCCGGTGCCTGTCTAGATGTTTTCTTGGATCAGGACCGATCTATTTATTATCAGAACTGGTCCACTCAAGGCTTCTGAATATGATCGGTACATGTGGACATTTCTGACTTCAGCATCTGAGTGTGAGCTTGGGTTCGGTCTTCCTTTAGATGGTAAACATAAACCAGTGTCAGCCTTCTCACTTGACGTTTAGTAATGAAGTATACGCGTTCTTTAATCTGTTTAGAGAACTCCACGTTTGTGATTATTATTAGACAGGGAATCTCCTTGAGCTGCATCCGGCCTGCAGACTTGTGCGTCTCTCTGGCTGCTGAAGACTTTCGCTCTCTTTACAATAGTCATTTGTCTGAGACCTCCCATTTATACTTATGTTAATCAGGAACAGACATAATGGCCAGATTTCGGAGCTCTTGTGAATTCACCCGGCTGGTGCGCAAAACCATGTGCACGTCGTTCGCCTGTATGTGAAGATTCTTGGGGTCTGGAGATGTTGTCACCGGTGCTTGTTTTTTCCGGTCCAGTAACACACCGTAGCCTTGTTGTTTTATATCTTTGTTATTTTGATTGCAAAGGTCTTCATTCTGTTTGAGGCTTTACTAAAGGAAGCAAGTTTTCGGTCCAGCCTTGTTTTTGTGTGCTGTTGTTCTGGAAGAGGAAGAGATAAGCTGTAACTGGCCTTTTCCTACTGATATACCTAAAGTCAGTGACCTTCACATGACCCATGAGCCATGGCGCTTCATCACATTCTGGACATAAAATGTATAGTTTGTTTTAGGGATTTAAGCCTGATGCTTCTGAAACCTTATTGCTATTGTAGAGATTTTTACTGCTGTCATTATTCTGGCATATTTTTGTGTGGAAAATGTGATGTCATAACTTGAGCCCAATACAGTACAGTACTTTGCATTTTATTCAAAGCAACGTACAGAAAGAGCAGGTTGGGTTCAGTGTCTTGCTCAAGGACACTTAGTTGAATACAGGATTCAAGCACCCCTTTTTTACTTTTTAAGATAAGACAATCTTTATTGTCATTGCACATTTCTATCTTGAGAGTGTGAAGATCTACCACTGAGCCACAAGTCTTCTACATGCTATATATCAAGTCATTTTTATATCTCATGTTATCATAAAACCTTTCTTATACTTTTCCAGTTTCATCTTTAAAAACTTGAACCCCACAATTGCTCCATGCACCTATATTTTTAATGTTTTCAAGACAGATGCTTTTGTGGAAGAAACAGTCAAGACCAATTCAGACCAATTTCTTGTCTTGTTGTTTATAAATGTATTGAGAATATACATTCCTTGATTTTTTTTTTTTTTTTTTTAGTCTTGTTAATGACTTTTTTTTTTTTTTTTTTTTTTGTCATTTTTGAGTAATCGTAGTTGTGCAGATAACTCTTTATACCTGTCATAGAAGTTGGCATATTTTTGTTATGGTCCTTGACTTCTCATTTTTCAAAGACATCCGTGATATTGTTGGCCATGCAGTCAGTTCTTCACTCAGAACTGAGGAACATGCTCGCTCGAGGCATGTCAAAGCTTGCGTTATTTACAATACTCACCTCCATTGATGGAAACAAGCATGTTTTTCTGGAAGTTTGAGTGATGTTTGAAGTGTTTTTATGGCTCTGCTTTCTGCCGGAGTCGGTTGTATTCCACGTCGAGCTGAAGAAGAGCTTGGCTTAGCAGGTTTTGGCTCACCCACTCAGACGCCTGCTGATGTCAGTTGTCCGCTGCGTCTTTATTTGTGTGTGTGTGTGTGTGTGTGTGTGTGTGTGTGTGTGTGTGTGTGTGTGTGTGTGTAATTGCGTTTGTGCGCATGCAGATGGGCTGAGTGTGCTGTACTGGGACTGAATGAAACACTATCTTCACCATGAAGTAGCCATGTTTTGCACAGAACTGAGTCACACAAGTGCTTCTGTTTACGAACAATTTGGTTTCATAGAAAAAAAAAATATCCACACCGGTTTGTGAACTGAACTCAGTTGACGAACATGAGCCCAGTTCATCAACTGAGATTAGTTCACAAACCGGAGCAAATTTTTTACACTTTAAACAATGCTCTGTGACATTGTGATGGTAAGATGAAATGAAGGGATGTTCAAGTTTTCTTTTCAGATTGTTAAGTCGTGTAAATGCACGAATGTGTCATTTTGTTCATTTCACACTGCAAGAAAGCTCTCGCTCTCTTCTCTTTCTCTCGCTTGCTATATCTCTAGCACATCCTTTCTCTGTCATGTTTTCTCTCTCTCCTTTTCTTACTCTCACTCCCTCTTTTTCTCTCTATATGTCTCTCTCTCGCTCTCTTGGAGTCTCTCTCACTCTCTTTCTGAGTGTCTCTTACTCACTCACTCACTCACTCACTCGTCTCATCTCCATCTCTTTCTCTCTATTGTGGGTTTATTTCTTTCTTTCTTTCTCTTTCTTTCTCTTTCTCTTCTCTCTCTCTCTTTATCTATCTCATATCTAAAACTGCATAATATCATTATAAATATTGATATTTATTTACTCCTTCGTTTCAAGAGGAACTTTCTCAACGATCTTTCATCGCTGGTTGTAATTGTAGCCGAAACTTGCTGGTTTAGATTAAAAAAACAAGTTCTCACATTGTGGCTAACACTTAGATTTAGTCAACTCACAGGTTACTTTTGTGGATCAGGGTACAAATGGTGGTAAAATGTACATGTTTGCTTGTTTTTCCGGAGCAGACTGACATGGTTTCGGACCGGCTGGGCCTGGGGCACAACCTTGACCTGTCTGACACCATGGTGCAGCAGAAGCTAGATGAAATCAAGGAGCAGATCAAGAGGGAAATCCGTAAAGAGCTGAAGATCAAAGAGGGAGTGGAGAACCTGCGAAAGGTCACCACAGAGAAAAAAAGACTGGCATATGTGGATAACATGCTGAAGAAGTCCAACAAGAAGCTGGAGGAGCTGCACCAAGAACTGCAGGAACTCAATGCACATATTGTGGTGAAGGATCCTGAGGAGCTTCTCTTAGGTAGGACATTTGACTCCTTCGCTGTGTGGCCATTGAACTTTCATTTTGTTGCTGTGTTCATAATGCTGAGAATTGTGTTTCTGAGTGCAAAAGTTCCTTCTTTAAACACTTGTTGTGGTTTTTAGTTGCCTTTCTAAAGTCTATCCAAATGAAAACTGGTAGAATGAAGTGTCAGAAGAAAATCAGGTGGATACTGGTGCATGTTTTAGCTTTCTGCCAAAGTCTTGGTTTACTTTAAAACTGGTTTGGTTTTGAACTACAAGAATCACAAGCCCCCAAAAAGGTTGATTTAACTTAATCATAAGTCTTTTTGTGTAAATATGTTTTTAAAATGTTTCAATGGTTTTCAATTTAAATTGTATTGCTGATGCAGAGATGTTACAGCGTAATATAGTCGTGGAAGGTAAAAAGTCTGAATGAATATAAATGAATAATAATTATGTCGTAAAGCAACTGGCACCAGATTCACAACTCTGTGCAATTGGGCAACTTGAAGGTTTCTGAGAAAGACTGTGACAACAAAAACAGCCACTTCTGGAACTGTGCAGAAGAGGTAAATCTGGAAAAGCATAGATCAGGGGAAGCGTAATTGAATACTCCAAATATAGTCAGGAGAGGCGCAGAACAACATAATTCAAGACCACCATTGTAAGGGCTCTTCTTACCTTAGGAGATTGACACTTCTGAGGGATTTACATGCAAATTCATGTTTCATGTGGACCACCACCTACAGATAGAATTCCAGACTTGGCCTGGCCTGGAGTCTGATGAGAGGCTGACGCAGCCGTGCAGGAATGTTGCCATGTGTCACACCTCTGTGCTGAAAGCCAATGTCCTTGTCCACCACACGGTAATCAGAAGACAACAGCTCTCCTGTGTGGGTCTGCTACCGAGGGTCTTCTCTAGTTTTCCACTTGTCAGGTCAGGACTAAGACAGCTGCACATCAGATTCCCAGCAGCATCTGCTTAGCCATCTCATAATATTCATCCTTCTCTTATTATGTCACTTCAGCTTTCTCACTCCATTTTTTTTTTACCTTGCGTTCAGACTAAACAAGGCAAGCGCGTGAGCAGTTCTGCCGGCTGCTGTTGAACGTTTGGTTGTCGCTCTGACGTAGATCAAATGCTTGCTCTTTACAGGGTCTGCAAAGTTAACATGCCTTTTGAGTCAATTTACAAGCAGAAATCTCGGCATTCTGATTGGCCAGGCACCGATCCACGTCATTGCTTGTTAACATAAGTTTGAACTGTCAAGTCTACGCGATGCTCTGATCAATTTGCCGTTCTCCGTGTTTCGGGTGGTTAGAAAATGTATAAATAATGATTCTGTAATAACATCTTTGATCATGACGTACGTTAAGTGTGATTAAAAAATGTATTAACAAATTAATAACTACATAAGGAATTGAAATTCTCAGTTTAGAACATTGGTCTTGCTTTTTCAATTATAACATTAGTGAGCATGAATGTGAATAGCAAAGAATTTCACAATGAAATAAGTAAAAGTAAAAATTAATAACATAAGAATAACAAAATTAGTTGATCATACATTTTTTCTCAAGGGCAAAATCTTGAAAGCATTTATTGAACTTTACAACTGATGAAAGTGTCCAGTTGTTTTGAACCTCAACATTGCCATTTTTTGTGCCATTTTTGTACAAAATACTGTTGCTTTTCACGTTTGGTATGATCATCGTTTTACAAGGCGGACACATGACTTTACTCCTCATCTCAGCCTTTTGAGTAATTTGAATGATTCTGATTGGTTAACATCTTAAACATGCGCATGTGAACGCTGCTCATCGGAGTTATACATTATTTATTCACATATTTCACAATTGCATAGTTGAATGATTCATGAATGTCACAAACTACAATTGCGGTTTTGTTTTTCGTGGTGGAGCCATATTTTGTAGAGTATATCCCAGTGTTGGCGCGCTCTACTCTTACCTGCAGCCATTCCTCCTAATGATCGCAACAGAGGACTCATTTATTTCTTGCGTAATGATGTGACTGTAGGCTCCAGGTGCTGAACAAAAGAGAATTGTTCTTCATTAACATGTGCTCACCACACTAAGGTGATCTGAGAAGACTTATTAATCGCAGACGACCCTCGCTCTTCCGCTCTGAACTTCAGCAGGTTTTATATTAGGCCAAGGAAACTTTGAAGTGGTTGAGCAACCCAGGCTTTCTTCTGCTGCCGATGAAACCTTTCCAAGCTTCAAAACATTACTGTCGCGCACACACATGCTCACACACAAACTTGCTTTTACACAATAATAGAGTCCTAACGTTGAATCTTTTTTTTTCTCCATGGAAATCAGACTTTTTAATTTTGATTAATTTATTTTGTTTATTTTGCACAATTTTTCGGATTGTGTTTCTTTTGGTATTTACTGCCTTTGTTGTACTGCTTCCTTTTGTTCCTGCTGTAAGACAAAGAACTTTCTCCTTGTGGGATTAATAAAGTCTGTCTGTCCATCCATCCATCATCAATGTCATCAAGATCATAAATCACCCCCCCTCCTCCATCTTTACTGTAATTTTGACCCTCAAACAGGCTTCAAAGTTGTGTTGTTCAGCCAAAGGTCCCCACAAGTGCCCATGGGTCTTTTCTTAGTAAAGAAATGTAGTCCCACTTTGATCCTAAATGCCTGTACACACACAAACTAATGGACACATGGCCCGAATGACAATCTATGCGTATTTGTAACACGCTCCTATATATTTATTTAGCTTGTTTGAGGTTTTTTTTTTTAACTTCTTTACATGTCCATCATACATTAAAACATCTTTAATTCTTTAAACGAATTAAAAAATAGACGATTCAAATGCATTACACACCAGTGATCAAGCATCCGCTGATGCGTCCATAATGCATCAAAGGTATTGAAACATTGAGTGAAAATGGGTTTCTTGCATTTATTTGTGACTATAGTTCAAGCAGTTCTGTGGCTGTCACTGCTCTTTCAGAGAAAATTCGAGTCGAACAATACAAATAATTTCATCCTGCGCATAAGAGATTTTAGGGATTCTAAAATGTTACATTTAGTTTGACCATCTAATATTCCAGGAGTCATTAGGCTGATAACATGAAGATTATGAATGTAATCCTCCATTATCTAACATTATCTAGAAACAATTTTATTCTTTCTTTTTGGCTTTATGATAATTAAAATATTTGAATAGGGTATAACGTTGAGCCATGATAATGTTATATGTGATATATATATATTACTATTTATTTTTTTTTTTTTAATAAAGGACATGTGTGTTTGTCCATGTGAGCGGCAGATTGAAGGCACTTGTGTGATGGACTTTTCACTTTCTTTTTTGCTCCATTACTTGTGTGTGTGAGTATTTAGGGCTCATCATTGTTCCTGTTTTCCTCTTTTTTTTTTCCTGGTTGATGGGAGGTAATATAATGGCCAGAGCAGAAGAATATGGGACAACCTCAAGCATTCACTAGATAGTGTGACGAGTCTGGTTAAGTTGACCTACGTGGTTCCATTTACTCCTGCATTTTGTGGTTTTTTTTTTGTTCTCCATCAAGAATGAGAGTGATGTTACATAGTGGCTGTCGTGGTCCAGCAATCTGGAGACGGACCTGCCACCAGGTGTTGCAGGTTCGAATTCTTGACCGGTGGCTTTAATATCTGAGTGTCATTGAGAATGGCTGCCCACTGCTCCGGGTTGGTGTGTTCACTTTACTGTGTGTGTGTATCTTCACTAGATGATTAATTGCAGAGCACAATTTAACAAACCAGGATTCAAGGATTTATTGCAAAGTGCCCTCCTCACTATTTTATGAACTGAAACATATTGGTTCGCAATATCTTTACACCTGTAATTGAAAATACATTTTTGACAATGTTTGATCTACTTTTTGATTTGTTTGCAGTTGCATTAAAATAATAAAAACATGAATGTCTTTTTTTTGTTATAGCTATTACAAGCATTTTTTGAGGTTAGCAAAAATTGACTTTGATCAAAGAAAATGTAAACAAATTAATAAAAATTAATAAATAAGTTTAAGATATATTAAGATATAAATAAGGATAAGAAATCTACAGTTTATAGAATGGAGACTTTTTTTGGGCTCAAGTTCTTTTTTTTTTTAAATTAAAAACGAACACAAGTGTGTGCATCTCATGTAGTTCAGAGCATGTCCAGAAAATCTGTCCATTCAATTGTTTTTTTTTTTTGAGGAAAAAATATTTAATGGCAATCAACAATAAAAATGAAGAAACTCTTAATGTCAGAATATTCACAATATTTTCAGCTTGGACCTGGTTGGCGAAACTGACTTATTGTTTCTCTTCTCTTGTCTGTGTGTTCTTTTGCACCAGAGAGCCCGCTCATGCTGAACAGCCCGAAAAGTGAAGCCCGGCCTTGCACCAACAGCAGCCGACTCGCAGCGCTAAAAAAGCAGAATGACATTGAACTGAAGGTGAAACAGGGGGCTGAGAACATGATCCAGATGTATTCCAACGGATCCTCAAAGGTTATTTACAGATTTACAGACTACATCAATCTGAAAAAGACTTTTACTTTGTATGTTTTTGTTCAAGACTGTCACAAGGAGAGACAGTCCTCTTTGATTTAAGTATTAAATCTCAATTTTTGCCTGCAAACTGATGAGGAGAAATGGTTTCTTTGGGCGATATGCGTTTAATGGCATGCAAGATGTGGTTTCCTGTGACTTGCTGAAGTGGTTTGGCCACATGAGTGGTCGTGATGATGAGTGCGCGCGCACACACACACACACAGACACACAGAGTGTCAGGATGTAGAGTATTAGCAGGGCTCGAGCACACTGTAGCCCTATGGGAAATTAAGCAAGGCTGATGTCAACCAGGAAATGTCTTGTAAACGGAAGCTTTTCCTTCTCACATCCCCTCAGACTGCCAACAGCCCCCCAAATTTGCAGGGAATTTGCTTAACTTCTGTGCAGCTTTTGCGGAATTGTGTCTAAAAATAATTGTGATTTGATGGTGAGACTCTTTTCGGGTCGTACCAAATGTGTGCATGTGACTTTTGAATGCTTTTATTCACCTCACAGGACCGAAAACTACTGGCCACCGCTCAGCAGATGCTTCAAGACAGCAAAACCAAGATCGAGTTCATTCGAATGCAGATCCTGAAAGCCAGCCAAACCAGCGAGCTCAGCTTCGACAGCGACAGCGTCATCGGTAACAGGCCGTGTGTGGTGCCCATATGTGTAGATTGGCACGTGTATGGATATACATTTGAGGATGCAGGTCTGTGTGCAGCTAAGCCCATCATCAGCCCGCTGGACCTGCGAGTGGAGGAACTCTGTCACCACACACGGATAGAGTACGCTGTGGCCGAAGGGGCTAAGAATGTCATGAAGCTGTTGGGCTCGGGCAAACTGGCTGAGAAGAGGTCTCACTCAGAGGTTTGTGCGGTAATATTGTCCGCAACTAATGCATAGAGAGCAGATGACGTATGGTCATTGTTTATACTAAACTTTTAGGTTCTACCAAAAGGCTAAAATGCTTTTTAGACATTATTGTACAATATTTTTTAATGCTGAATATACTTGCACTTTTTCATTGTTCTAATCTAATATAAAGAAAAATAAAGGTCTTATAAAATGACCAAGTGACGGGCGATCTACTTACTGAATATTGCAGTATATATACAATACACACACACACACACACACACACACACACACACACACACACACACACACACACACACTCTGTGTAGAAAAGAAATAACAGATTGCATGAACAAAAAAAGTGTTTGATTCTATTCATATTTTGTTTAATACAGTTTAAGTAATTTTTTCCATTCTGTGTCTAAATGTCACTGTCATTGTCTTCTTGATTGTTCCAGCTCCTCCAGTTATTTAAACCTGAACAACTCAAAATTTTCGAGATTCACAAGGACGTTAGGGTCTGATTGTAAAAAAAAAAAAAAGATTCAGCTGATTCAGACAAAGGAAAGAATTTATGGAGAGAATTCTGATTTCCATAAACCAGAACCTTATTGAACCTGTTTGTTTTACAAAAGTATAGGTTAAGTTATTAAATAGTGTTTACTAAACTGTACAGTACAACTGACCGACAGACAGACATACATATTGATGTACAGTATAAATATAACCTATTTTTGTCCCATAGATGAAAAAAATAGTCACAGCAGAAAATATATATCCATACACACATGCAAAAATAGAACTTAAGATAAAAACAATAAAGACTGGATTAGATTGTAAACCCACATGTACATGTATGAATTATATAATAAAGACTATACATACATACACATAGAGATAGAAATACATGTTTTTACTGTGGGGAAACATTTATTAGACTTTTTCTGAAGAATCACAGTAACTAAATGTAAAGTCTGGCATTTGTAATTTCCAGGCCCAGGCCAGATTCAACGAATCCAGCCAGAAGCTTGATCTGTTGAAATATTCTCTGGAGCAAAGGCTCAGCGAGCTTCCCAAGAACCATCCCAAGAGCAGTCTGATCATGGAGGAGTTGTCCCTCATGTCTTCTCCAGCCCTCAGTCCTCGGCAGAGCTTCATATCCACACAGAACCAGAACTACACAAAGCCAGCCGCTCTCACAGGTGACCAGCAGCAAGCGCTTTGGGTTAAACGTTCAGCAACCAGGCTAATCTTGTTGGCTTCTTCTCAAACTAGGCAAGTTAGAGGTTCGACTGATGGGATGCCAGGATCTGCTAGAGAACGTTCCAGGTCGGTCCAAAGCCACGTCAGTGCCGCTGCCGGGCTGGAGCCCCAGTGAAACCCGCTCGTCTTTTATGAGCCGCGGGAACCGCAGCCGAGGAACCAGCGTTCGAAATCTTTCCAAAAGTGACGACTTGTCCAGTTGAGTGGAACTTGGTTTGGCTTCACCCAATCCGCTTGAGAAAATTAATGCTCTATGTCTCGGCAGATGAAATCAGTGCTGTTCTGAAACTGGACAACACGGTGGTTGGTCAGACCTGCTGGAAACCCGTCAGTAACCAGTCGTGGGATCAGAAGTTCACGTTAGAGCTAGACCGGGTAATCTCATCAGATTATTCACACCTCTCACGCTGCTGAAACGCACTAAGAGCTGTTTTATTTTCCTGCGCTCTGCAGTCTCGGGAGCTGGAGATATCGGTGTACTGGAGAGACTGGCGATCTCTCTGTGCGGTGAAATTCCTGCGATTGGAGGACTTCCTGGACAACCAGCGGCATGGAATGTGCCTTTACCTTGAGCCACAAGGGACTCTGTTTGCAGAGGTAACTTTACAATATTGTCTCTCGCCGATCAATAGTATCTCACAAAGAACCTTCTGATGACTGCTCCAGAGGTCTGTGAGAAAATCAAAGGTGGAATTCCTCCTGCTCAGTGGCCCCTGTAGCCCCCAGGCCTCCGTTTGCGAGGAGCTAAAGACACTGAGCGTGGAATTTTGGTTAGTCGAGAGATTGATCTGAGACACTTTTGTCCTGTAGGTTACCTTCTTTAATCCAGTCATTGAGAGGAGAACCAAACTCCAGAGGCAGAAGAAGATCTTCTCAAAGCAACAAGGTTCGATTCTTTTCCAGCTTAAGTGAAAGAATAATGCTGAATAATTTTTACGTCTGTAAAAATAAAGGTTGCATTTTATCACGTACTGTGATTTGCCATTAATTCATATCTTTCTACTCTACATTGCAGTGCACACTGCATACAAATCAGTGACTTGTATTGATTATAATTTGGTCGTATCAACGGTAGTATTACAGTAAAATTATTATTCAAAATAATTATGTATGTAAAGATTAAACTCTTGTTGTAAATTTGCTAAGAAATAGCTTTTGATGCAAAAATGAGACATCAAAATTCTTTGATTCTTTTTCTTTGATAATTTTGATTCTATTTTTGATTCTAAATGTGATTCTCAATTAGACAACAAAATTCTAAAATAACTAAACAAGCAAAGCCAAACAATAATACAAACACAATAAATACTAGTTTAAAATGTACTAAAATGCATTGTGTAACCCTTCATGGCTTCTATTAAGCTGCAAGGCTGGAGGCGTTTAATCTAAATATTGCACTAAGCTAAATAAAGTAAATTGTGATTTATTTGCTCCACTGGATGCGTTGTGAAACAGCTTTAGGTCTGAGTCGCTGGTGTTTTGGTTGAAGCTTCCTGTTTATGTTACCCTGATAGGAAAGTGAAGAGATATATAGGGGTCATCTGATGTGTTTATTTCCGCGTCTAAAGGGAGGACATTCCTGCGGGCACCTCAGATGAGCATTGGTACGTGGGGCAGACTGGTGAAGAGGGCCATTCCGTCTCCCAACAGCACCTTCAGTCCTCAAGCTGCAGAGCTGGCGGCGGAGACGGGACCCGGCAGTCATCCTGGGACCCCCGCTTTGAGGAGGTAGAGACGCGCATTTACACATTGCACACGAAACACCGTTCTCACACTCTCGCCTGTCCCCATAGTGACCCTATTGTGACCAAACTGGACTTCGACCGAGATGTCCCCCCGAAGCGTTACTCTCCTGTCAGCACGAGAGACAAAATCCCAGAGGACAAGATCGCCAACCAAGATCGAGAGCAGGTAGCTTCACATGTCATCATCCTGACACAGTGACCCAATCAGAAGAACAACTGAAGATACAGATCTCCACAACCAAAAGGAAAAGGAAATGCTACTTTCATTTAGCGTAAAGATAACAGGCCTTCCTGTCTCGTCAGTGCCAAGCGGCGGTAACTCAAAGGCTTGCGGGCTTCTTTTTTCTTTCAGGATGCGTTAACCCCGTTCGACTATCAGATTAACAGGAATAGCATAATTGTCGAGGCCGACCTTGAAGAGTCTGTGGACGAGGAAACGCCATCGTCATCGCCATTGCAACTCCTGCCTGTGCAAAAGAACACGCAAATAAGGTGATCACCATGACGCGGCGAGAGTTTGTGATGGATAAAGATGGCGCTTGTGTTTTATTTGTAAGGAAGTTGTGCTGTACAAACATGAACCGTCTGGATCTTTGGAGTGAAGATAAACTTACCCACACTAATTAGACCGAATTTACTTTTAGTAATGTATATACCATGTAGAATTTTAATTATATAAATGATTATTTATCATATCTGGATAGATATATCTAGGTGATATAGTTTGGAGTACATATATACAAACGTATATGATTTAATATTCATTTGCTAGACAAAATGCAAACTGCTAAGTACACAGCTTTGGAATTTACAACTTACCGTATTTTCTGGACTATAAGCCGCACCTGTATATTAGCCGCATCCGCTCTATTTAAAAAATAAAAATAAAAAAAGATGAACAAGCCGCACCTGCATACAAGCCACATCCACCCTATTAAAATAAATTTTGCAAGCCACAGATATGTATGTTTTTGGATTAGATATTTACTACAGGAACAGAACTGTAGGTTTTGAATTGTAAATGTACATGTATGTAACTAAACGGAAGGAAAGGAAAGATCCTTTCCTAACCTGTATTTTAACACAGCAGCAACTTTGCTGATTAAAACTTATAAAAATTATATCTGCTTAGAGCGGCCATAGCGGTGGGAAAAAAAGCTGCAAAATAGCTGCACCTTTGTATAAGCCACATGGTTCAAAACCTATGAAAAAAGTAACGGCTTATAGTCCAGAAAATACGGTAATTGTACTAATAATTCTGCACTACAGGCAATAAAGTGATTGTTTGCAATGTAGCTATTATTGTTTAATTCGTATGCTAAATATGGTTTTCTAGGGAAAACGAAGAGGAACCATTTCACTTCAGTCTGAAGGACTTTAAATGTGTTGCAGTGTTAGGCCGCGGCCATTTCGGGAAGGTATGTCGCTGTGTTTTTGTTTTATCTTCACGTTTGTGATGAAAATGATTCTTGTATGGAGTGTTTATGCCTTCTGTGACTTAGATTTCCTTGTTTCTACTCTGGTCTAGTTTTGTCTTAATAAACGTAATATACATAGAAGCGTATGAAATGTGTCCTTTTTCAGAAAACGTGTGACAAGACAAACAGTTATCAAGTACTAAATCTGATGCACTCACTCCTCATCGCTTCAGAAATTGTTTTGTCTAGTTCAAAATCTTTCTCTGACTGACAAAAACACATTGAAACTTCCTAAATTTGTGTGTGTGGAGCAAATTCAATGTGAAGAGAGAGTGTGATTTTACACTGACAGTAAAAACTCTGCAGAATTGTAACTTTGGTCTGTCTTGTGGTCAAGAGCACTGACTCTAATCATAAAGTAAAGGTGGAGATGTTTTTGTCTTTAGGTGCTGCTCTCCGTATACAGTATTACGGGGGAAATGTTTGCCATTAAGGCCCTTAAGAAGGGAGACATCGTTGCCCGTGATGAAGTGGAGAGGTTGGTGCTGCTCCGGTTTTTCAGAGAAATACGGGAGCTTTGCCACTTATTGATTGCGTTCTTTCTCCTGGCAGCTTGATGTGCGAGAAGAGGATATTTGAGACGGTGAACAGCGTTCGACATCCGTTCCTGGTCAATCTCTTTGCCTGTTTCCAGACAAAAGAGCACGTGTGCTTTGTGATGGAGTACGCGGCAGGCGGAGATCTCATGATGCACATTCACGCCGACGTGTTTTCAGAGCCGCGTGCTACGTGAGTAAATGCGTTAAGGTTCTAATCTCTATATGTGCCAAACTTAAGATCGGAATGCCACATGCAGCCTGGCAGACAGTTATACCCGGCCCTCGAGACCCTTTAATAAAGAGTTGCTAGTGGCATCAATATGAAACGCTGATGACATCAAAACTACAGATCCCATAACACGGCACTTTAGCTGCTTTGCTTGGATATTATTATAATTGTATACATTTTACCATTTACTTAAATGCACAAATGTTATTTAAATATTTCTAACTTGTAGATTTTAGATTGTACTGTATATATTTTTATTGGGGATAAAATATTTGAAGTTATTTATTCTGGAATAATATTCCACTTTGTTTTTATGCACATTTATTATCACAAAGTGTTTAGTTTTGGTGTGTTGTATGCATTTGCATCGTTTTAAGTCACCTAACTGTGTGGTGCTACAGTTTTCCTCTTCTAAAAAAACTTTATTTGTGATTCACTGTTGCAGATTTTACGCAGCCTGCGTTGTCCTGGGTTTGCAATATTTACACGAGCACAAGATTGTATACAGGTATGAAGATCGGGAATACCTTGTCTGTAAAGCATATTTTAATTGACCGTGATCAATTGTATGATATTAGACGACTGTTTTATTCAGAAAATGTTACAACAAATGTTTTACCACAAAAGGTTTTACAATTTTTAACAGAAATTGACATAAAAGAGTTTATCTCATTTGTAGAAGTCATATTGAAAATGTATTGCTATTTATCAACTGTTATAGAGATATTTTTCTTTTTGAAGTGTAAAATTGCCATTTATTATAGCCATTGATGCTAAGATGCCGTACAAAATGTAACAAATAAATAAGTAAATATACAATTATGAAAATAAGTATTTGGTGGTTTTACAGCTAAATACACTTTTATTGTATTGAGAATAAGTTGCTGGGTTTTTTTTACAATGCATCATGGGATCAGTTGTAAACCTGTTTTTGTGCAAACTTGAGTTTAAAGTGCAGTGAACCAGTAAATAAAAATGGGCAATGCTGTGAATTAGTAAAAAAATATGATATAAAAATATAATCATGCAGCAATCTGCTGGAAACGCTGGCAGTAGATTACCGCTTTTTCACAGTATGTAAGCCACCGACGATCTAAAAATGTCATGAATGCTTCACTAATGTTTCTACTGCAGTGCTTTGGCTTATAAACTCAAATAGTCAATTAACTTTGATTGTGAAATGAATTTAGTTTTGTTTTATATTTTTAGACGCTGTTGGTTTGACCAATTGACTTCACAAACTATTTTCTTTGTGAAGTTAGTATGCATTTATTTACTTTACAGTCATTTGTCAAACATGTTTATTAGTTTATATTACATGTTTGATTCTGCCTGGTTTCTTAGGATTCCATATAATGATGATGACGGTCTGAGTATACACTTATACAAGTTTGTAAATTTAGGAGGCCACATGTGACACCTTTCGCAGGCCGGATATGGCCCACGGGCCGTAGGTTGGGCATTACTGCTATAAACTAATTCACGCCGTTTCTGGTCGCACAGCATTCCTTGTAACTGCGGCAGAATCGTTTCAATTGCTGACCAGGACTTTAAAGATCCAAGTCAGTCAAAAATTCGAGCTGCCACGACTAACGGAATTCACATCAGTGTTGGCGATTCTTTTTTCAGTCGTGAACGTATATTCTTACAGGCTATTTGATTGGTCTAAACACTTTACTGTCATCATACACCACTACTGTACTCATCAGGTTATTCTATATTGAGGTTTGTGAAATCATTTGCCTCTCAAGTTTTTTTCACTGCTGGAAGAACACAATCCGAATCTTCAGATAATAAATGAAGCATGATTATGGCATAATCTACATATCACAAGTGTTGAAACTAAGTTTGGGTGTGCAAACATATTTCTGAACATAATTGGCAGTGACCAAAACTGTTGCGGTGAATCGGTGGGGAAAAAGTACTGAGATTCACAAAGCGCGGATTATTTTTGTTTTGCAGAGACTTGAAGCTAGATAACTTGCTGCTCGACACGGAAGGTTTTGTGAAGATCGCCGATTTTGGTCTTTGCAAAGAAGGTAGGGAAGTAGTTCATGTTGTTTTCATCTCTATCTATTTTCTTGTGAATAATTTAAATACCGTATTCACATGAGTATAAGCACTCCCCTTTCCCCATACAAAAACCTAGAAGTATAAAGGAAATCTAAAAGGTAAGGATATAAATACTGTACATTTGTATGTGTCGCATGTTCACTAAGTACTCATTTGACGAAATGCATAAACAGTTTAAAGTATAAAAGCTAAAGAGTAAAGTGTTGATTTATAAAAAGTTAAGTTTGAGTAGAAGTGAAAGATAAAGAGCCAAAATAACGACCATTCAAAGAAATACAGGTACAGTACTGTCACTAGGTGCACAACTGATAAATGTCTGTTTCCGAATCTTTTTTTTCCACATTTAAGGCTCACACTAAATTTTCAAGCATTTGTTAGAATTTTAAAGTTTGGTTAAATGTAAACTTTGTGCTTCCTTGTGCAGGAATGGGATATCAAGACAGAACCAGCACTTTCTGCGGCACTCCAGAGTTTTTGGCACCCGAGGTGTTGACTGAAACCTCGTACACGCGAGCGGTGGACTGGTGGGGTCTCGGCGTACTCCTCTTTGAGATGCTCGTGGGGGAGGTTAGCAATCATTTGCTTTAAATCTATTTTTGATTATACAACGATACTACAAGCGTTCCACCTCTGTTTCTCTAGTCTCCGTTCCCTGGCGATGATGAGGAAGAAGTGTTTGACAGCATCGTGAATGACGAGGTCCGCTACCCCAGGTTTCTGTCAACGGAAGCCATCTCCGTAATGAGAAGGGTCGGTGCTTATCACTCTTTTACTTTTACTTGTAAAGGACTCCTAATTGTTCATAAGACCATGTGTGCTTTTGTGTAGTTATTACGGAGGAATCCAGAGCGACGACTCGGGGCAGGTGAACGTGACGCAGAGGATGTGAAGAAACATCTATTCTTCAGAGTAAGTCAAGAACCACCTCACCTGAAAACCACTTTCCAAACGCTGGTGATGATGGCTGTTATCTGTCCATCCATCATTTATCTATCCATCTCTCTGTGTATCCATCCATCAGTCTATCAATTTGTCTTTCATCTGTATTTATATTTATCCATCCATTCATACATTTGTCTATAGCAATGTTTATACTTCCATCTATTTGTCCTGATATTTGTCCGTCTATAGCCATCAAATTGTCTTTCATCCATTTGCTGTTTTTTGTCTGTATTGTCCAAATATTTTTTTCTATATTTCTCCAATTGTCTTTCTCCATCCAGCTATTGTGCATTCATCTATCTGCATCAATCCACTTGTCCATCTATCAAGACGTCTCACCAGCCCGTTACTGCTAGATATTTCATATAATAATTAAGGACCTTTTAAAGGAAGATGCCATCATAATCAATGATTTCCGATCAATTTCACACGTGATGAATATCGTACGACTATATGCACATTTGTGATAAAAGTATAAACTGCTGTTTGTCATGGGGAAACTAAATTTAAAAAAAGATGAATGCTTTTGTTCTTGTTCAATCTTAAATGCTTTCGATTTTTATTTGTTCATTCCAGAATATCGACTGGGATGGACTCTTAGCAAAGAAAGTGAAGCCGCCATTTGTGCCGATGATCCAGAGCTCCAGCGACGTTAGTAACTTTGACGAGGAGTTCACCTCCGAGGCTCCGGTGCTGACGCCGCCGCGAGAGCCCCGCCCCCTCAACCAGGGCGAGCAGGACCTGTTCAGGGACTTCGACTACATCGCAGACTGGTGTTAGCGACACGCTCCTTCACAGACGCAGTAACCGTGAATAAACCACTTTATTCACAAGTCTCCTGTGCGCTTGGGATTCCATCGTTTCAACCCCGTCTACTTTCGGATGACGGAACGAGAAGCGATCCCGGACACATTCATTCAGACCGCACTCATGGAGCCTTTAAGCTCGCATCCCTGGATGGTTTTGATTCGAAAGGGTTTTTAAGCCATAGACGTGTCCACTATCAGATACTTGTACCTCGTCAACTGAATGTAAAATTCACCCTTTACGAACCGGCAGTGCAGTATTAATCATGTCCAGCATCAGATACAGTCCGCAGAGCTCCTCTGTAGACTGGAAGGAAGAGGAAAGGCTCTTTTAGTTATTTATCTTAAAAGCTGTGTTGCTCTAGCAGTCAGAGAGTTCCAGTGTGACAGGCAATCATTTTCTCCTCTCGGTTGATTTAGCATGCTAGCTTTTCTAAGGGGACGTTCTACATATATTCATTGTGACGTGTAACCAGCGAATAAAACGATCAGTGTTTGGACTGATGCGAGACTTGGTCTGATGTATATAGGTGACACGACATAAACGCTATGGAACTGTAAGCACTAAATCTTATCTAAAACCGTTTTATCTAAACCGTGGAAGGGTTTTTCCACCTTCTGCTTGTATGTCCGGCATGGAAGTGTTCCAATGGTACAAAGCCTCGAGGTTGACAATGGTGTAAATAACCGTTTGCCATTTTGAATGCGAAAATTAAAATGTTTGTGTAAAATCTGGTCTCTTTCTGCTGGGCTCGAGGATCGCGCGTTAAAGAACGCATCCGAGAATAATTCTCCCGTCTTTAATGAGCTTTAGAACTGCTGCAAATACAGGAACAGAAACACAAACGCCCCCTGCTGGATGAGAAAGGGAAATAAAACCATTCACGCCACACCGGAATAACACAGCTCGGCCTTGGGGTCGATGTAAACCTGCTCTGTGACTTGTGAGGTGTGCGTCGTGCTTTTCTGAAAAGTATTTTATTATTAAATTACTAAACAATTCAAACAAAATCGTTATCCTAGAAAAAAAAGTAAAGAAAATGGGTGTAGTGATCACCGATCGGACCCTCACTTGGACATATGTACAAATTATATACACACAAATGAAAGCGCGGCCTACGATCTGCGTGGAACCTTGGAATGTGTCTTCTGTACTTTGTCAAATCCCTGCCGTCGTCTTTTTAAAAAGGAAGTGAGAAGCTTCTACGTTTCAAAGAGAAAAGGGCAAACATCATTAAAGTAGAAAACGCTGGGACGTGTGGCTCTTCACAACTGGGGCAGTTTATCCACTGGCGTGTCGAAGTTGAAGTCGGGGGGGAAAAGATCCGCGGCGCGCGGGTAGATGAGTCGGTACGACTGGCGAATGGTCACGTCTGCCACTCCGGCGATGTCCCCGATTTCTGTGCAAGACACAGATCACTAGCACGTGTTGGATGATGCGTTCTATCTTTAATAATGATAATATTGCAGATCCGAAGAGAATAAACACGTTACATGGAACCAATTTTCAGTGTTCTTTTATGTATCTGTTCAGTGATAGGGAATATGTACTATTTATTTTCTTTATTTGAATTAAAATGTATACTACATGCATAAAATGTGTATTACGCAAAATAAATATGTTATTGAGAAATACAGTATTTTTAGTTTGAACATCGGATGGTTTCCAAATTACATAAAAACGTTTCTTTTTAAAGTAAATGGTAAAGTAAGTGGTATTATGGCGAACCATATCGAAATTTGTGCTCTGCATTTAAAAACCATGGCATTAGTTTTAACCATAGTCTCTTCAAGAAATGTCAACGGCATTATCCACGTTTTCTTATCTTGCATATAATCTGTCATGGGTCACTATAGATAGTCCTGGACCTCTGCAAAAGTAGGGTCTTACCTTTCTGCGTCTTCTTCTCAGCAGATGCCTGGGAGGCCATGTAAATGGCAGCTGCCGCCACTGATATCGGACTGCGTCCAGGAACCAGGTCCAGATCCACGGCCTTCATGGCAATGCACGTGGCCGCCATCTGAACTTCTTTGGGCAGGCCCAGGTTGGAGCAGAAACGTGACATGAAGTCTCCGGTTGTGATGAGGTCTACGCTCGTCTCGAGAGCCTTCAGGATTAGCTTGAAGCATCGTCCGATCTCTTTTTTTGAGATTCGAGACACGGCACAGATTTCTGAGTGATGAAGGCATTACATGAGAAATGCAGATTGTTAGCATATATGCATTAAAATGTGCTTTTACCTTTAAATGTTCTGGGGACGCCCTCCTGTCGGCACGCTATGTAGAGACAGGCCGACGCGATCGCATCATTACTTCTTCCTTTCAGACTTTTTTGTTCGTAAACCTGTTTAAACAAGTTGTTTGTTCGGTCCTGGGACACAAAAGAGTAAGATTTAGCATTAAAACAATGCATGAATAAGATGACAATGACAATTCCATACTAATCACACAACTAAAGAGCACTATTATTATTTTGAACTGCATTTCTATTATTTATGAAGAATTCCAACATTTTTACGTTAATGCTTTTACAGACTTGGAAAAGCAACAATGAGGCACTTGCAAAGACATTTCCCTCCTACTCATGAGTGGAAAACAGCATTTCTTACCATTCTTAAAATAAAACGGTAAAAAAAATGCTAAATTTAACAATAGTTTTGTATTATTAGAATCATCTGCTGCCCCTGGCCTGGTACGAGTCCGTTCAACACTAGTTAAGAACAGTTAACTTAGGGTGCTTTCACATATAGCTCGTTTTAAGCGAACCGAACCCAGATCGTTTAAAGTGAGCCAGAAAGAGAACCAGTGGAAAGTGATCCCAGTCCTTTTGCTGTTCACAACCTAGTGGACTCAGAAGAGAACCCAGTTCTGTTTTCGGTCCTCTTCAGCAGTGAAGAGATCCCAGACCCTTTCTTGTTCACACATGAATCTGTTCTTTCCGCGATCTCGCCCCTTTGTTGTACGTTGCTTAATGTGCTTCCGTTAATACACATTTTCTTCATTTTTTGTGAGATCAAAAGAAAAACTTTAATTTAATAGGAATAAAAACGTTTTTTTAATTTATAACGGAACGGTTTTTAAGGGTTGAGAAGAGTTGTCATCTCACGTTTGCTTTTCCATTTTTCGCTTGCAAGTACGTTTGTTTTATTTATTTTTTCGTTCGTTTTCGTTTGGTTTTCTGGCACTAATCTGATTCCATAGTTTTCTTCCTTTAAGTATTATGATGACGTAACGGATTTGCGGGTACCGAAACCTCCGGGTGCGGCGCGCACAGCGAAGCGAACAGTGAAGTGGACTGAGATCTCTTCGCTTATCACAAAGTTATCGAACCACAAACGGTCCCGCAAACGAACCGCTCTCAGACCACCTCCGGAGGTGGACCAGGCACGGATCGCATTCGGGACCGTTTAGGGGGGTCTGAGATCACTTGGTGTGTTCACATATACACCCCGAATCGCTCCGAGTGCGTTTGAAAGGGTTAAACGAGCTAGGTGTGAAAGCACCCTTAATGAAATTTCGGTTGGTTCACTTCAAGTTTCATTTTCTAAAATAAACAGCAGCCAATGAAAGACTCTTCAAATCTTTCCTTCTCAAACTATCATGAACTATAGTTATATATATATATATATATATTATTATATCTAGTTAATAATAATGAAATCTGTATATATATATATATATATATACAGTTAAAGCAAACACAAACCAATATCAGTTTAACGATTAAACCCAGACGCATGTGCACTATTAGGAGCATCTGAAATAGTTTTAACGAAGAGTGAAACCTGAAGCTGCTTGCAGGACAAGGAAGCCACAGAAACGGATGAAATTTGAACACAAGTTCAAATGGCAAAATCATTTGTGAGGACTTTTGATGAGATGAATTCGATATGTGACAGAACCTGCTGGTCGGCTGTGAATGAGTGAACAGTGAACCAGAAGGAAGTGTGTGTATTTGACCCTGACTGGCAGGTTCCGTGACTCAAAAACACCTCCTGAAATACCCATGTCCGTTTTGCCGTTTGAGTTCAAATTTCTGCGTGTCAAAGTGATTTAAATCTTTTTCGGAATATTGTTTAATAAGACTGCTCCACATCCCTAACATCCCACATTACTAATTTTTACCAAATGGCAAAAATCGATTGAGATTTTTAAGCCCTGTAACTGAGGTGAAGTGTATATACACATTACACATTCTAAAAAGATAGAAAGTAATTTTGCTTGTGGTTTCCACATATCATAAAAACTTAGCTTTTGCCTTTTGCCAGGATGTACAACTACATAAATTAAGTAGAAGCGTACTATGATGTTTCTGGGGAGGTTGATCCTATCAGCCATCGTGGTGATCTCTTTGAAGGCATTCAGCATGGCTCGATCAGAACTGCTCATGGTTCTGCGGTTCTGGTATTTGGAATTCCCAAACTCATCAAAGCTTGCTGCGCCTGTACCCTGGAAAATTCACAAGTCAGTTATTAATCATCTGGCTTGGACAAAAGACTTGCAGGTTTCCAGATTCGTACTTTGCTGATCATGGTTGTGAGGTCTCCTCCATTGAGAAGTGTGTTCTGAGCATCTCCGACACGGGAAGGGTCTTTAGTTGCCTTCTCATTTGTGAAAGTTCTCCATTCTGATCCCACATCAATCACACGATCCCCTGGAACACAACATTCATACAAGCGTGTGATTATTCAGTCAGCAACGGAAACACATTTCTTAAATGGACTGAGGCTTCATACCTACAACAAGGCCACATTCAGGACAGATCATGTCTCCTGCCCTGTAGTCCTCCACCAGCAGAGCATTGGGGTGATTGGGACATTGCACTCGAGGAAGCGAATCTCCACTAGAACAGCAGATTCGAGAGGTTCCGTTATACAAATCGAGAAGCCATGAGAAACTGTGGTTCAAGTCATAGTAAACATTTTCCTAACCCTAACGTAATAGTTTTAACAGGGATGCTAGATTGTTTCTGCCAGGCGTTGTGTGGCAGCATTCCAAGCACAACATAGCGAGGCTAATGAAAATAAACGTTTGTTATTATGGACAACTTCAACTCAAAACTCACAATAACACAACAACTTTCAGTGTCTGGTGAATAATGCAACTAATACGACCACATTGGGTAGTTTGAAGCAAGGTATAAATGTAGCACAATATTGTTTTTGAAGGTAGCTTCATAAAGTGGTTGCAATAATACATTAGGTGAAGCTAATAGCTTTAAAGGCACTATGCCTGCACAGTAAACAGAAATATCCATAGAAACGAGCACACAATCATTGTAATTACTCCAAGAGCCATATGCAACACATCAGTACAAACGACGACACTTGCGTCACGTGGAAATATATTTATTTTAGACATAAGGGTGTTCACTGAGATGTTCAGTTTTGATTGACTAATCCCTGATTAACGCCTTTCAAACAGAACAAAACTGTTTATGGGTTAAAATTAAATATTGGATTTTTTTATACATATATTGCAAGTTTTTCCTATGCAGACCTAATCCACATTACTTTTGTATGTTTCTTGTTTAATATTTAGACTAAATTAAATATTTACTATTTTTTACATAAAAAAACATATATTTTATTTACAGCATGCAAATGCTGGCAGATTTTTATCGATCGGGAAATGTATTTTTTTAGATTCTTTCTATACCTCAAGTTGTTAAAAATGGCAAACTACGTGTGAACTTTACAAATGAAAATGTATGGATTTGCATCATTATTCGGTTGGTGGTGGTTTCTGTGCTCAGAGAAAGTTCTGTCCGGCCCGTCACGTGATCATTTTCGTTATCGAAAAACGTTGGCCTACGATCTTCGTCGCATCGGAAATGAAACTAGTACAAAGCTGCAATCAAGATTTGGTGACTTTTCCGACTTATATCGTTGAAGTTGGTGGCAATCGTGTCATTCAAAATGATAGTATGATGGTACATATGAATACAGAATAAAGGCATAAATGGCATCTGTGATACGTTCTTCAACAGTCCGCGAAATAAATACTTGTTTGAGTCTTCCACTTAATGCTAATTAAAACGGAAAATGCAAAGCAAGTGGTGATAGCCAAAAAGACTCACAAAAACCACTTCCTGTATGTTAAAAAGCGGCCGCTTTGATTATTTTAACGCTCGTGCATTCGGCGTAACAAAATCTAAAACGTCAAGGCCAGTGTGATAATCCGTCTACTACATAGAACATAACTAAACATACATAAGATCGTTAATTAAATCGCAGATGTTACAATTTAATTTCATGTGACTAGCCAACATGCGCTAGCAGACAAATGACAGAGCTTTATACAACACCACGGCTTAACACGCTTCTCAACGACAAAAATGGTTAAAAATGGAGGAAAAAAACTGTTAAAACAATGCCCGGTTCATTCACACATATTCACACATCAGAAAACGCAACAAGACACATATAAAACTAACCGGCTAGTCGACGCCATACTGTTTCTGTCTGTTGTCCACGGCAATGACTCCACCGCACACAATGGACGCCCTCTATCATATTTTCATCACGTGATCTGAAACCAATGGCGAAGCAAAAGGGACAAACCTCATTACAACAAAGTTTACATGGCGCATGCGCAGAAATCATTGTTTTGTAGTTCTTGATCTTATTATCGATTTGCTTTAGTTAATTTCCAAATGTTGTATATAACGTAACTGCATTATAATTATATGCAATCTATAATTCACAACGATAGGATGGAAAAATACATAATAATACGACATCAGAAAATTAAAACGTATATAACAAACTGAGTTAAATGAAAATACATTAATTAGAGTGAAGCAATCTCTCATGAATGATTTTACTTTAAATAATCGTTGGAAAAAACAACGATTTTCAGGCCATTTAACAAACTACGCCACATGTAATTTTAAGCCCACAATTATATAGTTAGTTACTAAAGAATTATGTGCCATTCCCTAATGTCAAATTTTTTAATCATTTGTATCTTTCTTATGACGCTTTGTCATACAAAACAATCTAAAAAACAAGGGCGGGCCGTGAAAATTAGTTTTGTGATGATAGAGCCCATGTCTGATGCAAATAATACGACTACATGTGCATAACGTCACACTCACACACACACGCATGTGTGTGCTTGAGATTTCTTGTTTTCAGGTGATTTTGTTTGAGCTTCATAAGGTACAAAAGAATGTTTATATACACGTACGCACATCGATTATAATGGATAACGTTATTTCCGTCCAAGTTAATTTTATTTTTATCAAATTGAAATAAGATTGCTTCTGATCAATCCAAACGTACATGATTTCACCAACCACAAGTCTCGTGCACACTGTCAAAATTGCTGTTTAAGCATTTAGGCCGTTTCTTCCTCAAAGTGACGGAAAAACAATTGGCAAGACGTCCGTAATGGACACGACCACGTTTGACTGGTTTTAAAAGTGAAAGAGACGGACTTCTTCACCTGCAGTTAGACGTTACCTTTATGTAAAAGACTGGGCGAGACCCTCCGAGATCATTCATCTCTACACGGGACATTGACTCATAAAAGCTTCGCCCGCCAATGAAAAGCTCGCAGTCGAAGAGAGGAACAACTCCGTCATGACTGCTGAACTGCAAGTCGCAGCAGGTCGTACAAAGACTCACACTGGCGGACGGACGTTTTTTTTTTTTATCACGGACATATAAAGTTGAGATCGCTTGTTTTGGAATATGTGGTTGCCTTGTTTGTTGCGTTTCCAACTCTACGACTACTTCTGACAACGTCAAACTCAAGATAATACTGGAGATAACGTCGTAACGAGAACGAACAGCGACGGTGAGTTACGCGTTTTACTGCTTTTAATCTGCCTTACTAGCCGAAATACCAATTGCAATTCTCCGTGGTTACATGCGTTATATAAGGTCATTTTACGCGTCGAGTCTAGTCTCAGGCAACGAGGTTGTTGCTTAATGAAAATACAATGTATACACTATCCCAAAAGCTTTTATTTCACATATGTCGTATTGCATATACGAATCACCGTTCAAGTTTTTTCGAATATGTAAGTTAAAAACGTACAGTGTAGTAAATCATTTAATGTAAAGAGAGAGCAGAACGTTGCTGCTTTCTTGTTTATTGTTTAACGTAATGTTGTCTAAATTATTGTGTTGGGCTTTTTTAAGTTACATTAAAACGTACATCTGTCGTATGTTTCAGATTGTATTTATTACTGACTAGGAGGAAATACCAACCAAAAAACAAATCAACGGTTGAGCTGAGTGCCTTCCAGTGAAAGTAAGTTTTGGGATTTTCGACTACTGCAGTGCTTTTGAGATCCCGAGTCAATGGCACATCAGAAAACTTCAGCCTGGAGAAGGATCTAATGTAACATGAAATGGCACATCACCTATTCCATGCAGCAGAAACATGGAAAACTTCTCAGTGTAGTGCAATTGCAAACATAACATACGCCTGTGATGGGTTGTACTTCCATGCTGTAACTTAAAGCCACATGTGGTTGGTCAGTTGTTCGTATTTTTATGTTTGCGATGGATTAACTCGTGAAAAATAACACATGCTTTAAAAAAATGATAATATTCTACAACGCTAATCTCATATATGCTTATTTCTTTGTTGCAGAGATGTTTAGTCTCACTGAAGTTGCCTCACTTAATGACATCCAGCCCACCTATCGTATTCTGAAACCATGGTGGGATGTTTTCATGGATTACATTGGAGTAATAATGTTGATGTTAGCCATCTTCTCAGGCACCATGCAGTTAAGCAAAGATCAAGTGGCTTGTCTTCCCATTCTCGAAAACCAGGCGCAATCACAAAGCATAAACCCCAAGGTTACACAGAACCCTCCAGTTTTGGACTTTTCACCATCATCCACTAAAGATATTCCCAATAGTGTTGTACATGACATTGACACCTCTCATTCGGTTGACAGCCACCAACCCGAGCCAAAAGGACTTAAAACAAACTTGGATTTCCAGCAGTATGTTTTTATTAACCAGATGTGCTATCACGATGCTTTACCGTGGTACTCCAAATACTTCCCTTACCTTGCATTGATACACACTATAGTGCTGATGGTAAGCAGTAACTTTTGGTTTAAATATCCCAAGACAAGTTCAAAGATTGAGCACTTTGTTTCCATTTTGGGTCGGTGCTTTGAGTCACCATGGACCACCAAAGCTTTATCTGAAACTGCGTTTGAAGATTCTGAGGGAACTAAGCAGAAGATTTCCAGTGGAACCAATTTCCAGAAGAGCGCATCTTCAGACAGTAAAGAAGACAGCAGCCAGTCCACACCATTGCTAGAACCTTCAGCAGGGCATTTGCCCAAAGAAAAACTCAGTCCAGATGCCCCCAGCCTCACCACCATCTTGGATAAAAAGGATGGAGAGCAGGCCAAGGCTCTTTTTGAGAAGGTACGAAAGTTTCGAGCACACGTCGAGGACAGCGACTTGATCTACAAGCTCTATGTGGCTCAGACGGTGATAAAAGCAGTGAAGATAGTTTTGATCCTGAGCTACACCTCAACTTTTGCAGCTAACATCAAATTCAGTCACATATGTGAGCCCAAAGTCCAGCACCTGACGGGCTACAACCAGTTTTTTTGCACGCACAATATGGCGTTCATGTTCCGGAAACTGCTCTACAGCTTCATGGCTATGATTAGTCTCTATGGCCTGGTGTGTTTGTATACTCTTTACTGGCTCTTTAGGACCCCTCTTAAGCAATACTCTTTTGAGAAAGTCAGAGAGGAGAGCATCTTCAGTGACATCCCAGATGTGAAAAACGACTTTGCGTTTCTTCTGTACATGGTCGACCAGTATGATAAGCTGTATTCCAAAAGATTTGGTGTGTTTCTTTCCGGGGTTAGTGAGAGTAAGCTTCGCGAAATAAGCCTCAATCACGAATGGACGTATGACAAATTGCGTCAGAGTGTGACAACCAACGCTCAGAATGAAAAAGAGCTGTTCATCAACAACAGGCTAGGACTTCCCAATGCTGTGTTTGATCTCACAGATCTGCAAATCCTCAAGCTGGAGATCCCTGAAGTCCGAATTTCAGCAAAGGTTTCTCAAATGGCAAGTCTACGTGAGCTCCATTTGTATAACTGCCCTGCTAAGGTTGAACGAACCGCTTTCATATTCCTCCGTGACCATCTGCGACGCCTTCACATCATGTTTACAGATGTTGGACAAATACCATCTTGGATTTATCTCTTACGAAACCTCAAGGAACTCTACCTAATTGGTAATTTGAACTCGGAACACAACAAGATCATTGGATTTGAGTCCCTTCGAGATCTGAAACACTTAAAAACATTGTGCTTCAACAGCAATCTGAGTAAAATACCCACAAATCTCACAGAGCTGTCAACCCATCTCACCAAACTGATGGTGCACAATCGTGGTTCTAAACTGTCGGTGCTGAACAGTCTGAAAAAAATGACAAGCCTGGTTGAACTGGAACTCCACAACTGTGATTTGGAGAGACTTCCAGATGCCATTTCTAGCCTGATCAATTTGCAAGAACTGGATCTGAAACACAACAGTATTCCAACCATTGAGGAAGTGATACACTTCCAAAATTTGAAAAGATTGGTTTGTCTCAAGTTATGGCACAACGAAATCATTGCAGTTCCATCATCCATAGACAAAGTGATGAGTTTGGAGTCTCTGATTATGCCTCACAACAAACTGCTGACACTTCCTTCAGCTTTGTTTCGTCTTCCCAAACTCCGTCACATCGACCTCAGCCACAACACCATCTCAAGTATTCCAGGCGAGGTGGAGAACCTCCAGAACCTCCAACATTTCGCCATCACAGGAAACAGGTTGGAGGTTCTCCCCAGTCAACTCTTCAAATGCATCAAATTGAGAGTTTTATGTGTGGGCCACAACAGCATCATGTCCATCCCCGACGCCATCGGACAGTTGACCCAGCTGTCCCATCTCGAGCTGAAAGGAAACCGATTAGAGGGCCTTCCTTCTGAGCTAGATCAGTGCAGCAATCTTCACAAAAGTGCCTTCATCATTGAAGACCACCTTTTTGAAGCGCTGCCCACTGATGTCAAAAAAAAATTTTGTGGAATAATGGAAAAATAATGGAAAAAATAATGGAATACTTGATGTCAAATGTTTCCAGAAGTCTGTGAATGAAGATTTGGTCAGTGCTTTGCCTTTATTTAAATAGTAGCTTAAAGCATTGCTTCTGACAATTGAACGATTCTTGCTTTTTATAATCTATGCAGCTTTCAACCTGTAGCATTTTGGATTGGTCTGTACAAGCTCATCTTAATATTGAGAGCGCTGTGATGTTGTTATGCAGTTAAAGACTGCAACATTTTGTCTTCGAATGTGCATTTGTGTGAATCCTTTGGTGCTGTTGTGATAAGAAGCATATCAAGGCCTGAGGACGGCCAGAGCGCAGCCTGAACCTCCTGCTTCTCTCATGATTATAACCACACTGACCGTGATGAACTGCCAGTGGTTCACGGCTTCGTGCTTTAGGATTGTTTCTTAGAAAATACTCACGTTTAACAGCCGCTTTCAGACTGCCACGTGTTGTAACAGTAACGCGTTGCATTTTAGGTACGAAAACACGGAATAATGGTACAATTAAATTTAAAGTTAACATTGTTTGAATAAAACATGTTTACAAGTTATTTTGTTTTAAATATCAGTGTGCCAAACACATTACAAATAAATGCTAAAAAAAAGGATTACGTTTATTTTTTTTTTTTGAGCAAAAATTGTCTTTTTTATTACTGTAGTATTACAATGTTAAACAACAGCTATGAGTTGACAGATCTTTCAAGTGAATGTCATTACGTTAGTAAATTACTGTTATCTATTCATTTCATTATGTAGAACAAACAAATCTAAATTATAGTAAAATACACTACACTTACATTTCATTATTTAAATCATGACAACACATTTGCATTTGTCTTTGAAATATTTTTGAAAGACTGAAGACGACAAAAAACATTTTATTCTGAACAAGAAAAAAGTTTATAGTGCTTTACAATTTCACATAAATTACCAAAAAGGTGCATACACAAAAATATCTGAACTGTAAAAATTGTCTAGACACCAGTAACTGTTGTTCTTCTCTTTGCACAGGGGAAGCTTGAAAAAAAAAAAGTCCAACTTAAATCAAAACATGTTTCGTTACAGTAAAACAATAATGACATGCAAACATTTGAAAAGGGCTAAATATCCACACAAAAAAAAGCACCAAGTAGATGTAGATAATGGTATAAACGTGTGGTCTGCACATTCCACATTCTCCGGCTGTGATCGAGGAAACAAACTCATGGCATCATTTTGTGTGTCAAATGGAAAATAAAAACACAAAACCGTTTCAAATACAGATTAGTGAACTGTAAGAAGGTCTTAAAAAAATTTGAGGTAAAGGTTGTCCTTGCGGTGGCTCAAAAACGAAAATCTTATTTGAATCTTCCGCCATGTTTACACTCACCGACTTACTACGTAAAACACCAGCACAATGTTACAATATCTAGAAAGAGCGTCTCTGATGACAATGGATCATTAATATTTGTTAAATGGTTTCCTTACTGATGGCAGTATAAAAGTTCAACGTACACAGAAGACTAAGTGTCCTGGGCTCGCGAGGATATTTGCATCACTGGTTTGGTCTCTGGTACTGTGCCATCAGAGCAGGCCTCCTGGGGAAAAGTGACTTCCACCATTCCTGCTCCAGTGTGTGGAACAGCTGTGTTCATGATGTGCCTCTGTAAATGCTTGACCCAGTCTTCCTGCACTGACAGTGGGCCCTGGAAGACTAGATCGCAAAATCTGAATAAGAAAAAAAAAGTAAAGTAAAATGAGTGAGATTGTCCATTTGGCAAACCATATCGAAATTGTTCTCTGCATTTAACCCACACAGTGAACACACGCAAACCCGGAGCACTGGGAAGCCGTGGCGCCAATAGGACTCTTAGATGCTTAGTAAATGTGTAAAATATGTAAAATGGAAAAGTGCCAAAAAACGGAACACACATAGTTGTTAAAATCACATGCATAGTTGAAATTTAACAAGGATCAAATCATGCGGTCTTGGATTGTCACAACTGTGGCTTTATTGAAAAATTGCAAAATACAGTAATTGCTTTTTTGTTTGCTTTATTGAAAATTCTTCCAGCTTATTGTAGTCATTTTGTTCTGAAAATATTGTACTTTAATTTTTAAAAATATGATTAATTGTACGTATATTTATTTATAGATGTGTTTTTTTTCTCTCTTTTCAACCTCTCTTCTGCTGTTGTAAGATGCAATTTTCCACTGTGGGACTAATAAAGGCATTTCAATTTCAAATCTTAATGCCAATTGCAGCAAAATAAATTAGTTAGCTAATTAGTTTGTCATTTTATTACTAAATGAGTAGAAATTAGTACACAGAGAGTTAAAAACTCTTTAAAAATGGTTTACTAAAACGTCATTAAAATATTTTATTTAAAATGGTCTTTTTTTTTTATTTAACTTGCTAGATACATGTTAGTGAGTTAGTTAGATAATTAGATACTCAGCTATTTAGATACTTAGATATTTAGGAAAAACAAATGTTGAATTTTCAATCCAATGCAGAAATGCACTGGAGAAAGTGACGAGACCAGCTATAAACAGTTCCTGAATCCAGTTGAAAAGTCTTCTGTCAGAACTGAACTATGATCAGTCAGACTTACACACACATTTTACAAACATTTCACACATTTCAGTCTCATTTATGTAGTCCTTGTAACGGATTTCACAACACTAATCATTTTTTTCTGTCAGATATAATGAACATGCGTTTCTACCATGAGAATTCCATTGCAAGAGTTTAAGACATCGCACAACAATCTCAGTACATGACAAAATGTTTCGTGACTTGATGTGGCAGAAAAGTTTTTGGGCCTGATAGCCGAGCTAGTAGTTATAGTTCAAACCGTTAAAATCATTTTAATAGGTTTCCAGCACATAACATGAGATTAGCAGAGATTGTGGGCTCTTGTGGATTACTTCTCAACCTATATAATGCCTACATGCAGCTCCAGTGGCACAAAAACACGTTTCTTTTTAATGCCAGATCACTAACCAGAGTTTCTTAAAATATCACTGATCACCTAAAAGGAATCAATTTAATGAAAAAGTTTGACTTTTTCTCGACTGCTTTACTCCAGATGAGTTTGATTTAAGCCCTTAATCCAAAAATGAACCACAATATTATGATTCAAAGGGCGAGGAAAAGCATTATCTTGAGAAAGTAATTTTGACTCAAAAGCGGCAAAAAAATATGTGGAAAAAAATTTTGTGGTGACAAGACTTGTTTTTTGCACTAAAGATAACTGTGGGGAGAATTTATTTTAATCAGCTCACAGAACACACACACACACACACACACACACACACACACACACACACACACACACACACACACACACACACCAGTTTAGAGTTACCTGCATGTCAGCCGATAGATCTCTTCTGAAGTGTGCAGCAAGGGAAAGGTTTTCTTTTTTGACCCAGACCTCGATCTTTGTTTTCTCTGTTTGCAGTCAAAGGCTGAAAAAACGTGATCATAAATAATACACTGTGATTTCCAGGTGAAATATTTAAATACATCTCATGCAAGCAAATCACGTGTTGTATTTATCTTAACAAGATTTCTACAGAAAAAGAAATTACAGAACTGGACAAGATTTCCCTCACACTGGCCAATCTGAAATCCGTTGATCTAGCCATATGATCAGGATTACGGTGAATATCTGATAATCTTTCATTATTAAAACAATCTTGCAGGTCTTGTTAAAAAGGTCTCATATTTCCTTGTCTGAAATAAGTCTTTAAAGCAGTGCAGCGACCTGGACAAGGATCTTGAAAAATATCACAACTGAATCCACCCGTATTTAAAAGCAGAATAGAGTACCGGTTCCGTTTACGAGAGCTCTTTTCTTCCGTTGTGCATAACCCCTCAGGTGATTGGACAGACTCACGCCGCTGTGAAAACTGGCATTGCAGTGCACACACACTTTTCTGATGTGTTCGTCTTTCTCTGAAAGAGAAACAAAGAAACACTTTTCACCAACAATGTTACACTAACCACTAAACACAGTTCCGTAGTTATATTTATACACACAGAATGTAAGGAACATGATGTACAGAGATTACATTTTCATTTTAAATATATACAACTAACCTTAACTAAACTAAGTTAATCGGTCACAATGCAGGTATATCCTTCAACATAGATATCATTTTCACCTTCTTACTCAAGTTTTTGAAATGTTTGCTAAACTTTTTTTCAAAATATCTTAAAGCTAAAGAAAAAAAAACCGCTTTTCGTTTCACTGAAACATTTCTCATCAGTGTCTTTACAATGAAGTTTATCAGTCTTGCGTTAACAAAGTGACTTACATCACTCTGGATCCACTCGCTAACTGGTCCTAAATTGACTGACTTTACATTAATATATGTCATGTGATGTCTACCATTCCACAATCTTCTGACTAATGTTCTGTAAGCGTTTGAAAAGTGGCGTCTTGTTCACAAACGTATCTAACTGATTAATTGAATTTAGTCACAAACCAAATTAGCCTTGAAACCAAGGTACAATATTCATAACTCCAACTGAAAACTAATAAGGTCATTTTGAAAACGTCATTATGTCAGCTGATCATGCAGCATTTCTTAAACGAACTTGAAACTAAAAATTTCTTGAATGAACTTGAAACTAACAATAGCACCATTTAACAATCGGTCATACAATTGCCTTCATTTAACGGCTAAATACAATCGAAACGCAGCCACCCTGCTTTAGAAAGTCGACCAGAGTTTTTTCCTCACCCTTACAGAAGAATCACTGAATTTGAAGGATATTTAATTTGACTTTATAAATATAAGACAAAAAGGTCTGAATGATTCTGCCCTTTTTTATGGCAAATCACTACCTAGTAGATGTGCTTTGCAGGGTATCAGTGTCTCCGTGCCACAATCCTTTCCTGGAGACGTAAGGACTGATTTCCTTGCAGAGGGAGACAGATACTTTGCTTTGGTCTCTTCATGAGCCCGTCGTTTCTTTAAAATTCCTATAAGATCACTGGGTGGCGAGCCTTTGTTGGTCTCTATCCTTTTCTTTTCCTCTCTAGATGGGGAATAAGCGTGCGTGTTGCGTTTGACGGCAGGTGTGAAGGTAAGACCGTTGTCCAACCAAACGGGATGAAGTGATCTAGATCTGCGGCCTTTCTTCTGAAGAAGTTGGAGCTTCTCTTGAAACCCTTTCTTGTCCTGCATCAGCTCTTTCAGCACCATCACTGGAGATTTGGAGAAGAAGGGAACAGGCTGTCCCAGTCGCTTCAAGTGACCTCGAACATGATTGGACAGTCCAGTCCTGGTCTCAAACCATTCTCTACAGAGAGGACAGATGTACTGAGTCGTCTGACAGTCAGACTCTGTCCCATCGGCGGTTGGTGATGTTTCCACATCTGTTGGGGTACAAAAGGAACAGTGAACACATTAACTCTACATAGACTCTTTTTAACAGGACATTTGCAAAAATTTATATGGAATTGAATGTATTGAACCCCTTAGCTAGTCGAGTTTGTCAAGGCCTTATCAGTGGCAGGTCCAACTCCCTACACTAGTAAAACAGAGCAAAAACTACTGATAAAAAGATTTACTGTTTACCTCCTATTAAGACAGTATTATTGTATACACTTATTTAAAATATTTTGTATATTTTAAATTCTGACATCTTGCTATTTATTTTAGCAAATATAAAAACAATAACCATAAGTCTTAATTTTGGGTGAGGTCTTTTCAAAATCAAAATGTATTTCTTTTATATTATTATCACTAGTATATTAAAATCTTATATTATTTTGGATCCTCTATTATTGTGCTAATGTATTAGATCTACAATAAAAAAAAACTAAATCTAACCAAATATCATGCACATGTTTCCACAATGTTCTATAAGTGGCTAATATACAGTTAACTACTTTTAATTTTTGTAACAAGTCATCGTTCCTGTCGAAAATAAGGAACAGAAAAAAAATTGTCACTGTGTGTTAAAAGGCAGAAATGTGGCTTCTGAGGTGAATGTTAAAGTGATGGTGGCTGCTAACACCCTGTTTTTCCTTTATACTTTTATTTTACGCACACACACACACGCACGCAACACGCACTGTATACAGTTAATTCCAGTTAATTGTACCAGCTGCTTATTCATACCAAACCACAAAGAAGTAAATAAAGTGCTGTTTCAAAAACCTACAACTATTCGTTTAATTGGACCAAAGAATGTGAGAATTAGAAAAGGCACAAGTCAACCAGTCAGTTTGTACGGCTGTAAAGTTGATGCAGCAGAGGTGAACTAAATCGAATGTAAACATGATGAAGAAAGTCAACTTTTTCAGGTTGAATAATTTGTATCCATCGACAATGAGCTAAAATAAGATTATGACGCTGCAATTGTTGCTGGAATTGCAGAAAAACACACGTCATCAAAATCTCTGTCGCCGCAGAACACGTCACAGCACTGAAGGAAATCTTTAACATTAAAATGCTGCAAATCCTGTTCATATTTTCAAGGAACAAGATTGAAAAGAATCGTCAGTTCTTGGAAGTGTAGTATCCTGGAAAATAAAAGCAGTACTGTTGCTTCAAGGACTGTGTTCTTCATTGAACAACACACAAAACCAAATTTGTCCATGCCATTGAATAATAAAGGTCAAAATAACACTTTTTACTGTTGCATCACATACTTCTTGTTGCAAAATCATCGCAACAATTTTCACGTGGTACACTTAACTTGAATCCACTCGTATTTATTTACACACACACACACACACACACACACGCACACACACACACACACACACACACACACACACTACACTGAGCTGAAAGCAAAAATCTCTTGTTCTCTTTTTTATTCTTCCTCACACTCCTCGGCTCATTTAAAAGGAAGTATGTCGCAAATAAGCTGACAATGAAATAGGATTTGGTTCAGAGTTGGCCCAATCAACCGAAAATGTGTACACACACACACACACACTCTGCTCTGAGCGTGTTCTGTGTGCGGATGGACAGAGAGGTGAGTAGAGAGTGAGTGTGTGTATTGTCCCACCAAAAATGAATTAGCACACTATAAGTGAAATGAAATGAAATGAAGGAGCAGGGACACAAGTGAGGAAAGACACTATTGAAGAATTTACAGCACATTACTGTTCAGAACACATATGCAAGTCAGTCAATATGGCTACTACAAACCATATTGTGCTCTGCATAAATCATCATCCAAGGTAGTTACACACAGTGAAGTAACACACACATCCGGAGCAGTGGGCAGTATCAAGCCAACAAAGTAGGCTATAACTTTCCCCACACAACTGCCACGCAAAAACCTGATGCACAATGAACCGCACCATTTTTTTACATTAAAATGTTCCCATTACACTAAAGAGAGCGCAAAAACAATAATGCTTCTGTTCTTTTCAAATATATGATCAATAAGGCATCTATATGTCAGTTCTGATGTAAAAACTGTTTATTAGAGGTTCGTGAAAAAAGCTAATTATTGTAGGGCACTTTTAATTAATTAAATTGCATACTTTGGATTTTTACTAGAACAAATGTTCTATAAAAGCAACGTTGGTTAATTAAAGTATTGCAACACAAATGACAAAAGATCATTTGTCCATTCGACAAGCAGTACCTGTTTTGATCTGCAGACCGGTTTTGATCCGTCGGATTTTGGCACGTGAAGACAGTTTAGCTGCTGCTGAAGCTCTTGCTCGCACTCGGTGCCGATGTCCTCTAATGTGGTTTGAGAGACTGATACCGGACTCGAAAGCAGCTGGGCAGTAAGGGCAGGCCTTTAGACCCATCTCATTGGTGGGATATTCTTCAGATTCACAGTACTCTGTGCCATCAGCAACATCAAGCTCTCCCTCATCGATTTCTTTTTTGAAAGTAAAGGTTTCTGGGGAATTACAAACGGTCTCCGAGAAGCTGGATGAGGCACCGGAAGCTGCAGGTGAATTTAGTCTTCTTCTAAATCCTGCGTTCATATCCTCTTGACAATCTTGGAACGTGTCACATTCAAGATTAGAGTCACATGAGTCATTACTGACTCGTGTAATTGCTTTATTCCTCTTCAATGGCGACTTGAGGTTGGTTTTACATTTTGGAAAATCCATTAAAATCTCTGTCTCTTGAATACTATGATACGGAACCGAGGTTTTTCGTTTCAATGGAAATTTCTTTAATGTTTGCTTATTGACTCTTAGATGTGCGTGGTTGGAGATAGATTCTAGAGAATTCTTATCATCACCCAGATCTTCTGAAAACGTAGATGCAGATTTCAAAGTGGTATTCTTCCCCCTGCAGTCAGCTGTACCTTTCAGACCCTTTGAAGGGGACGAGCTACTTCCAGTTTCAGACAACATGGGCAGACAATCGGTGCTGTGGCGTTTGCCTGTTTGGGACTCTGCACTGTTTTGCTGGTCCTGATGTGAGGCACACTGGTCAAGACTGGATTGGCCTTTTTTCTTCACCCATCCCCTTCGTTTACCTTTTTTCTTGTTCAACAGACCACATGTCTCAGTGGGCGACGGTGTCTCACGGACTTTCACAGAACATTTTGCCACTTTTTCAACTGGTTGTGCACAGGCAGTGTGAACCTTTTGGGTTGGAAATATAGCCTGGTTTGGATTCTTCAGGCTGTTTTTATTTTTCCGTCGTTTTGTAGAGCACAAGATAGACGTGGGATTCTGGGCATTTTTGTCTAGTGTGTTGAGTTGAAATGTATCGGATTTCCAAACAGTCAAATCTGCATTTCTAATGCCGTGTTTTTGAAGCAAGTGTTCCCTCAAATCAACCTCATTCACGTCCTCAAAATTGCACTTATTACAACTATAACACCGTTTGTCCTTCTCGTGGGTCTTGGCGTGCAGCACAAAGGTGTTGGGACAGCTAGTTCCGAAAGAACACTGAGGACACTGCAAGCTTCCGTCTTTCCCTTCATTTTTAATTAGAACTTGTTCTTTAACACTTTTTTGTTGCTTGACGTTGTGCGTATGTACGTGATGCAACAGCAAACTCTGTTCTGCGTAACACTGTCCACACTCCTTACAAATGAAGGGCTTTACACTAGGCACATCAGTTTTGCAGGCCACTTCCTGTAGATCTTGAGACTTTAAACTGCTGTTACATGGGAAGTTCATTAAAGGTTCCTTAGTGGAACCCGAGTCTGCTAAAGTATCTGTAACAGAGCCAAGCTTTTTAGCAATGGGACTTTTTGCTGCTTTGGGATTTAAGGACTTGACAGACTCTGCAGCTCCGTTTAAAACTTTGGATTTTTTCCTCGTAGGTGACTGCGATTTGGATGTTTTCCTTGAATGGATCTTCTTAAAGGAACTTGGTTCTGTATGGCTTCCCTCCCCAGGATGGTCTTTATGTGCTACAAGTCCAAAATCGGAATAGAGGTCCTCTGAAGGATCTACTTTCAATACTAACTTCTCTTTTCGTTTTCTTTTTCTGTGGTCAAGTGGTGATGGAACTCTCTTTTTATGGTTAATGGGCAAAGATACCGGAGACAGTTTCTCTTCAATTTCAAGGCATTTGTCGTCATCCCACAGAAACTTCATAAATTCCCTCTGTGGATTCCAACTAATGTCGATTGAATCGTCATAATTATCTAAAGAGCTTTCTGGAGATTCTGTATCAAAGCCCCATATCCCCCGGTTTTCCACATCCTCTGCAGTCAAGGTCTGTCTGATTGTTATTTCCCCCTCTTTTCGAAGGGAATCAGGCCCTTCAAATTGAACATTTGTGCCAGAATTTTGTGCATGTAAAGATTTAGGCAAGAATCCCGGGACATTTTTCGAAATATCCAACAAGACTTCGTCTGAAATATGGGGCGAGGTGGATCCATTCACGTAAGCAGCTTTTGCAGGACCATCTGAGCAAATGGAGTCAATAAAACTGACACTGGTTAGGAGGTCTCCTTGGTCACTGAGAAGTTCCATGGTTTCTTGAGAACAATGCACCGATGGTCCTGATGTAGATTCCACGGAAGAAAACGCCTGGCTGCTCAGAAGGTCCAGAGAGATTTTTGACATTGAGGTGTCATTTTCCTCTAGTTCAGCACAGTCCTTCAGAATAGACATTCCTAGGAGTCTGACCTAAGGACCGTTTCTGAGGACAAAAAGAAATAAAAATTAAATGAGATAGCTAATTTTAATTGAAACTGGTTAACATCACTTTTACCGATGTATCACCCTTACCCAAGAAAAGTTGACTACTAGAGCTGAAAATTACCAAGCAATTTCTTAATGAATATAATGAATGCAATTTTGGAATTGCACTAAATATCGCAATTTTAGTATCGCTGTCACCTCACAGCAAGGACACTCAAGCTTGCATGGTTTTGCTGTCGAAATTTAAAAGAATGTGTCCAGGAAAATCAGTGCTTAAAAAATTGACCATAGGTGTGTGTATGAATGCGTGTGTGTGTGTCTGTGTGTGTGACCAATCTATAGGTTGGCCACCAATCCATGGTGTGTGTTCTGCCTTTGTGCCCATATTTGCTGTGATTGGATCTCATGGCCCAGCAATCAAAAAGCCATCCAGACAATGGATTGGATTGGATTTAGTGTTTTTAATGGTACCTTATTCAATTCAGTCAATATAACAAAGAACCTCAATATTTCCTTAGGGTTTCTCTGTTAGATTAATCATAATGTGTTTTGGTTCTAACAAGTTAACAACTTGTACATAATTTTGATTAGCTACCTTAAACACATAAGAATTAAAAAGCCAATAAACAATTCATATGTTTACGCATATAGAAAAAAATAACCAGCAGATCAACTGTCAATAATTTTCTATTGATAAATTAATTAATTAATCTAATATAGCAATCATTCCATTATATATACTGTAAATGTATCTGCAAATGTATTCATTTTCAATTTAAAAATATTATCAAGCATACATATTATTATAATGCACGTATATATTTTTAACAATTAAAAAATATCGATTGATCACACAACTTAAATGGGTTAACAAACAAAAACAGAACAACTCAAAACATCAACAAGATAGTAAATGGCAGCTGAAAATATCCCACAGGTACTAATCATAAAGTACATAAGTGTCAAAAGGTACAGATTTAAAGAGAGAGCTATAACAGTACAAGCAAACGCACTAATATTGTCCACACGTGAATTATAGATTTCCGCACAAAATATGCCTTAAGTTCTGGCTTGCATAAACAGTAGTTCACAAGGCATCATCACATGTCTGCAGGTCTGCAACACTTTCACCCAAAATCGGTTGTTACTTAAAAACTCCAAATGTAAACTCTAAATACTACGAAAAAACCTGACGTCTATTCTTCGCATCTTTCAGTTTATTCATTAATGTTAGTGCATAATGTGAGAGAGTGTGCTAGCAAGGTAGCAATCAAGCCCATTATACTCACATCAGGCTCAGAAACTAAAGCTAGTGAGACAAGAACTTACATTATCTTAAAGACTTCACACTCAAAAGTAGTTGGTAAAAACAGTGCTGCCTACCTTTCCCGGGGTGCTGTGTAGAACAATAATAGTGAAGTGAAATCAATCCATTTTTGCTCGCTTAAGCTTTCTATCTATTGCAAAGCCGCCATGTTTGCTCGATGCTCCGCACACAAAGACATTGCGCCTCGTTGAGGGGGGTCCGACAACTTGTAACGTTTTGTTTTAGGATATTTTTTGCTTTTCAAAATCCGCTAATTAAATTACATAATACATAAACTGTGTTTTGTAAAAAAAATGTGACTAAAAGTTTAATCAAACAAGCGTTAACCAGTCGTCACCTTAATGCAAGTAGGATTCACCTATGAAAAAAATGGATTCTTCCAAATAGGTGGCAAGCACAAGCACCGACGGTAAAGCGAAGAACAGAGGCAGAAAGCACAGAGAATGACAGTGAATTCATTGACACGCTCACATCCATAATGTGCCGATCATAAACTATTTTGTGGAGGATAACTGTTTATTGTTTTTTAATTATTTTTACAAATTTGCATAAAATTCACGCCAACGTCTCGCCATCATCACCGGTGGTATCCGTTGAAATGCATTTAGTCAGACAGCCATCCCTGACAAAAAATGAAAAAAAAAGATGTGTTCATAAACATCCATCCAAAACTCGAGAATATTGAAACTGTCTCTCGCGTGATCAGTTGAAGCGCTGAAGCGTTAACTGCAGTAACGCGGCTGAAATTTCACTCCAGACTCCGTGCACGCGCGCGCGCGCTCGCGAGATTTCAAGTCGCCCTGAGGAGAAAGCGAGTATGTGTCTCTCTCAATTACTGGTATAAATCTAGGTGTGTTGACGCTTTTTAAAGTTTTTATACATAATAATCGGCAAGGGTGTTGCTTTAAGCATAAAATGTTGATAAAATCTCCGAAGCGCTCGACTTTTACCTCAGAATTACGTGAATAATCCCTGCGCACTCCGGCTGCATGCTTCACGTTTTAATTACTTAATTTTGTTTTTGGAATTATCTGGTTGTTCTTAGCCATCCAGTGACGCACATGTTCGAGACAAACGAAGGCGCTTTGCCCCTGGATGACACGTTTTATGATGGACCAGTGATTCATAAAGTGTGAGTAGCTTTTTATGTGTTCACTTAAATGCAAAAAAAAAAGTAATAAAAGAATATTCTTAGGATTAATTTATTTTCTTTCTAAGGAAACCATTATGTCAAGCACAACGGTCATGGGCCTTGAAAGCTCCATCTTTATTATCCCAAATTCCTGCAGCTCAGGATCTCCAAGTTGAAGCAACTCTTTCCTCACACGGTGGGAATACTTGTAAATATATCCAAACAACCAAGGTTTAAACTTTTTTTAGGTGTAATGAAGTTTTGTGACATGCTGCAGGTTAAATCCACACACACACACACACACACACACACACACACACACACTTTAGATGTTGTTTCCTCAATGCAAGGAACAATATTGGACATTTTTAATATCTTCACTTTTGCTTAATCCATATCTGTCATGCAGTAATCCCTGGTAATATCTGACTTTTTTGGTGCACAAGCAACTTTTTTTCTCTCTGAAAAGTCCCATCTTTATGTAGTTTTTTCTCAGAGATCAAAACAACGTGCCCAACCAGCACAAAACCTCCATCACCATCCCATTGACAATGCATATGACCAAGGACACACTGAATGTCATAGGAATTCCCAGGAAATGGAGAATTCTGTTTTATGGACACGTGAAGCCTCTGGAAAAAGAGTCCAAGCTGTTGTCAATACTGACCCAGAACAGGAAAGGAATTACCTTTTGGAAACAAGACCTCTACTTTCTGCCAGTGCTACTCCATTAAAAACTCGGTAAACTTTTCCCCCACATCTTAAACAAGTTAACAAAATAAGTTGGAATAAAAATTTTCTAGGGGATAAAAATTGAACTGCAGGAAAGAAGTGTATAGAAGACTGTTTATTGTCTAATTGTTTCCAAAATGTTAGACTGTTCAGAGATTCTACAAGAAAGATCTGGGGGATTGGTGGAGCTGGAACATCAAAGCAGATGAGACCAATAACAGATGCAGCTGGGTGTTTTGGAGAGATGTCTGGGACCATGAGGGCTTCACACAGTGTAGCTACCTGCAGACCTTTTACTGGACTGGAGCAAGGTGAAAAATACACTTCTACAGAAGGTGCTCCAACAAATCCTTCGTAATGTAAAGGTCATTTCAAGCATGCTAAACATTAGCTTAAACTTGCTTTCTTACATTTGAGAGAAGGTCTAACACACTTAAGAGATTTTTGCACCTAGAAAAAAAACGCCAAACTGAATTCTAGTCCATTCTTCTAATCATTGACCTTAATTCTTTTTTATTTTTTGGTAGGGTCTGGTGGAAAGGGATCTCTCCGTTCAGTTTCTGAAATCCATATCCTTTTTTCATCTGATGAATGAATCAGAATAAAGGGAAAGATCATTCGTAATTAAATTGTCAATTAATTGATCACTTATCAGTCTATTTAAGTGTGGCATAAAAACACTACTAAACCAATTTATTTTCTCTTTAAATCCTTTTTCTATATGCTAAAAAAGACAATGTTTGGATTTTCCAGTCAATTTTTTTTATTAATTTATTATTTCTAGTTCAGTGCCAATAAAATCTAAAGCGAGAAATGCAGTTTTAGAGTATCGTTCAGTGTTTTCTTAACACATGCTTTACCCGTGAAATTCAGGAATGTGTTTAAGGAATTCCCATACTTCAATTATGTACAGTCCCAGGCTCTGGATGATGTGAGATTGTGAATTTCATTCCAATGCTAACATATATTGTATGTGAAATTATGTATCTTTCAGGTTCTTTACAGTACGAAGAATTTTGTTGCGTGTGCTCCCACCGGTTCCGGAAAGACTGTACTGCTCGAGTTGGCTATTATTCGACTATTGATTGAAACACCAGAACCGTGGCATAATGTTAGAGCTGTGTACAGTACGTATTACATTTCGATAAATGTTATGTTGCGGAACTACCTTCATTAAAATGTTTATTAACAAATTATTTTATTCATGATTTAGTGGCACCAATCAAGGCTCTTTGCAGCCAACAATATGAAAACTGGAAGCAGAAATTTGGACCACTTGGTCTTATTTGCAAGGAGTTGACTGGAGACACGGAGATTGATGATATCTTTGAAATTCAGGATGCCCATCTGATATTGACCACTCCAGTAAGTTTGCAAAAAACAAACCAATTTAGAAAATCAGTTGTGATCTGATGAGAGTCGGTGTGTTTTTAAAGGAAAAATGGGACAGCTTGACAAGAAAGTGGAAGGATAACTGCTTATTACCATCTGTTTGCCTTTTCCTTATTGATGAGGTCTGATTGACTTTTGCTTTTACTCTCAATACCAGTGTTGGGCAGAAGATGGCAGTGTTACATTAACAAAACTTTACACTTCTATTTAGGTGCATGTTGTTAAAGACAAAACCCGTGGAGCTACTCTTGAGGTTGTGGTCAGCAGAATGAAAACCATGCACTCATACAGATTAGCTGTGAGACCAGAATTAAATGCCAACTTGAGATTTATTGCCGTCTCAGCAACCATCCCAAACATTAGAGACGTATGTATTATTCTACAACTTTCAACACAAGATTTTCTGAATAATTCACAAGTTTTCTGTACCATTTCAAAGTTATCTGAATGGCTGTCGGATCAGTCAGGCCCTGCCGCTTTCCTGGAGATGGATGAGAGTCACAGGCCCGTAAAGCTGAGGAAGGTTGTGCTCGGCTTCCCCTGTGGACAAAATAAGAATGAATTCAAATTCGATCTTTCTCTCAGCTACAAAATGGCCAACATTATTCAGACCTACTCTAATCAAAAACCTACCCTTGTGGTACATGAGCTTTTATTTAGTTTCATTTCCTTGAGCATTTTTTTTTTTTTAGCTGAACACAAACTCTGTGATTTTAACAGTTTTGTTCCACAAGAAAAGGAGTTCAACAGTCGGCTGCTGTGCTTTCCAAGGACGCTCGGTTCATACTAAGCCACGACAATAAACAAAGGTATATAAACAAATACAGCAGTCACTCTATTTAAATGATCTAAAGCAGGCACAACATGTTTTATTTTGAGAATTTCTTCACTATTTCACCAAAGTTCACTATAACTTATCTCTTAGACACAATTACTTCAGCACTATTTTGGCCACTTGAAAAAAATTGACAAGCATTGTAAACTTCATGTTTAGTGTAAGGGGATGAGATTTGGTTTAAACCTTTTAAATAATCCTATTTGTAGCTGGTTTCCATATATTGAACAAGCACAAGAATCAGGGATCTGTTTTGAGAAAAGATGTTGAAATTAACCTTTAAAATTGGTTTCTTTCACAGACTGATGAGATATTCAAACTCTTTGCTTGACATTAGACTCCGAGGTGAGTGTACAGTTCTTGTTCTGTTTCAACTCCATTAATATATTAATCAATGTTTTTAGAACTTCTTGTTTTGCTTTTGTTCAAGATCTACTTGCTTGTGGGATTGGATATCACCACGCTGGGATGGATGTGTCTGACAGGAAACTGATTGAGGAAGCCTTCACAACGGGAGATTTGCCAGTCTTGTGTAGGTTCATTTAACCAATTGCTTTCCAACAATCACAATGCTTTATCAACAGATGTTTTTTATGGATAATCTAGTTACAACCAGTACTTTAGCCATGGGCGTGAATCTTCCAGCCCACCTTGTGGTGATTAAATCCACACTGCACTATGTTGGTGGTGCATGTGAGGAGTACAGTGAAGCTGATGTATTGCAGATGGTGGGCAGAGCGGGCAGACCACAGGTACCCAGCACGGGAACAACTAAAGACTTTACTGCTTAACCTTTTGTGTAACATTAGGTTCCCACCAATTTTGCTGTTTTTTTTATTTCAATTAAGTTAATTTGAGAATTATGGTTTTATACTCTTTCACTAAGTGGCAGTTGTGGTCCAGTGGTAGGGCACTTGGACTGGTGTCCGGTTGCTCCTTGTCGGATGGGTTAAATGCAGAGAAAAGAATTTCCCCAAGGGGATGAATAAAGTTTCTATTATTATTATTATTATTATTATTATTATTATTATTAGTGGAAAAAGTAGCAATAAAACTAAACAACATGAGTAAATAATTCAACATATACTGAAACAACAAACCTCACACATATTGTCATACAGATCATATTGGCCAAATTTTAAAGTAAAGTGAGTGTGATTGTCAATATGGCCACTAGGGACCATAGTAATTTGTGAAGGTTTTAATCTAAGTTTTAAACAGACCAGAGATTTACCTGGTCGAAGAACCTTTTCATTCAACTTTTGTTTTTTTTCTTTAATAATCTTCTAATTTACCTTGCATAATAAGCTACTATTATTTATTAAAACATTCGTTTTTATTTTACACTATAATCAATAATCAGATTCAGCTCACTATATTTTTTGAAACATGAATTATAAAAAGTTATTGGAAGTATTGAAATGTGAATTCATGTGAAACATGAATTATAATAAGTTATTGGAAGTATTGAAATGTGAATTCATGTGAAACATGAATTATAATAAGTTATTGGAAGTATTGAAATGTTTTTACACTTTCCTATTAAATGTAGTGATCAATGTGTTCTCACTATTTTCAAATTGATTTTGTTTAGTTTGATACGACAGCAACTGCAGTGATCATGACCCGCTCTCAAACAAAGGACAAATACACTAATTTCCTGAGTGGCGTAGACAGCATAGAGAGCAGGTACACACAATTGGATTTACAAATTAATACAGTGGTTCCGGATGAAAATGTAAATGATGTTTGGATGATTTGCCTGTATTGACATATAGCTACAACATGCTGTAAATCTTGTGATTTTCAGCTTGCACACACACTTGGTGGAGCACTTGAATGCTGAGATTGTTCTTCACACTATTTCTGATGTCAATATGGCTTTGGACTGGATACGCTCTACTTTTCTGTACATCCGCGCTTTAAAAAACCCTACTCATTATGGTAAATCACAAACCTTAACTAGCCAATTAAACTATATCTTTACTAGCTGCTGGGTTGATATCATTGTTCATGTGTTGAGCCAGGCTTTCAATCTCAGCTTGACAAATGTGGAATTGAGACTAAACTTCAAGGTAGGATTATGAATCGCAACAAAACCAAATTCTCTGCAATTTGTCTGAGATCGTAGACACTAAAACAAATCTGTTTTAGAGCTATGCTTGAAGAACCTGAACTCTTTAGCCTCTCTGAACCTGATTACAATGGATGAAGACATTAACATCAAGCCTACAGGTCACTCACCACCTCCATTTTTTTCTCTAAATCCATAAATTTTCTTATTGATGTTAATAGAAATCTCACTTGTAGAGACTGGAAAGATCATGGCCCGTTGTTGCGTCGCCTTCGACACAGTGAAACAGTTTCATAAAGTGACAGGAACGGAGACTCTACCTGAGTTGGTAAGAAATCATGAAACTCTTGTTTTTCTTTCTTTATGTTTTTTTTTCTTCTTTCTTCAGATTGACATGATTTCGATGGGAAAGGAGTTTAGTGATGTTCAGCTGAGAGTAAACGAGAAGAAGACCTTGAACATGCTGAATAGAGACAAAAACAGAACCACTATCAGGTTAAAAAGTTACTTGATTATTGTATGAAGCACCATAAGAACATTGAGTATAATTTAAACTAAAAGTTGAGGCTGATACTGCTGTAATGTTTATCATTTAGGTTCCCGATGGAGGGTAAAATCAAGAATAGGGAAATGAAAGTGAGTTGGTAAGTTTAGTTGTGCTGTCTTTTGACGTAATTATCTGTCTTTGTGAATTTGTGAGTATTACAATGCTGAAGTTGTTTTCTTAAGTCTGATTCAAGCTCAACTCGGCTGCATCCCCGTCCAGGAGTTTGGACTTATACAGGACACAGGAAAAATATTCAGAAATGGAATAAGAGTCAGTAAATGTGCGTTCGAATGCCAGGAGGTTTTTATTTGTTGTTCATCATCACAGTGTAACACTGACATTTGTGTTTGCTTCAGATCTTAGTGAGTTTCTCAGTCATCATTCCAGAGAGAACTTCTCAGCTCAGCTCAACTCTTTAATTCTTGCTAAATGCTTCAGAGCCAAATTGTGGGAGAACTCACCATATGTCTCCAGACAACTCGACAAGATAGGTTTGGAAAATCATGATGATTCTTCCTTGTTTTTTAAAACGAGCAGTGTAAGATGCTTGTTCTTCTTCCCAAGGTCTGTCGCTGGCCACTGCTATGGTGAATGTAGGACTCACTACCTTTAGCAAAATTGAACAGACCAGTCCCAGAGAGCTAGAGCTTGTATGCACAATATTGTATTTATAGAAATAATTCACATTTTTCTACTACACAATTATGTTGTATTTCAGTATTGCATTTTCTATTCTGAATTTTTGTTTACTAGATTGTGAACCGAAATCCTCCTTTTGGAAACCAGATTAAAGAGGGTATCAGCAGACTTCCAAAGTATGAAGTCAGTTTGGAACAGGTAGATGTTGTTTTCTCCCCAAAACTTTGCTAATAGTATGAAAACATTCTAGAAATACTATAAAAATAAATTTTCTTTTTCATAAGACACAATGTAAAAAGTGTCTTGTTGGATCAAAGTAAAAAAATTGAGTCGACAGATAACACCTAATTCGTTTACTTTGGTTCAACTTAAAATTTTACTTTGAAAGGAATATTGAACTGAACACATGTGTCTTGACCACTGAGGTGTGATAACCACTCAATCAAATAAGACAATAAGTTGCCTTATAAAAGACTTCAATGAACCTGATATCTGCTCAGTTGGTCTATTTAACAAACAGACAGCAACAACACCACCTATTGTGGAAATTTTAGACAGGTAAAAATGCAGTCACATAACGAGACACATTCATGGTTGTTTTTCATAATTACCTTATTAAAACATCTATTGTTTCCTTTTAAGATAAATTGCTTCAATTGCTCCTTCGTACAACTGAACAAGATCATGTTAATGTGTTTATGATTTATGTTAAAGTTTAAAAGAGTTTTAAAAAATGCGTAAAGGAAATGCAAGCTTCTCATTGGCTCATTGGCCAATTCTCATCGGCCAATCCAAGAAACAAGGTCTTCTCTTCTCATCACCATCTGGCTCCAAAGCACATTTTTACTTTATTTCAAAGAAATTAATTTACTTTACACTAAAAGACTTACTTTTAATTTGGATGAGGCACAGATTTTACATTAAACTGATGGAAGACCGAAAATTAAACGCTTTGAGTTAGATCAGGTAGAAAAAAGAAATCAAAGTAACGACACGCCTTTGGCACTTTTTACAGTGCACTGCCTCACCTATTACTTAATGATTTTATTTACTCTCATAGGAAAGTGGAATATATATATATATATATATATATATATATATATATATATATATATATATATATATATATATATATATATTACTTGAAAGATGAGGAGCAATGCACTTTAAATAAAGAATAATCACTAACAAATTTGCAAATGAAAAATGTCCTTTAGAATTAAATACATGTTTTGTCAATTTCATAAAAGTCTTGATAATATAAGTCGTTGTGTTTTATATGTGATTCATTGTTTTATGGTTGTTTTGGTATGTTTTTATTGTCTAGATTCCACGATACAGTCTTTCCACCGCTGAAGTTATTGTCTCAGTACACTTAAAGAATTATATAGATCTGGCAACCAAGCGCACTGCACCGGATCACCACTTTGTAACTCTCATTATTGGAGATTGTGACAATAATGTCGTTTTCCAGCAGAAAATCACGTATGTTTTAACATTGATTTTGCTGACTATTTAAAGATAAATTACCATTTTTTAAATACCATTTTAAATTTCTTCAGGGACAGTTTACTAGTGAAGTCTGGCAGCTGGACAAAGAAAGTTGAGCTAATTAAATCACCAAAAGGAGAAGAGCTGAACATCAATCTGATCAGCTCTGAATATGGTCAGCTATTGTTACTGAAAGAATAATTACTTTTTGGCGTTTCATCTATCATCGATCAGGATAGTTATACATTTATCTATCCGTATTTTATCATTGTTTTGATAAATGTTGATAACAAGCTGTTGGCAAGTGTTGGCTTTCTAAAAATGTCTTTCAATCAAAACATCTATCTATCTATCTATCTATCTATCTATCCTTCCATCCATCCATCATCTGCCTGTTCACCAGTCTGTATTTTATCTACCTACCATTAATATATTACTTCATCTGTCTTTTTATTTTTATTTTTTATTTTAATCATTTTATTTCATGTGTATGGATAAGTGTTAGTTTTCTATACTTGACTGTGTACAGTATATACCAATATTTCTGCCTTGTGCAGTGGGTTTGGACATACAACAGAAGTACAGTGCCTTCTACTCTGGTTCCAAGCGATTCGGAGCTGAATCCTTCACTGATACCTGGAGGGATGGAGAGAGCAGACAAAGCTCACATCCATCATCCAGTTCAGAGAAGGTTCAGCCACCCAGACAGCAACACCTGTCCAATCACGTCTCGGATAAAGGTATGACTAATGGAAACATGCAAATATGAAACTTTATTTCATGTCTTTTTTTGGACATTTAGATTCCATTGCGCAAGAGACTTTTAAGAGAGAGTGTAATCATCTCTGCAAAAATAAAGCTCTCTGTGGGCACGAATGTTGTAAGTATGGAAGATTCTGGATAATTCCTGATTCCTTGATCTGAACTGCTCCATTTGTTTGGTTAAATTTCAGGCAAAGTCGGAGTTGAGATGGTGATGAAAAAATCTGGAAGTGATTCAACTTTTTCTTCATACTATACAGAGTTAAAAATGAAGAATGCAACACTGGCAGAGGCTCCTGCCAAACGTCTAAGGGTGAGAGTTCAAACTGAGCAAAAAAGAATGAGATAGTAACAGACATTTCTTTTTTTTCATTTCAGAGGATGATGAACAGTGATAATGCAGCTGTAGACTTGCAACGCTTCTCCTACAAACCTACATACATTCTTTCCTCAACTAAAAAGTATTTTAGTGCAGTCTGCAGACATTTTTTTAATCGTATTTATATTTTTTCATTTTTTTGAACCTGTCTCTAGTAAGTAAACTTATTCTGTTTATTTTTGAAGAATTGAAGGAAGTCGATATTACCCACAAGATAGCACATCTTTTGTGTCATTTCCTGAGGGTAAATTGTATACATAAGTAAAAGTAAAATGGCTTTTTGCCTGAACAATGCTAATGTTCACCCCATGTGATTTTGCCAGCGGTTTACGGAGACTGCCCGGAAGACTTTTATTCTGAAAATGCTCACTCTAAATCGAACCATCTCCTCGAAAACTTCGCTCCAAGTATGATGCTTTGAAGCCATAATGCAAACGCATTTCGCATTTTTAAATAAATCATCTTTAACTGGTGTAGAATTAAGATGTGTCCAAAAATAAATTAAACATTTTTAATTAATAATGTAAAAATGTGAACTATGATTTAGCTTTGGCTTTGCTATATTAAAAAGCACAAGTATTTACTTGGAACAAATCCCTTGATTACACCACAGATTTGACCTCCAGCACTGACATGGATCACTTGCAGTCTGACAGCCTGAACGTGACCTTTGACCTGGGAGTGAATGATTGGGATGATTTTGATGATGAAAACTTGATTGATGCCAGTGATTTCTGCCCTGAGTCCATCACTTGTAACCTGACAGGCCCAGATCAGCTAAACAATTCTGGTGTGTTGAATCCATTCTATAGACTTCTAGTTATATACATCTATCCTTTTGTCCATCCATATTCATCTATTTATGCGTTAGTTTGTTTGTCCACAATTTTTCTGTCCACAGTCCATTCATAGCTTTATTAAGTAATTATCTGTCTAACTAATGATCTATATGTACAGTATATCGATCCATCCATCTATCCATTCGTCGTTTTTATCAATCTCTCCATTTAATTTTGTATTATTTGTCTAACTATGTGTTCACTTGTCTATTCCTCATCTGTATTTTTTACCTGTTTTAGGGTCCCTGGCTTTACAAACACTAGGCAGCTATAAGCAAGGACCAAGAACACTTGCCTTTCAACAAAGGTAACAAAACAAAGCAATTCACTTTTTAGTCACACTTTGGTACTGTAGGGGACAGTCTTCTATATAGTGCCATGAAGCCACTTTCAAAAACAACTATTTTGCAAACAATCCGTTTACCTGGCTTTCAGAAACGCTTGACTCAAACATTCGAATTTCTGGTAGTTTTCACAGTTCTTTAAATTACTCTACACCTAAATAACTTTAAACTGATCTTTAGACCTATGACTAGGGGGACTTTTGACAGCAAATTTCCCAAAGTTACCAAAGAGTGATAAATACTAAAAGAACATCCACTTGTTTAAAACGAATAACAGTTGAATTCTGCTTTTTGTTTTTGGTAATAGTTCCTCTGAACATAAGACGACTTTGTTTGGTAATCAGCCTCACGCTGTCACACCTCAAACTGTAAGTACCTGTAGTGTTTCTCTTCTGCTAGTGAGCACACATTTTTCCTGATAGAGAATGTCTTCCATTGTTTTAGAGAGTGTTTCGAGAAAAACATGTGCACGCACCAAACCAGAGGCACGAAAAAAATACCTTGTTCCAAAGAAGCTTTGATTTTTTTTCAAAGACAGACACAACTCAAAAAGAGAATGCATATGTCAGCAGGTATTTATGTTTGTAATCTTATATAAATATATTTTATTTATTATACTTTTATTCACAACACCTATTATTTGCAGGAAGCTCCCAACAAATCAAAGCAGTGAAGACAATATTTTTCTTACTATGTTCGATGGAGTTTTCTAGGATTTGTTTTGGAGTTTTTGGAGAATTTATGAACCTTTAAGGTCTGAACTTTGTTGTTTTCAGGTGAAAGTTTCAATATTAACAGTCTAACCGTGTTTCTGGTGTAAGTTATGTCAAAACTAAAAATAAGCTTTGTTCAATGTTCTTAAAAGAATATGCATTCTTAAAATAATCTGTATTCAAAGAACAGAAGAACATTTGGGGTAACCTTTATTAGAAATCATAACAGAGATTACATTTTCCAAATAATGCTTTTTTTTTTTCTTTTTTATTTATACCGTGTTCAGAAGTGTTTAGGAAAAACCTAAAGAACTTAAAAAACCTAAACAAAACCAAAAGGATTGTCTGTATTGTTGCATTGTGAATTAAATGTAATGTTGCATTGTGAATGTGAACGTGTTGCATGTTGGTGCGTTTAGTGGAGATCCCACAGTCTGAAGCACCAAGTTAAAGCAAACTTTTCCACAATTTTATACTATAAACGCTTTTTCTCTTTTTTATTCAATTTTCTATTTACTTTAGCTATGTGTGAATAAAAGATAAGGATTAGAAACCAGATGTGTGTTGGATTAATGCACGATTAATGTCCAATCAGATTGGGCAAATATTAAATTAATTTGCCGCTGGGAAAGCGGGATCGGGACATGCATAGTGTGCATATGTATTATTAGATCATAATAACAATAATCAAAGGAAGTAAATAAAATCCTGAAGGGAATTAATTGTCCTGGCATCTCTGGAGCTGACACTCTTCATCCACCGTCATGCACGGTCCCGGGGCTTTGTACACATAGGTGTCTCTCACATCCTCAGTGCTGAAAGAGTTAAATGAGTTAACTTGAGATCATATCAAGAGCCCCATTCAGAACACAATAATGCTACTTACGTCTGCAGTGCCTTTCTGTAAGCGATACACAGTAGGATTCCTCCCAGAATTAGTAAACCCCCTCCTATCCAGGCAATATAGAGGGCGGGGCCAAGAGTGCAACTGACCAGGGGAGGACACAAACACAGAATGTATTGCGTAATCCCTTATTCTGCTGTTAAGCAGTAATGTTTTTACACTTGATCTTACCTGGACATAAACGTCTGGGTTCCTCCGTTGCAGAACGCATTCCCAAACTGGCCGATGTCGCCTTTCTGCCCCTGCTTTAGGTTATCATCCTGCTGGGTTGTGGTGAAGCCGTTTGCCACTTGAGCTGCGTACAAGGACGCGCCAGCAATCGCACAAATCGCTAAAACGACAAAAAAAACATTAACATTTAGTTGAGGTTTTTAAAATATAAAATGAGATTGTGTTCAAATTCACAGCGAGATTCTGGTTGACTCTCAGACATAAATATAAAAAAAATGCTTTAATATGAACAATTATTTGTAAAATACTGTAGTTTACCAGCAATGATAAATATGATTCCCGCGCTCAGCATCAGGTTTGCTCTGGTCAAGGTCTCCATACAAGCTATTTTGATGCACTTGAAAGAGAAGGTGAGAACCAGAACCGCCACGAGGCCGAGAACAGTAGCCAGAACCATCAGCGCTCGAACAGCATGAAACTGACCTGAAGTCACCAGATTCAAAGAATTATTCATGTATTCATCAGAAGTAATTCATATAAATAAGTCAGTCCTAGTGGTTTATAAACTCTCATCTAATTCACAGAGCAAATATAAAAATTAGGAAATATTTTGAAGCATCCCTTTATCTCAAAAGACTATGAGGTAGTAATAATGAGGAAAGAAAGATCTTGCTTGCCTGTGTAGTCTTGATGGCTGTAGATGGGCTGACAGTCCGCCAGCCCGCCGCTAGAGACCTCGCAGTCTCGCCAGAGACCTTTATAATTCTGGACGATCTGTTTTCCTGACTGCTGCTGGTTCTGGCTCATGTTGCACCACTGATCCATGACCAAAGCAGCCAGAACCCCAATCAGGCCGATGACGCCCAACACCAACCCTGCGATCTGCAGTCTTGTGGAACACATTCTCTTTCCGTAGTGTATTCTCAGTGGAGGACCTTGAGAAGTTGCTGATGAGAAGCTGACTGAGGCTGGATGGAGCGAGGCTGCCTTTTAACACCGGGCAGCATGAGCAAGCAAGGCCTCACGTGTGAGGATTCCAGTTCCACCTCCAGCAGGAACATAGAAGATTGTTTTATTCATTCTCAGCAGCGCTTGTCCAAGTGCTTAATAATGCAAATTATGCGTGAGCTCACTGGATGTGTAATAAGTGAGAGCAGTCGCAGCAGGAATTAAACGACACACCTGGTTGTGACTCAGTCGCCAAAGATTTCAATCGTTTTTTTTTCAATTCGTTTTTGTAATCTACATTACCTTTTCACCCGTGATTCTTAATCTTAGAAATGCTTCACCATTGTTGAATCAACAGATTATGAAGAGAACTTAAAAGCAATGGATAATAACGTATTACAAATGCAGAAAACAAAGGATGACACAATGGGATGGATGGAGACACGCTTCACGTTGGATGCGTAAGTTGATGATCATCCAGAATTAAAAACATGGTGAGGACAATACCAGCAAGTCTCTGTCTGCTTGGTTTGTTACCAAAGTAAACGCATATTAATAAAATGAAAAAGCGGCAGAAAAGAGCAGATTAAGAGGATTTTATATTGTTGTGAGATACGTTTACAATATTAACCAAAATATACAAATAAGTTCTCTACAGAGAGTCTTTAATGTAAGGGCATGAACAAACTCATTGTGGTAAAGAGGAAAAATTTATTAAAACCAGAAAATTCATCAAAGCAGACCATTGAGAAAAAAACAATTTCAAAAAGACTCAGTGGCCTTGAAAAGTTATTGTTTAGTTCAATTTCAAACTGTTATAAAGAGCTCAGAAATAATTTATGAATTAGAAAAATCTTGTGGTTTATTTGTTATTATTTATCAGGACAAACTTTAATAACTAATTTAATACCTGTTTTTTTTCATTTGCGTAAAAAAGTACAAGGTAATATTTACACTTAATTCGACTATTATATTATTATTATTCAACGATTGAAAAAAAAATATTCGACTATCAATTATTCACTATTAAAAATGATTCAATATCTATAGTGTTCTCAAAATCATTTCACATTGCACACGTTCAAGTCACAATACAAAGTTGTATATAAATGTGTTCTTTGGCTTTACATCATAAAAATATTACACAACACACAAAACGGCTTAAGCACTGACAAACATTTTACATTATTGTCAGACACAAAAATATAATTTTTCTTCTCATCACAACGCGGGAGAGTTCATCTCGCTCTTGCTCGTACCTGGAAACACAATATACGCAACGGGTGGGTTCAGGTTCGAACCGGTGGACCAAGTCGAGCAGTTGCAGGGCATCAGGTAGCCGGGCTGCGCAGAGGACAGGAAATAACCGCTCTGATAGCCCACTGCTGGGGGGTAAGCGAGCGAGCCAGGGCTCACCACCTGTGGAATAAGTTTCTCACAAGCGAAAGCCGCGGTACTGTTCATCCGGCTCGGCTCCACGAAAGGATGCTGCATGGACGCCGCAGGATGGAGATGTCGGTGCTTGTCCAAAAACGCGGCGTCTTCAAAGTCCTGGTCTCCCCGGTGAGGAAGCGTGTCTTTCCGCTGCAGTCCCCTGGGTTTGCGCCTCGGTCGGTATTTGTAGTTGGGATGCTCTTTCATGTGTTGGGCGCGCAGTCTTTTGGCCTCGTCGATGTAAGGTCGTTTCTCGGAGTCAGAGAGCATCTTCCACGCTGCGCCGAGTCTCTTGCTGATCTCCGAGTTGTGCATCTTTGGGTTCTCCAGTGCCATCTTTCTCCTCTGACCTCGGGACCAAACCATGAAGGCGTTCATTGGTCTCTTAATGTGGTCCATAGGCTGCTTCACCATCTCAAGTTCCTGCAGTTGATGAAACTTCTTAAAGTCTTTAAATCGTCAGCGGAACGAGAAGAATCGTCTTCTCCTTGTGGGTTGAAGGAATATTCGGGATGCAACACGCTTGGTTTGCGAGACGTTTGTTTCTAATGTTTTATTTTCTTTCCTTTTTCTTTTTTTTATATAAATCGGATTTTGAAAAAGCTTTTCCAGGATGATGAGCGCTGTGACACACCACCTCTAGCGCCCAATCAGCTTCGGCTGGAGAAAAATATCGGCAAATTCTGCAAAAAAAGAGGGCTAAATGGAATTAAATTACTCCGTGAAAGTCTTGAAAACATTTCTAAGAAAGTCAGCTTTAACACACACAACCTTGGTGCATTGTGAAGACACGATTAAGTGCCGTCCTTAGCCCTGATGAAACAAGAAGAACGGACTGAAAAGTATGAATTCGATTTTTCTAAACGAACTTTCATGATTAAATCCATATTAATGCTGGATAAAAAGCCACAATGATGCTGCTACAATTAAAGAAACTAATTTGCACCGGAATCCTGCAAGAACAGCTTTTATTGTGTTATTCAACACTACATGATTAATTTTACATTTCAAGTACTGTATATGAAAATGTTTCAATTCAAATATTGAACAATCATTTTGATTGGTGCCAAAAAGAAACTTGAGGCACATATAATGTCTTTCAGAAGCCCTGGATGTTCCCGAATGCCCGTTAGCAATGAACAAGGACTGAAATATGTCCTGAGCCCACTGTGTGTGAATTGCACGGATTTAAGAGAGAGAAGCGTGTGGGGACTGGTCATGATGGGAATGTATTTTCTGCACTGGTGGATTTCACAGGGGGTCACTGGCCATGCTGTGAAGCTGATTGCTTTTATTTGTCCCTTACAGGTAGATAATGCTGCCATTGAATGACCCGCCGAATCAACTATTTCTACTTTAACCTTCTTTTATGAACTCTGATTATTTAAGTGTGTGCTTTATGTGTTTAAATGGGTGGGTGGGTGGGTTGGCAGGCCGGGTGCATGGATGGAAGAAAGGCAGATGTCAAATTGATGGAATAGATGAACTCACAAAATAGATGGAAGGGTGGGTGGATTGATAAATGAAGGGATGATTGTCAGACGTATGGAAGATGGATGCACAGCTGGTGGATGAATTCGATGGAGTATACAGTAGGAGACAGACATATCAACACAAATGCTCAAAAATGATCAATTCAATATTCTACAAAAATTGTATGAATTGGAGCGTGAAATGAGACCAAAAGACATCAGTGCACTGTTTAAAGAACTGGTGACACTTTCAAGGAGAGCATTTAGACTTAAATCCTACAGATTTACTCCGCTCTTTGGGATAAAGCAAGTGCCTATTTTAATCATATTTGAGAAAAGTCAAGCTTTCGTAAAAAAAAAAGGAAATTCTGGAAATATATGTTGACAGAGAGCGCTCAAATCCTCAGAGGTGTGGTGATTGGTCCCAAGACACACACTCGTCACCATGAAACTAATACTTGCACCACGCGGATAAAGTGAGGAAACATAATGGCCTTCCAATCTGCAAGCCCCAAATCACAGGCGTCAGCAGCCACCACACATTTGCAATAAGAGGTTTCTTAGGAAAAGTACTAAATGCAGGCTAAAGATTTGAAATAAGCCAGTAAATTAACTGGAGCTTTTCAGTGAAAAACGCCCCGTAAGCATCTCAATACTTACTCAGAGTTGATGCTGTGGGATCTACAAATGTGAAAATGAAGCTTTTTGGTGAATCCAAACTGTCATCACTCACAAACCGTCAGCCTTTCTTCATCCAGTGAGATTGTTTTCTTTTCAAAAAATTCTCTCACTGAAGCAGCAGTTGCCCAGCTTCAACACACAGAAACAGTATCTTGTGTTGGTAAAGATTTTCTGGAATTAATTATTCATCTCCATTTTAGAGCATCTGCTAAATAATTAAGATAAAACTGGATGGATTTTATCCAAACAATCAGAACTTTGCTGAAACAAGCCTAAATAAATAAGCAGCCAATTTACATCTTGATATTTACGTTAAGCATGCTTTACAAACACACTTTTATCTTTTACATACGGCTGCAAATTTTTATAATATAGAGAAGGTTCAAAACTGTTATCAAGTGGAAAATTAACAACATTACAGGACATTAGATGTGTTCAGGTTCTGGCCCTTATTGGCTGTCACGGACTCTAATTCGTGTTTCATGTGAACTTTTATTTTGTCACCTTTATTTTGTAATTGTGTCACTCCCTCTGTCAGACTCCGCTCTGTTTACTTCCTGGTTTCACTCCCCACGTGTCTTATGTTATTTTTTGCACTGTAATCTCAGGTGCTTTGCGTTTATTCACTCATTACCACGTCAATTGTCTCGTTACCTTGTCCAGCTGCCGGTCGTTTGCGTCATTATGTCTTGTATTTATTTCTCACTCGTGCATGCTGTCTTTGCCAGTTTGTCAGATGTGTATCCTGTCACTCTAGCCTCGTGATCTCGCCCTGCCTAGTTTGGTTCTAGTCTTGATTCTGTTTTATTTTGACTTGATGGAATTCCCATGTATGACCCTGCCTGTTCGACCACGCCTTCTACAATAAATCCCTTGAAGACCTCCCTAGTGTTTCTGTGCTGTGCACGTGGGTCCTTTCCCTCCAGTTCTGTCAGAGTGACAGTCGCCGTGTCAGCACAAACTGGCCAACAATGGACCCAGCCGGCGCAGATGCTATGGAGTTGTTCTCCACACTGGCTACGGCCTCGGCGCATGAGCGATGCGCCAATTTTGAGGAGGAAATGGACGCAGTATTGGACTACTGCCCATTGACGCGTCACACAGACCCCGAAGAGGTATGGCGGTACTTTGAGAACCTATGCCCTTGTGAATTTTTTATTTTACCCGCCGGATCCCCTTTGAAGGCGATTTTTGATGTGTGGCGCAAAATGTTCTGGGGTCTGCAGCTTGACTATCAGATGCCAGAGCGGGTCCGCACCTGCAGATCATGCTCGCCCGCTCCTACCAAGAGTCAGCCGTTTTGTGTTTTTTCTTCTCCTGCTGTGTCTAATGTGCGTTCAATGGCTTCCCCGTGCTCCGTCCTAATTTCTGCCTTTTCTGTTTCTCCTGCACGTCGTACTTCCCCCGTACGCTCTGTGTCTCATGTGTCCTGTGGTCCTACTGTACTCCACCCCCTGTTCGCTCCATGTATTGTGCTCCCTCAGCCTCGCGTGTGCCCCCCGCTTCTGTATGTCCTGCGTCTCATGTGTCTTCTGACTCTTCTGTACGTCGTGCTTCTCTGCTTTTCACCTCTCGACCTCGACGCTCACGCCGTTTTCGCTCCCTGTCATCTCGCTCACTTTCGTTCCGCTCACTAGCTATGTCTTCTCCTGTGTTCTGTCCTCCGTCCTCGCGTCTGCGTTTTCTTTGTCCTGTCTCGTCCAGCCCTGTCTCTCCTCCTGTCTCGTCCAGCCCTGTCTCTCCTCCTGTCTCGTCCAGCCCTGTCTCTCCTCCTGTCTCGTCGTGCCGCGCCAAGCCGCGCCCCGGCAGCCTCAAGCCGCGCCCCAGCGGGCTCCGCCCGACCACGCCTCGCCACGGCCTCCCCAGGCCGACCACGGCCTCCCCAGGCCGACCACGCCTCGCCACGGCCTCCCCAGGCCGACCTCGTCTCGCCACGGTCTGTTCCAGCCGACGTCGAGCCTCAGTCTGACCGAGACGCCCTACGCCAACCAAGCAACACCACTGCCCGACCAAGCCGGTGCAGGCTTCGGGAGTTCCTGGCCCTGCGGCTGTTGCGTGTGCTCATGGCTCTGTGTCTGCTCCGCATATGTCTGAGTCGGTGTCTGCGATGGACGTTTACGCTGCTCTGGGGGCTGGATTGTTCAGCCGCTTCGTCGACTACGTCTGGAGGCCGTCCTCTCCCAAGACCCTTGTCAACGGCAGAAGACCGTCCACGTCAGGAACTCTCGTCTGCGGCGAAGGACCGCCCATGTCCAGAACTCTTGCCGGCGGCAAGAGACCACCAATGTCCAGACCTCTGCAGCGGTCCATCATGTAGCGGCCCTCCAGGCCGCCCTCCTGAACTCCTGCCGACGGTGAGAGACCGCCCACCGGACCCTTGTTGCGGCCCCTCCGGCCGTCCACCGAACTCTCGCTACGACCCGTCCGGCCGTCCCCTGAACTCTCACTGCGGCCCACCCGGCCGTCCGCCGGACCCTTGCTGCGGCCCGTCCGGCCGCCCGCCTGAACTCTTGCGGGCGGTAAAGGGTCGCTCACGGGACCTCCTCGGCGGTCCACCTGGCCGCCCACCTGAACTCTCGCTGACGGTAAAAGGCCGTCCGCTGGCCCCTTGCGACGGTCCTCCCGGCCGTCCACCTGAACTCTTGCTGGCGGTAAAAGACAGTCCGCCGGACTTTTGCAGCGGCCTGCTTGGCCGCCCATCAGCCCCGGCTGCAGTCCGTTTTTGCAGTCCCTCGACTCAGTCAATGTGCCCTGACCTTGTTTTTCTGGGCGTCTGGACTCCGCCCTTTGAGGGAGGGCTTCTGTCACGGACTCTAATTCGTGTTTCATGTGAACTTTTATTTTGTCACCTTTATTTTGTAATTGTGTCACTCCCTCTGTCAGACTCCGCTCTGTTTACTTCCTGGTTTCACTCCCCACGTGTCTTATGTTATCATGCTTCCCGATAGTGTTTAATGTCTTCAGGTGCTTTGCGTTTATTCACTCATTACCACGTTAATTGTCTCGTTACCTTGTCCAGCTGCCGGTCGTTTGCGTCATTATGTCTTGTATTTATTTCTCACTCGTGCACGCTGTCTTTGCCAGTTTGTCAGATGTGTATCCTGTCACTCTAGCCTCGTGATCTCGCCCTGCCTAGTTTGGTTCTAGTCTTGATTCTGTTTTATTTTGACTTGATGGAATTCCCGTGTATGACCCTGCCTGTTCGACCACGCCTTCTACAATAAATCCCTTGAAGACCTCCCTAGTGTTTCTGTGCTGTGCACGTGGGTCCTTTCCCTCCAGTTCTGTCAGAGTGACAGTCGCCGTGTCATTGGCCTTGAAGGCTAAACGCCATGACCGCATAACTCTTTTAAAAAAGGCAAAAAAATATAATGACAGAACAAAATTGTGCATTTACTTTTTATTCTTTTGTTCATTAGTTTATGTTTGCAACTCTGTTAAAAACATTATAGTGTACAACAAATTGCATTGCTGTTAGGCCAAAAACGTTGTGAGAATATATTTATACTCTTATGTTTTACGTTTTATTCTTTATGTATTCTCCTCTTATTTTCTGTATTCTATTTCGAATTATGCTGATTCCTGTTAATCTTGATTGTAACCAAACTGTTTGGTCTCCACTTGGACTATCTTCTGATTTGATAAGCTTGAAGCCTCGTCAGAGGCCACCTGACCGGATAAGATTAACTACGAAACTGCCGACTGAATGACGTATTCTATTCGCGCCTTTCTGTGTTCCGTGACTCAACGTATGGACCACAAGAGAACCCTCCCCTGCACATCGGTGTTTTAGATAACCATGATAAACACCTTGTTCTGTCTGTACGTACCGGGACTGACGTATGTTCTATTGCTGAGTCACATATGGCTATAAGATGTCAACCCAAAGCCAGAATGGCAGATATGCTAGGGATGCTTGAATAAACCACTCTGTTATACTCTAACACTGGTTTCCTTGCTCCTTACCATGTCTCCGGATCCGTACTATGAGAGCTGCTGCACCAGAGAGAGAATCGACCTCCGCTCGGCGCCGTCTTAGAAGAAAAGTCTCTTGACTTAAATTAATACCCGAAATAGCCGAACCTAACAAACGCCATACTTGTCTGTCTGTCCTTGCCTAGGATCTTTTCATTTCATTTTCATATTTTATATGTATTAAGTACATATGTATTAAGAGTAGCTCCTCTTCTGGTCAAGCTCTTCAGGTTTGTCAGTTATCTCAGTCATCCTAAATCAACCTGTAGTTGATGGAATTATTTTTTTGATTTACTGAAGCTGTATAATTCAGTGTATTTTGTTCCACGATTTATAATGCTCATGTTTTTGTACGTGATTTAGGGTGATGTAATTTGATTATGGGTGACCAATTACAGGAAATACAATTGTACTATAGCGCCACCTCGAGGTTGTTAAGGACAATACTTGGACAACTTTGTAATTTTTACCAGGATTTGTAAACATTTTGGGAATCAGCGCCACATCGAGACCAATCAATCAATCATGCTTCGTCGACGTTGTCTTTTTCACTGTATTGTGTGACCAAGTGTCAAATCTGATGGAGTTATTGTTTGGTGTGCATTACGTTTTACGGTAATAAAAGGAATAAATCCTATTAAAATAATAAGAACATAAAATTAATTATTTAGAATAACTGTCAAATACAATTTTAGTCCCAGTTTCCAGTCTTTTTTTCATAGTTTTTGCTCTAACCATATGTGTATTACATTTATGAAACAACCCCTGCTTTAGCAATTTTCTGGGGCCTTTATTTTGAAAATAGTTTGGCGCGTCCGTGAGAGTTCCGGAATCTCAGGAATTTAGGCTGTTCATCTTCTTTGCCTCCCGCGGTCGATTTTCTGCCACCGAAAGGTAAATTTTCCAAATAAATGTAACATTTTTATTTCACGAGATTTGTGGTCAGGTTTCATCCGACGTTTGATTTCCGCGTCTTTCTGCTCCCGGGTAACCTCCGAACGAGCGGTTACAAGAGGCGTGACACGGTAATGCCGCGAAGAAACGCTTAGTTAAAGACACCGGTCAAACTTTGATACGTTGACAAGAACAATTCTCGTCGTTTGCTGACCAACCGTCGTGTTTTTGAATCTGTTGTTCGAGTATAAAATAATACCGCTTGCTTTTTTTAAACCGCTTCCATCATTTGAGTCGGCCTCTGCTTTCTGACAGAGTTCATGGAGACTGTTCGCTGAATTTCGTTTAATATGTAGAGAAATTAAACGTTGGTGTTTCAACGTTTATTGGCCTCAGTGTAAAATGGCTGGTACCGGTTTGTGGTAAGACCGATGCTCGCAGACAGGAAATCACCTCCTCTTCCTGTGAAGCTGCTCTTAAACCCGTTTAATCTACAGATTTCCTCTCCATGTAACTAGTCAACTAGTTAAGCAAATTCGTTTGTGGTCACCCTGACTTGTCAACTCGATTCTTCTGGGTGAAAATGTTTTTGCTATTGTTTTTTTTTTCAGGGTTCTTTCCAGTTGAAAATGTCTCAAGCTGATAAAATGAAGGTGAGAAGTGTGTAATGCATTTAGTGTAATCATTCATATAGCACATTCCATAACTACCTTTCGAGTCTGTGTTTGCTAACACCAGTCAGCCTCTAGAAAGTCCATAAGTTGGCTAGTTGATTATTGTGTACACTTAATTGTTAATCATTTTGATATGATGTCTTTATTGTCAATAACAGAACATTCTAGAGTTTGACATTTTATTATTTTCATCATCATTATTATTATTTTTTTTTTTCTAATTGAGAATTTTTTTGATTCTGACGGGTCGTTTTCTGTTTGCTGGGCCTCAGCAAGGACAGTTTGCAAACCCAGAGACTCCAGGATACGTGGGATTCGCGAACTTGCCCAATCAGGTCCACCGGAAGTCTGTGAAGAAGGGCTTCGAGTTCACTCTCATGGTTGTAGGTAAGTGACTTTTGATGTTCATTGAATAATAAATCAGAACGTAGTATTTGATGAATTGTATTTATGTTTGCAGTTGATTTATGGCCCATGACATTGTCTGGTAATGTTGTGAAGTTCTTAGAATTTGAAACTGAGTGAGTTTGTCAATATGGCCACTAGAGATCATATTGAAATTGTGCTCTGCATTTAACCATCCAGTGAAGTTACACAAGCTCAGAGCAGTGGGCAGTCTTACGCTGTGGTGCCCAAGGGGCAAGTGGGGGTCAGTGTCTTGCTCAGGGACACTCGGTTGTAGAACCAGCTGGAGATGGAATAAATAAAAACTGACAAACATTGCAATAGGTTCAAGCTAATGGTTGCACTGGGAATCGAACCCATCAACTTGGTGTTGCAAGCAGCATGCTCTGCTGATTGTGCTACTTAAAAGCGTTTAGACCTGAGAGTTTAAGAATTCCCTTTTTCTCACTCTCTTCTTAACAAATACATTTGAGATGTACAAGGAGCCAGAGACTATGGGAAAGCGTCTCAGAAAGGCTGGACCACCGTAATAAATTCAGTGTTTTTCCGTGTGTACAGCTGTTGATGCTCATGTGAGAGCTGCTGTGGGGGAGGGGCTTGAGCAGTCATCTCAAGGCCTTAAAATAAATCTCAGAGGAATGCAGAAGCTAAGCCAGCACAAGGAAATCACTGATGTAGACTGATTGAACCAGCCTCTAGACCAGTGATTCTCAACCATTGGGCCGCGAGCGCCACCTAGAGGGCCGCGAGAATATTTTTTTCCCGCGATCGCGGGCCGCGAAGTCCGCGGAACAACAACGAGCTCAACACGCTCCAATAAGCAGCAGTCAGTAGCGGCAGACTTTTGGTGGAGGACGTTCTTAAAACGAACAAATGAAGATAAAAGTTACGACTTCAATTCGTTTATATTAATGGCAAAAATATCAAACGTTAGCTTAAACAGCTTGACATCTTTGTTTTTCGCATGCAATTTTTACATTTTTTCAGAAAATTAAGGAAAAATCTGAAACGAAAGAAAATAACGCTTTCTACTAAAAAGTGAAGATAGCAAGTGAAGAAAATGTAAAAAGGAAACGAAAATAAAGCCAAAAAATCTTAACATTTGTCTTGTAATAGACAATAAATGTTGTTACTTTTTCCTACTAGCTTAGAATTAAGTGTGAACGAATTTTTGTGTTATTAATAAAATTCAACATTATTGTTATTATTGTTATATGTTATTATTAAATTCAACAAATCATGATTTGGATTGGCTGAAATAGTGTGTGTTTTAATGGGCCGCGGGACACTTTGATTTGGACAATTTGGGCCCCGAGGTCAAAAAGGTTAAGAACCCCTGCTCTAGACAATGATGCTGTTGGGTTTAGTCCAAAACCACTGAGAAACATTCGTGATCAATCACACCGGTGTGGTCTGGACAGGCCTAAAGTCACCAAAAGATCTTTGGAAAATATGTTTGAATCATACCATTTCTGGAACCACATTTTCATTTCTGGGTCAAGGGAAGCTGTAGACAATCTCAGAAAGTGAAGGCAGGCCGCACATACACAATTGGTGGCCAATCACAGAGCAGGATGCCCAGACATTCACACACTCATTATCATTGTTTTGAGAGTGTGGAGCCATCTTCCTCACAGCAGCACATACTACATGTTTTTTACGTTCTGAGATTGCAAAACATATTATGAGAATTACGTTTTTATTAATTGACATCTGCTTTTATTAAACCTCTTTCAGGCGAGTCAGGACTGGGCAAGTCCACGTTAATCAACAGCTTGTTCCTCACCGATCTCTACCCTGAACGCATCATTCCTGGAGCTGCTGGTGAGACTAGGCAAAAGAGTGTTCTTGTGAAAGTCCCAGTGAACATCTGTTATATGAAATCCCATAGAGAAGATTGAGCGGACGGTTCAGATCGAGGCCTCGACGGTGGAGATTGAGGAGCGCGGAGTGAAACTGCGTCTCACAGTGGTGGACACGCCTGGATATGGAGATGCCATCAACAGCCAGGACTGGTGAGGAAGTTGCAGCGATGCTCTCGTTTGTTTATCCACATGCGTCACAAACTGACTTTGTCCAATGCAGAGTTGATTTCTGTAGATGCAACATGCCTTGTTTGACCAAAATGAAAGTGACCATTTTCTCTTATAACCAAATAAATATCATACTAGTACAACTTGTTAATGACTAGGAACCCCGAGACTCGGATGACAGTTTTTTGGTGTGCATGTGTGTATCAGGAGTTGTGGCAGTCTTGTGTCATTTAGACATAGTTTTGTTCAAAATTATATACGTGTACTGCTTTATATATACATGTACATATTTATTTATTTTTGAGGGGACAAAAAAGCACAATGACACTATAGGAACATTTCACAACAACAGAGTTGTTTTTATTGATTGGAGTTTTTGTTGGCAAATTTATTTTCCTCAATTGCAACTGTATTATTATCGTCTTTTGTAAGGAATATTTACATCAATATTTACATTTATTTTTTTTCATTTTTTTTGTTTATTCGTATCTTAGATTTTGCACAATTCTATTCTACTTTTTTATTTGTTCAAATGTTACTGCTGCAAACAAAGAAATTTCCCCTAGTGGGATAAATAAAGTCTTCATTCATTCATTCATCCATCCATCAATCCATCTGATTATTAATAACAGCACGCCTTTATCTAAAATGGTCGAGATTTTGGTGATTAGATTGTGGACTGTGCCGGAACAGCTGATGGAAGGGGATAGACAGGAAACGCACGTGACCTTTTTCTGATCCGTCACAGAGCAGCAACAGCAAAGACAGGAAACTGAAACACTCTTTCCTGAAAAGGGAATGCGTGAACTGGGAATCTCTTTCCCACACACACACACTCTCTCTCTCTCTCTCTCTCTCTCTTTTTCTCTCCGTGTTGCTCTCTCCCTCTTCAAGACTCTCACTTCCCCAGACTTCCTCTCTCACTCTGTCTTTTAGATACTTTGTTTTGTTTTAGTCTCTCTTATCTCTGTCCATCTATAATCTATCTGTCTTTCTTCCTGCTTTACTCGCTCTCTCACTATTCTCTCGTTCTTTCTGTCTCGTACACTCTCCTCTCAATTTCAAACTCCTTTTATCTCTTGATGCAAACTATCATGCTGATTCGTTCTGTATACATTTTGAAACTATTTTTCAGTGTGAGTAGAACTAAAGTAGCCAATCTGTTCCGTCTCACAGTATTTCTGTGTTTTCTGACAGTTTCAACACCATCATTTCCTACATTGACGATCAGTTTGAGCGCTACTTGCACGACGAGAGCGGACTCAACCGAAGGCACATTGTGGACAACCGAGTGCACTGCTGCTTTTATTTCATCTCTCCGCTGGGTCACGGGTGAGCTGTCCGGGTCATTAACGTTAAGCTCCACTGTAAATGACGGAGTTTGTATGTCTTCGAGCAGTCTGAAGCCTCTAGACGTTCAGTTCATGAAGGCCATTCACAACAAAGTGAACGTGGTTCCTGTGATCGCCAAAGCAGACACGCTGACGCTGAGGGAGCGAGAGAGACTCAAGCGCAGGGTAACTCTCTCTCAGCGCGGGAACCTTCCCACATCAGGTTCTAGACACTCTTCTTTCTCTAGATTCTGGATGAAATCGATGAGCACGGCATTAAGATCTATCACCTCCCTGACGCTGAATCAGATGAAGATGAGGATTTCAAAGAGCAAACTAGGATTTTAAAGGTCTTGCTGACTTTTGTCTCTTTCATTTTGTTTGTGTGCGTGTGTGTGTGTGTGTGTGTGGTACGCGTGTATCTTTCACTGTCTGGGTCAAATGCAATTCTCCAATAAGGGATGTTTATGATTTTTTTATTTCTCTTTCTTTTTGTCTTTCTTTTGTTCTCTTTCTTTGTATTCTTTACTTTTATATTTTTTCTTCTATCTTCTAAATGTTTCTCTCCCCTCTCTCTCTCTACTTTTTATTCCCTCTCTTTGTATCTAAATTATTATATATTTTTCTTTACTCTTTGTTCTCTGTGTCTTTTGTTTTACTTTTTATTTTTTTCCATTTTTCTCTGTCCCTTTTCTTCCCTACATCTCTCTATATCTATTATTTTTGTCTTCTTTCTCCTAGTTTTCTGTTATTTTTCTTTTTTTTTCTCCTTTTTTCTTGCTCCCTTTCTTTTTCTTCATCCTTTTTGCTCTCTCTCTCTATCTTTTTCTTTCTCTTGTCATTTTTATTTCTAATTCTTTCTTTTTATTTAAATTTTTTTTGCGTTTGGAACATTTTAAAGAGTCTTTTAAAAAACAAAAATCAGGTTCAGACAGAGATCAGTTGTAATCACTCCTGGATTGGATTGTACTGTTAGTTTTTTGGGGCTGAAGAGGCACACACCACACACACACACACACACACACACACACACACTCTGCCATTTTAACACAATATGGTCTATTCTTTGGCTGTGCAGGCCAGCATACCATTTGCTGTGGTAGGGTCTAACCAACAGATCGAGGCTAAGGGGAAGAAGGTGAGAGGACGTCTGTACCCGTGGGGTGTGGTGGAAGTAGAAAACCCAGAGCACAACGACTTCCTCAAGCTGCGAACCATGTTGATGTGAGTAAAGCTTTATGACGATCTGCTCTTCTTTCCTAGAATCTCTGTTGTATTTATAGCTGCTGCTTTTTGAGCACACTCCATTACAGACGTAGTTTCCCACAGTCTTGAGCGAGTGTCGACTTCTGTGCAGAACACACATGCAGGATCTGCAGGAGGTGACTCAAGACCTTCACTACGAGAACTTCCGCTCCGAGCGTCTCAAGCGCGGCGGCAGGTTGTCTTCCCACGGTTATATTCTGCCTCTGTCTCCTGCGTACGTACTGCTTGGCCTTGCTTTCTTCACTTCCTCCCCCAATCTCCCAGACCCAGTGGAATTGTCCTTATACGTCAGGTTCATGTCCCACAGCTCAGAAATGCTTATAAGATGAAGAGCCTTTTTTAAAGGTTATTTCAGATGTAAATTTTAAGTGAGTTGCTGTGCAGAAAAGCAATTGTTCACCACAAGGCGCTTATATCTTGTAGTTTCAGTGAGAAGCGTCATGAGATTTCATAGATTTTCCTTTTTGTGAGCGTAGTTGAACTCCGTTCAGCTTTATGTTAATGAGTTATGTTTGCAGCCAAACTAAATGCAGAGTTCAGTTTCAGAGGATTTATTATATTTATTTGCTTTGCATACCATGTTAAGACCAGACATTAAGTGCCAGAGTTTAATAAACAGTTGCTGTTTGCTGATGATGAAAATGAGTAATGTTACTTTATCAATTTATACGTACTATATACAGTTACTACAGTCAAGTCTAGCGTCTTAGGTTTTTTTTCCACTTTGTTTCTTTTAATGTTACATTTTTGAACTTTAATCAGTTTTATTGCTGACCACTAAAGTCGTCAACTGAGAAAAGCATTGCAACAATGTAACTGCTGTGTATTGTGCGTGAGAGTGCATATATCGCAAAATTGCATTAAGTAGCATGTCAAATACGGTGGTCTGTATTTATCGACCCAGCGATGTGCCTTTCAACGACTGAACAGGGGTCAGTAATGTGAGGTGTAGTGGGGGAGGTACTGCTGCTCACAGCGCCACCTGTCTTTCTGCATTTTAACCTCATGCACTGCACTGTCTGCTTCGCACACTCTGGCCTTTTCTCATTGGGTTACTAATACATCTTTGTGTAACTGTCGTCTTCTGTACGATAACATTTGTCCACTGGTAATTTTGCTTCCTAGGTTTTTATATACAGTTTTGCATTACACAATAAATAATAGAATAACGCGTATAAATATATTTATATTATAAATAAAAGTATGTAATGTACATTATGTTATAATAATAATAATAACAATAACAACAACAACAACATATATATATATATATACACACACATATAATTATTAATATAATATTTATTACACATATATTATTCATAACTGAAACTTAATTCAAACTATTTTAAAAGATTTTTTGTTCAAAAAAACCTTTCTTATTCTGTATATTTACTGTGTATATTTACACACACACACAGGCACATTAGTGGTGGGTCGTTAACGTGTGGATTATCGCACAATTAAACAAATTATTGGTGTTAATATATTCTCAAGTTGAGTTGGAAGTTGGTCCATACCACGCAAGGTCTGATGATTTTTACTTTGGTATTTTAGGCCAGTTGTACACATGTTAATGTGCCAAGTTCTCATAGCTTGCTATAATATTTAACCTTGTAAGTTAGTTAACTATAATTTGTAATTCTCGTGAAGTGTTAAAAATCCCATCATAAAATAACATTTCTGAATTGCAGAATGTGTAGAAATAGCATTTTTATTCTCAAATGAATAGTTTGGCTGTAGGCAGTTTAACCAGAGTGGAATACAATTCCAAACTGTATTTGTGTGTTTTGCATCAACTTTTCGGAGTTCCACTTTTCACAATGATTCAGATGTGCGTTTGGTGTTCTTTTGAGCTTTACGTGAGGCTGTGTGTTGTGCAGAAAAGCCCCGGAACCTGAGGAAATGGACAAGGACATGATCCTGCAGGAGAAGGAGGCTGAGGTAAGTGCAGCCACAGAGGGGCTTCAGTCCGCTGGGCCGAGTCTGACTGTCTGTCTGTCTGTCTCTCAGCTGAGGCGGATGCAGGAGATGATCGCCAAAATGCAGGCGCAAATGCAAAAGCAGGGAGACGAGGGAGAAGCGATGTGAGCCGCAGCTCAGGAGATCATCACGTAAAGCTGAATCCGACATTAGTGACGCTGACGGAACCGTAAGATGGAGTGACCTTCTCTTTGCTTTACAGTTTCTGAAACTGGCCCAGTTTGACCGTGAAGTATTGGTGCCTGGACCATCACGCTCCTGGATTTCCTACTTTTCCTGTAAACCAACTATTTTGATCTAAGCAGTATTATGGTTTTGTATTCCAACGTGGTTTCAGTTTTTTTTTTTTCCATTCCAATGTCTAATTTCTATAAAAAGTGAAGAATATGCATCGGCTTGATGTTGGAGCTCCCTGAAATGCTTGATTCTTTTTCGTTTCGTTTTTTTTTTCTTACCAAAGCCAAATGATGCTGAGAAGGAACCTTCTCTTGGAGAGATTCTTTCTGGCATCCGTGAGTTGCTGCCGTGAGATCTGCTCTGTTAAAGTGTTGACTTTTTCTCTCGTTTTTATATCTTTATGGTGCCAGAGATTCCTGCTGACTGTGGGCTTCTCTTTTTTTCTGTAGAGGTTTATAAAAACATCTGATGTTCTGTTAAAACATCCATGAGCTGATGCAAAAATAACAAAACTGTGACCCGTGAGATCAGATGTTCTTTGATCTCCCTGATTTTAATGCATGCCAAATTTTCTACTTCCTTTTATTAGATGTGTGTGTGGAAAGTCGGTTTCTTTTTCCATTTAAATACTTGATTCAGATGTTTAAGTGAATAATCTACCAAGCAGATATGTATACTTCTTACTGATCACAAGACTTGTTGCTTTTTGAAAATTTGCATTCCACTATAAATGATTTGATTGGGATCTTCATATTTAACGATTATCTATCAAGTAATAAAGTTTTATACCAAAAACAAAAACTGACGTGTGTTTATTGCATTGTGGGTTGTATTTTGTTTAGTAATAAATTGGTAAAAAAAAAAAAAAGTGATGGAAGCGTGTTTGCAGATGATTTCGCAGTCACTGTCATTGACCGCTAGAGGTTGACAACTAGTCACAAAGTAACAACGTAACAGTGATACAGAAAACCACTCAATCAATGTACACTAATAAGGGAGAATTGGAGCGAGTGCTCGACCTGCTGATCTTGTTTGTTTGTTTGTTTTTTTTAAAGAAACAATAGTTTTTATATCTCATGTTTACTGTGTTAGGTATCACTTTCTAGCAAATACGCATTAAAATTCTGATCTTAAATATTGTAAAGCATGTACATTGTGCATTAAATAGTGTCAACCTTAAAAACACCCAGACACAATATTTCCATAAATGTTTTATAACAGGATTTGAATCTAACAGATAAACACAATCCGCTCAAAACATGGCTTTTTCATCTTAAATACTTTCCATTCTATAAAGAAAACTGTAAAAATACTCAATCATAACTAAGTAAAAGATCTCTGGTGGGGAGGGAGAAGAAAAAGGGTGGGCAACGGAAATATGGTCCTGAAAGGGCTTCAGATGAAAGAGGGAGGAGCAGCAGCAGAAAGGGGGTGGGGCTTCACCGTGACGATGGTGTGGTGTTGCCATTCAGAGCAAACCTGGATAAAAAAAGAGGATAAAGAGGGAAAAAAAAGTGTTTTCGAATCCACCACTCTCATGTGCAGCACGTAAACCTTGTGTAAACGTCACACACCTGCACACTCTCTCCATCATGTGCGTGACCAGGAGGTCGGAGATGCCAGGACAGGACTCCTCCGCCAGGTTGAAGGCGTTCTCCAGCTCCTCTATGGCACCCATTCCACCGCCACATGCTCTTCTCTTCTCTTTCAGCTGAGAGCAAACATAGTTTACTACACGTGCAGTGCTTTAGTCACTGGCATGGAACGAATTTCCCTAAAGAGTCGTCAACGTGCGTTCACCATTGACGTGCAGAAATAGGCCAAAATAAAAATAATAATAAAAATTGCAAATTAATTTCGACTACTCGATTCAACAATTCGCGAGGTGGATTGGAGAATGGGCAGACCATATGCGAATGAATGATGATTTTAAATACCGCTTATCACATTTTATGGATGTTTTTAGTAATAATCATACATGCTAACTGTTCATTGTAGTTTATATCTGACACAATGTATACACACATACAGTGAGAGTGGAAGGAAAGCGAGAAGACTTAAGACATAAAAGAACAACGGCTGTACTTGTTGAAATAAATTCTCAAGTGGATTAGAATTTTCTGTTTGTGTGCGTTTTATTAATTGAATTTAATAAAATGGTCCGTCTGGTGCTTTGTCACTGCCCAATCAGTACCAGGACACTATATAATTGACCCACCCCCTGATGCTGATTGGAAGGTTCCATCACCTTGTGTTGACTCTGTAAATTGAATCGTCAAATTGAACTCATGTTCCTGTTCAAATATTGTTAGTTTCTGCGCGTCGATGGGGGACACAGAGGATTGCGAAGGAAATTTGACAACTATTTAAATTTTTGTCCGGAAAAAGGCTCTATACACAGGAGCAGTACGTAGATGATGAGGATGTGTTCACCTCTCTGAAGATGGGAGAGACCAGAGCCGACAGACACTGAGACTTGGGCTGCCTCTTTACCGTATCAGCAGCCTGCAAAACACCAACAACTTTTACAATATACTATTATGTGTGTGACCTTCGGATGAAGCGTTACACATCGTATTGAAGTTAACTGAAAGAGGGTCCTAAAATTCCGGTTAGGTTTTATTTTCAGAGTAGGTTTATGTCACAGTATTTTTCAGAGGGTCCCAAAATTCTTGCTAGGGAATTATACTGCCCTGGGGCCATACAATTCCTGCTAGGTCTTATATTCAGTCCATGTCACAGGGTCCTAAAATTCTTACTAGATGTTATTTTCAGGATGAACTGTGTCAGTGGGACCAAAAATTCCTGGTAGGTCTTATAATCAGTGTAGATGTATTTCAGATGCTAGGACTTATTTTAGGGAAACAAGGTAATTCATGAATTTGAAGCACGTTCACCTCTGAGTCTGTGTTGGTGTAGCCCTTCTGGAGCTTGTTCATGGAGCTGGGCCGAACTGTGGGGAAGGACCATACAGGACCCTGATCTCTGTCATCACCATCTCCATCCCTGTTTAAGAGAAGAAACAAATGAGGAACATGCTGAGAACCATCAGGATGGGACAGACTGGAGAAAGCACAGAATACTACAGGATGTGTGGGAGACTTGGGCTTATGGATAACCTACATGTCAGAATCGTCCGAGCTGGACTCATCTCCATGACCCTCAGATTTCCAGCGGCGGTATCGATCGATGAGTTCAGTCAGATAGGATGTCTTCTTGGTGTAGCGTGTGATGAATTTGTGCTTCAGTAATTCCTTGGCGGTGGGTCGCTGCATTAAAAGATCACTCATGTAATCATCTCGACTTGAGTTGCCACTAAAGATCAAGGCCGATTACATTAATGCCTTCACATGGGACAATGAGTCTAAGGTTTAAGACATCAATCCATAACCAGTTCAGTGATGTTGAGCAGCTTTAACATACAATAGTTTTATAATAGTGTCTTGTAATAGTGTTTTATAATAGTGTAATGGTAAATAGATTTACAATAATGTCCAAGGTGCCGAGAGCAGCACAGACGAATGCCAGTAAATTCGTTCCGGCAATACTTTCTCTCTCTATGATGACGAACGCTATACAAAACGTATATGCAAAACGTGGCTCTACTAGATAATGTCTTATTTGTGGTGCCCAAATGTATGCACCTGCCTAATTTAGTTTAACCCTCCTGTTATGTTCGTATCAGAGGTACAACAATAATTTTCGCGGGTCAATTTGACCCGGGGGCCATTTATTATGCATATAAGTTTCAGAAACCAATGAGTTCCAAAAAACAATGTTTATATCACATCAATATCTCTATTTCTAACCATTTCAATGAATTTTTAATTTATTGATATTATGTATGGTTCACAATTCATCTTTTAATAAACATAGTTCACTTGTTTTTTTTTAATAAGGTTTTTTTTATGTATACTAAAAGTTCAACATGTGAATTACTACAGCTTTATATACACATATATTTATGATGTATACATGTGTATTTTTTTTTTTTTAATGGAGTGATGTTGTTAAATTAAAAAGAGACGCCTTTTATGTCCAGGGGTCAAATTGACCCGCTAACTAAAAATCATGATAAACAAGTCCTGAAAATTATTACTGCAAGTAATTTTTATTTAACAATTTATTTTAACCATAAATAATCAAAATAACAAAATCTTTTAACATTATGAACTCTTTTCTCTTTTTTTTATCAATATCTTTGTCCACAGCATACAAATGCATTGTAGTCAAGAATCATCATTGGTTTCTGATCCTCTCTTGTACTGATTTCCACATTTTTGTGCAAGTGCTCCTTTGACCTGTAAACCCCAGCCAGGATAAGGACTCCTAACTATGTAGGGAAATGCATTTGATTTTTTTTTTCCTGCCACTTGTTCCCCAAAACACATCTTATTTCTAAATTAGTCACTTCAAGAATCATTTTCTGTACAGAGCTGGGCACGAGCAGTTCAGAAGCTGACCTGATGTCTGTCACACAAGTCAGGCCATTCTAGTGGGTCCTGGAACTTTCTTCACTATGTTTTCTTCAGACACTTTTGGTTGATTTATATTTGGGGATGAAGACCACTGAATTTGACAGTTTTTTATGTAAATGCAATTTCTTGCAATGCTGTAAATCCATAGCATTTTTTTTTCATTCTGTTCATATTGAAAATCAGAATCATCAGATTCTGATTCAACCTCAACATGGTCTTCATCTTCACAGACATTCTCCTCTACTTCACTGTCCTAATCAAGTATTAGTTTCAGAGCCTCCAGGTCTGTCATCTTTTTACTCCTGCCACTTATTTTGCTTCTCTCTCTGACAGTCTATCATGTGTAGCTGCAAAGTGTAATGGTGGTAGGACTCTCTTTCAGAGAATATTTATGTTTAGCCCCTCCCCTGCTGAGTGACCACTCGCTGTGGGTGGAATTTGGCCACAGCAACTGATAAAGTTCCCCTGAAAACACCTGCATTCTCACACTTCAAAGATGAGGCCCATAGAATGCAAGCATATGCGTGCGTGTGTGTGTGTGTGTGTGTGTGTGTGTGTTTGAGAGAGAGAGTGTGAGACAGCTGTTTATTATGACTCATTGTTTCAAAGAAGCAAATCGTATATGCTCTTTTTGACTCGTTTTAGCTTCCGAATATAATCAATGTAAAAAAAACATATAGCGGGTGTTACAAATATGTGAACGGAACCATTTTTTAATATATGCTGATTACACAAAATAAGCCAAGCATAAGAAGTTTCAAAGTACTGAAGTTTAAAAAATACTGTTAAGTATTTTTTTAATTATTTTAAACTTTGAAAACGGGTCAATTTGACCCGAACATAACAGGAGAGTTAAACAATTATTGCAATTATTCCGTAAATCCTATAACCTTTGTTTCACTTCTCAAAAATCACTCTGTGTGTCTCTTACAGAATATATTTAACTGAAACATTTTTATCGTAACAACTAATGATTTAGAAAAAAAAAATCATGAAAATATACAACGTTGCCTAAACTTTCGCACCCCAATGGAACTGTCTGAACATGCAAAAACTACGAATATAACAGACTATTTTATAACTAACCATCAGCTATAACGGATGAGGTCTGCTGGTCTTTTCCATGTGCCAAAATAGATAAGCAGAAATAGCACTGGATTACATGTGACAGTACAAATGTGCGGAAAAAAAAAAAAAAAAAGAGTAACAAAACCAGACTATTATTTCAAGGCATAGAACATATCTGGTTATAAAACAAAAAAACATGTTGATGTGCACTGAAAAAAACATCTTTAAATGAATAATACAGAAAAGGAGTGTGTGTGAAGTGTGCTACTCACAAAGCGGGGGTCTTTATTGAGGCAGGCCTCTACAAACTCTTTGAAGGGTTTGCTGTATGAGCCCTCTAGCGTCGGTGGAGTGTTCTTGGGGATGAGAAACAGCACTCGCATCGGGTGCAGATCAGAGTTTGGTGGTTCACCCTTCGCAAGTTCAATAGCTGTAATTCCCAAAGACCAAATGTCGGCCTACAGGACAAGCAGACAAATAAAAGTCTTACATTTTTCCCAAGATTTTTTAATGAGGATATTTGAAGACCAATTGGGATCTGTTGTTGAAACTGTGCATTTTTAAAACTAAATTGGTGTTCTTTGTGCGTTCCAGTCTGCTGACAGAGTGTCTAAAGCTCTCACACACAATTTTTTTTTTACATTCAAAGTCACTTACAGTTTTTTTTTGTATCAAACAACGTCATGCTTCCCCTTACAATCAAACCTACGACCTTTGGTGTTGTAAGCACCAGCTCTATTAACTGAGCCAAGAAAAGCAAAGACAGGATTGTGATGCTGCCACAGAAATGTGGATGCTGTATATATTCATATGACAGCGCTTGATATAAAAAAAAAACAAGACACTTTTTTGCGCCCATTAAAATACATAAACATAGTTGAAAAAAATCCAATAAACAAAAAAAATCATAGACCATAAAGAGTTTTTAATTGAAAATTTTCATTGAACTTTGCATTTGCAACTTGCATTCATTGCATTTTTAACTGTGTTCTGCGTCCTGATTGGCTGTAGACCATTGTCAAATCAAGCTCTCCTCTGTCGTGTCTCCTGTACGGTATCCTCAATATTCAACATTCCCAAACCTCAGTTGCAAATTTATTTCCATACCTTGAAATCATAGGCAGATTGTTTGATGACCTCTGGAGCCATCCAGAAAGGAGTTCCTACAAACGTGTTCCTTTTGATCTGGGTATCTGTGAGCTGTCCCGCAACACCGAAGTCTGCCAGCTTCACGTCCCCCTGCTCCGACAGCAGCACATTGGCAGCTGCCACAAGACGCCAATGTGAATCATCAGCTCACATTTCAGAGAGGGTGAACAAAATTTACGAACTGGCCTGACTGAGTGGGAGAAAAATCACACCTTTAATATCACGATGAATCTTTCGCTCTGAATGCAAGTATTCCAGTCCCTTCAGAATCTCCCGGAGAATGGTGGCAATGTACGTCTCTTCAAGTGGGCCCGGTCTCAGCTGAGAGGAGTGGGGAATAAAACACAATAATTTTACCTTTTAAATCCATGAATCAAGTTGTAGGAAGTGATTCACATTATTGTTCAACCACAGGGGTACTACTACCAGGTCTAAAGCAGAACCGCCTCCTAAATACTCCATGATGATCCACAGCTTAGTTCCCTAAAGCACAAAATACATATAAATAACATTTCAACATTTAATATATGCACAGTACAATTTTAACATTCGACCATATTTAGTAAATATTTTTCATACAGTATCTGTGAAACACACATCGTGCTTTACAATCGTTTTCTTTAGTGAAGAATCGATTCTGTTCGCATACTGTAAAAAATGTTGCCAACGGTTGGTTTAGTAATAATAAAAAAAGATCACTCGATTAAAGTATTTATCAAATATTACAATTGGTTGTATATGAGTTTCATATGTGTGTGGATTCAACAAACAATATCATTTTTTCATTATGTTTTCTGATTTAATTTTTAAGACCAATAAATACAATTGAAAAAAAATGTAGAAAAATCAAGATCTAAAATATGATAACATTTCTCTCAAACTTACACCATTGGGTTTGTTACACCACACTACTCTAATTTCTTGTTAGGTTCTAATGTGGCAGATGTATAACACATCTTCACAAATCTTCAAATTGTTGATAAACCGAAACCACTGACTCCAGGAGTACAAAAGCGAATGTGCACCTTCAGATATGATCCATAATATTTGGTGACATAGGGGCTGTCACACTGGCTGAGCACCGTGATCTCCTGCTGAATATCCTCGATCTCGTCTTCTGCCTCTTCCAGGTCGATGATCTTGATGGCCACCACCTCTTTAGTGCGATTGTTGATGCCTTTGTAGACTTCCCCAAATGAGCCCTTGCCGATGCGCTCCTGCTTTGTGAAATACTCCTCCGGGTCAAGCCGGGAATTCTGCATAGGAGATCCAGTAATGTGCTTTGAGTGGCAGGTGCAAGAAGAAAATCAATGGCCGTTCATTACTACGAACATTGAAAGTCTAGATACATAAATTGAATGCTCTTGCACATATGATCTTGTGACAGTTCATCTTTTAGGAAAGGAATCCGGGATTATAGAAATAGTTTTTTAAGAACAAGAGAAACAAATGATTGATAATAATTGTCAAGGTTTTAAGGTGGATGACAGTAAAGACTAGATATGAAGCACAGGCCGTCATGATGATCGTGAGATGGATGAAGCCATCCAATTTCGACTTCGGATTTACCTGGTTCTGAATGTCGCGGAGGTGCGCCATCCTAAACGGTGGTCGTTGTGGATGAAAGCAAACGTCGGCCTTTCTCCTAAAAGAGGAATGTTAGAAAAAAATCACCGTTTCGCTCTTTCCTCCTCCGTTCCCGTTTAGCTAGTTAGCATTTACATTCAAAAACAGGTCTGCATGTCCTGTTCGTCTGCCGTGTTTTCGGCCTCCAATCCCCTGATGGCGGACCCCGCTGCTTAGCGCGAGTGACAGTTAGCTGTCGTGTGGCTCCATGTATAACCGCTTCCGTGCAACGGCTGAAAAACCTTGGGAATTTACCGTCTTGTTTTGATTAACATACACGGGCGGCTCATTTAGTGTTTGAAGAACAAAATAATGGAAGCGATTGCGCATGCGCAGCTTTTGGCTCCAGGAAGAGGGGATTGTGGTAGTTGTATTTCATTTTGACGCATTCGCCACTTTTCTTTCTAGTAAAGAAAAGTTTGTTCACATCTTTCATTCAGATATCCATTTTAATACAATTTGTTTAACTTTTATTTCCTTAACAACTTTCAAAATAACTCACCATAAGAACCAGATGTAATTTGTTGTAAAATGCATGCTGCTGTGTAAAAACACAAGAATAAAAAGTATATATTGTATATTTATACCCAATAGCAAAAAAAAAATGCGCTGAATACCTTGAAAATTAAACCAGCCATGCTTCTTAGCTGAACACTGCCAGTTACTCTCATCACCCTCAGTTTGATCACTTTCAGTTTTCATCACCACATGTCTTGAACTTTGTAATAATCATTGTGTGCAATATGTATAGTTATTTCTTTTCTATTAATGTGTTGTTAATGTTGTGTGTGTATGTTTATGTCTCCCATACTGTGTTCTTGTATTTTGGTTTGTATTTTACATTCTTGAGCCATAATTGAGATTGCATCTGCACTATCAGTTACGCGGTTATCTTCTTAGGTTTCTTTGTATTTTACACCTTATATATATATATATATATATATATATATATATATATATATATATATATATATATATATATATATACAGACGTGGACAAAATTGTTGGCACCCCTGAAATTTTTCCAAAAAATCAAGTATTTCTCACAGAAAAGTATCACATTAACACTAGTTTTGCTATTTACATGTTTTTTCCATTTGTGTGTATTGGAACAAAACAAAAAAGGAGGGGAAAAAAAGCTAATTTAACATAATGGCACACAAAACTCCAAAAATGGCCTGGACAAAATTGTTGGCAATAATACAGGAATGGTTAGGAGTGAAGTTTAGGGTGACATTTATGATAATACTAAGCGATAGAGATATAATAGGTAATAATAATATTAATAATATTAGTAAGGCCTAAATTACACTTTTTATGGATCCAAAAAGCTAGCAGTGGCCCTGGCAGTTAAGCCATCAGAAAACTAAAAACGCAATGCCTTTTAAGCGTATCTGACGTAACATGGACATAAGAAACGTCATGTAACGCCTCCTCCCAGAATCAAGAGACTTAAAAATGTCCTGTTGGTTAATGAGAGGATTACATCTCTAAACTTAGACAGATAATAGCGCAGCTAGAAAGACAATGAATGAAGTGTTCGCTGAACCCCAAGTTCATTCTTATATACGTACATTATTAAAGAGTTAGTTTAGAATTTATTAATTATTGTGATCTTGGGAAATAATAATAATAATAATAATAATAATAATAATAATAATAATAATATAAAAAAAACACAATAGGAAAACTAAATGTAACGCACATATTTATCATCGTAAAATTGTACTGATTAAACGCTCGTTTTTTTGTTGACATTTTGATCAACCCGTGAGAACTAGTTAGCGGTGCCAGCGTTCGGATGATGGCGCACGAACTGGTTATATATAAGCTAAGCCGTGTACTTGTTTAAGTAGTTATCTAAGCATACCAAGTATAGAGAGAGGAATCGCTTCCAAATGTCCGACATTAACAGCGCCGGTGGTGACCTTAGGTTCACCGAAAGCACAGCGGTGCCTGGACTGGACCGAGCTTGAATTTCGGCGTGGTACGTGTTGTGTTTCCCGGTGGAACGTCGGAAGCGGTCGTCAATCCATCTCCTGATCAAACTGTTTGCTACAGGGAAATGTGGAGGACTGTTCGATTGCAGATGTACGTGCTCACTAACTGATTGGCTTTCTTCGTTTCCGTGAACCGGTTTCAGACGGGTGGACCAGTTTGGTGCCACTGTCCACACATTTAAAGTCACACTGGTCTGGGAGAGACGAGTTGATGTGAAGTAGTACTCGCGTGCAACCGCAGTAGATTTAGCTCAGACAAGCGGCATGTGAACATGCTCCAACGTTCCTCCGCTTTTGCCACAAAGATGGTGCTGGTCTTTGACCGGACTCCTTCGGAAAAAGACCTTGTCTACCAGTCCAAACAGCTCTGCAAAGACTACATTCTCTCCCGGGTTGTGAGAGAAGGATTGAGTTGGTCCAAACTCACGCTTGATGTTCCAGAGTCACATGGACCTCTTGAAGATGTTTTCATGGTGCTTCTCAAGCTGGGTAAGAATGAGAGTGAATTTGCGATTTAACGTTAAATGCTGTATCCGAATATTTCCTGGATTAACTAATACCAGCAGATCTACAGTTAGACAGAATGTGTTTGTTTGTGTGTGTGTGTGTGTGTGTGTGTGTGTGTGTGTGTGTGTGTGTGTGTGTGTGTGTGTGTGTGTGTGTGTGTGTGTGCGTATGTGCGTGTATGTGCGCCGTATATATTCTTATGTGTTGTGTTTTAATTTTATTTTGCTTTATAGGAGATGAACTGGATCATATGCGACCAGGTGTGTATTGCAATATTGCAAAGCAGCTGAACATAAGCGTATCGGTGGAGACTGTGGTGTCGGATGCGTTCCTCACTGTAGCAACAGAGATTCTAGCCATGGGTGAGTTGAAAATATCTGACTGTTTTTAGCCTCTTTTGTAATACAGTATATTGATTTGAACAGGTCAAGTTCAGTGGTTTTATTCTTATTCTTATTATGATGAAAAACATAATATCTTTGTTCTATTAGAAAATTACTCATAAAAGAACACCCGCTTTTATGGATATCAGGCATTTGCGACTCAAAACAGATTTTGGGATTGTTCCAACCATGTCACAATGTTTTTTTTTTTGTGTTTTTAGCAAATGTATGAAAAATACATTTTTTTGGTCTAATGCACTGGTATCAGTGTTTGAGAATTACACTTCTTTACACATCTGCTTATCTCCAGCTTTATGCTGCTGTTGTTTTTTCCCTTGTGAGAAAACGGGAAAAGAACATGGTTCCTTTCCACTGTACATATTTGGTCACGTTTAATCTTAGTTCTGCAGCTACAAGTCTACGTACATTATGGTTGTAATGAGTCTATAACCATGGCAACACTGTTTCGCTCAGTGATGGTTTTTCCTCAGCCTTACTTTATTTAACGTGCCAAGCAGAACTGATGTGAAATTTGAAGAATCGAAAATAACAAATAATAACCAGTCAGTAATGGATTAAGCATGTTGATGGCCTAAATGCTTGATGCTGTATGATTGTGGGCAGTAGTCAATAGTGTTAGAGGAGCCAATTTTGAGACCCGAGAGAGTAATCTATCGGAGGTTTATGCATGTATTTATTTGTGAGGTTTATGCATGTTTTTTTAACATGTCCTCTCTTTTAACGTTTGAATCTCCTTTTCTCGTCTCCTCCCACAGTGCAGAAACATGCGCTCAAGTGAAGACATAAAGACACTAAACTGACTGTAGGTGTGAGTGATGGTGTGAGATTTATTGTCTCACTCTGTATTGTGTGGGCCCTATATTTACAGTATGTGAGATTTTTCCTTCAGCACAGAGATGCTGGCCTTTCACCAGAAAGGAATTCATTAACTTGGACAAAATTATATTGGTCAGAACTGTAGGATGTTGTTTTTTTATCAGTTAAAAAAGAAACCTTTTTAAGCTTTATTCTGCTTCGCTGCATTTTATGCACAATCTATAAACAGTCGTGCGGTGCTGATTTGGTAAACACATAAAACATTCTTATTTCTGATTTTCACTTTCGACATTTTAGACTTATAGACTTATCACAGTGTCTTTTTTTTCTCCTTCGCTTTTCTCATGTTCTTGTTTGTGAAATTTCAGCTGAATCATTTATGAAACTAAGATCAAAAACAACACTTTTTATGTATTTAAAGACATGTCTTTCTGGAAAAAAATATGTTTTTTGTCACCATTACATCTCTGCTTTATCACCGATCAAATTTAACAATTTAATTTTGTTGTGGATCTTCTATCTGTAACAAAACACAATCTGTAACACATTTCCAGATTTATCACAGAATTTTAATGTGTGAACAGTGTAATTCTTCTCCTCTCCCAAACTCCTGATTTTCCATTAAAGTGCTGCTAAAGGGTCTTTGATATTTGTAAGCTTCTCTTTATCCACCCCGCATCACGTTGTCATGCTTTGTAGACAGTATAATCTTACAGAACTTGTTGTAACAATTTGTTTAAGGGATCACTTGGGGCAAAGTGGTAGCCATCTATGCTGTAGCGGCTGGCCTGGCTGTGGACTGTGTGCGACACGGGCATCCAGTAATGGTGCACACCATAGTCGACATCCTGGGAGAGTTTGTACGCAGGAGTTTGGTTCCTTGGTTAAAAAAGAGAGGCGGATGGGTGAGTGGCTGTTCTCCATGGTGGTCCTGCCCCCTACAGGCTAGACTACATATTTTCAGTTTGGAACCTAAATTCTTCTTCAAAATGTTCACTTACGTGACATGATTACGTTTTGTGACTTCCTTTTTTTCTTTTCACAGGAAGACATTTTAAAATGTGTAGTGAACATAGAGTCTCCTGTTTGCGTCCACTGGTTATTGGCAGCTTTATTAACTTGGAGAGAATTCTTAAAGACTATGTACATCTACTTGACAAAATAGACACATGCAGGACATTCTCAGAGTATTTTTCAATTATGAAAGAGTGAGAATGGAATATTATGATCTCTTCCTTAAATGCACTAGATTGGGGATCTTGTCTGCACTGAGTTTTTACACGGAGCGACTGGTGTAGGGAATGTCAAGCAGATTCCTTTTCAAATATTTTCAAATATGGAAAGATTATTTTTGGAGTGTAACTATGCACTTTATTCTATGCTTTCTTGTGTGTTATATATTTTCACCAGCTATTTATGTTGAAATAAAGATTTTAATCTACAGTGGGGCCAATTCTATTCACTCACTAGACATTCATTTCTGTAGTTTGTATTTTATTTTAAATAAAAGCTGTAAACAAGATTTTTAAAATGTGTTTAAAGGGAATGAAAGTAAACACAGAGTTTCGAAAGAAACAAACCAACCTTACACAAACTGCCTATGCACAACAGTATGACTGTCTAACTATTTACTGTGAGAGGGCTAAACTAAAGCATCATTCCCTTGATTTATATAGTATTGATTTATAAACCCACAATATGCAACTGCTCTGATAAAACACAAAGACCTTCTTCGTAAACTTAGCAAATTAATCAGATCTGCAATATGTGATGTGCAAGTGCTGTGCCAAAGCGTGTCCTTGCAAAGCCATGGAGACGGTCTGTTCCAGTCGTCCATCCGGTCTCAGCTGGAAGTGTCTGCTAATCTGTGAACAAACCAGAACCATTAGTCCAAGCTGGACACTTACATAGACTTGTGTAAATTGTTTTGCAACCATTATGAAAGAATGTAAGATTGGTTTGCAACCATTATGAATTTGCCATAATAATTAATCAAAATCTGACCAGTAGTCAAGTTTGACATTAAATACTGTAGTTTTGAACTGGTTTACTTCACTGCGGTTTCAACAAAAGTTCAAGAATGCATGTCTGGTATGTACAGTATACATTTTTTTAACTAATCCGACCTGTTGAACGTGGGGCTCCTTAGCAAAAGAAATTCTAGCCATGCCAGTGCTGGTGAGAGTCAGCTGCTGTCCGACAAGCTCTCCTTCCTCGATCTCCACAAGTCCTAGGCAGATTCAAACTATTCTGTATGCTAAATGTAAATCATCTTCCAGCCGAGTACCTGAGTTCTGTGCAATGATGAAGGCCACTTTGTTAGTGCCTGGTTGAATTCGGACAAACCCGCACTCCCGATGAAGCGGCTTTTTGCTCTCAGCGTGAAATGCATTAAACCTGTAATAAACAAAATGCACAACAGCTCAAACATTTATAGTTCATTTTCGAGCAGCATGACACGTATATAAAAAATATTAGAAATAAAAAACTCTCACGCACGCACGCACGCACGCACGCACGCA
>CM051493.1:27776173-27802464 GCA_028031935.1 Paedocypris micromegethes
CACACACACACACACACACACACACACACACACACAAAAAGGTTTCGGCCACTGGGATGTAACTTGTGAGACACTGCAGACTGGTGCTGAATAATAATTGCTGTTGCTTAGACACTGTACCAAATTCTTCTTGAATTCACAAAAAGCTGTAGAACTAGAACTCACACAATTGAGATCAGCTCATGCAACCAGATTCCAGCTCTATGCAACCAGACTGAACTTTGGTGTTTTTATTTTGTTACATAAACAAACATCTACTGCATTTAAAAGTCAACACAAGGCTGCAACATGCGTGAAATAATCAGAATCCTGCAATTAATCACTTACATAAAGTTGATCACTGGCTGTCCAACATGTGAGAAATGTAGAGTTTCTGTGTAGCGAAACGGTGCGATGGACGGGAAAGAGCCCTCTCCTGGTTCATCCGACCGCCAGCTTCCCAAAAGCCAGTCTAGTGGCATCACGGCAGGGTTCAGCTCCGCTGCTGACAAACGATACCCTGGGTTAAATGAGGTCGACGTGCGCGTGGGCAAACGTCGACAATACATCTTAACGCACAATAATTAAACTTCGCGAGTAAAATGTGTAATTGGAACATTGAACAAATCTTTTTAAACGCACGGTTAAGACGCTTCCGATGAGGATTTACAGCTAAAATATTTTTTCTACAATTCCTACCAGAGTGATTGAATGGGCATGACATCCCGCGATTGTTACGATGATCGACAAAATGATACAATGTGAATTTATTGGTGGCTGCGAATGATCTCTGTTTTGCGTCGGTATTTAGCTACTTCCTGACACTAAGCAGTCTGGGAAATGTAGTCACACAATACGGTAGAGCGTGCAGAGCATTACATTTGAATTAAAATACAGCACACAGTTTAATGAATCGTAACAAATACAATTTTATTTACCGGGAAAATATCAATAAATTACACTTCTAATCAATTTTAATTCTGAAACCATAACGTGTCTGAAGCCGCAAATCGACCTGATTATTCAAATTACTTGCAGATTTCAGTCTTTCTTTATGCCATCATCATGGCTACCGGTTCAAAAGAGATAGTCGAGAAAGTGGATCAAACTACACGAAGCGATGCTGAAGACGGAGAAAGGTAGGTTGAAAAACATTTGACTACCTTTATTTAAACGTGAACATTTCCTGAATAAAACGAACATGTCGACATTGCGTTCAGGTGGAGTGACGTCATGGCCACGCGGACTGGCTCTTCGGGTAAAAAGAAAGGGAACTGTAAAACCGTGATTGGGGCTGGAACTGCAGTAGTGACTAAAAAGTGTCCCGTGAGCAGCAAACAATACCTGGACAGGCAAGTCATACCTTACATCCTAGATATTGATATTTCAGACTATGCCTTCTGTCATCTACAGATTGCCCTCGGAAATCATCATGAACATTCTTACCTACCTGGATGCTTCGTCACTGCTCAACATCAGCGTTGTCAACAAACGCTTTCACAATCTGGCTGACAGCAAGTGAGTTCGGAGCACTCTGGTGATAAATGTGTCATTAAAAGTGTGTTACCTGGAACTGTGTTAAATAAGTTGTGTTAATGTCTAGTTCTCTGTGGCGTGTTTTATATGACACTTCTGCCACCAAGAAAAACACGTGGTGGCCCAAAAAGCGTCTGTTGAAAGAACTCCCACATCCCACAAATGAGCCATTGGAGAGACCAGAGGGATACTGGAAGAAGAAGCTGATGAAGGACAGGGTGGGGTACAAAGACACTATGTGGAAAAAAGATCTAAAACCCTTGAACCCTCAGACAGGGATGCCCGTGCTAACCACACAAGTTCTCCAGTGAGTATCAATAAACACAGATTAGATCATTTTTTTCAATCAATCATTCATTTCCAGTACTGGAATGGCTGAAAACTGAAACCATCACATCATGTGACAGGACGTTACATATTAAGTGGGAAATCACTCTCACGCTCAAGAACGGAGAGGTAGAGGTGTACGGGCATACGCACACTTTGTTTGAAGACTCGTCGGTTACTTTGATCTGGAGTCAGGGCAACTGGCCATACTTGTACCGTGTTACTGGCATACAGCTTCATGGAACCGCTGGTTCCTCTCAAACTCCTGGAGGCTGGTAAGGAACACCAAGAACAAGTAGAGATCAAGATCCTCATCAGCTGATTCTGAAGTCTCTAATGTTTAGGACAGGGTGGCGTTCTCTGATATGCAAAACAAGTGTGCACAGAAAAGTGACGAAGCTTCTACTTGGTGCTGACAGACTTGTGGAGTTGAAGCAGTTTGATTCGGGGATAATTATTGGAGTTTGGCGGGTATGTTAAGTTGATATTTTTTGTTATGTTATAAATGAAATTTATAAAGTATGTTTAAAAATCCTTTACATTTCAGTGTTCTGTTTTGTTGACTTGTAGGGCAGTTTGAAAATGGCTTTTGTCATCGTCAACCTTCACTTTTACAAATTGATCGAAAGAAGTCTACTTGGGTCGAGCAGTTGGTAAATGCCAAATTTTTAAAGAAATAAAAAATTCTGACGTTATATTCAATGTTTATTATTACTTTTACACATCAATAGCGCATACGTTTTGCCCAAGGATGGATCTGTGGACCACTGTGGTCAACAACAGTGCACCATTCACATTGTCCTTCACAATTCGGTCCAGCAAATCATGTGTCATGATTTTTCCTCAATTATCAGGAAAGGTAAGACTTTGATAAACTTTGTAAGGATGGAAACTGTTGTGTCGTGTTAATGACACTTTTCTTTGTTTCTCAGTGAAATTCCAAAAGGATTTTTTCCAGTTGACTGCCATTGACTACTGTGACGTGTCTGAATATATACCAGTTGGAAAGATCGATTTTCCTTGGAAAGCCAAAGGAATGCATGGATCTGTTCAGGTACGTCTGGTTTAATTATTTATTAATTGATTCTTATTTCCAATTTTTTTCTTTAGGTGCCTGTAAATTGTTACACTTTGCTGTCCTTTTGGAAGTGTAGCAATTTTGTGTTTGAAGTATTAGGTTTATGAACTGGTTGAAGGATTATAAAATGTTTGCAACAAGCAAAACCAAACAAACAAACAAAGTAAACACATATCTGATTTCACAAAAGAGTTTGCAATATCTGTCATGTTTGCGAGGTCTTTTGCATTTGAGATCTTACATTGTTAACTTGTATTCTTCACATTTCCGTGTACAAAGTCTTTTGTGTTTGAGGTTTTCGTGTTTATTTTGTAATGTCTTTCTCAAATGAAATTGCGCCTTTCCAGTCCCTCCAATCTTCAGCGACTTTTACTAAATTGTTGCAAAATCAGCAGACAAAAGTTGATTTTATTTATAAAAATCATAGGATCCTGCCAATTAATAATAAAAAAAATGCAAAAACACACATGTAGAGCTTAAATTTTAAATGGTCTATCGGTAATTATATTATGTAATATTATTATGAGCATAGATATATTTCACCATAGGAAAAAAATGGATTTATGTGACTCTGCCACTATACTACATATACTGTATGTATATACAGTACAGTATAGTACTTTACAATTAAAGTAACGGGCCCATGGGAAGAATATTTAGGGAAGTATGGAGTATTTCAGCAGATTAAACGCAAGTGTAAAATATCTTCTTCGGTTTATGTTTATTCTTTCGGTTTTCTTCTTTATTCTGTTTATTATGTAAATTTTATCCTTTTTTCCTACTGTGAATTCTGTGCTGATCGTGTGGCGGTAATTTCCAAATAACAGGTTTTTTTTTATTGTAGCGTCTGTCTTTCTCGTTTGATCCTTTGTTTTAATTTTTGACGCAACTTGATGGTCTTTCTAAAACAATGCTTGACTTTGATTCAATTATGTCAGGCCTCACAAGTCACAGTCACCTCACTTGCTCTTCTCTTTGCAAATAAGAGAAGTTATCAGAGATAATGAAGGTGACGATGATGTTGTCAGAACTCCATATAAACTCTCATAAAAGCAGATTTACAAAACATTTATTTTATTTCATTCTTAAACCCAATTTTTCATTAATGTAATTGCATTCCAACATGATCTAGATAGAACGTGGTTCAGTGTGTCATAGTATGTGTGTATATTTTTTTTTTAAAAAAGCTTTGTGTGTCAGTTGGAAACGCAGACAATCTCTTTCACTGTTCCAGCATTGTTGCTTAATGACAGTGACGATCCTTGACCAGATTCGGAATCCTTTATGGTGTGTGAGCTCTGCTGTGAAGATGCGCAGGACAAACCGAGCCCTTGACTTAGAGTACGAAGGTGAGCAGTTCTTCATCCATCACATGAATTCCCAGGGGAAGGTGAAGATGACTTTTGTTTGGATGGAAGAATTTCAGCAGAACTTTCTGGTGCAGTTAGCGGTCTCATTCTCCTCAGACTGAAAAAAAGAAGCACTAGAGAATGTTTGAAGTGAGATTCAACATAAGTTCGGTTTTGTTCAGAAATGCTGCAACCAATTTAGAGTTGCAGACATGTGACTATGTAGATGTTTTCTGTTTAATTTAAGTTGAAAATAAGCATAATGCTTATTTTCTTATATTTCTTGTTCGTGAAAGTCCACATTTAGGTTGAAATGTGTATTAAACTAATTGAAATTTCTGTGCATCATATTCAAATATCAATAAATTGATTTTGATGGTCAATTACAAAGAGCTAAGCATTCTCAAAGCAACTCACACTACTAGCCCGAGTTCCCCACTGATGATTTATTTTCCAGCATTTATCACAGGAAAAGGACCGTTGTGGAAAAAAAGGGGATGTAAAACAACTTTCTCATCCTTGACATTTCAACAGTTTAATCAGACAATGACCACCATAACGTCAACTTTAATATGAAAACAACCATACATAATAACTTTTTCTTTACATACTCGATTTAAAGGCAAATTACTTTTACGTTTCAACAGTATTGCCATTTAGGAAATCCACACGTCTTCATGCTTTGGCTTTTCGACATTGCTTTAAAGCATCATCCAGAGCAGCTAGTGCCATCGCAGCATTGGCCTTGTTGCAGTTGTATCCCATGAGCCCGATCCGTATTACCTGGAGTCAATCCCATCAGTGATTCCCATCAGTTCAGCCATTTTGATAAACTGAATTTGGTTTGTTTAACTCACCATTCCAACAGAAGGCCCTAAACCTCCTGTGAACTCCATCTGATGATGCTTCATGATATAAGCCAGCAGTTCCCTCCAGTTGTATCCCTCAGGGATGGCAATGGTGGTGACCGAGGGTAATCTCAAGTCCTGCAGGAGAATGAGTCGATTAAAAATGTTAACGCTTGGCCATTAATAACATTTAACTTGTGCCGACCTTGTCCTTGATGAAAAGCTTCAGGCCCAGATCCTCCAGACCCTTCCACAGATACTCTGCAACATCTTTGTGGTGTTTCCATGAGTTCTCAAGACCCTACGTGTGTATAATTATGATAAACATTGTCTTTTAGAGGAGGTAGTAAGTCATTGGAATTAACGGCTCTAACCGTTTCAGCAAGGATGGCCAGGCTTTCTCTCAGAGCAAAGAACCCAGACACGGGACCCGTGTGGTGATATCTAAAAAAAAAAAAAAAACATTTGTAGGCAATGATTAACCCTGTTTTTGGCTGATAGCAGAGTTTTCAAACTAACATTCTGTCTGGCTTGCCATCGTTGCCCCAGTAGTTGGACAAGTAGGACATATCGAGCAGGTAGGAAACGGGTTTCGTTTTCCTGTTGAACATCTTGTGGCTAATGACATTGAAAAAGAAATAATTTCTGGAAATAGTCATTGTAATTCATGTAATTGTAAAAGTGTTCATGTAGGATATGAAGAGGTTCCTCACCATGCTCTTTCACTGAAGGAAATTGGTGCGGTGCCTGGTGGAGCGTTCAAGGCTTTTTGGGACCCGGTGTATAAGATGTCGATATCTACATGATGAGTGAAAGACATGAACGTTTCTAAGATTGTGCCTCAAAGTTAAAAAACATTTAATACAGTTCCACTTACTTTGTTTGTCCTGCAAAAGTGGTGTTGCTCCCAGTGATGCCACTGAATCCACTAAAAGCAAACAGTCGTGCCTGTATGCACACATCAGAAGGAGAGGTTTAAAAATATACATTCAAAAATAAAACAAAGATTTTATCAAAAAAAATTTCAAGCACATAAAAAGAATGGTGAAAAACGTTCATACTTGTGACATATGTCACCAATGCCATCGACTGGGTGCACCAGACCTGCAGAAGACTCGCCATGTGTGAGGAAGAAAAGAACTGGCTTATGTTTAGCCACAGCCTTTAAAAAAAAACAAATGTTACAAACAAATTAGTTTTAATTGTAACCTAAAAGTGGTAATAAAAAAAAAAAGCACAGTACCAGTTCAATTTCTGCATTGGTAAAATGTTCGCCAGGCGTCTTCACCAATGTGTGGACCTTTGCCCCTAAAAGGATTTATACAGGTGTCTGTTTTAGTATTTTATTTTATTTATTTTAATTTTTTTTTTCAGAAATAAAAATATAGCATAGAAACAACGTTAACGTTCACCTACCAGCTCTCTCAGCAATTTCTGCAACTCGTTCACCCCAGATTCCGTTCACAGCCACAAGAACGCTTTCTCCGGGCTCCACTATGTTAAACACCGCACACTCCATCGCTGTGTGTCCAGAGCCGCTCATGGCCAGTGTCATGTTGTTATTAGTTTGAAAAGCATATTGAATTCCTTTCTTGATGTCATTCATAATCTACAAGGAAAAAAAACATTTCTATAACCAACATTCATTGCCTGTTATTAAAATCAAATTTAAATCATTTAAATCAAAATCCTGTATCTTTTTTTAATTAAAAAAAGAAAAAAAAAGTTCATTTTCAAATTACATTTATGTAATGTAAAAAAAGACAACCTATAAAACCAAAACCACATTGTGTAAAAATGTGAATAAAAGCGGAAGCTCAAGGCTTACCCCAAACATTTCCGAGTGCATGTGACCGATTATAGGTCTCCCTCCTGCCGCTAACACTCGGGGCGGCACGTTAGATGGTCCTGGTCCAAACAGGTAGCGGAACGGTGCTTCGAGCGGCCGAAGCATACACGCCGGAGGCGGGATGGAGACCGAAGACATGCCGCGGTAAACGTGTTTGCTGGAGCGCGCGCATTCTGAAGGCACCTGCTGCGTCAGGAGCGCGCACCTGGAGACGACAGTCCTCGAAATCATGGTGCTGATCGCTGCTGTTCTTAGAGTGACCGCCGAAGTGGAGAAACTTTAGGTTGTTGAACATTTTAAATAAACGGGTCTTTGACCCATAGAGCACTGAGCACACGCGTCATAGAGCACTGAGACCCGCCTCGTTCATCTTCTAAAGATCCAACGGTTCAGAAATGATGGCCACTGTGAGCAGAACAAAACAGAAAGTCATGTTTACAGTAAGCTGATAACAATACCAGTTATTACATTAATGGTCCATAATCTCTGTGAGGTACTGTTTGACTATAAAAAAAGTATAGGTTATTATTTTCATTTTACAGAACTGACACTTGCTTTTTTTTTATTCTTTTAGTAAAAATAGTTAACAGCCTTTACTATTTCCTTCATTTTAGATTAATTGATTTTATGATATAAAACATGGCAATTTGTGTGCCACACACGTTTATTTTTTGGTGTGTGTGTACATTTTTATTTGTGTTCTCAGTACATGTGCTATTGATTCATTCATTTTACACTTGTTTACCAGCTCAGAGGAGGAGTGTACACCATTCAAAACACTTGATTGGTTCAAGAGAAATTTGCATGTGCGCAAATGAAAAAACTTGACATGGTCACAGATAATCTGAGCACAGGCCTTTAATTTAACTGGGCATAAATTTTTCACATTTTGAATGCCATATAGTAATTTAAATGCCATATAATGTGTCCTTTGTCACAAATAACAATACGACACTTGTTTTTACCAGATTTAGTTGCAATAGGTAAAATAAAATTGAAATCACCTGTATTTGTACATTTTAACATTACTTTTTTGTACTTTTTAGCTTCCAAGACCACATCCTCGTGTTCCCATTTTGTACCAAAAGTGCTTATTGTGTACAAAAGTACCTGCTCAGACCAGAATTTCTTCAAAAGCACACGTCGTGTGTCAGAGGAAACGTTGATTATGTCAGACAAAGGACTTTGACCAGAGCAGTAGCACTCATCACTTATCCAGCAGTAAATAATTAGTCTGCACAGTAAATAAGTGGAAGTACACTGTTTACCCTCGAGTGTTCTTTGCACTGTGGTGGGGATTCAGGGGGGAAATCAGGCGCATGATGGAACAGAGACAGATGGAGCTTTCTCAAGATGGTGGAAAGTCTCTAGTGTGACACTTATTGACGAAGATTCCGGGAGTTGTGCTTGACTTGACCCCTAATCACAAACACGCAACCATTATCTAGCATACGATATTTACAAGTGATATTGTTCGATATTGTGACTGTTTTACTGTATTTAGTACTGCTGTATTTGTGATTTCACATACTGCATTTATTTTTTAACAGCATTTTTGCTTTTACAGTGAATGTAGAAAACAAATCATAATGTAATGACAGTAAAAGTTTATTCTAACTAACTTATCATGGGCCACTGTAGAACTGTGATGGCATTGTGCTAGATCATGATTTTTGTACAGATAAAGATCTCTGTTGTTTCATGAAATCAAAACAATCAAGGTGGCACCGGAGTCTTATCTAACCAGACATGATTGTCTCTTTCTAAAGCTCAGCTGGAAGCCATGGCACTAGAATATATATATAAAGAGTTGGAAGAATTGGGAGGCGTTGGAGCTCAGATTCAAAACATTTGAAAGCATACAGTTTTGTCTGTTTATCTTGCCCTTAATATCCTCACACAAAAAGCATGATCGAGATCCAAACAGCCTGTTCCTCCCTTTCTGGCACTCCCTCTCCCTGTGCTGCATCAGGCTCACGCTCCCCCACTGATGATGTCATCAGCTGCTCACAGCTCGTCAGCATCCTTGGCTCCGCCATAAGGGCCATTTTGTATTAGGATGAACAATCTCTCTCTCTCTCTCTCTCTCATTCATTCCCTCACTCTCTCCCTCCCTCTCTCACATTGAGCACAACTCGACATCAACCCTCCCTCTACTCCCCTCCAACTCTGACGCACCACTGCGTACCAGGCCCTGCATTGCCAGACTTCCTCAGTCTGATGGTCTAGCCACGGGGGGCTCCACCTGCATCAATGTTGCTGAACTAGGGAGAGGCTAGAGCAAAAAAAAAAAAACGACTGGAGTAACAGATAACAGCAAGCTTGATGGAATAACCCACTGCTGTCCACCCTCTCAACTGGATTTTTCCAACAGGAATCAGGTATGTGAGGCGTTTCACATATGTTACGAGATGCATTTTTTGCTTGGATTTTGTGTCTGTTGTAAAGACAAGAAAGGTGGTTTCCACGGTTGTTTGATGTGAGGCCACACCAAGACAATTTGTTCTTTGAATTTCAAGACAAGATTTTTAACATATGCATGGACTTGTTTATGGTTTTGGTAAAAAATTATCTCTGTTCTGACTGGCATCTGTATAGAGGCTGGCTATAACACTGAAAAATGAAATGTCTGCCTGTTTACATTGACAGGGTGAGGCCCTCTGGGCCTTTTTCAATATCCAACCATTTATTGATTGCGTATGGATAAAATTAAGCAGTTTTTTTTTACCCTATTTACACTACCATTTACTGTTAATTATTAAAATATGCTTTAGTAGATAAATAAACAATTTAATAGCAATGTGCCTATACACAGCATTTATATATAAAATCACATATACATCGTCTATACATTGAAACGCTTATGTATAAACGAAGACGTGGTTGTTCACTCTGGGCGAAATGCTCGGATGGAAGCAAAGACGTCAAATCTCTTTACGCGAGAAACGCTACATTTTCATCGCTACGTCTATTTAGAACGGCGTCAGGCAAAAATACGTCCTGAACAATGAGGTAGAGAAGAATGTTAATCGAGCACATCGTTGGCTATTGTGCTGTTTGCGCTGTCGACGAGGCGTTACCGCAGCATCTCGGCATTTACGCAGCGTCACGGGATGCTCGCGTGTAGCATCGCCGTGTAGCTTACATGGCAGCTGCCGCCGATGACACTTAAAATGGCTTCATTGCATTTGTTTTGCCGATTGGGATGAAGCTGACTTGCGCGCTCGTCCATCACAGCTGATTCATGTTTGTTGCTGACGAACGGGCGGCCATTTCCAGAAGGATACAGCATGCGCGCGTAGATAAATAACACGTTGCCTGCGTTTGTCGTTCACCTCGTCATGTACAAACACACCATACTTTAACGAAACCGCATTCCGGTCTAGTTTATGTAGGTATGAGGACGACAACACGTTACGCTATTAAAAGCGGATTTGATTATTTAAGCACGCCGATTTCGGAGTTACTTTGTGCTTAACGTATCACTCTTGTGTCCTATAGACTACATATCAGGTTTTGCGTACAATTAGTAATACTAAAAACACACTACACTTTTGTGATTAATCAAAGATCCCATTATCCACTTCCATACAAAGTACGCTCGGCCATTCTAACACAATCAAAATATCATATTTTATAGATATGATACCCCCACCCACCCCTCGTTACTCTAAACGGTACAAAAACTAGTAACCTCAATCCTAAAAAAAAAAAAAATAAACACATTGGCACATAAACACTAAAAGGCCTCAAACTTGGATTCAGTCACATGCCCATTTTTACTGCTTTATATCATAACTTGTCTGTCGGGGTCCCATTTTGATCTAACACATTTTGATTTCTGTGATTACAGGGGCCATTGACTCCTGTGCCTTCAGATCCTGTGCAGTAGTAGAGCCCCAAAACTCAAGTCACCATGGCAGGTGCCTCGGTGAAAGTAGCTGTCAGGGTTCGGCCCTTTAATTCTCGAGAGATTGGAAAAGAAAGCAAGTGTATCATCCAAATGTCGGGGAACACAACCAGTGAGTGCTTTTTAAAAGTCAGTGAAAATCTCAGTAAAAGGCAGTCGTCACTGCAGCAGTCATCTGTAATAATGTACGACGTGTGAAGTGAAATCAATCGCATGACAGAAGTTTATTGAAATGTCAACAGGAATTACTTTAATTTAGACAAAAACTATTGGTTCATTGTAATGCCTTTCAGCAAGTAAGCAAGAGGTCCAAGGACCTCATTTGTGCTGAATTTGCTGAATTTAAGTCCACATTTATGTTTGATGTAAATATACAATTTATGGCATCTTCATCTCCAAATAGCTGTGGAAATTGTACATAGAATTTCTTAAAAAACCATCTATGATTTTCTTTTAAGAGATTTGTGGCAGAGTAGGATATTATTAACCTAAAATACTGTACGCTTTTACGTTGGTCAAAAAGGTTTTTTTTGCTAACTTGATAATAAAATGTTTTACTTTTTCTGCTTTCCAGCAATAATCAACCCTAAGCAACCAAAGGAAAACAAGAGCTTCAACTTTGACTATTCTTATTGGTCACATACGACTGTGAGTGTTTTAAGGCAATCATATTCCTTCTTAAATTACACAAAATGTGAACACAAGGCCTTAAAACCGTTAACATTGTTTTCCTCCACAGCCAGAAGATATGAACTATGCATGTCAAAAGCAGGTGTATCAAGACATCGGGGAGGAAATGTTGCTGCATGCTTTTGAGGGATATAATGTCTGTATTTTTGCCTATGGACAAACTGGAGCGGGGAAGTCCTACACCATGATGGGAAAACAAGAGAAGGATCAACAAGGCATCATTCCACTGGTATTATTCCCTGACACCAATCTGACACAATCTCCTAATCCTTCCTCACACTCTGAAATCTCTTCAAACAGCTATGTGAAGATCTTTTTACCAAAATCAATGACAATAATGACAACAACATGTCATACTCAGTCGAGGTAAGAGCTTCTGTGTATCAGTTTTGTGAAATAAGTTCAAGTGAACATCCATCATTTTTTGTTTTTAGGTCAGTTATATGGAGATTTACTGTGAGCGAGTCCGGGATTTGCTGAACCCAAAAAACAAAGGAAATCTGCGTGTGCGAGAGCATCCACTGATGGGACCGTACGTGGAAGACCTATCAAAACTCGCCGTTACATCATACAATGACATCCAGGACTTAATGGACTCTGGAAACAAAGCCAGGTGAATGTTTCAAGATTGGTTTTACCAACTCATCACATTTTACATTATAATAAGCGTTCTACTTTTTTTCCAGGACGGTGGCTGCCACCAACATGAACGAAACTAGCAGCCGTTCTCATGCAGTTTTCAATATTATCTTCACACAGAAACGGCATGATAGTGAAACCGACAACACTTCTGAAAAGGTGCAATCTCATCTCATTCACTCTAGGGTAATTAGGGTAAAATGTGGGCATGGTATACTGTTAAGTAGAGAAGCTGAAAGCATAAGTTGGAGATTCTGCAGTACGGAATCACTGATTGATGTTGGCACCACGGCAGTGATTGGATGTGGTTTGTGATTTAGACTGCATCATGACTCTAAGAGATTCTATGTGCCAACAGGTCAGCAAAATCAGCCTGGTAGACTTGGCAGGAAGTGAGCGGGCTGATTCTACTGGAGCCAAAGGGACCAGACTGAAGGTGGGTTCAGATATTTTCATGGTTCCTGAAGTCTCCTACAAAGTTATGCTCAATGTTTTTATCTCCACTTCATTTTTTAGGAAGGAGCAAATATTAACAAATCTTTAACGACACTGGGCAAAGTGATCTCTGCATTGGCTGAGATGGTGAGATGGTTTTCATTGTTAATGTTTTAAACCAAACCATGTTATCTGGTTTTGGAGTCACTGTTTTATAAATGTTTTTTCCTTTGTCGTTCCCTCTCCTCTCTTCTAGGATTCTGCACCCAATAAGGTGAGATTCAACCAACTTAATCTCAGCTAATACATCAATCAAAATAAAAAAAACATTGACATTTTTTTGTATGTACTCTTCAGAACAACAAAAAGAAAAAGAAAGTGGAAAGCTTTATTCCGTACAGAGATTCAGTGCTGACATGGTTGTTGAGGGAAAACCTGGGTAGGACTTCACTGTGCTTACAGCTAATATTTAGTAGTAATCATGGATCTCCGATTGTTGAATTGAGCAACAGCACTTTTTCCTTTTTCCAAACGAAACTTGTCATTGTTATGAATTTTTCAGGAGGAAATTCTCGTACTGCCATGGTGGCGGCTCTAAGCCCTGCTGATATTAACTATGATGAGACGCTCAGCACTCTCAGGTCAAAACTTTCACTTTGTGGTGAAATATGGCATAAATGACACTGCAGTATATGACCAAAGTATTCTGATTTATTTTGGAAAGTTATACTGATGTCATTCCTTACAGATACGCAGACCGAGCCAAGCAGATCCGATGCAATGCAGTCATCAATGAAGACCCCAATAACCGCCTGGTGCGTGAATTGAAGGAGGAGGTGGCTCGTCTGAAGGATCTGCTCTACGCTCAGGGTCTTGGTGACATAATTGAGAGTGAGTAACCATCTCCTACGCTCTAATTTAATTTGACAGGCTGTAGCTTTTCTTTGTAGTACTGAGTAACACTGGAAACGATTCAACTTAGATAGTTGTCACAGCTATGTCAGAAACCCAAGAGTTAGAGCGTATGCATGTGTCTGACAGTTTCTCTCCCACCTCTGTTTCTATCAGTATTTCGAACTTCAGGTCCCGGGGTATCTGCTCTCAAATGTGTGTATTTTGGCACGTTCTGTGCTTTACAGCTGATGAAAACACAAGGATTGGCAACTTTTTTACAGTTGTTTTGTAAAAACTCACTTTTTAATTATTTTGCATTGTTTTTTAACTGCTTTATTTTGCACATTCAGTTTAAGGTTTATCCTTAAACTGGCCAATGTACGGCATAAAGCCATCACAAAGTTAAAATTACTGTGAAATTTAATACTTTATACACGCACACACACAGACACACACAGACACACGCACACACACACACACACACACACACACACACACACACACACACACACACACTGTAAATGCAATGCACTTCTTTTTTATCTTTATGTTATGCTCATATTTTAAAATACATATGCCCATATGTAATACATATGTAAGAATACAAAATACAGTACATTATATTTATAAACGTTGTAACAGAGTACTGTATTTATTTAATTAGAAAATGGTGTTAAGATTCTCACAACAAATAGATTTTAAATTACAAGCACAATCTGTATAATTTCATAAAACACCTCAGTGCTTTTTGAATATGCACAGAGGCAGAAGGTTGCCGACCCTTGAAAAGGCTAAATACAAATTTCTGGACCAACAAAGTTTTTTCAAGCCAAACTTTTTGCAAGCCCACTGATTGGTTCCCTGAACTTTGTGCACCAAACTGCTCCGTTGGTCTAGTTCTGCTCTTAAAGATGTCTTGGAACACAGTAATACCTTCCAAAGTTTTCTTTACCCTTCAGTCATCTGCCTTACAGTCATTTCAATAATTTAATGGTGGATTATTCACCATGGTGGAATTTTGCAAATCTGTGGGATGAATTGTGTATTGAATTGAGTTCCGTGTCAAATCAAATCTTGTGAAGTTTTCAAACGATAAACGTGATCTTGTGAGGTATTACTCTACAACTCTAAGTGAATCCGTGATGTCCCTCCTTGTCTGTGCAGCCACAGATCAATGATGGCTATTTTGACTCTTGTGCGCATTACAGTTAGCATGGTTCAGAGGAATGAATTTGATGTGCGAAGAAAGATCACTGTACATAACGCTTGATTTCTATTATCAAAGCTCTTACTTTTTATGCTGTTTACTCATTGCACTGCAGCTTTTTAACCTCTTAAATCATCTGTGGCTATTATTATTTCCTCTTTCCCTTTCTCCTTACCACCATGCCTGCCCTTGTCTCTTACCTCAACTTTCTCCTTTGACTCACCAACCTATCATTCCTAATTCTTGCCTAGAATTGTACAATTCCAAGACTAATATTAAAAGCATCCAGGCAGTCAGTCAACGAGGTGATTTCTCCACAGTGACCCATGCCATGACAGGGATGAGTCCTTCCCCATCCCTCTCTGCCCTGTCCAGCCGGGCCGTCTCCATCAGCAGTCTGCACGACCGGATCATGTTTAGCCCAGGAAGTGAGGAAGCTATTGAGAGACTGAAGGTGAGAGAGAGTCAGAAAGAATACGTGTAGAAGCACCGTTTTATAAATAAGCTACTAATGATATTTCCACTTTTTTTTTCAACCAGGAAACTGAGAAGATAATTGCAGAACTCAATGAAACTTGGGAAGAGAAGCTCAGACGCACTGAAGCCATCCGGATGGAGAGGTTGGATATTTGTATTCTGAATTGGAAATGATGAAAGCTATCTTAACATTTTTGGATGAAAATTTGCTTGGATTTGGGATTTTTCCATCATGGTTGTTGTTTTTTTTTTTTTTACTTTCAGAGAGGCTCTTTTGGCTGAAATGGGGGTGGCAATGAGGGAAGATGGAGGAACCGTTGGTGTCTTTTCACCAAAGAAGGTAAGAGTTTACGTGTCACATGCAAATTACGGTATGTAAAATATACAAAATGTGTGAATATTTGTGCAAGTAAGTTCACCTTTAAGATTTTAATCATTTGTTCTGGACTGTTCTTCCAGACACCTCACTTGGTCAATCTCAATGAAGATCCTCTAATGTCCGAGTGTCTGTTGTACTACATTAAAGATGGAATAACCAAGTAAGTAATAACCAAATCTTTTTGTTCCAGATTAGGTTTAAATGCTTAGACAAAGATAGAGGTTATATGTTTTTTGAAAATTTTTAGGGTCGGCCGTGAAGACGCCAGGAGTCGGCAGGACATTGTCCTGAGCGGTCACTTCATAAAAGATGAACACTGCATCTTCACCAGTACAACAAACACATTGGGAGAGGGCACGGTGGTTCTTGAGCCGTGTGAAGGGGCTGAGATTTACGTCAATGGGAAAAGAGTGACGGAGCCGATTGTTCTGCGATCGGGTAAAGCCAGCTGAACTACATCCTAGCCTCAGTGTGAAGAGCAGTACCATGGTCTTTTGCTCATTTGCCTTTTATTTATTCTTAGGTAATCGAATAATTTTGGGCAAGAGCCATGTGTTCCGTTTCAACGACCCAGAACAAGCACGGCAGGAGCGAGAGAGAACTCCCTGTGCTGATACACCAGTCGAGCCAGTGGATTGGGCCTTTGCTCAGCGAGAACTGCTGGAGAAGCAAGGCATTGATATGAAACAAGAGATGGATCAGAGGTAGGGTTGTTTTTTTTTTTTTTATCACCCCCCTCCTCCAATATTACAATGCCTCTGGTGGTTTTGTCATCTGTAGGTTGCAGGAATTAGAAGATCAGTACCGCAAAGAGAGGGAAGAAGCCAGCAACCTTCTAGAGCAGCAGCGACTGGTAAAGTTTTTGAAATTGCTTTGAAAAAGGAAAAACAGGACTTTTGTGCTATATTTTTTTCTGATTCCTTAATCACTATGGTTTAGGACTACGAAAGCAAGCTAGAAGCTCTACAGAGACAGGTTGACTCCAGATATTACCCCGAAATGACAGAGGAAGAAGAGGAACCAGAAGAGGAAGGTGAGAAGCAGTTAATTCATTCACAAAATTATATCGTTCCACAATTGTTTCCCATTTTGCAAACATTGTTCAAAAATAGCCCAGATACTTGTGAAATGAGTCATTGCCATTTGTCCTGCAGTGCCGTGGACAAAACGAGAAACAGAACTGGCTCTCTGGGCTTTCCGCAAATGGAGATTCTATCAATTCACTTCACTTCGAGATCTCCTCTGGGGAAATGCAATTTTCCTCAAGGAAGCTAATGCTATAAGTGTGGAGCTGAAGAAAAAGGTACTATCTTTTTATGTTTTTTTTATATTTTGTAATTGATGGGCCTCGCGGAAGGGGAGCCTATCTTATTTATTAGACGCCCCTGTACAGGTGTTTTTGGGCTAAGACTCGAGACCCGGAGGAAGCCTTTTTTTTCCAGATGTTTTCAGAGACAGTAGTTCTCCCAATGACAGTAGTTCTGTCATTTTGTTTGTAGGTCCAGTTTCAGTTTGTGCTGTTAACGGACACCCTGTACTCCCCGCTGCCCCCTGACCTCCTGCCCCCCAGCATAGCCAAGGACAGAGAGAAACGATTGTTTCCTCGGACCATAGTAGCAGTTGAAGTCCAGGACCAGAAAAATGGTGCCACTCATTACTGGACTCTTGAGAAACTCAGGTACAGTGGCATTAAAATCATTAAAACGTGCCATGTGGAATGTAATGGGCCCTTTCTCTGGATGCCTTCTGAAATTGTAGTTTTCTCACCAGCCAATCATAGTAGAGTCCAGTGGTAGGGGACATGGACTCGTGTCTGAAAGGTTGCAGGTTCGAATACCCCCTACTACGGGTTCTGCAACTAAGTGTCCTTGGGCAAGACACTGAACCCCACATGCCCCGGGCGCCACGGCTTAGGCTGCCCACTGCTCTGGGTTTGTGTGTGTTCACTTCACTGTGTGTATGTGCACTTTCACGGATGGGTTAAATCAGCACAAATTCAGTATGGTCCCTAGTGGCCATATTGCCATCACCTCACTTTCCTTCCTTCCTAGTAAGGAACTTACTGCTCATAGAGGAGGAAGAAACAAAAAAGAGTGCCTTCTTGCAAGAGGAAGAAACAAAAAAACAAATGAAAATGTCTAGAATTTCGTTTGTGTCTTATTAATCACTCCATACTAAGACTTGTTAGAAATAAACATCCGTGAATGTGCTTTCTGGTAGACAAAGACTCGATCTGATGAGGGAAATGTATGATCGAGCAGCAGAGGTTCCAAGCTCAGCCATCGAGGACTGCGATCACATGATGTCTGGCGGTGACCCTTTCTACGACCGCTTCCCATGGTTCCGTCTGGTTGGTCGGTGAGTAATCAACATATCGGGCTTGTGTGACGTGCAGATCTTTTGTGCTGACGGAACTGCATTGACTTTTCAATGTTCCATGTGGTTATCACTGACCTTTTGTAATCAGACCCCTGTCTTTACCACATCCTCACCAAACCCGATAGCTGATAAGTGTAACACAAACCAAGAAGTTCACGACTTGGTTTCAGCTGATTTCCTAATGCATTGTAAATATGTGTGAAAATGTGCGCCTCATACTAACCGAAGTTCCCGTGTCTCTGGCTACACCAGCACTCCCATTCTCAACACGTGCATGAGTGAACGCATGAGTGATCTTACCCTCTCCCCCACCCTCTCCGACCCCGACTCTGATATTACCGAACTCGCTGATGAGCATTATGGGAAAGTGGAGGTGGAGGAGGAGATGGATGACCTGGACGATGAGATCTTTTTGGAGGACCTGGGCTCAGAGCTTGGGAGAGAGGAGGAGGATGGTGTGGGGGAGCACTGCCCAGGTGTCAGCGATGGCCTGGACCCCTTTTACGACCGCTGGCCTCTGTTCAGTTTAGTGGGAAGGTTGGTGAGGTTCCAGGAGCTTGCTGTCAGAGGAAACCAGCTTTTTCACACTGAGACAGAAAGGCTTTATTTTTTCATATTTTTTCAAGTTTCCAATATTTAACAACTAAAATTCAGTTTTCCATAATAAACTGATTCCAGCACATTCAGTACCCTGTACCAGTACATAATTATTGTAATACCACTGTACTTAATTACATAAAACTTTGTAAAACAAAAAATAATGAACAGACGAAAGAAAGCAGATGCACCTAAAATCAATTCTTTGTAAAAAAAACTTTTATATCGATTTTAGCCATTATACTGAAATGTCCTTTTCACATAAAAATATTATTTAAAAAAAAAACCTACTAAAAAGGGTTTATACAGAATACATAACAGAAACGACTCCATATTCATGTGTGTGTGTGTGTGTGTGTGTGTGTGTGCGTGTGTGTCTGTGTGTAAAATCTGATAACAAAGGAACTAAATAGACTTACTTTAACTCACTTTATAAATGTAAACAATATTTTTTAAGGTTATTATTTTAAAATGTGGTAAGACAATTCACACCAAAACCAAAAAATATCAAATTAAAATGTTAGTATCACAATTGCTAAAATTCGTTTTTAATTGATTTTTATTGATGAACACGTGTTTTTATTGATTACTATATTTTTGTACGTTTTTATTTTTCATAATATCATATATCTGTCCTGGTTTCTTGTCTTGTTTGATAATAAACATTGTGAATGAAACAGCTGGTTTCGACTCCAGCAGTCTCGAACAGGCATGCCAGAGCTTCAATTTGTATTTGGAGTTTGGATTGGCTCTCACACTCTCACTTCCTTGCGCACATGCAACATGCAAGACTTGTGACGTGTGTCGGCTTTGGTATTTTTCAGTTGATGGGGTAGAATTTATCTGTTGATTTCTTTGCTTTCCAGTTTGCATCTGCCGTAAAAAGACAAATTTGAAGTTTGTTTTCCTCACTGAACATATTCTGTTTATCTGAGCATGCTGTAATTTGCGCCTCACCAATCTTGACTTAAGCTCCTCCCCTCGACCTCTGGCCACACCTCCTGCCACTCTTGAACCAGCCTGTCAAGCATCCTCCAGCAAAACGATTAGCGCTAAAACAGATCGGAAATGAAGAATTAGCTGAAATGTTGACAATACTGTAGCTTGTCTAATACATGAACAATTAATATAAAATTCCTAACTACAGTTTCAAGTAAAATTTCCACGTAGTATAGGCATTGAATGTGTGAATATAGCTTGTGGTCTAGTTCTTCTTGACATGCATGTTCTTGAAATTTTTCACCAACGCCTGTTGAAAGAAAAGACCCAACCTGCATTTTTACTTTCGATGATGGGATATCCAAACAAATTTTCACTTTGAACATCAAACATTGAAGGCACTTTTGGCTTTTGTTGTGTCAGCTTCATGTTTGTCTGCTTTTTGTGTTCTGATGTGTTGCCTAGTGGCTGAAAGTGACATTTTAGTTCCTCGTTTCAACTATTTTCTTTTCTTATTCTCTACCCCATCATCCGCCTCATCCCTCTCTTCTGTTCTGCTCTCCTCCTTTTCCCACCTTTCTTTTTCGTCTTGTTTTCTAGGGCATTTGTGTATCTGAGTAACCTGCTGTATCCGGTGCCGCTGGTGCACCGAGTAGCGGTTGTGAGCGAGAAAGGTGAAGTGAAGGGCTTCCTCCGAGTGGCGGTGCAAGCCATCTCAGGTAACAACCACATCACCCCAAGTTGTTTTATTTTTTGAGTTTTCATTGTAGGTTCATTTGACGCAGAGGGCCTTGCAGAAAACAACTGATTTATGGAAATAAACCCATAATCCCCATATTATTTATATTATCTATATTAAACTATATTATACAGTAATTATAATTAAACTGACCATGACTTTGTCCAAGTCAGTAGGGCCGTTGTGGTCTAATGGTAGACTATGTTGGCAGGTTTGAATCTCGGACTGGTAGGTATCAAAATTGAAGTTTCGCTCATCAAGATACTGAATTAATTTGGCCCTTTCTGCAAATTGATTCGAAGGGTGTGTGTCAATTAATGTAAAATAATTCTACTGTTGGCTACTGTTTACAATGGCTACTATTAACAAATACCTCTGTTGCGGGTACGATTCCCGGAGAAACATGTAGTTTGAGGATTTACTATTTACAAAATGTAGGTTAAAAGAAAAGTAATAATAATAATAATAATAATAATGAGTATTTGTAAGGCGCTTTTCACAGTTTTAACTGTCTCAAAGCGCACATCAAAAGTGAGGTGAGACTTATGACAAAAACACTCAAAAAGAAAAATTAACTTGTGAAACAAGCATAACAAAACAACACTAAACACATTTACCATTTTAACAACCCTAAAACATAGAAGCTTGAAATATAGAAAAATTGTGTAATGCAAATGTAAATGAGAATGTAATGTAATTTATTGAGAAACTATTTATAGTGCATTTTTGATGGACTGAAGATGTTTGTATGATAGTGCTGTACACACATGTATGTAAGAAGCTCATGGAGAACCAACTCAGGAATGGTCTGATTCCACCAATGAGGGAAGATGTGTCTACAATTGATTTTTGGCCTAAAACATTTGAGACCAAGGAATGAAGTGAACATTTTTTTGTTTGGGGTGGTTTGGGCTAAAATACAATAATGAATTACATTCTTGTCAATTTATTGAATGATTCAACATCTGAAAGCTTTGTGTTAAAATTAAAATGTTCAAAAGTGAACAAATTAACAAAATTTTATCCAGTTTAAATATCTAAAGGCTGAACAAATGTCCAGATTAAATCTTTCTTTTCGATTATAGCTGATGAAGAAGCTCCTGATTATGGCTCAGGCGTCCGACAATCTGGAACTGCCAAAATTTCTTTTGAGGATCAACAGTTTGAAAAGGTTTGTTACTGTAGAATTTTCACATTTTATTATTTATAAAGTATTTTTCCCCCACAATTTTATAATTTCTCTTTATTAAAAGGTTGACTGCAGTTGTAGTAAATATAAAGTTCTTGATACATTTATTTTAACAATTTAATTGAAATAAAACCTGTGCATGGACCAGTTTGGATTGTGCCATAAACGTTAATGAGATTTTTAGTTATTTTTAACTTCTGGATTTAAAAAATGTCTTTTAGTTTCAGACAGAGTCTAGTTCCAGTGGGATGTCGCACTCTCACACATCTCAAGAAGAACTGCGGATTGTAGAAGGAGAAGGACAGAACTCGGACATGGGAATGAGTGCAGATGAGGTCAACAACAACACATGTGCAGGTACCCGACAGACAAACAAGCAAATGTCTCATATTTGCCTCTGATGCACATCTATCTATGCTAACTCCAGTTTGAAGAACCCACTAATGAAGCAGATTTTTGTGAAAGTAGTAGATTACTTGTGAACTAGTCGTTCATTACATAGTTTAAACTGTTTAATCTGTCTCGTTCCCAAGTCTCTCCTGAGATTCCTGGAAGTCCTCTAAAGCAAGATCTGGATGGTCCTCTTGATGTGGCACAGGAGAAATCTCTCCAACACTTGACCATTGGCAGCAGTTTCACCTTCCGTGTCACAGTCCTCCAGGCTTCCAGCATCTCTGCGGAATACGCCGACATCTTCTGCCAGTTTAAGTGAGCCGATCTGAAATGTTCAGAGTAGTTCAGGGGGGATTTAGGTCTGACTGTGGTCTTGTTCAGCTTTATTCACAGGCATGACGAGGCATTTTCTACAGAGCCTCTAAAGAACACCGGCAGAGGGCCACCGCTGGGATTCTACCACGTACAGAATGTAATTACAGAACTGTTCCTTTCCAAGACACTGAATAAGATGTCGAGTAGATGACACACACACACACACACACACACACACACACACACACACACACACACACACTGAGCCATTTAGGTCAAAGTGTGGTTTCATATTAGGCATTAATAAAGTATGGTCACTTGTGGGGACCTTTGTAAGAGCCCCACAATGTTTGGAGCCGCTTTGGATAAAAGCGTCTGCCAAATGACTGTAAAGTAAGGTAAAGTAAAGTTTGAGGGTCAAGATGGGACTTTACGGTAGAGGTTTTACATGTGGAAAAACAAGTGGTATATCTCAGATCAACTTTAGCCGTTTCACTTTATTGCAAGTATTACATTTTCTCTTTGAACGTAACTGCTTTTCCGCAGTTTTACCAGTTTAATAGCTTTGCTCTGCAAACAATGCAATTCGTACCACCAATACTCCATATTCATTAAGAAATGAACATGATATTGATCTTTTCTGCTACTGCAGATTACGGTAGAGGTCACCAAGTCTTTTGTGGAATACATCAAGAGCCAGCCAATTGTGTTTGAGGTCTTCGGACACTACCAGAAACAGCCCTTCCCTCCACTCTGTAAAGACCTGATCAGGTAAGCGGCCGTCACATACTGTACGTGCCATGTTTTACATCATTGCATATCCCGCTGACACTTTCTCATCCATCAGTTCTCTGCGTCCGACAAGAAGACACTTCCCCAGGGTTATGCCTTTGTCCAAACCAGGTATTGTTTAGATTGCGTTCATGTTTGCGTTAATCCATGTCTGACGTCTTCATCTGTCTGCCCACCTCCCAGTGCCCGCCACTAAACTGAATACACTGACCCGCACTACCGCCGGCCCCTGCCACTGCAAATACGACCTCATGGCCTTCTTTGAGATCTGTGAGCTCGAGGCCAATGGCGAGTGAGTATCTGATGCAGATAAACTGTATAAAATATAAAAATAACCTTTTATACTGTTTACGCAAACGTTTTTGCTCATTTCAAGTCAGGAGCAATCACAAATAAATGTAAATACGTTGTCTTTATGTAGTGATGTGCTTCTGTGTTGTCTCCTCTTGTCTTCCTTTAAATGATTCCGGAGGCAGAAATGCATGTATGCTTTTATTGGCCGAATAACAGAAATTAAAAAAACGTTAACCATGACGCGACACTTGGCAGTGGCTAAACAACAACCTTCTCTACTACCTCACATCCAGTGCAAAGTAAATTACCTGATTAACAGAAATAAAGAAACTTATCAACGCAGCAGCTCGTATCATAACAGTATAGACCAGGATTTATTGTCACTGTACACATTTACAATGTAGGTTATACATCTTTACAATGAAATGCTAGCTTCTTTCTATACAGTGCAACATGCAGTAAGACTTAGTCCAAAATTGTTCATCTATTACAATGTAATAACACAGTACAGACCTGGAACAGCAGAGAAATTGCACAGTTGTTCAGTCTACACGGTATTGCACGTTGAGAGCTATTGCTTAATATACACATTGGGAATAATATATAGTAGAGAATCAGTGGGTAAATAACTCTGTAAGAAATAAAATAGATTAATTTTTAAAAACAATAACGTGGCAAACTCTGTCTCGTGAAGGAACTTGTCTACTCGATGAAAACCGGAATACGCCCATATATGGACATGGAAAGTGGAATCATAGCACCCCCTACTGGAGATATACTAGAATTTGATGAATATATAAATATATATATGTATATATATATATATATATATATATATATATATATATATATATATATACACACCATATTTACTCGCTTATAAGTCGATCCGCTACCCCCCCTACTTCGGCTGTGAGATTGTGGTATTCTGTTTAGACCCGCTTATAAGTCGGGTGAATGAAATTAGTAGAAACCTATTTCATTTCATATAAAGTCAATTCTGGTTATTTGGGGCCCACGGAGACAATAAAGCAGCACAGGGAAATAATGATAGAACACCTGTTCAGATGCTCTTTAATCTTTCCTATAGAAATAATAAATGTATTCAGACATGCTTGGTGGTAAAAGAAACCTAAAAATCAAGTAACCCTGTTTGTTTATGTTGGTGTTAATCTATTTAAGCTTTTGTTAATTTATGTTTAAGTTTAATTTGTCATTGGTATGGTTGCACTATCATTTTAAAGATTTCTGGGAAAAGTGTCCTGCCCCTTTAAGAGAGTTCCTCCGAGAATCGGACGCCTAATACTAACTCGTGTTTTGGGAATACAACAGTCGAAATCAACCGTGTGACTGGTTTATTTGTGAAGCCCCGAGCCAAAGAGAGACTAGAGACAGAAGAGAGCTGAGCCGAAAGAGTGCGCGTGCATGTGCGTATGTATGTGTGTGTGTGTGTGTGTGTGTGTGCGCGGAGCAGCGGTCAGCGGAGTGCTGCTCTTTTGCGGCTTGTGCCGTTTTCTGAAAGATGTATTTAGTTCACGTCATAAATGTTCATTTAATTACCGCGTTTGTGTCTCTGCTGTTTATTTTTGTGAGAAAGGGTGAAATATCTGCGCACTGTGCTGAGTAAAATATTTTCGATTTCGGTAGGCCGCGCGTATAAGTCGAGCCCCCCACTTTATATATATCACTTTATGATATATTGAATACATTTCAAACTCTCTATATTAATTTTTATATTCTGTATAATAATAAAACAATTTTATATACAGTATACATGTTTGGGGAGGGGTTTGCTGTTATGTTGCTGTAATTATTCTAGTTTTACTTCTATTTATGTAATTTATTTGTCCAATTTTTATAATTTACGTGACAAAAAATGTAGAACTTGACTTGACTTGAATTTGATGAATTCGTTCAGGGTTCAGCAGGGCCCTGTCAGTTACTCATTGCAGCATCTATAGATTGGAAGTTGTTCATATGTTGTTACTTTAACCTTTGATCCTGTTTGTTCACTTTTTAGCTACATCCCAGCCGTTGTAGATCACAGGGGTGGGATGCCCTGCCATGGCACTTTCATGCTACACCAGGTAAAGAACAAACAACAATTTGACAAACCGGTCACCAGACCTTTAAACATGTACTATTATTCACAGGGGATCCAAAGGAGAATCACAGTCACTATTGCCCATGAGACCGGCAGTGACATTGAGTGGAAGGAGGTTAAAGAGCTAGTCATAGGTTAGAACGCTGCTTTCTGTGACTTAGAGCGCCACCTGTAGTAGAAGATAAAAGCTGCATTGAATGCTTCGGTGAGGAGTTTTAGAGCTGTGCTTCTGTTTTTCAGGCCGCATTCGTAACACACCAGAGGCAGATGAGACTATAATCGACCCCAACATTCTGTCCCTCAACATCCTGTCTTCAGGATTCATAAGGCCATCCTATGATGACAGGTAGACTGATGTCATTGAAATATGCACAAGATGTTGTTTTCATCATTATGATTTTGTTGTTAAGTTTTGTAACCTTTTGTAACATGTATTTTATTTAATTTTGATGTTAGGTTAGTGTCGAAAGAATGTTTAATTGATTTTGTGTGAATGCTGTATACATTTTATCTGCACATGATGCTTCTACTGCATTTTGATATTAAAATATAGTTGCGAGCAGCAATTACAGGGTTTGAGCCTTTGTGTGCTGAGAAGCAGAAGCTAAGCACATGAAAAAACAATCAAGGATTAAAAGTAATGAAGTGACTTGAATGTTTTAATAAAATATTTGAATGCATTATGAAAAAGATTACAAGTTGTAGACAAGTATAAAGTATAGAAAATGCAAAAAGAAAACATGTAAGTAGAAGTATTTGTTTACTGAACAGCAAAAGAGTGATTGAAGGGAAACTGAAAGTGAAAACGGGGTACGATAATGTTTTCCAGAACAATGCAATGTTTATTTTTATTATTAACTATACAATTTTTTACTAAACAAATCCATTACAAATTAACAATAAATGCTGCCAATTAATTTATATATATATATGTATTATTATATTATATATAT
>CM051493.1:27802484-27821896 GCA_028031935.1 Paedocypris micromegethes
TTTTTTATTTTTTTTTTCTTTTTTTTTACATAACAAACGCTTAAACACTAACATAAAAATGTATTTTTCTTACAATCAGTGTGTCATTGGGAATTGACCATAGGTACGTTTCTTTTGCATTGTATTTTTTAATTTTCCTCCTGGATTAAGATTTTTGTAGTTCAATCATTATAAATTCTCAACTTTTCTTTTATTTCAGGACGTTTTACCGTTTCGAAGCGGCCTGGGACAGTTCCATGCACAACTCCCTCCTGCTAAACCGTGTCACTCCGTACGGAGAGAAGATTTACATCACTCTCTCTGCATATCTCGAGGTGAGAGTGACTTTTTTGGTGACAAGGCCTTTGAGGGTCCATCATTACAAGCAGCACACATTTATCAGGAGAAACGCAGTGTAGCCTTTGCTTTCAGTGTGTCCTAGATGACCTGATAGCTTTGTTCGCTTTTTTAGATGGAGAGCTGCACTCAGCCAACTGTCATCACCAAAGACTTCGGCATGGTCTTTTACTCCAGAGATGCAAAGCTTCCTGCATCACGTTCCATTCGCAACCTCTTCAGCACGGGGGCTTTTAGACCCTCTGAGAGGTGAGACAAGTACAAGCCATTTTTCTGCAGAACAAATATTGTTACAATAAGTGAAATTTTAAAGTAAAAGCTCATCACTGAAAGCCTATGAGCATCTGTAGTGGAGTATTCAAGTCTCAATGCACATTTACGCTGCTGTGAACAGATCACCTGAATCTGCTAAGCCAGGGGTGCCCAAACTTTTTTGGTTCGCGATATAGTTTTTGAATGACCTAGTCAAAGCGATCTACCGACTATAAAAACACAAATGATTATGTTATATATATATATATATATATATATATATATATATATATATATATATATATATATATACAGTGTTGTGCAAGTTACTTCAAAATTGTAATATATTACATATTACTTATTACTGTTTGAAAAAAGTAACAAGTTACATTACAGTTTATATTACTGTCTCATAAATGTAATATATTACATTACTTCTGTATTACTTTTGAGTTACTTTCACCAAGTAGAAATTAACTTAAAAATTAACCTAAAATAACAAAGTGTACCTTTTACTTGTACAGTAATTTGTTACATCCAGTAGAAGGCATAGTTATGTAGCCTAATGGCTGTGGCCTGTCCAAGCTACAATATACATGGTCTATAATTGTAGAGTGACCATATATTTTGATTTTCAAAAAAGAGGAAAACCAGCGCGGCCTCAACAAATTTTAGACCGGCTTCTCGGGGGTTGATGAACATGCTTTAATATGCTTTTAATAAAAAAAAAAGGTAAAAACTTAAGTATGTAACAATTTTAGTCTGATTTTTTTTTCACAATAAATTAATAATATGAAATAAAGTTCTAAATATCAACTTGTTTAAAAATCCAGCTTCAACAATATATAATACTAACTATATTGTCTCTTTTAGTGAACAATATTAGTGGGCAGTTCGGATTAAAACGTTTTTATTTGACAGATCATTTAATAATATAGAAAGTTTCAATGTATTAGTTCATTTTCCGTTCTCAAAAAATTTAAAGCACGGGTGGCGAACCTATATAGACGTGTAATGGTCCTTTGAAAAAGATGGAAAACCGGACATTATCGTGAATTTATAAAATCCGACCGGATGTCTGGGGAAAATACGCTTGGCAACCCTAATAATTAACATTAATATGTGTTAAAAGTATGGTAGACATAAAGCGATTTTCCTCAAGTATCTGTGAATAACCTGGGTATATTTGATATCAGACACAATATGACTATGTAAACGTCAGTGCGTTTAATTCATTTTGAATGACTTACCACACAATACTGTCCTGCTTTCTGGCCATAAAGTGCAGAGAACACTGTTTTCTCTTCAGGTTGAGCGGTCTAATGGCACTGCTCCAGCTGTTTTTTTTTTTTTTTAATTGCTAGTGCTGTTTTTTCATGTCGACCATTGTTTTGCGTTTACACAGAGGTTGCATTTCATCACAATGTTCTTGTTTTTTACAAAACTGACATAATGCGCATAAGACCATCTCGCGAATGTACCTTCGGCTGTTGTTTATTCAAAGTTCATCAAATTTGCCGAGACTCGCGAGTCCGCGACCCGCCCTGTGATGTGCGCAGCCGCAGTTACGCAAGCCAGTTGGAGCCAATCACTCGAGTTCAGATCCAATAGCTGCGCACCTCGAGCTCAGAGCCAATAGCTGCATACCTCGAGCTCAGAGCAGTGTTACAAAAAACAACGCTCCACCAGCGAAACTGAGACTAATGACTTACATGTCTATTTACGAACAGGAAATATTTGTTTAATTTATTGATTCAATTTAGTTTGATTTATTGTCTTGAAAGTGAAAGATTTGATGTAACGCAAGCGTTGCATGTAACGAGTAATATATTACTGAAAATAATATAAGTAATAAGTTACATTACCGCGTTACAGCAAAAAGTAATATATTAGTGTAATATGTTGCTTTTGTAACGCGTTACTCCCAACACTGTATATATATATACCGTATTTACTCGACTATAAGGTCGAGGATTTTTCCTTAGAATTTCGTGCTGAAAGTGGGGGGCTCGACTTATACGCGCGGTCTACCGAAATCGAAAATATTTTACTCAGAACAGTGCGCAGATATTTCACCCTTTCTCACAAAAATAAACAGCAGCGACACAAACGCGGTAATTAAATGAACATTTATGACGCAAACTAAATACATCTTTCAGAAAACGGCACAAGCCGCAAAGGAGCAGCACTCCGCTGACCGCTGCTCCGCGCACACACAGACACACACACACACGCAAACACACACACACACACACACGCAAACACACACACACACACACACACGCAAACACACGCGCGCACGCACGCGCACTGTTTCAATCTTTCAGCTCAGCTCTCTTCTGACTCTAGTCTCTCTTTGGTTGAGGCTTCACATATAAATGAGTCACACGGTGGATTTCCAACGTAGTATTTATTCCCAAAACACGAGTTAGCATTAGCTGTCCAATTTTTGAAAAAACTCAGACCTGTTTGATTTCTCTTAAAGGGGCAGGGCACTTTTCCCAGAAATCTTTAAAATGATAATGCAACCATACCAATGACAAATTAAACTTAAACATAAATTAGCAATAGCTTAAATAGATTAATACCAACAGAAACAAACAGGGTTACTTGAATTTTAAGTTACCCACCAAGGATGTCTGAATACTTTTATTATTTCTATAGAAAGGATTAAAGAGCATCTGAACAGATTATTTTCAGGTTATCTGAACAGGAGTCATTATTCCCCTATGCCGCTTTAGTGTCTCCGTGAGCCCCAAATAACCTAAATTGACTTTTTATGAAACCAAAAATTGTGTTTCTACTCATTTCTACCTATTCACTTTTCTCTCATTTCTTTCTCCGACTCATAAGAGGGTCTAAACAGAATACCACAATCTCACAGTTGAAGTGGGGGGGGGTCGACTTATAAGGTATATATATATATATATATATATATATATATATATATTACAGGTGTTATACTCTCGTCCGGGATAGCAGAGAAGTGGACGAGAGTGGAGAAGAAAGAGAAAACGGAATCGGAATGGGAATGGGAATGGTTTCACAGACAGGGCGGTTTAATGACAGAGAGATTACAACTAACAATACTGACACTGGTTGAGAGATGCTCAGGACACGAAGACACTGGACAGATGATGACGGGTCAGAGGACGAGCACTGGTAAGGATAAGCAGTCTGTGTGACGTAGAAACGTAGACGATCCATAAACGACAACAGACACCGAGGAGTGAGTGGAAAGGGCTTATGAAGGGTTCAGACGAAGAGATTCAGGTGGTGCGGATGATTCGGGGATTGACGAGGACAATACGGGACAGCTGTGATGTGAACTTGACAGTGAGGGTGGTGACGTCACCGGTGGGGGTGTAACAGTGCCCCCTCCCCCTGAAGCGGCTCTTGACGCGTTGGACCGCTTGCTGCGACGTGGACGACCCCGGGGTCGAGGAGCGGGTTTCTCAGGGTGGTCTCGGTGGAACTCTGCCAAAAGCTCAGGGTCCAAGATGTCCTTTCGATTTATCCATGCCCGTTCCTCCGGACCAAACCCCTCCCAGTCGACCAAATACTGCACGGCAGACCCTCGGCGACGAGAGTCCAAGATGGTCTTGACGGTGTCAGAGTCATCTGAGGCCACCGCAGGGGGGGAAGATGAACCATCGTCACCCGGATCTGAAGGGGAAACAGAGGGGACATGAGGCTTCAGGTGACTCACATGAAAAGTGGGGGAGATCCGGTAGTAGGATGGCAACTGAAGGCGGTAGGCCACTGAATTAATTTGCCGAACGACCTTGAAGGGCCCTATGTACCGCGGACTCAGCTTTTTGCAAGGCAGTCGAAGGCGGATGTTCTTCGTTGAGAGCCAAACCCGTTGTCCAGGCCGATAAGTTGGGGTTTCTCGACGCTTCCGGTTGGCTTGGTTCTGCGACCTCCGACTGACCAGGTGGAGACGCTGGTGAGCTGAGTCCCATACCCTCTCGCTCGTTTGGAACCATTCATTGACGGACGGATGCTGATCGGTTCTGTGGATAAGGGAAAGGACGGCGGTTGATAGCCCAGGACACATTGGAAAGGTGTCAGTCCTGTGCTATCTTGACGGAGAGAATTCTGCGCATATTCAGCCCAAGGTAGGTACCTATGCCAGGGGGTTTGGTCTCGTGAGCAGTAAGTGCGAAGATATCGACTCACCTCCTGGATCTTTCGTTCCGCGATTCCGTTAGACTGGGGATGGTAACCGGATGTGAGACTGACCGTTACTCCCAGACGAGAAAAGAAGGCCTTCCAGACCCGAGACGTGAATTGGGGCCCTCGATCCGACACTATGTCTTCCGGGATGCCGAAACTGCGGAACACATGCTGGAATAACATTTCTGCTGTTTCCAATGGCCGTGGGAAGCCCCTTCAACTGAATCAATTTACAGGCTTTGGAGAAACGATCTACCACCACAAACACACAGGTGTAGCCGTTCGATCGTGGTAAATCTGTCACGAAATCGATGGCCATATGAGACCAAGGGCGATTTGGCACAGGTAAGGGTAACAGTTTGCCTTGAGGCAGAGCCCGCGGGACGGATGTGGTGGCACAGGTCTCACCCCCCTGACATAGGCTTGCACATCACGGGCTATGGAGCGCCACCAGTATCGAGTGCGTAGGAGCGAGAGGGTACGCGAGATGCCGGGGTGGCCGGAGCCTCGGGAAGTATGTAGAGCCTCGACCAGGGGTGTTCTCCACGCTTCTGGGACATACTGTAGGTTGGCAGGGCATTCAGGAGGCCGAGGTTCCTGCTGTTCCGCTTGCTGCATCTGCAGGTCAAAGTTCCACAGGATAGGGCTCACAAGAAGGTGAGGGGGTAGGATTGTCTCACCACCTTGTTCCGTGTTCTCAGGTGGTTCTTCCAGGCGGGACAGGGCATCGGCTTTACCATTCTTTGACCCCGGGCGGTAGGACAGCGTGAAGTGGAACCTGGTGAAGAACAGAGTCCATCGAGCCTGCCGAGGGTTGAGACGTTTTGCATCACGAAGGTACTGGAGGTTCTTGTGATCGGTTAGCACCAGGAAAGGATGTTTTGCCCCCTCTAACCAATGTCTCCACTCCTCCAGAGCCAATTTAATGGCCAGTAACTCGCGATTTCCTACATCGTAGTTTCGCTCTGCTGCCGACAATTTCTTAGAAAAATAAGCACAAGGGTGGAGGGTGGGCCCCGTACCTTGTCGCTGTGACAAAATCGCTCCAACTCCATACCCAGACGCGTCGACTTCAAGTACGAAGGGGGCATCAGGATCAGGTAGCTTAAGGATGGGGGCTGTAGAAAACGCCATTTTGAGTCTGCAGAACGCCTCCTCGGCTTCAGACGTCCAGACCAGGTGACGGGGTTTGTTCTTGAGGAGTGTGGTTAGAGGGGCACAGACATGACTATAACTTACGATGAATCTTCTACAAAAATTTGCGAACCCCAGAAATCGTTGTAGGTCACGAATGGTAACCGGTTAGGCCCACTCGCGGACAGCACGAACCTTCTCTTGATCCATCTGGATCTGTCGCGGGGAAATGACATAGCCCAGGAAGTGCGTGGTTTGAACGTGGAATTCGCACTTCTCCAGTTTCAGGAACAGCTGGTGCTCCCTAAGGCGTTCCAACACTAGTGAGACGTGGCGCACGTGGGACTCCACATCTGGGGAGTAGATGAGGAAATCGTCGAGATACACAATGAGAAAGGACTGAAGATAATCACGGAAAACATCGTTCATCATCGCCTGAAACACAGATGGGGCATTGGATAGGCCGAAGGGCATTACCAGATACTCATAGTGACCTTCCGGTGTGATGAACGCGGTCTTCCATTCATCGCCTCTCCGAATGCGAATCAGGTTGTATGCGTTCCGTAGATCGAGTTTGGTGAATACCGTAGCATCTCGGAGCTGTTCCAGGGCCTCAGGGACTAAGGGTAAAGGATGTTTAAATTTTAGAGTACCTTCATTCAACTGCCGGTAGTCAATACAGGGACGGAGACCGCCATCTTTCTTAGACACAAAGAAGAAGCTGGAGGCTGCTGGGGAGGTGGAACGGCGAATGAACCCCTGGTCAAGGCTCTCACGAATATACTTCCTCATAGCGTGTTGCTCTGGAATAGATAGGGGGTAGATCTTCCCATGAGGCAATTTGGCCCCCGGTAGCATCTCGACGGCACAATCCCAGGGCCGATGGGGAGGCAGCCTAGTAGCCGACCGAGGACAGAACACATCCGCGTATTGAGTATATTGAGATGGTAGCGATGGCTGTTGACTTGAAGCTGACTGGGGACAGAAAGCAGAGGCGAGAGTTAATGGAGTGAATGAACAGGAGAAACGCCCAGGCGACGGACGAGTCACAGACTTCAGACAGGACTGACGACAATGATGACCCAACGAGAGATCTCTCCCGTCTGCCAGTTAATGACAGGTTGATGCTGCACCAGCCAGGGCACTCCGAGCACTACCTCAGCCGTGGAACCAGGGAGAACCATAAACTGAATTTCTTCAGAGTGAAGACAGCCAATTTGCATAGTGACAATAGGTGACTGAAATCTGATCTTTACGTTAACCATGGGGCGACCCTGGATTGTGTGAACCTGATATAGAGTCTCATTTGAACGGGGCTGAAGATGAAGTCGGTGGAGAAGAGTGGGACTGATGAAGTTACCAGCAGAGCCCGAATCCACTAAGGCTTGTGCTATAACATGAGAGGAAGGCGTGTGAATTGACACGGACATTCTCAATGGTGAGTAAACACGGGGAATGGCAGAAAAGGTACATACCGGCTTGAGGGGGGGACGCACCGGACAGTCAGGGCGTTGATGTCCCGATCCAGCACAATACAAACATAGTCCAAGCTGGATCCGCCTTGTGCGTTCGGCCGGCGTGATGTGACAGTGATCTATTTCCATTGGCTCGACTGCAGCCGAATCTGGGGCGTTACGAGGACCAACACAGGCGAAGCCCGGTACTGCTAGCTGCTGAGCCACGTGAAGAGCCTTTTCAATAAAACCCTTGTAGCCCAAGCGATCATCAAAAACAATTAACGGGTCGCGAATCTTGGGTTTCAAACCTCTCCTGTAGGCAGCGACGAGCGCAGATTCAGGCCACCCGCTGGCGGTAGCGAGTGCACGAAATTCCGCCGAATATTCTCCCACCGTCCGGTTGCCTTGCTTGATGTTGAGAAGCATGTCTGGTACGGCGAGAGAGTGTACATTACGGCCAAATACCTGGCGAAGTTCCGTGAAGAAAGAGCTGGCGGTGGCCAGCTTTGATGAACGCTCCGTCCACAGCGGTGTTGCCCATTGCAGTGCGCGTCCCGACAGGAGAGAGAAAATGAAGGCTATTTTCGGAGCCTCCGACTGAAATTGATCCCGGTGAACTTGGAAAAACAACTCGCTTTGAGCAATGAAACCTTCGCAGTCCTCGGTCCGGCCGGAGAACTGATTTGGTCGGGCTACCAGGCTGCTTCCCGTGAATGGAACGAGCGAGGGCGGGGGGAGCGGAGGAGGAACTGCAGCCGCAGCTTGTTGAACTTGACTTTGCTGGAGAGCCGCAGACGCCGCTTGTTGAGCTTGACTTTGCTGGAGCGCCGCAGTGATTTCCGGAAGAATAGCGTTCCGAACTGCCGCGATGATGCCCTCCAGCGATAATGTCGGTGGTTCCGAAGCTCCAGCTCCCTCGTCCGGCTCCATAGTCGTTCGGTCTGTTGTTCTGTTATACTCTCGTCCAGGATAGCAGAGAAGTGGACGAGAGTGGAGGAGAAAGATAAAACGGAATCGGAATGGGAATGGTTTCACAGACAGGGCGGTTTAATGACAGAGAGATTACAACTAACAATACTGACACTGGTTGAGAGATGCTCAGGACACGAAGACACTGGACAGATGATGACGGGTCAGAGGACGAACACTGGTAAGGATAAGCAGTCTGTGTGACGTAGAAACGTAGACGATCCATAAACGACAACAGACACCGAGGAGTGAGTGGAAAGGGCTTATGAAGGGTTCAGACGAAGAGACTCAGGTGGTGCGGATGATTCGGGGATTGACGAGGACAATACGGGACAGCTGTGATGTGAACTTGACGGTGAGGGTGGTGACGTCACCGGTGGGGTGTAACAACAGGAAGCGTTTGGAAGTGTTTGATTGCAGTGATTGCCTCAAAAGGTTGTGCAACAAAATATTAAGTTAGGGGTACCATCATTTTTGTCCATGCCTGTTTCATGAGTTTATTTTTTTAATAATTCTGTTGAAGCATGGTTGAAAAACAATGTCTGACTTTCATTAACATTTATAGAATTTTTATTTATTATTACTTTTGTCAGATTAAAGTTATTTCTGTCACCATTCTGAGTTCCCTATCGAGCTGGTCACTACTGACACCACATGTGGGGAACAACGTTTCCTGACAAAGCAATGAAGCAATAGAATGACGCAGTGATAACTGCAGCCAATGGCGTTGGAGCACCGCCCTTCTGGGCGTGGCCTGCGAGCCCAAGCTAGTGCTCCAGCCGCCATTTTCTCAGTACAATTTTCTTCACGAAGAGTGAGCATAGTGAGACGCTTGTCTCTAGCTTAGCTTAGCGGTTAGCTTGTTAGCTTAGCTATGGATGATGCTAGAGGCCCCGGGCTTGAGTCGTTCCTCTCCCGTGGAGCGACGGCTCGGCCCGGGAATAGAAGTTGTACGCGATGCGGGGGTCCCGTCGAGGCCGACGATACCCACGCCGAATGCATCGCGTGTTTGGGGCTTGCCCACAGCGACACGCGCTCTCGACAGATCCGCCGAGTGTCGAGACTGTAGAGAGCTTTCGGTGGGAGGGCATTTTCCGACTGAGGGTGAACCACGCGGTCCGGCGCCCTCGACGCCAGCGCCATCTGCTGCAGGCCGCGCTTCCTGATCGTTGGACGACGACGTCTCAACCGGGGTTTTTCCTGAGCTCGCGGCGCCAGGCCGCGCTGCCCGGCTGTCGGACGACGACGACGACGTCCCACCCGGGTTCTTACTTGAGTACGCGGCGCCAGGTGCCGACCGCGTGCTCGCCGACGAGGTCCTGGCCGAGTGCCGGACCGTTGCCTCGCATGGAGCGGGTGAGTGAGTTCCCCTTTTCCATTGCTGCAGGCCACGCTTGCCGACTGTCGGACGGCGGCTGCGACGTCCCACTCGGCTTTTCCTGAGTACGCGGCACCAGGTGCTGCCGCATGCTCGCCAACGAGGTCCTGGCTGAGTGCCGGACCGTTGCCTCGCATGGAGCGGGTGAGTGAGGTTCCCCTTTCCATTGCTGCAGGCCGCGCTTCCCGACTGTCGGACGACGACGACGTCCCACTCGGTTTTTCCTGAGTACGCGGCACCAGGTGCTGGCCGCGTGCTCGCCGACGAGGTCCTGGCTGAGTGCCGGACCGTTGCCTCAGATGGAGCGGGTGAGTGTGGTTCCCTTTTCCTCTGCAGGCCGCGCTTCCCGATTGTCGGACGATAGCGGCAACATCGAAGGAGTGGCTCCGGATCTGCCTCCCAGCTCGTGGATGGACGGGTGCAAGACCACTCTGGCGCCCGGGGCTCGATGCGCCGTTGTTGCCCGAGGGCCTGTTCGGCGACGCGCCTATCTCAATAATTGAGGGCGGGGATGCGGTCGGAGAAGGCCAAGCTTCGGCTGTATTTTCACAGTGATTCTCGGCAGCAGCCTCGTCCCGCCGAGAGGGGGCGCTCCAGGTCTACAATTGGGCGCGCGGAGCCATGGTCGCGGGACGATCAACAGCGCCGGCTGCTCGCACTCAGAGAAGCGCGGCGCGCTCCCACCGGCCCCGGCAGAGTGTCGCTGTGTTCTGGTGGCCGTGCGGGACGTTTCGGTTCCACCGGCTTTAATTAACACTGTGAATGCATGTGTGCTTCAGTGCGTTGCAATGTTTTATTAAAGATGTTGGGAAACAGCTTCGGTGTCAGCCGTCTCTCTTCGGAGGGGGTAAGTGTTGAACGGTCTCTTCGTCAGGCCGCACACATAAGCGGCACATGAGCGCGATTATCGCGACACGCTGCGGGAGGCGCACATACACACGGTCCCCTTTTTCGGCTCCTGTGGCAGACATCCAGCAGGTGAGGAGCGCCGGCGGATTGCTTGCAGAGCTGGAGGGCCTGATGCAGATCTTGCGGCGTCAAGGCCGAGGCTTAAACGGGCCGTACACCGCCGATAGACTGCCAGGTCTCCAACGGGCTGAATGACCCGCTTGGGGAGCAGAAATCGTTCCCGGACTCCGGTCTGTGTTGAAATGTGCTGCAATAAGCGTGTGCTTCATGGACATGTTCTTGTTGTGTGATTCGAGCTCCCTACGCTAACTGGCGTTAACCCGGAGAAGCCCGCGCCGTCAGATGTCTGGGAGGTGAACGCGTCACTCAAGCGCGCTGGCGACGCCTCAGGGGCGTATGGGAGAGCGCGGAGGAGCGCATGTGAGCGGCTACTTCCCTCTCGTTGCCGAGCGTCGCCTGGGAGGACGCTCGCCCAGAGGCGAAATGGCCGCGCGTGTGGCGCGGTAATTCCGGCGCTACGTATGTTTTGCACTCAGCACGTGCGGGTGTGTGCAAATTCATTAAAGAAATGCAACGACGCCGGTGTTGGTGTTTCGTTATTTTATTCTCATGAGCCTCTGGTGAATGACGCTCGTTCAGGGGTCGACAGACATCGTCCCGTGAAGCCTGGGGACGCCTTCAGTTTCTAAGGGCACATACCTCAACGTCATGATCAATGGTGCAGAGACGGATCTTCTGGGGTTCGCGGTCGAGCGGATTCGCGCCCCAGGGTGGTTGGAGGAGCCGACTCTTAGTGACTCGGATCTTTTACTCATGCCGCGGCTCGGCGATGGCATGATAACGTATCTTCACGCGGGATATTTTCATCCAGAGACACATAAACATTCGGCAATGGCGACGCGGACCTTCAACAAGGGGTCTCGTTCACGCTGAGTTTGCACACGTTTTCCACTTTTTCAGTTCACACACTGTTGTGTCGGTGGAGCAAGGAGAAATTGGCATGACTCTGCCCTTTTTCTGCAGTTTCTGAGATGAGCACCACGACAGACAAATTGTCCGAGATCTGTTATGTCGTACAATGTGACGTCATATTAATTCTATGCATGCTGTGCGTAAGCTTACAGTATGTGTCCTTGTCTTTGCTTGTTAGCTTTGAGTATAACAGGTTGCTGTAGGAGACAATTTCCTTCGGGCGTGTGCACGGGTTTTTCCCCTGTATGTTTTTATGGTACACTGAGCATCTCTCTTCTGATCGTGGTCTGGAGATCTGTACAACGCCAGGGCCTTTTCAGGTTCACCACCTGGGACGCACGCTCAGCCGGCACTCGGCGCATGGTCTCTGGACTAGTGGGTCGTCGGCCTTGTTGGGCAGTCAGGAATTGTCCTGGTATTCTGTTCTTCCCAGTTGTATGCTATGTGCGCGCGTCGGCTTCGCGCCCTGAGGGTACAGTTGAGTTGGTGAAGTAGCACCGCCTCCTGTGCACGGAGCGGTGATGGGGAGCCTCGTGCTTGAGTCTCCGGATGAGTCGCACAATCGGCGGCATGTCCCTCTCTCTCTCAGCCTGTGCCGCCCGACGGTGTGAGATCGGTCTCGGTCTTGGTCTTGGAAGGGGCCCGCTGTCGAAGCAGCTTTGTCGTAGTGGACTGTCGGTGCCATAGGCAGGCGTGTGGTTTACAGAATCGGCAGTGTCCGGAGGGCGTCCGGGCTCTTTCTACAGGGGATGTCGCTGCAGGACATTGCAGGGCGGCCGACTGGGCGTCGGTGGAGCCGTTTGCACGGGTTACACCTTGGATGTTGTCCCTTTTTGCGCCACATGTGTTGTCGCAAGAGGAGGAGAGGACTCTGCTTAGGTGGGCCTGGGCAGCGACAGGGCCAGGTCACGTGTGTTCCCGTTGTTGGTGATGTGCCGGCCGTGTGTGTGACCCTCATGGGGTTTCGTTGTGTCGGCGGGTGCGCCGGGTTCCCTTGCGGCGGGGATTGTATTGCGTTCCCCACATGTGGTGTCAGTAGTGACCAGCTCGATAGGGAACTATCTAGTTACGTATGTAACTCCGGTTCCCTGAGAGATGGGAACGGATGACACCACATAGGTTGCCGCAAAGGGAACGAGGGATGGATGGAGTGGCTCTCCTGTCGTTCAGTCATTGTACTGAGAAAATGGCGGCTGGAGCACTAGCTTGGGCTCGCAGGCCACGCCCAGAAGGGCGGTGCTCCAACGCCATTGGCTGCAGTTATCACTGCGTCATTCTATTGCTTCATTGCTTTGTCAGGAAACGTTGTTCCCCACATGTGGTGTCATCCGTTCCCATCTCTCAGGGAACCGGAGTTACATACGTAACTAGATAGTTTTTACCAACAATTTTGTCCACGTCTGTATATCTCCTTTATCTAGGCTGATGGCCTGACAAACCGGCATCACCTGTGCTGCCTCGTAATTGTTCCGACCGCTCACACCTGTGGCTGTGCTGTCCGGGTTCCGCAGCCTGTGATAGTGCTGTCCATGGTTCTGTAAAGGGCCTGTGTCTCACAATATATAAAACTTAAATAAATGTATTATTTCATTATTTTGTCCTCTGATGTTTGCTGTATATGGTTTGTTCAGTGTCATCTTTTGGTTTTAAACCGCGGTAAACACACACACTTCAGAAAATCCTTCAAAAGCTCGAATCCAACGTTGTGAGTGAAGGTAGTAAGCGCACGTGCTAGGGTAATAAGCCGCTGCTGCCACACAGTGACGGAACTCCGCCCCGATGAGCGCACACACAGCTGACAGAGACCGCTCGTTGGAAATTAGAGTTTGGCAGAATTGTGTAAATGCTGGATTAAGAATTGCTTATTACATGTTCCGTCCTTTCAACTCATTTTTAGCCTCTCTCTTGCAAGCATGCTAGAGTTTTTAAACTTTTTTTTTCTCGCCATTTTTTTTGCGATCGATGTAATGGGCACCCCTGTGCTAAGCCAACCACAGCTTTTTTACAAATGTGCCTTTTTAGAAAATATGCCTGTAATTATGTTTTCCTGGAAAAGTATATACATTTTTTAATTAGAATCAAATTGAAAAACAATCCAGATAACTTTAAATTCAGAGACTGAGAGTTGTTTAAAATGTTATTTTATACCGTAATGTTATTTTACATACCGTATGTGTGCACTATTTTTAAATAATTTTAAACGTACAGATTAATTAATAATAATTAGTATTCATATTTAGTCAACATTAATGTGTTGTGATTATAGTTATTATTTATTATTTATCAATATTATTAATTTAATAATACATGTAATCATTTTAAAACTACTAATACAGTACTAGTGAAATGCAATGTACTTAAGTAAACATTAAACATGCAAGTATACATGTAAGTGCATTGTAATGTACTTATGGTACTCAGATATTGTTTGTTTTTTTAGCTTTTCACTGTACCATTAGTTGAACATTTGTCTTGTGTTTTAGCAACCGTGTGACTGGAGTCTATGAGTTGAGTCTTTGCCATTTGGCTGATATTGGAAGTCCTGGTGAGTTTGTTTTTAAAGTTTCTAAATAGAAGGTAAATTTTTTTGCCTGAAGCTCCACTAAGCTGTTGCTTGTTTACCGTGCGGTTCAGGGATGCAAAGGAGGCGCAGACGAGTGCTGGACACCTCAGTGGCGTATGTGCGTGGAGAAGAGAATCTTGCGGGATGGAGGCCACGTAGTGACAGCCTGATTTTGGACCATCAGTGGGAGCTGGAGAAGCTTAGTCTCTTGCAAGAGGTCTGAATTTGACCTTCTGATGTGTCATGAATTTATATTTTAAAACTAGAAATGGATTTTGATGTGTGGCTTGCTTTACAGGTGGAGAAGACCAGGCATTACCTTCTGCTGAGAGAGAAGTTGGAAGCTTCTCTGCTTCTTGGACATGACTATTTAAGTACAAAAGACCTGATGGATTCGCCTAAGGCCACAAGTCCCATGATTAACAGCGTCGCCAGCTTCAGTCTGGACAGTCCAAATGAGAGGCAGAGGGAGCTGGCTGCCAAGGTTTGAACCTTATTTGTCAGCGATTAACGCCACTGTGTTTTAATCTACATAATGTTTGCTAGAACATTGGCACTTTAATTCTGTAGAGCAGGGGTGTCAAACTCATTTCGCATAGCGGGCCACATACGACCTAAGGAGATGTCAGGCGGGCCGGACCATTAAAATTCTACCATACTCTGCATTAAATATCAAAAATATCATGTATTTTCTTTGTTTTGGTGTAAAGAATCACAAGAACATTAGGAACATATTGAATTTTAATGAACTATGCTTTTACAAAACATTCCAAGAATTTCCTCTTAATTCCTTACAAATGTGCAATTTACCTTTATCATTCACATTTAGGCATTGCAACTTATCCCACTGATTGTACAAAGGCACACAACTTAAATTGGTAATGAAAAATATAGTATTGCACTTGAGGCTTTTAAAGAACTGAATTTTAAACCACTTATATAAAATATAAATTAAATCCCTGCATACACCTTACAAACTAAGGAGAGTGATATTAAATGTGCAATGAAGAAAGTCACATTCGTAAACTTCATAAATGAAACATGCAATATTTAAATGCAAACAGTATTTAAGCCTTAAATACTGTTTGCATTTACACTATTTATCTATCTTTCTCCGTTTGGAACATTTTGATTAATGAGGTTGTAGCAGATAGGTAGCGGATAACACCTGTTTACCGTTCTTAACACGATTCTGTCCGTCTCCGTGTTGCAGCGTTATACTCCGATGGAAACGCCCCTTAGCGGACAATCATTGAATTGCAGCAAAAAAAATTATTTTTTTTTTTTTTCTAAACAATTCGGCGGGCCTGATCGAACCTACTTGCGGGCCGGATCCGGCCCGCGGGCCGTATGTTTGACACCCCTAGAGTCTCAACTCCAATTAAGTCAAATGTATTCACAGAGCAGTGATAATTTCATATTTTCACATTGTCTGAAAATGTTGCCATTGTGTTATGGATAATCGGTGTAATTTTTATAACTGATGAATGAACATTTCATGTTTAAATAGTTTTATTTTTTGTATTTAAGATGGCAAATAAATTCTAAAAATGTATTAAAATTTGGGGTTTCACCCCTCTAGATCAGACACCTACATTTAATAATATATTTATTGTAAACAAAAAAGAAATATTGTTACAGTTATTACTCCACTATTCTACTAATGACATTGCTTGAAAGTTAATCTACTTGACATCACTTAATATATTTATTCTAATAGATATTGAGATTTGACTAAATAAAGGAATATTGTTTGTTTGCTTTTTGTCACCATTTTTTTTTTCGTAATGGTGTTATGAACTCAAATCTGTACAGTGGTAGATTTTTAGATATCTTGATTTCTTGCTTTGAATCAAAACTAAAATACTGCTGACATGAAGTCTCTTCTTCTTCTTCTTCTCTCTACAGTGTGTGCGACTGCTCATGCACACCTTCAACAGGCAGTACAGCCAGGTGAGCAGCAGTTTCAGTGAGAGCAAGGTGAGACTTTACTGATCTAGTGTCCATCCAGACCTTGCCTCATTCTGTCTTGACCGGGCAGATCTCTCTTTCACTGTGTCTCATATAATTTCGCAGTCTAATGCCTGTCTTTGTTAAAACCCTAATCATATAGTTCTCATTAGAGTAGATCTTGAAGGGTGAGCAGATAATTATATTTTGGAGTTTGTTAATGCGCTAGCAGCATCATCACCCAGATCTGTTGTTTACTTAGCTTTCAGAGATCTCAGCATCACTTTTACGAGACAGTCCGTCACCTCTGAGCACGCTGACCCCTTCATCCACGTGTCCATCGCTGATCGATAGTCACTATCAGGATCTCAGGTCAGTGTGTTGGCGACAGAATCACAAGCCCATGATTATGTTCAGTGCATGACGACATACTTCAGATGATTGCTGATTGGTCCTTATTTGTGATGATTTGCAGAGGTGCTGAGGCTAATTCTGGAGCTTCCAGCCCAGATCTTGATCCGTTCAGCCCTGTGGAGAGAAAGCCAAGGAATGTCACCTTCATCCCAAACATCCAGGAGATTCGTGTCAGGTACCTGGAGAAGCTTGATCACAAATACAGCTGTTTTCTGGACCCTTTGCATTAATTTATTTATACAATTATAATTAATAAATGGAATAAATAACTATGTAAATAGTTATAATTAAATGAATGATAATTCATTTACATTAAATATTATTATTATTTATAAGCATTTTATGAAGTTATAAAATAATAATTAGAAATTTAAATAATAACATTTTAAATAAAATCTTTAAAACACTGTGTGCAACATCACATGTTTGACTGTATCAAATTAGAAATAAATACAACATTTCTATATTGGATTGTCCTGAACATCGATGAGAACAAATCAAACACCATTTTTCTAACTCACTGCAGCCCCATTGTGTCGAAGAAAGGCTATCTGCACTTCCTGGAGCCACACACCAACGGGTGGGTGAAGCGCTTCATCGTGGTCCGGCGTCCGTACGTCTATTTGTACCGCAGTGAGAGAGACTGTGTGGAGAGAGCGGTCATCAACCTGTCCTCAGCTCAGGTGGAGTACAGCGAGGACCAGCACACCATGCTGAGGGTGAGAATCATTTCACTCACTTTCCAGATGTTATTGCTGTACAGACGGTATCGGCATTATATCACGGTATTGGGGGGGGATTACATTTTAGTAGACCTTAATTACATTATTTGTACACAACATCTCTATTCTAACTTTATTTAAAGTAATAAATTAGATAAATTTTCCAGGGGGTAACCTGGAAAAGCATCTGCCATTTTTAATCATTTTAAATAAGTAGTAGCACAGGCATTTACCGTATTTTCCAGACTACAAGCCGCTACTTTTTTCATAGGTTTTGAACCATGCGGCTTATACAAAGGTGCGGCTATTCTGCAGATTTTTTTCCACCGCTAGGGCCGCTCTAAGCAGATATAATTTTTATAAGTTTTAATCAGCAAAGTTTCTGCCGTGTTAAAATACAGGACAAAATCGTTCTGTTCCTGTAGTAAATACAGTGAACCCTCGTTTATCGCGGTAGATACGTTCCAAGCCCTAGCGCAAAAGGTGAAAATCCGCGAAGTAGAGGCACAACATTTACGTATTTATTTAACACTTATTCAGACTTTTAAAACACTTTTTTTCACGTAGTATTCTTTATTAAAGTAATGTTAACAAACATCTCAGTACAAAAATCACAGGAACAGATGTCAAGTAATAAAACAGTAAGTCACAACATAAAAAAACAAAAGATTGTTAAGCAGTATGTACTAAAATATTTATTTAGATACATACGGTATTTTAGATACATACAGTACAACGAAACGAATGTCAAGCAATAAAACAGTAAGTGTTTTATTGTCTTATGCACCCCGTAAAAAAAACGAAATATTATCATGCTACCACGTACTATAAAATTTCATACATTCATTCATTTAACGAATGCAAGCAAAAAAACAATAATTGCACCACGTAAAAACGAAAAATTGTTATGCGTACAGTGACGGAACGAAATATTCATATATAATATATCCTGCTTCTCGCTAGCACGCGTCCGCGGAGATATTAATTTTCAAAGTGTTTAAATGAGGGAATATCAGGCGCGAGCGCACGTTTCCCGCCGGTGGGGCTCGTGCGGTAGTCGCGGGGGGATGCCCGACATAGCGATTTGCATCTCCGCGCCGAGACGCGTCCACTGAGGCCCTTCTCGAGCCGCTATGAGCATCCTCCGCCGAGAAATGGTCGGCCGGCAACCCCCACGGGTGTTTGCTTTGCGCAACACGGACGAGGAGGCGGGTCTTTCGGGGGTAACTGCTCAAGAATCGTCATCAGCGGACCACGCGGTCGCGCACGATGATTTCGCTATATTTCTTTTATAATTTTTGCATACCTAATAAAAAAATCTGCGAAGCCGTGAATCTTGCGAACATACGTAATTAAGAAAAAAAAATCCGCAAGCAGTGAATCCGCGTTAGTTGAACCGCGAAGTAGCACTGTATCTAATCCAAAAACATTCATATTTGTGGCTTGCAAAACTCTCCAGGTTTCGACTGAAACCCTTGTTCCCTGTCGGGTAACGTTGTCCCCATCCGTAGTGTGAGTGAACGACTTGAAAGGGAACTTTTTTTAATAGAGTGAATGCGGCTTGTATGCAGGTGCGGCTTGTTTATCTATTTTTTTTTTTTTTTTTTTTTTTTTTTTTCAAAAATCAAGCTGATGCGGCTTATATACAGGTGCGACTTGTAGTCCAGAAATTACGGTAATCTAAAAATGATAGAGAGAGAAAAAGAGGGAGAGACAGAGACAGTGAGAGGGAGAGCGACAGTGAGAGACACACACACACACACACACACACACACACACACAGAGCAGTGGCAGCTTTGCTTTCTCATAGGACACACTTTCTTTTTCTCTTGCTCTCCCTCTCTCGCGACGGAGCGTGAGTCAGAATCTAACATCGCGTGAAACAAACGTTTACAAATGTCTTAAAACATAAGCAGAAACAGCATTTACGGTTTACGGAAGCACCTTTACGGTTTTCTTTCTTGGTAGAGCTGCTCTTAAACAAACATTGCTACAGACATCGAAGCTGCTCCGGCCTCGCAGGGATCTATTTATACAGCCTGTTACAATGCTTTCTGCGTTCAATTAGCAATGTCTCCATGTCATCATTGTAAGAGTTGACATTGCAAAGTTGTAACGAAACAATCGTGTTATACTGTATTACAGTGTGTTTGTATATATATATATATATATATATA
>CM051493.1:27821908-27839079 GCA_028031935.1 Paedocypris micromegethes
TTTTTTTTTTTTTTTAATAAAAATCCATGAATATGTGACTGTATCCACGGTATTGCAAAATCCACATTGTGGCACAACTCAATATCAATTTTCACGTTAATACCGGTTTACTGCCCACCCCTACTGTACAGTAAGTTTTCCCGTATGTTTGTTTTTAGGCTCCTAACACGTTTGCCGTGTGCACCGAGCACCGCAACATTCTCCTTCAGGCCAGCAACGATAAAGAGATGCACGACTGGCTGTACGCCTTCAACCCACTGCTGGCAGGAACCATCAGGTACAGAACCTCTACTAAATGTGCTGAGCTGTGATCATCTGAGCTGTGATCTGTGATCATCTGCTCTCTGATTGGGCTGCCTTAAAAAATCACCTTAAGGTGTCAAGACAGGGTTACGCTTTACATTACTGAAATGTAAAGAGTACCTGAAAACCGTACTTCAAAGTATAAATCCTACTGTTGAAATTACTCCATTACAAGTTACAAAATACCAATTACCATATCCAATTTTAAAATAACTTATTTTACTCGTAATTTACTCATACTGAATTTAGGCTCAAAAATCACAAAGACATGTGAAATACAAGAGGTTTTATTTAACACTTTACTTCATTTAACATCTCAGCACCAGTTGGGAACGTTACTTTAAAAAAGTAATTAGTTACAGTTACTAGTTACTTCTAACAAATAGTAATTTAATTAGTAATTGAGTTACTTCGTTATAAAAGTAACCAGGAAATAAATTACCAGGAAAAGTAACTACAGTATTGCGTTACTTTCTGTGACAATGCTTTTTTTTTATTTGTCATATAATTTGGCTGCTTTCAATATTAAATATGTTGAATGAATGAAATGGACACTAAATGAAAAAAAATATTATTATAAAGCACTGTACATTAATTTACACCATTTTAATATTGTTTTTATAAATAATAAAGCAAAATAGATGGTTTAGAACTTTTAATATTTGTATAGAGTATTTGGACTACAACTGGCCAACAAATAAGTCTAAATATAAATTATGCTTTTTAAGGAATTAACATAAAAAAAGAATACATTTCACAAAAGTAAACAGTTCTGCTTTCAGGAAATTTTGTTTAACAATGTACCTAAATTAAATAACAATAACAAAAATGTACAAATGTTCTAGTGCAAACAGGTAGTAAATTATGGTGCTTTCACAGTTTGTATAGAACTCAATTCGGTTAAAGTGAGCCAGAAAGGAAAAAGTGAGCTCAGTTCTTTTGCTGTTCACAACCTAGTGGACTCAGAAGAGAACACCTGAAGTTTTTCGCTCCTCTTCAGCAGTGAACAGACTCCAGACACTTTCTTCTTCACACATGAATCTGTTAATTCCGCGACCTCTCTCCTACATTTTGCTCCTCTCTTGTACGTTTTTATTACTTAAACCGCAGCATTGGTTTCGCTAATAGATAAAAGAAGACTAATTTATTAGGAATAATACGAAATTATTAGAATCATCTCCGCCTGGGACACATAACCCCCCACACCCCATTATTATGATGATGTAACAGAGAGGCATGTGCGGAAGCCTCCCGGTGTGCGCGCGCGGACCAGCGCTTGTACATAACGCATGTGACCAGACGCAACGCTTTTGGGTGGTAAATTATGGACATTTAATCTTAGATAATCATCACGTTTCAGTCGCACCACGTTCTCACCAGAGGGAAAAACAATACAGACTCTGATCGGACCAAAACCGCTTCGTGACCACAATTAAAGTAACGCATAATTTTTGTCAGTAACGATAACGGCGTTGTAACGGAGGAAAAACTAATTGCGTTAGGGTACTCGTTACTGAAAAAAGTAACGCCGTTAGTAACGCCTTTTATTTATAATGCCTTTATTCCCATCACTGCTCAAATTTTATAGGTGGGCAAATAATTTTGCATATTTTTTTTTAAATATCATTTTGACTATTTCAGCTGCGGATTACTTTATTGTAATTGAAACAATAACACGATTTAAGAAATCTTTTTCTACCCACAGGTCGAAGCTTTCCAGACGAAAACCAGGGCAAATGCGGATGTGAAACCTTTCTCCTCTTCCTGTCAAACTATAAACCGATAGCTAACAGGCCCTCGTGATGTAATTAGCTAATGTGCTCATAAGTGCCCGACTCTTGCCTGTTTGCCCCAGCACTTCCCTTTCTGTACCAGCACACCACTCGTAGACCCACTCGGGCCTGGACTCTGTGTGTGTGTGTGTCTCTTTGTGTGTGTGACGGGCACTATTTAGTCAGTGACAAGTGTTAAATGTTGAAATATTCAACGCTAACATTGCTAAAATTTAGAATGGTAAAACTCAGCATTGTATCAAGACCCCAGTCTCACCTCAGCGGCGCTAGTTCATCTGTAAATCCATCACGAGCCTCTGTTTGTGCTCCTGGCGAATAGACGTCAAGTGCTTTTTACACCAGTTTCAGTCGCCGCCTCTAGGTTTTTAGAAGACCATTCCAAGGTCATTGTTCTTTTTTTAATGATGCTACGCTAATTTCACAGTTAACTTACATGTTTCATGTTTCACGAAAACGGGGAATTGCAATGGATTCTTGAATGAAAGAGGTAATCTCGTGTTTTTCTGAGAGGCGCTTTGTTTGGGTTTTTTTTAGCATTGCGCTTTTGTCTACTTGCTGCACTTATTTATTAGCTATTGTTTTCAACATTGTTTGCATAGCCAGTATTTGCGTTTTTAAAAAGTAACACTTTGCACTTTTAACATTGAGATTATTTTCATCAGTTTGTTTTGTTCGTTTGCACTAGTTGCACGTAAGTTGACTTGTTTTTTTTATTGTGGCTTCTCCTGGGTTAATGTTTACGCACAAAATGTACTGATAGTAGACTAGTACACTACTGAAATATATGTCAAACCTCTTAATCAGACAAGAGCGTTTTTAGATGACAGTGGTTCACTCCATTCATGTGATTCACTCAGATTCTACGGTTCCTCATTTGTAGCTGCTACGTTCAGGTCATCACGTTCTAGCAAATCTCTGTTCAAGAAAAGATGCAGTTGCATCGTAACGTCTTATAACTGTAACTACTGTGCCTCTTGTCAAACACATTTTTTTGCCCAGCACTTTCATAATCTTCTAAGAATCTTATGTAGCTCAGCGGAAGATTTACACTTTTAGGTTAGATATTTAAGTAATTATAACCTCACTTCTTGACCTTGCTTGTCATAAACGTGTATATTTCCTGAGACGTACTTTTTTGGTCTGAAAATTACAAGCTATAATTACGTTTGATACGGATTTATTTATAAAGCTCCTTACACAGTTACACATCATCTCATGGCAGTTGTACAGAACCGTGAACGAACAAACCTCCAGGCATGTCAAAATTACAATTACGAACAAACTAACGGAACATAGGTCACATGCGACAATTGCCAGGAATAAAAGCCAACCATGACTTTTGTGTAAAGCAGCACATTCCCATTCAAATTTGATCTTCTATTAAGGAATCCTAAAGAGGTTCTCGGGTTAACTGTGAGTAATATTCTCACGCATCAGTCAATCAACTGTTTGCGGGATATTTGTGCAGTGAATCGCTCTGCTCTTGCTCCGTGCTGTGGGCCTGCGAACCCAAAGAGAGCTGGAGAGAACAAGACGTGTTGGTTTCTCAGTGTGGTCCGATTTTTACCTCTTTAAATGCTTTTACAGTGGAAATTGTCTTTACATTTTTCTGCATTGAAGCTGGATTGTTTTAGCCGGTCAAACCTTCTACTGCCGTGATCAAGCTTTTTTTTTATTCATTCCAATTGATAATGCTATGTATATGATAGCATGCTGTACATATTTATTCAGCTTCAATAGTTATTGTATCAGACAATACCCGTATTTTCCCTCACACAGTAAGACTAGCTTTTACCTAATAATAATAATAGTTGCATTATTTTACCTAATCTATAGGTATGTGTGAGTCGCTGCTCTATGTGAGTTATGGACATAATTTACTCCAACAGTAAGATAATTTTGCACACCCAGGTCATCCAAACTGAAAGTTCATAACTAAGTGTACCTACTGTAACTGCTTGGACGGTCGTGTAGATCTGCTGTGTATATAAACCCATGTGTGATCTAGCACACAGATGTAATCACTTTCTACCATCATGAATGGGCTGTAGTGTACTCAGTGCTCGAGCACCGGTCTTCTAATGTCTGTGGACACTTTAACACTTTGTTAGGTGTGAAATAAATGTGAGAAATGCGCAGTGTTGTCCTGGGTTTTTTTTCTTTACATTTAAAATGCAACCATTTGAAACCATTTGATTTAAACTAAAGTTGAAACGATAAATTACAGTCTTGTGATTTCTTTGTGACTGTGTTTGCCATGGATCGTTTGAAATGATCGCTTGTTTTAAAATTAAAAACTTCCCTGAAAATCGAATGCACACTTTGGTGTTGCCAACATCAGCTCTACTCACTGTAATCTTTATAAAAGACTGATGAACATTAAACAGTCTTACAGCTAATTTTTTTCTATTCTATCTACTTAAATATTTGAAAAAGTTCAATTACTGAAACACATTTTATAATTACATTTACTGTATTTTTAAAAGCTGTTGATTTCTAAAAGTGATCAAGGCATTACTGCTATATGTTGGTGAAATCACATTGAATAAATCACAAGCAACTTAATAAAAATAGTTTTTGATAAAGAGTAATACAATTTCTTTTCAATTGCATATATTTTTCAGAGATCACAATAAAAATACAGTTACATAACTTAAAAAATACATTTCATTATCAAAAACTAGTTTCATAAATTCAAATTTTAATATACAACTTTCGCAAAAAAAAACGAACAAGTCTTATGTCTTTGATCTCAGTTTAGCATGAATTTTTTATTTTTTGTCTGTGAGTATAAGAGCGAGAAGCAGATGCTGATTGTCATGTGAGGGCTCTCGTTACATTTCTGGCTCGCCGCTTGTCTGTTTTCTTCATCTCTTTCCATTTGACATCTGTCAGCAAGCTCAGGTATCATTTTCGAATGAATGGGGGGCAGGGAGACAGGCTGGGTGCTATACTGGGACCCCTTTAGTTCTAGGTTGGACGCGATATGCAATGGTGTTCCACAGGGCAATTCAAGCAGCTCGTGAGGGGGATTTGGAGGCTTTGAGGGGCCTGTTGATGTCTGGACATCTCAGCCCTGACATCACAGATGCCCAGGAGTCTTTGCCTACCCACCATGCTGCCCGCTGTGGGCAGTTGGACTGCCTGAAGTTTCTGGTGACAGAGGCTCGTTTTCCATGCCATACCCGTAACAGGAACGGAGCCACGGCTGCCCACGATGCTGCTGCCACTGGGCATGTGCGGGAGCTGCAGTGGCTGCTAACACAAGGGAAGTGTGAGATGGAGGTGAGCACCGCTGATACATGGAGTGAAACTCGTTTGACAGCTGAATTGATTGTCCACTTTAAGACAGTGAAGTCATGTTGTTGTTGTCCTTTGCTGTCAACTGCATGGTTGTGTGTGATAAATGTGCAATCTGCAGACACTTTTATTAACATTACTGACAACATCAAGCACATGAGAACACCAAAGGTCGTTATGTTGAATTACTGGCCAATCATGTGCCACTAATGCTACGTCCTTCTTCATTCGCACTGACAGGATTGTGACGGTGAAGGAGCCACGGCTCTGCACTTGGCTTGCCGGTTTGGGCATGTGGAGGCCATGCAGTGGCTCCTGTCTGAAGGAGGCGACACGGAGGCCGAGACCCGTTGTGGAGCTCGTCCTGTTCATTATGCTGCAGCAAATGGAGACCTCACGTCTCTCAAACTGCTCATGGCCACTTCTCCACGGTGACTTACACACACACACCAGCAAAACAGCTGTCTGATTCACACGCTTTAGGCACAGTATGTTTTGGATGTAGGCTTGAATTCGTCTAGCTCCGATTTCTATTGCATTTCAGTAATAATCAGGCCAAATGTCCTGCTAATATACATTTAATGGAATTGTTTGATTTGTTATTTCAAATATGATTAAAGTAATAGCAATAATAATAATAATTTATTTATTTATTTTAGAAAATGAAAAGGAAAACACATTTGAGCAGCACCTTACATTACATCACATTCTCATTCTTCATCTGGGAATTCGACCCATGATCTTTCATGTTCCAAACATCAACTTAAAAAAAATAACAACATCTTAAAAACTGTTGTTCAATTAAAAACATCAACCCTAAAAAAATTCAGAATGGTTGAATCCATCCTTCATGGTGCTGGATGATGTCACACTATTATTTACTCCCCATTAGAGATAGTGTGACGCCTGCATGAGTCATAGCTGCGCGTGCAGTGTCACATTGCCATTCTTGGGAGCTGCTCGTCAGGGATGCTGAGGAAAGGTCATCTGACAGACCCACCATCTGGACCCGGACTTCTATTATACATGAGGAGCCTCTTACATGCCACATGGTTTTTCTCCTGCGGTTTTACCCCTGCGAAGCCGCAAACTCCCTGATGCAGTAGTTTTACCTTGCCATAGAATTTGTACATACATATCCATTTCTTATTCAAATACGGTTTTATCATCAGCACTTTGTCTTGTTCTATGAACGTTTAACAGTTTTCTGTGTATTCCTGACAAGAAGTGACAGAGAGAAAAAGAGAGTTTTGGGATTGTAAAAAACATCCTGCTTCTTTATTGTTGTTGCAAAACAACATATTGAAGCCGAGTTTTAATTAGACCAAAGACCAAGTGTGCAAACGTTGACAATTTACACTCATTAACCAAAAAGAAACAAATGTTGACCAAATCTACACCTAACAGCTGCGTTTTATGGAGGTTGAAATTAATCCCAAATTGTGCATGGGTTTCCTCCAGGTCTTCGGTTTCCTCCCACAGTCCAAAAACATGCTAGAAAATTGTAGTTATGAATATTGTCCACTAGGTGTGAGTGAGAGTGTGAACGTGTCTGTGTGACCCACTCTGTGATTGTTTGGCCACAAATCCAGGGTGTGTCCCGCCTCAGGCTCATATTTGCAGAGTTCCCAAAAATGCTACTGTACTGTTGTACAATCTTTGTGTGCAATTTGTAAATATTATTTTTTGTTCTGTGTGTGCATGTGTGTCAAGTCCTGAATACTTAAAAACGTAAAAGTGCAGATACATTGCTGTAAAAATGACTTCATTACAAGTTACAAGTCCAAGTCAAGACTAACAATGCCAAGAAGACTTGAGTAAAAGTATAAAGTTAAAAGAACTTAAGTACAGAATTTAGTCTCAGAAACACCAGGAAAAGTGAAAAATAAGAAACTGTTTATTTATGAAATTATATTTCCTCATTTAGCGAAATTTAACACCTCAATGTTTCAGAATTGCAGAAAAAATAGATTAAAAAAGAACAAGAAGTCAGTCTGAGTCTAACTCAAATCTGCAAAAAAGTGCAATCGCTAATTTATGTTCACGTGATTTAGCTCATAAATAGATGCTGTCTTGTCGCACACAATCACAATGTAACAGGTAACGGTAAGTGCCCATTCAAATGTAGTGGAGTAAAGAGAACAGTTACTAAATCAAAAATGTAGTAAGTGAGTAAAAGTTGCTCATATTTTTTGTTACTCAACACAAGTACAAAGTAACCAAATCCTATGGTCAGTATTAAATAGTAAATAATTAATTTAAAAATTAAAAATTAAGGTTAAAAAATTAAAGCTCAGTGCAACTGATAGGCGAGGAGAGGAGAGGGTCTCACCATTGCTGATGCCTCTGTTACAATCCCGCAGGTGTGTGGACTGCCAGACAGGAACCGGGGCAACACCGCTGTATCTGGCCGGCCAGGAAGGTCATCTGCATGTGGTGGAATACCTTGTGAAAGACTGTGGGGCAAACGTCCACTTGCAGGCCAAAGATGGCATGACTGTGCTGCATGCGGCTGCTCACATGGGACATCATGCCCTGGTGGTTTGGCTGGTGGGATATGGTCGGTAGAACAATGGTTTAACTATGCCATAAATCAACTTAACTTGTACTGTTAGGTGTCTTTCACAGACCTGGATCTGTCCTGTCAGGATAAGGATGGAGCCACAGCTCTGCACTTTGCCGCCAGTGAGGGCCACCACCGCATCCTGGAGCGTCTGTTACTGATGGGAACAAAGATCCTGAGAGACAACTGGGGTGGCACTGCACTGCATGACGCAGCAGAAAACGGAGAGCTGGAGGTGTTTTGATGGCTGTTTTCCGCTTTAAGTAGTGTTTGAAATGTCTCTGACTGGCAGGTTTAATCTCAGTGCTGCAGAGTCCTGCTGGAAAACGCCCTCAGTCCAATGCTGAGGGATTCTGATGGTTTTACTGCAGCCGATCTGGCAGAGTACAACGGCCACCGGGACTGTGCCAACTTCCTCCGTGCCAGTGCTCATGTAAGATGACTAATATCTGCACACGTGTATGTACACTCTCACACATTGATATAACAGATTCACGCATTCACCTCGAGTCCTAAAATGGTCGTGATATGACATTTTTGCCGGTTTTGCTGCCCTCTTGTGGTTGTCCTGCACTTTTCAGCTCAACTTTACTTGAAACTTGCATTTGCACACTGATAAGTAACGTAATTAAACAATTGACAATTAATATACAATGGAAGCCTGTTTCCCTTCCATAAGAATCCACTTACTGTAAAAGAAAACATGGTTTCTCTTGAGGTTTACAATTGTTAATGTAGGAACTATATGTTTCATCATCCAAGGCTTAACACCAATACAATACAAATTTGAAGAAAATCCGATACAATCCAGAACCCAAACAAATTGCGTTAAACACAAAAGGTCAGACGTGTTAAAAAAACTCAGCTCAGCTTCCTGTCACACTCATACCAAATGGAATTTGATATGTCGATGTTTCAGTAATGAAGTGGAAATGGTGCAGGCTCTCTCCGTTGTTTTGTGTATGATAACTGTGAGACATTAGTCTGACACCGGCTAATTACTAGGCCACTTACTGGAGCGCGGTGAGTTTAGTGCATGAGGAGCGTGTCAGCTATCACTTACTGTTCCCCAGCTCCAGGGGCGAGGAGCACGTTACAGGATCCAGCGGCTCTGGTGTCAGTGGGTTTGTCAGAGGACATTTCACTCGTGTTCTGTTTAGAGTCACAAACGCTTAATCAATCCATCCCCACACGGCCTAGCGAGATGGGTTGTTATCACCCGTTTCGGCACTGATGCTTCTCCCGGATAGAGTTCTGAGAAAGAACAAACTGAACCTGCCTCCAGAATGTCAAATGATGAAAGTTTTCACATTTTTATTATAAATAATTTTGTTAATAATAATTCATATTAACATGTAATATCATTGTGTTATACAGTACTTTATTATAAAGCATATAAATGTTCATATTAAATTGTTGTTTTAATGTGAGATATTGCTCACATGTGCACATTGCATTTTATTTTTGTCAATGTAATTTTGATTTGTCATTTGACAAATTTCACATTACCTTTATTTCAGATAACCTTGAAAAAAATACATTACTGGATAAATTGATATAAACTAATTAATGGAATATTTTTTATATATTAAATGATTTAATTATCTTAGATTATAGGTAATAGGCGTCATGGTGGCGTAGTGGGTAGCGCTGTTTCTTTGTTGCAAGGAGGTTCCAGTTCAAGGTCCGGTCAGGCACTTTTTTTTATGTTGAATTTGCATGTTCTCACTGTCCCTACATGGGTTTCCTCTGGGTCTCTTGTTTACTTCCAAGGTCCAAAAACAAATGTTTAGAACAATGGTTGCAAAAATAATTTTCCATCTATTCACAGTGTGTCCCGCCTTCAAACCAAGAGTTTCTGGGATTGGCTCCAGCTCCCCTGACTCAAAAATACAAAAGCGTAAACAATAATGGATAGATACAATGTTTTTTTTTTTTTTTTTTACTATTTTCACATTATATAATAGTTTTAAATGTATATTCAGTATTATGTTTGATAAGAAAATGTTGTTTTTGATTTAATGAGTATACATTGAATTTTATCATTTTATGTTATTATCTGCATATATGTGCATATACCGTGTGTGTGTGTGTGTGGGGGGGGGTGTATATGTGTGTATGTTATGTATTTTATTATTAATGTTTCACTTTAAGACATGCCTGTGAGATGTGAAAGTTAAAAGCAGTTAATTTTTCATGGAGACAAATCAGTTATGTTTGGTTATTAATATGATCTGAATGAACGGCTCCGTGTCCGGTTGAACATGTGGCGAGGAACGTGTGGACACAGCTGTTGAATTATTCAAACTTTACTATGAAGACCTCCTGTCTGAGCTGAGGAGTTTCTACTGTACTGATCCTGTCTGCTTGTGAGGAGCTTTCGTTTAATCTTACATTAGATGATGTGATCAGACTGAGCCGGGAAAGTTTCAGACTGTAAGTTGCTTTACATAATTTTCATTACAACAGCGTTTTGCGCCAAAAAATGTTGAATGAATTTGTTGTTATGACATTCTGCTTTTATAATATGTAGCACAGGTTTGTGATTTATACGTTAAATCTCTTACATAGTGTATGTACAGTAAAGAAGATTTTCAAAAAATTGTGCTGACATTATTGATCGGTGAAGAAATTTCTGTGAAACTATTGGATGTAAATTCATGAATCAAGCAGCATTAAAGAAAAAGACATATACATACAACATGTACAATGTATATATCGGATAAAGAAGTTATTGCACATTATGTTTTTGCTAATATGTATTAGTAATGCAAAGGTATTCTGATTGTGTGACCCACAAAAAACAAAACAATCTAAATACAAAAAAAAAATGTGAAAATTAAGGGTTATAATCTGTGTTCTAGCACTATGCTTTGATTAATACATGTATTTCAGATAAATTTGTCACAGTGTGCTATGTGAGTAAACTGTTGAATTATTAATATCTAAATATAATCGGATTATGTCTTTAGGTGAAATAAGAATAAATGACACATTTGAAGGTTTAATGTTGTTTGAATGAGACGCTATAAGAGAAGTCAATCACTGCAATTGCAGGTATGGGACATCTGAACCATCCTATCAGATGACTGATCTCCATAGGCAGTTTCCTCTTTGTTAACTAACTGGGAGGTCGGCGAATCTAAAGAGCTTCTGTTTCACTTGTCTCATGGGTTTGTTCACTTCCCCTGCGGTTTTTAATGAACAAATGTGTAACGTTCATTCAGACCTTTGTCTCTGAAGAAACTCTGGTAACAAACTTTGTGTGACTAGCCCCTAACTTACTTTGTTGCAGCATTCTGAAGACCGTTGCTCTCCAGACGTTGTTGTGATTGAAGAAGAAAGGACCTTGTTCAACAGCACGGACACTAGCCACAGTTACAGGATGGAGAGCATCAAGGTGATTTACGAACTTAATTAATAATACCTGAATTAGAGAACATTAATGGTTTTGAGTGGTCTGCTGTTCCTAGCAGCCAGTGAATGAAGTTCCTCCCCGACCTCGTCTCTCTGCTCCATGCCTGGACACCTCAGCTCTTACCTCAGATTCAAAGAGAATCGGAGCTGGAACTCTTCAGCACATGCAGGTGGCCTCTACAGGTGAGACGCAGAATCAAAAGATTTTACACCTAATACTGTACTGTACTATGCTTTGATTTGATGTACTATGCTTTGAACACAACTGTATGTGTTGCAGTTGTGACATCATTCAACATGAGGAAAACCCTTGAGGAAGAAGAGGCACTTTTATCTCACAACTCCATGAAATCATGGAGGCAAGCAGGAATCACAGCAGTCTTCACTGGACAAACAGGAAATGTACCTGCTACTTTAATCATGTTCATTGAATCTAAATGCTGTATTAAATTACCTTTCGTATTGTAGAAAACGACTAGGGGGGAAAACAAATGTTCTAATAACTGAATTTATTAGGTTCATTGTTTTGGAATGTGTATGAACCAACTCTAAAATGAATGATTAAATCCATTTAATATGCTGCTTTTAATGTTTGTTTCTTTTTAAAGAAAGGAGAAAATGAGATGGTTCCACTTGCAGAATTGGAGGCAAAGCTTGCTGACATTGATTCTCTGATTCCGACTCATGACGAGAATGGAAGACCCATTGCTGAATGGAAGAGACAGGTTATGGTCCGCAAGCTGCAGGCCCGACTGCAGGATGAAGACAACCACAGCATAAGAGTAAACCATTTGTATTTTCTAACGTGTTATGGGTCAGAATAATGATAAAATAACAAATAACTAAGAATAACAAATAACTATTGTTGCTCATAGGACAATGTTGACAAACCCATGGAAGATGAAGGTTGGAGGTATTCCCAAGTTCACAATGTTATTTTGGGGCCTTTTGGTGAGTTGCTTACCGAAGATGATCTGGTCTACCTGGAGGGACAGATCGAGAACATATCACTTCGGAAAAGATGCCAGGCCTATGAATTAGAGCTCACCCGGCTGGCAGAGGAGCTTCGGACCATTCTTCCAGGACCCATTGTTAACATCACAGTCAATACCCAGTGCCAGTTGCACCCAAACATGGAAGATTCGCTGCCTCTACCCGTGTGGTATGACCGCATTTCAAACATTGTGAAGAGCATGTCTCTTCTCTTGACAAATCTCACAGAAACAAGTGAGAATGGAATCTCCAAGATTCCCAACACAGACCTCGCTTCAGTCTTTACCTACCAGCCAGAGAAACAAACATCTATCAGAGGGCGAAGACAAAAGGTAGAACTGGAGATCCAACAATCAGGGGTTTCCGTAAGAGATTTGAGGTCAAACTTTGAAGGTCAGATAGGAAGCATGTACCCATTTTCGGGGGTTTTAAACAACTCGGCACATTTAGACACAAGGCAGCAGAAGATGTCTACACCAACTTGCACTAACCAGCCAACAAAAAACATTGATCTAAACCATGCCAACAGTGGCATAAAATACACACCAGTACCTGGCAAAGAAGCTCCCAAAGTGATTGAGACCACCAGCCTGCGCAAGGAGCGCATTGTTGTGCTTTTTTTAAGTCACTGGAAAAAGTCTGCCTATGCCATATCGATGAGAGCCAAAATGAAGCAAGAACTTGGCACTCTGGCTGATGAACGACTAACCTCTTCTGTCTCCAAGCCAGAAACCAGATCGCTATATCATCTCTACAGGCAAAGGACTGCAATCGACAAGATGATAGGCAACTGGAAACGCATCGCTTCAGGCGTCCCTTCCCGTCAGATTCGGAGCCTTCAAAAGAAGCGTGTAACCTACTCACCCGAGCAGTTCCTTCCACGTGTGGACGGCGCCCCTGTTGCTTATGACAGCCTGTCTCTGGATCTTTTTATGCTTGGATATTTTCACATTCTAGAGCAGGACCTTTCTGCCGAAGAGAGAAAGATGAGACACCTCTTATGCTTTGAGGTTTTCGACCATGTGGGTAGGTTTTCCTGGGAAATTGTACGGGAATTCCACCACGCTGTCCTCAAGGACATTGAGACTGGGAGACGTGAGTGGAGGGATGGTTTTGAAGACATAAAATCAACATTTTTTGGCAAAAGAGACAGTGGCTTTTCTAACATGCCTGTGAAGGATTCAAGCTCAGAGGTGTTGGTTGTACCGACGGTTGTAATCAGGAATGAAGATAGAGAACATCCCAGCAGAGACGGAAGTAACGACCTGTTAACGTTCAGTAACGATGAAATTTGCAAATACATTGATCGTAGTTTCACTTTCTGGAAAGAGAAAGAAGCAGAGTTGTTTGACTTTTGAATGCTTTCTGGATTAGATTCTATTTCAATATGAATTAAGATATTTTATAAGCAGGAAATAATGTTCTTTTATATAAATAAACACTTCTACAAATCTGACTTTATGATAAATGTCTTGTTTTGCTTTCTTTAAGTCTAACACATTGCTACACATTTATGGTCATGGATAATGATGGAATATTATGATTGTGTGCCCAGCAGGGTTGTTCAGCAAACCCTGAGCGCCTGATAAAACATGCATAAGTCAAAGTGCACTCATTATATTGCAATGCCGACAAGCCAAAGTCTGAGCTCTGAAAAACATGAACACAACAAATTAATTTAGAATATTGCATTAAGTAACAAATCACTTAAAAAACAACTCAAAAAAGAAGCACAGAAATCCTTAGCAAGTAGGAAAGCATACTTTTCAGTTTTACCATAATAACAACAACAACAACAACAATAAAAATAATAATAATAATAATGGATTTAAGTTATTAGGCGCTATTCAAAACCTATAGGTAGCCTTACATAACAGAACAAACGCACACACACCAATTGTATTGCCTCCTCGTTTATTTCTCACAATCCCGCAAAGGGATTATAGTCTGTTTGAAAGGGGTTTAGACAATCAGATAATACTGTATTAGAATATCTGTCAACTGAAGACGCCTTCAGACTCCTCAGAAGGTCAAATTTAGAGAAAAAATTTCAAGAGTTTGTGTTGAGAATCAATGTGACAAATCTTGACGGACTGGTTTCTAAAAAATATTTGCAGACATCGCACAAAGAAAAATTTTAATTAAAAATTATTGATGTTCCATTTTAATTCTCACAATCCGCATATACTAATTTTCAATATCATTATATTCTTAATATATTATGTTAAGACAATATCTCTTAACGCAAATTTGTGCCTCTTTATTGGGGCAAAATGGTCGTTAATATATGGTATTAAAGCAGGTATATACGTACGTCTCGACACCTCACTTACATAAACGCATTAAGAAAACATAAAGCTCAAGCAGAAATACTGTGAGTGCAATAGATCAGATAAAGTACTCCTTAAAAAAAATCCCAAATATCTGAACGTTACAACGCAAAGGGCAATTGTGGAAGAACCGTCACTAGGGCCTGCGGCTTCGAGCGAGCGGAGAGTTTACGAGCTGCGTTTCCGTAAACAGACAGTGATATCAGACGGGCGTAACACCGCTTCTGCGCATGCGCACACTTCGGCAGCCCTGGCACTGAGGAGCAGCAGTACTGCAATATCCATCGATTCGCGACCGAAGATTATCCCTCTGCGTTCTTGCTAGACCGGTGCCACCTGTACATATCAATCCATAACAACCCTGTCATAAAAGCAACCATGTCGATGGGAAGTGACTTTGGGAACCCTTTACGGAAATTTAAACTTGTTTTTTTAGGAGAGCAAAGCGGTAAGTTTCGGGCTCAGCCGCGACCGGGTTTTACACGAACCCGTCCGCTTTCTCCACACACGCATGAAGTGCATTCGCCTGCTTCGGGTCGTGTTCGAAAAGCCAGCCTGTGTTTGGTGTTGTAATGGTGCACTCGCGTCTCGCCATTTCCTGTCAAACTGGTCGGTTGCGCGAGTTTAAATTTTTAATCAGTCATTAAAATGTATAACCGCCCAGCGTCACTATCTGTAGATCGAAAGCAGCTTATTTGTTGTGTTGGTGACAGACGATCAGTTTGTATTTTCCATTTAAAGCACAACACTCAACGTCATGGCCATGTCGCTTATTACTATTATTATTATTATTATAGTGCGCATAATATCCAAAACAAAGCATAATTTGCATTAATCCGATGTAAAGAGGGAATTACAGGTATGTGTCTACGCATCATCCTTGAAGGTCCACTGATCTGGTTTGTCTTGAAACAGAAAGGCGCAGAGGCTTTGCGTTTCCCGTGTGTCTACTGGAGACACACCCAGTCAGTGTCTGAAGGATTCTCCAGCAGAGCAGAAACACACACAAAAAGCCTGTGCATCATTTCAGCTCTAGCAATGTCTTACTGGATCCTGGGAAAAGATATTGAGGGTTAATCATTTGCGAGATTATGGTCAGATCATTGTCACCGTCTGTTAGTGAAGACGTAATAGGAGAGACGTTTGACACCGCGTTCACCATCCGTGGCTGGACACAGATTTGGGGACGAACAATCATTTCTGAATCAAAGCTGGGGAAAGTTCACGTATGCTGGAGGGTCTTTAAGAATCGAGGGTGCACTTCTTGTGGAATGTAATGTCATGCACTCCTTGGTCGCGGTTACAGCGTTTGATCTGTTCATTGTTCGGGGATCTTATAGATAATACAGATAGACAGTCTGCGAGTCTGTAAAAAGTCGTACTAAATCACCACATTGACAAAACAAATATAAATCAAGCCGAGGGCTCTGCAGTGTGTTATATAAATGGTCATTTATTTGGTAACATCATATTGTCCATGCCTACTCAGTTGAAGCCTGTGGGTTGTATAAGACTCCGTATTAATTTTTATACCATATTATGAAGATTAATGACTAGCCCTTATTAATAAATCACCCTGTTCCTAACCCGTGCTGTTTCTTTTGTGGAGCACAAAAGGGAAGGATGGCAGATAGTCAAGCACTTTCACACAATCCTTGTTATGCAATGAAAGTTAATGTTGATCATCAAAGTTAATGTTGATTTTAGCTGGCATATGCGTCTGGAACCACAAGACTTTGTCTGGTGGATGAAATCATCTTTTAACCGATCAAAGATCATTGATGTTCTGCTCTCCATGGTCCTGAAGCAGCCGGGCTGATTGGGATGATACTCAAAGATGTCAACAGAACATCCCTCGTCAATTCAGTCGAGATGCATGATAAGTGCAACCATTAAGGCTAGTTAAACTCATGGATGCTGTGCAGGTTGATGAATTTAAGTGTCCAAGCTTAGCTGTGAAAATCAGGTCAGACTGGGCTGCAAAGAGCAGCCCTCTAGTGTATGAGATGTTTACTCAGGAATTTTGCCAGTCTCGTAGCTGCCTTTTTTCGTGATTGATGTCATTTTGGCTCTAAATGACAGTGAAGTCCACAAATGCAGTTTTCTGTGCAATCCCTCAAGAAATATACTGTCATTTTGAAAGACGGCTGTTAAGGCAGCTCAGCATGAGAGGCTAGGTTGCATGAAACGTATCAAGACGAGCCATTAATCAGCAGTCGTCTTCAGTGATGGGGGGTTTTTAACAGTGTGTTTTTGCTTGTTCTGCAGTTGGGAAAACGTCACTCATCACAAGGTTCATGTATGACAGTTTTGACAACACTTATCAGGTATCTAAAAAGAATTATTTTAAGCAAATCAAAGAAATCGCAAAAGTTTAAATATTATTAAATTATTGCGTGCATGTTTGAGATATTAACATGCTCTATACTTGTTCTCAGAATGTGTTATAATTGAAAAATCTTAAAAAAAAAA
>CM051493.1:27839095-27856819 GCA_028031935.1 Paedocypris micromegethes
AAAAAAAAATAATTTATTCTAAACTGCAAAAACAATTTGCAATCTCTCTGTACAAATATTTTGCTTAATAGTTTGTAAAAAAAATCTATTTCATAAAACATGAAAACAAAACACAAAATGCACAAGCCTATTATCAACTCCTTAGTACTGTATGTACTGTATTTCAAATAGACTTGCTGTTTTTTATCTCACTTTAACATTCTGTTTTGTATTTTGTTTTATTATTATTGCAGGCTACTATTGGGATCGACTTTCTATCTAAAACCATGTATTTGGAGGACCGAACTGTGAGAATATAAAGCTCAAAAATAAATCCCAACATATGTATTCAGACAAGCTAAAATCTAAATGTTCTGTGTGTTTGTGAAGGTGAGGTTACAGCTATGGGACACAGCGGGACAGGAACGCTTTAGGAGCCTGATTCCAAGCTACATACGAGACTCCACAGTGGCAGTGGTTGTGTATGATATCACAAGTAAGCCGCACACAGGATTGTAACTGCTTTGAACTGTTTAAAAGCACAAATGATGTAACCTTTTAACATGACATTTTCTCCTTTTCCCACAGATATCAATTCATTTCAGCTAACCTCTAAATGGATTGATGATGTTAGAACGGAGAGGGGAAGTGATGTCATCATCATGCTGGTCGGCAATAAAACAGACTTGGAGGAAAAAAGGTGGAGCTTTTGTTTCTTCCATCATTAATATCGCAGAGATGCTCAAACCTCTCAAAACTGCATGTGACAGTTGAAGTCCCTAATTTTTATGTATTTAAGTGAAATTTCCTTGGTATATTGCAATCTTGATAAGGGACTTCGTGGGCCTTGTGGTTTTAGTTTGAGCACCTCTGGTAGTATAACGTGTGCATATTGTTTTAATTAAAGATGTTTTAAAAAATTGATTTGCTACTATAGGCAGATCACTATAGAGGAGGGAGAGCAGAAGGCCAAAGAGCTGAATGTGATGTTCATTGAGACAAGTGCAAAGAACGGCAGCAATGTTAAACAGGTGAGTGTTACGGCACTAAAATTAATACATTTTATACAATTTCAACAGCTTAATGCCACGTTATGTTATGTCAACAATGTACATGATTTGAACTACTGCTGGGCTCTAGATGCCAGGATTTAAAAACTAAAACATTTATGTCATAAAAAAATAACATTTCTTGACAAAACAGAATCGAGAACAAGCTAAATACAATGTATCCCGTTAGCCTTTTTCTAAAACAGCCAAAACAAAATGAGTCCTTAAGGAATCTGTTGAGGAAACGGTAACATGAAAAACAGAACCAACATTCAGTGTGCCAGTAGCTTTGTTGAGCAGGGATGAGGTGAGAAACCAAATCACAAAGCATAAATGGCTAAAAGAGAACTTAGCAAGACGAGACGAGAATCCCAGATTCATAAAAACACCATCTGACACAGAACAACAAACAGAAAGAGATTATAAAAGGCAGTGAAAATCCACAGTGAAAAGCCGGTGACAATCCACAGATTAAGAAAACTACAAGTGGACTGCCTGAAAGCAAACCATGGCAGTAGCCAATGGAACAGTAAAAAGGAGACAAACATCCAAAGCTGCAACAGTAGGAAGGCCATGAATCTGAAGGACTTGATCAACCATCAGTTAAACAAGGCATTTTGGGTAAAGAGATAAAATTGACCAATAGACCACCGTCTTTAAAGGAGGTAAGAAGAGGAAAGTTGCGACCTGCTGGGATTTTGGCCTCTTGGCCGGATTGGTTCAAGGTTCTTATAATCAGTCCAGAGCAAAAAGGGGTTGCTTAGAAGCCTCCAAACATCGATGCTACTCCCCAATTCTAACTTAACCACCAGTAGCTTCTCATTCTCTGTTGTATTTAGGCCTTGCTGGACCAAGCCAATGAGGGTAAAAGGCAAATGGATGCACTTTTCTATTCTTAGAACAATGAGAGATGATTGGACAAACTCCCAACACCAAAAAAATCCAGCCCAACAATAAACTGGAGATCTGGTTCTGTTGTAGACAGAACAAGAGGAGTCACAAACTAGACCTAAAGTTAAAAAGGCCTCCTGTGCCTTGTTTTCCAGCAGAAAACAATCTTGGAGGAAGAGAGTGCAGGCAATTCCTGAGTATCTCCTGTAATATTAAGCACATCCCTCGAACTACTGAAAAGCCTTTCATCGAGGAGTCGGGGACAGAGCACTGTGTGATGGCCTTTACTCTACCTACCTTAAAAAGGCTTTATACAGTTGAAATAATTAAGTTGTCTAAGATTAATTTTTTTTACTTAAATGGTTAAAATAAACTTTTATTTTAGAGTTTTTTGTTTTGAAAAATCACAGTATGGAAAAGTCACAGATTTTATTTCAGTTCTGCCTGTAAATTCGAATTAGCTGAGAAATAAAAAAAAAACTTTTTACAGGCTTTAGTAGACGTATAGAATAATTCACAAATATAAATGAAACCACTTTTAATGGAGTTATGGACACATTGTCATTAATTACATAATTTACTATCTTGCGTTAAAACAACAAGAAACGACTCATGAAGCTAGAACTCTACAGTAGGTGACCACTGCTTATTGTCTGGTCAATAGCAAATGGACATAATCCAATAGAGTAATTTCATCGAGCTCATGCCCTGTAACTGGAAACGGGATAAGTTACATAGAGATTTGATTTACCGTAGTCACCGATTTGTTGTCCTTTAGGGAAGTGAGCTACCAGAATGTAAAAAAGGATTTTTCAAATGATTTTTGCCTTTTTGTTCTTGATTCACAGTTGTTTCGGCGAGTGGCTGCTGCTTTACCTGGAATGGAAAGCTTGGATGATAATAACAAAGAAGGCAGTATCCTTTATTATGGCAGTTGTTTTGTGTAAATCACACCGTTACAGCATTAGTCTACACGGCAGCACTAATCTGAAGTCATGGATCTAGCTGTTTATCCAATCGATGGGAGAGCGCGTTTGGGACGCTTGAAAATGTAATACGTGAAGAAAGAGTCGATAATCAGACTGACGTATTTCCTTGACACTCAACCTTCTGCAGTGATCGACATTAAGCTGGACAAACAACCAGATCCTCCTGCTACTGAAAGCGGCTGCTCCTGTTAGTAGGAATCAGCTCGGACCTTCATTAACACTTCATGCTTGTTCTGTTGCTTCCTATGGGGTCCACGTCCAGTTGAAAATTTTGATCGAATTTTGGCTTTTTACATTTATCTGAATGGGTCTAAAATAATACTCTAGAACACCAACAAGAAAATAAATCAACAATGACAGTTCAGTTGCCAAACTAGCATCATGGGTAATTTAAAGTGACTAGCTAACAGACAAGAAGAGGCATGTGTACCGTGTTCGACCTGAAACGTTCAGAGTGGATATTGGTTGTTATGTTTTGTATTTTTGTATATTACAAAAAGCACTATATGATGCCTTCACACAGTTCGAGAATTTCCATCTAGCTTGCATGTAAGACACCATTTCAAATCCCTCACGTCTTTTGGTACAGACACATTAATGATAAAGGGGAAGAGATCCAGTTCAAATCTGTGTATACTGTGCATTCGACATGCTTAACCCAGTACCGTCTCATCCCGAGGTGTGCGTTTTCAGTGGAAAAGAACCTGTGGATTTTCTTTCAGCGTCATGTGTACACTTTAGATCAGCCTTGTGGTACTGTACTGTATATAGTATTTATCATATTACCAACATCCATCTCTTAGCCGTGCTTTGTTTATGTGAACAAAGGTTTTATTATTTTTATTCAGATGACAAGGGCTTCACTCTTTGGTTCTCAGTCTCACCTGTAGCCATACACTGGCAGTGAAGGATTATAATTTGCCGTTTAACGTTGTCTTTGCAATGAATACCTGGGGATCATTGACTCGGAAAGGGATTTTTTTAAGAGTGTTGCTCTCACGTAGAGACATGGATTCTCGTCTTTTGTTTCCTTTGTGGTTCTTATTCCAGCCTAGTAAAAAAAAAAAAACAGAAAAAACATCCTTCATCCAGCAGAAGGGAGGAATTTAAATATTTCGAGATGAGCTGGACAAACATACAAAAAAACATGTTCATGTAAAATATGCACTTTGTTCTGGGTTCCTAGAAGAACGGTATTGGAGAGCCTCGTCAGGAAGTGATGAGACGGACACATGATTGTCATATCCCTCATACAGCCCGAGTAGAAAAGCTTTCAATGCTATAAACTCTCCTCTGAGTCGACCAGCTCAACTCAGCACCAAGAAAAAGCACCGAGAGAGAATGTAGAGAACCGTAGGCCCACGGTCAGGATAGTAACTCGGCATGTGAAGGAAAAGTGAGCCGTTTCCAGAACTACGTTTGATATTTGATGTTACACTGCTGCATTGGTTCTGTTTGTTTTGAATTGTTTACATGAATGCACTGAAACACAACACAGATTGTATAGATATCGTTGAATTTGTTTAGAGTATAGTAGGTATTTATAATATATTTAATGTTGGTCTGTTTAATTTCTAGTGCCAATAATTCGAATAATTCCATGAACGGGACATGAAGAATAACTGTGATTGAGTTGTTGGTATTAGACGTGACTGTGGCTTTTCTGGCGATATGAACAGCAAGGGAGTCTGGGTAGTTTTGGCACGTGTCACTGCTCAAGACTCGTTTTCAACTCGTTTGCTTTGCCGTCATTCACTTACGTACACTAGTTGTGCCTTCTGTTATGGTGACTTCACAATGCAAAGCTTTCATTGTATGGCTACCTGAGAACACATAGTTTCTAGAAGCGGTGGTCACTGATTGGCTGGCCAGACAAAAATGGTTGTAGTCACGCCGTCCAGCCAATTCACAAAGACAAGAGTTGCTGAACAGTCTCAATTAGGGGAACGTGTGTAAGAAGAGGAAGCGATCATGCTGGTGACAGCACGTGAGGGCAATTGAATCGAAGAAAGCTGTTGTCATTGGGTTGTGTAGAGCAGTGTAGATGGCTCTTTATTCACTCTGTAAGGACATTTATGAGCATGACATCTATCTGGAAAAAAGAAATCAATAAAGTTCATGTCTTAATACCATTTTGTTGTGATGCCTTCTTCATTTGTAATAAAATTGTCAGTTGTATCAGTACATAGGTTTGCGTGTATCTATGAATATATACTGTACACTCGACGGTCAGAGAAGAATGGCCAGCCTGGTTCAATCTGATAGAAAGACAATAGTCTTTTCATGTCAAACCTTGAAGCGGATGGGCTACAGCAGCAGAAGACCACACCGGGTGCCACCCCTGTCAGCTAAGAACAGAAAACAGGCCAACTTGCACAGACTCACCAATTTTCTTGACACATTTTAGGTCCATTTTAGCCCATGTTGACCACTTGAGCATTGTTTCAAAAACGCAGCTTACCCGAGTATTGTTGATGACCATGCTCATACTTTTTTGACCATGTTGTACTGTCCTTCTGATGGATACTTCCAGTAGGATAATACACCATGTCATAAAGCACAAATCATCTCAGAACGGTTTCTTGAACTTGGCACTGTCCTCAAATGGCCTCCACAGTCATCAGATCTCAATCCAATAGAGCTCTTTTGGGATTTGGATGAACAGGAAATTTGCATCATGGATGTCAATATGGATTAAACCTGTCGGTTAGTGTGTGTATACATTTTCATTGTGTATACTGTATATATTATGTTTTTATTCAGTTACATTATTGCTGTGATAAGTAGATAACAATATAATATTTTTGAATGTTGAAATCGTTTGTAAATCCTTCTGTTAGATATATAGCATATAAGCATAACATGATCCAGGGTTCATTGACCTCAAATATAATTATTCTCACACTCTCTTTGCAAATGCTGCGTCTTTGGCCTGAGTCACTCATGGTGTGATGGAGACTTTGAATCCTCGCGGGATGAAACCCGAGTGCACTGAACAGGCAGGTGTGGATGAGTAGTTGGATCACATGCTTGAGAAGTTGTTTCTTGCCTAACTGTGGACTTTCCCATACATACCTGTAAAATAAAAACTAAATGTTGAAAAGCAATTTCTCTACCAAGACTTTGAAAACGACACATCTCAGGGGAGCCAAACATCTCATGAATAAAGGAGGTCTAGTCAGCCAGTTATTCACCAGTAAAATCCAAGTACAGCCGTCAAACCAACCAGGGTCTTCAGGTTCTAACAGTCTTCCTAGTCTTCATCTTTTGTAAGTACAGCACTGTTTTTTTTTTTACATGCAAAATGTTGCATTAATTAATTAATAATCAAAAATGGTTTAAAGATACAAAATACATTTCTAAATATTATTAATTAATGTTATTTCAAATGTTTGTAGTAATTTCTACATTTTCTCCATTTCTTTGTCACATGGATTTATAAACACAGCACTAAAATATTGATTCTGTCAGCAATTCATATAATATATATATATATATATATTCATATATATTATGATTGTTTCAGTTAATTAAAATCTGCAAACGGAATTAAACGTAAAAACAACCAGATGCCATTCAAAACGTACATGCTACAAACATTATGTTGCAAATTGTTCAAAAGTGTGCTTGAGATATGTTTGATTTGTCCCGGGACATTTTCTTGATTTGATCTTGAAGTTACTGAGGCATGTCTAGGGTGAAGAGTTGCCTGGAGACTGACCTGCACACTCAGCTGCGGGCACACAGAACTGAGATTGCCATGGCAATTCATGACCCGTTCCCTCTGCTGTTTGGCTTGGCAGATCACGACATCATCTCTGAACAAATCCTGAAGGTAAATATATTAAAGTGCTACACTGAAAAGAATTTAAATTAAAATGTAAATTAAATAATGTTTGACCTCAATGAAAAAATTAAACTTGTCATTAACCTTTCTGATTGAAACAGCAGAACACATTTTTTGTCAAAACTGAGCAACTAAACTATTTTTATTTTATGTAGTTAAAGAATTTGGAAGGTGGAAGCTTTAATTTTTATAATTTTTTTTATTTTACCGACCATTTACAAATATAGACCACTTTGTTTTATAGGTGATGCTCAGAACTATAATCAGACTATCTGTACTAATTTATCTGACTGTACTCAGTCCTGCGTTGAAATATTATATCAAATCATAAATCTTCAAGTTGAGAACTCATCCACTCCACTTATTAAGCCTCAGAAAATTGTGTAGAAAAACATAATTTTCTTAGTAATTTAAGGTGTAAAAAGTCCTAAAACTGTAAGGAAAGGACAAGTCATTACGCCTTTCATACTCAGAAAGGCCTCAACGTTTTTTTGGACCACACAGTTGCATTTAAATATATCCGGAACACCTGTCTTTAGGCATGGCTTACATACAATGCAGCAGCTTTGTGTTGGTTGCAAAAATGTAGCATTTGTGGTCCAGCGGTAGATGGAACTTGTCACCCCAGTGTTTGGGTTTAAATCCCAGTGTCCTTGAGCAAGACACTGACCAACACATACCCCCCGCCACGACACTATGACAGTTCCACATTAACAGTTCTTTCAACATTACACGTACATAACCCTGCAAATGATGCTCAATACCACAGGGAATATTCACAGTGAAAAGTTGAATGTACACAGGTGAATGTACACTGTGACAACTATCCAGCTGATGGTTGAAGTAGGAATTGCCACCTTTTAGCGGAAAAGTCAAAGACATGCAGATTGCAGGATTGTCACCACTTTCACATAGCTGTTCACTCCCCATTTGCAGGAGTCAAGGAGCTCTTGCCTCTGCAATCGAGACTGGACTGCAAAACATGCTGGTCGCATATGAGTGTTTTGGATGCCAAACGGTCTGAATCTGCCCTGGAGAGACCTCACTGGCCATTTATAGATAGATATATCTATAGAAGCTTGCCACGCCCACATGGAATAAGTTCTGGTTGCAATGGATACCCTGCCTCATGCAATTAAGAATTAATTTGGGTTTTTGTTCAACGTTGAGTGCAATGTCGACAAACCAATTAATGCTGCGGTTACTAACTGGTGGACCGCGGTCCGGATCCGGACCCAGCAGCTGTCCCACGCGGACCCAGAGCTGCGGACCAAATTTACCGTTTTGATTTCAAATCTAGCGGTCCATCTTTAATGTAACTGCCGCTGTGCGACTTAAAGTATGGATTTTAGAGTGGATTTTAGTGGACACAAGAACACTTTGACCAATTGAATGCGAGTTAACGGTTCTGGTGCAACTGAAAATCGGCAGATTAGAGAATGTTAGGGGTTGCAAAGGAATTAATAACGGTTGCAGTTAGAGTTGTTGTATTAAAAGATATCGAAAAGCAAAGAAAGAGAGACAGAGAGATACAGACAGACTATAGAAGGGTGAAAGTTGGAACTGGTGAGACAGGAAAAGGAAGAGATAAAAACAAAAAAGTCACTGGCCAAGAAGAGAAAAGTGGACAGCGAAGAGATTCCTTTCTATTCATATTATGCACTGGGAGACTAAACCAGTGTGTCTGATATGTTTGGAAACTTGCAGGGAATATAAGCCTTTAAAACTGTTCAGTTGTCGGGATGTGTTGAAATTTTTTACCCAAAACTTTTAGGTCGAGATAAAAAAAGATGTAATTTTTTTAAATACATTTTCTTTCTTTATCATTTTTTAAAAAGTCAAGCACTTTGTTTGAACATTTTTTACTCGCTGATTTTACCAGCCTTGTGTATATATACACACGTACATATATACATATACTGTACACACACACACACACACACACACACACATATATATATATGTACTGTATATTCTTCTGGACTTTCGCTTTCAAAAAAAAATAGTGGAACCAGACCTCTTTAAATCTTAGTTGAATACCCCTGCCATACAGCTTAAGTTGGAGACTTATAATATTTCTTATTTCAACAGGAGACTTTGGAGCGAAAGAAAAAGGACGGTGTCCACAAAGCAATCTACTCTCTTCTGACGTTTTTGCTGGACCAGGACGCTGCTGTTTTACAGGCCTTTTGGAGCAACCTCAGTAAACAGTACAACAAAGAATGCTACCCCAAACTGGAAGCTCTCTTTCTGAACCTCCCCAAAGGTATCAACAACATGCTTTCTATGAAACAGCTCAGTTTGACAATCCCCACGCGACAGGGCTGAAGCACGTGCAGAGATGGTCTGGAAGCCCAAGACATGAACTGCAGGTTCGCAATTCCTCGAGCAAGAAGAGAGGGATGACAGAAAAAGACCAGAGCATTCATTCTGCTCACCAGACCAAGAAAGCTCTATCAACCAGCTCTGGTATGGAACTCAGAATCAATTGCACAAACACAACACTGCGGGTTGAGCCACAGGAACCCAAATTTTACAATGATGGTAAATTAAAGACATTAAATTAAATAATAACAGACACGTTTTGACTCAGTGGCAATAATTTTGCATGCATCAATGTAGCTTGTGTCTTAAGTGCTCACTCATGGGTTTTTAGCCCATGAACAGCATTTTTGAAAATTTAAATCACTAAAACCCAAGAGTGTGCACTTAACTAAATTTAATTTTGGCATCTGGGTGCAAGAAAAATCCTGGCAAATCTAACTTGTGTGTTCTGTTCCAGGAAGCAAAAGCAAGTCTCTGAAAAAGACAGATGGGACAATGGTTTCTCACATTTCATTAGGAAACGGTAACCACATCTGAAAGGGAATTTGTGTAGGTACCTATGAGGAAATAACTGCCTGTTTTAGGAGTCCAGGCGGTTTCCACCTCAATGCAGAGAGCTGTGACCGTGTCAGCCAGCGAATGTCCCACTGGCTGTGGAACAGTAGAGGGGATTCTGATCCAGCAGGTCATTGAGTCTGGTGAGCTCAGCATACCAAATTAGAATTGACAGGCAAAGTAGAAAGCCTCCAACTAATGCCAATTAGTTCTGGTATCCTAACCCTGGAGCGAAGACTCTGGCAGCTACCCTCATTCTGTCTCCATCTCCGCAGGAGGTGCCAAAAAGTGCATCAAAGTTGGAGGAGAGTTCTATTCGTCTGGGAAACTAGATGAGATGGCAACCAGGCCACAGGAACAGACTGCACCAAGCTGTGCTCACCACCAGGGAGAGCCAAGCAGCAGAGTTATGGATGTAGGGGTCCAGGATTCATTCAGCTAACAGACTATTACTAGCACATTATTGGGCAGACATTGTAACCAAAATCTACGTAAGGAACGGGGAGCACAAGAATCAAATCATCAGCACATGCTTACAAAACCGTAACATGAGATTCCACTAGATTGGAAAATGCTAACATAAAGTGAACAAGCAGTATTAATAGAACACAGAGTTGAAGGTTTTTCTTCTTGTGGATTATGTATCTAACTCTTAAGTTAAGTAAGGGCTTACAAAAGAGGTTCATGCAGGATGAGTTGGGTGTGATAGGTTGTTCAAAATGAATAAGAGATGGTAAGAGGTTTTGGTTCTCATTTAGAGGAACTAAGTCAAGGCACTTGCTCTTGAATCTTAATTGACGGGGCGTTGAATAACCTACATAGAAGGCTGAAGCAATGCCTTAAATGCCTTTAGATAATGTTTTAAACTTGATTCAGGCAGCCAACAGGAGTCCAATGTTTGAGAAGAAGAGTATTATGGTGTATATTATTTGGAAAATCCCTGAAGACCATATATTAACCACATACACATGGTATTGCAGAACAGAGCATTATTCAGATTGGTGTGTGTGCAGATTGAGCGTAACGATGATGAGTGTGCTGTGTGTAAAGATGGTGGAGAGCTCATTTGCTGTGATGGTTGTCCTCGTGCTTTTCATCTCACATGTCTCGTGCCGCCGCTCAGTTCCATACCAAGGTGAGAAGTCTGAGATACACTCTCCTAATACCTGCTCTTTAAATAAAGCTAAACCAAACTTTCCTTTTGTTTCCTTTTTAGTGGAACATGGCGGTGTCATGTTTGTCTGAATAGCAGAGCAAAGGAGTGGACATGTTCCTCGATGCAGGTAGGTCATCGTATCAAAATCTCTCACTCACGCTGGTCGTATTATACCTTTGGTTACATTCATTGTAAAAAATTTAAAAAAAAATGAGAACTACGCTAAGTGAAGTTTAATCTGAGTTTGTCTACCCCTATTTATTACCAATTATGCTTCTGCTGCAAACATTGTAAAAGATGTGTATCACTTGTGCATGAAATGTATGGAATTCTGCAATGTATCACAAGTTCAAGTCTAATCAAGACTTTTTCGTAAAGCAATAATGCCGCAAATTAGCTGTCCAGAATCATGGATCCAGGAGCAAATAAGCAAAATTCTTAGAAAATACTGCTTAGAAATGTAAAAAATCTTAGAAATGTTCATTAATGCAACCAACTGACTGTGATGAGGGCTAGGGGGAAAAAACAAGAACATTTTACTAATAATATAATTATAAAAAATAAATGGTTATAGAAAATAGCTGTAAATAATTTACCATGACAATATATAAATACATAATTAAAGAAATATACAAATATACATTTATTTACATGTCAACAAAGTTGTTCTGTCAAAACTAAAAACCGAATTTTACAGTGTAAAAGTGTGCAATTCTACTAGTACCTACTGTATGGGATTATACATTGGTTTTCTGTGATTTCTCCTTTTTTATTTCTAGCAAGCTATTCACCCTCCATTGACAGAATCCAGCACCAACTCGGTGGACTTCTCTTTCTTCTCGACCCTGACGTCCACTTCCCAGGGCATGGTCAATGGAATTCAGCCCTCGAGCCTTCCGGTTACCCAACCTTCCTTCACTCCGCAAAATTGTACTGTACATCGGAGAACATTGAGTGTATTACTGTGTGTTGTTACCTGTCAGTCTTCAGATGGTGAGATGGTGGGTATTAGGATGGCATGTGGAATCTGCCACCTTAGCCGGGGAGAACTGATCACCTGCGTTCAGTGTCTGCAGTGCTTCCATCCCTTCTGCAATTTCCCCAAGTAGGATCTTCTCTATCAGTGTACAGATCTCCATCCAGCCATACACACTTATTGAAAGCTGATCCCTCATATCTGTCTTTCTATATTGTCGCCTTTAGTGGAAAGACTAAGTGTAGAACCTGCTCTAAATTTTGGAGTCCAGAAAATGACTTAACACTGAGAAGTCATGATCAGGTAACCAATGTACAAACATTACACTTCACACACATCTCTGACTACACACGGCTGACTTCAGTTTCATTCCCAAAGGTCAACCAGCTGGTGAGCGATCAGGCCTTAATCCCGTCAGATCAGCTCAACAAAGATGAGATTGACTCAGTGATGGGAGAGGTGATGTCACACTTCTTGACAACTCAGAAATAAGTGAAGCATCTGGATGACATTCTGTTTCTCTGGATGAATGCAGGGCACCATCGATGGAATTCTACACTGGGCTTTCCACAACATTTCTCGACCACTTTCTGAGACTCAAGGCTATTTCCACTGAATCCAATTTTCTGGCAAATGACATTTTTCCAAATAATGTGCTTGGTTTAAATTACAGAACACACAAATAAAGATGATTAAATTACAGTTTTTTATGTTAGTACTGATTTCTTATACCATAAAGTACAGTATATATACACATATATATAGCATATATACAGTAAATATAAGTACAGCATATATACACACATACAGTATATAGTGTACGTGGAAAATTGAATCAAAATGTTTTTACAAACTGTTTTGTAGTCACCATATTAAATTAAATTATAAATTCGTTGATTTAAATGATAAAATAAAGTGAACATGAAGTTATTAAAAATATGATTTTGCCAGACAAATTGTAATTTAGTTTAAAACATATTCATATTTCATTACACACACCGGCAGGTAATTTGACTCGCAATGCTGGTATTCGTCGGAAGAAAGCGACAATTGCAAAGATATAAACTCGTGAAGAACATGGAAATTCCTCACAAGATGACCTCAAACTTGGGTCTAAAACTGCTCCTTCCCCTGCCCTCATATAAATAATCACAACTGACTATAATAATGTAAAACAAGTTTCTCGTTGGCTTCAAGAGAAGCTGGTGACCTGTATAATAACAAAAACCCGTATTTTAATTGTTCCTTTTCCCCGTGTGCGAGTCTGATCGCCCCATTGTGGGCCCTCGATTCTCCTAAAAATGGTTTTGACACATCCCATGGAATGCATGGTCCGGAGCCAACGCTGTCAGTTTTTCTCTACAGCCTCCACGGGAGACAAAAGAGAGTGAGGAAAGGGAGAGAGCACTTGGAATGTTAATGATATCCATGTGGAACTCTTGGAAATGCAGAATTCTTGTGTCAAAATATAATGAATGTCCATGAAGAGCATAGCTTCTTGTTTGCTTTCACTGGACTTTGGACAAAAACACCGAAGTGACCCATGCAACAGGAATTGATCAAAAGTCTTGTGCTATCAATGATTTATTTTACCTTGGCCTTAGAAATGTGTGAATGCTTGCGCTCAGGCAGATGGTGTTGTGACAGGCTAGGGGCCAACATTTTTGGAATGGCGCAAGGTTGCTATGGATTCCTGTTTTTTAAGACCCAACAAATAAGAACGGGGAATGTATTATGGCGGACGCTAAATCTTAGTAGAGCATGAAAGGAAATGTTTTTGTAATGAAAAACATTTGGCACTAATGAAAGTGCAGAAAACATTAGGCTGGATGTGTGTTCCCTCCTGCAGGGCAGTTTAATGTTTTGGGTGTCCTGGCAAATTTTTGGAAAAAGTATAAAAAACGCAGTAATCTCTGCTAGCACAAACAGAGATGCACCGACTTACATTGATAACCTGAATTCTAACATTGTATTGAGGTTTTCTGCTCATTAATTCCAAATAATAAGTCTTCATTCTGCAGCTCAGAATATTTTATTTAAAAAAACCTTATCTTTTGTTTGATCTGGTACATTCCACAGTGGAAGTGTCCTTTGCAACTAAGAATTCTTTATCATAGCGCTACCATGTAGGGAGGTGAGGTTATATTTTGGTGAAGACTTCGTTTATTTTATATGAGCCATTAATTTTACTGTTATAGGTATACATACATTACATAAGAGTATGTTAATCATTTGTACTTTTTTACTTTTTTTTTTTTTTACTTTGGTGGCACTTTTTTGGAACGGCATGCTGGAGTAGGAACAATTATCCGGCAAACAGGCACAGATTAGAGGTGCTTTTCAGAAAGGCCAGTTTTGGTTCTGGGAATTTCCCTGGAGACTGCACAAGAGGCAGGAAATAGTAAAGTGGTAGTGAAGCTATCATCACTGTTGAAGAACGACTCTCGTCCCATTTATAGCACAGTTTCATATCTGAGCAGCTCCTTCAGTGGCTTTCAACTAGAGCAGAGGTGTAAGAGTACCTGAAAACCGTACTAGAGTAAAAGTACGGATACCTTACTGTAAGAATGACTCCATTACTAGTCAAAAGTCACCAATTCTAAGAAGACTTGAGTAAAGGTCGTAAAGTATCCAATTTTAAAAGATCTTGAGTATTTTTCTCGTACTAAATTTAGGCTAAAAAACAACAAAAAATGTGAAAACAAAAAACTCTTTATTGATGAGATTTTATTTCCTAATACAGAAATGAGATTTAACACCTCAATGTTTCAATATAACGGAACGAAATAGATTTAAAATAATCTATTTAGTTGATTTAGCTCATAAATAGCACCCTGCAGATGGCGATATCACCTCGCACGCCCAATAAATAACCCCGGTAGAAAAAGATGTGGCTTATCATGCATAATCAAAATGTAACAAGTAACGGTAAGTGTTCATTCAAATGTAATGGAGTAAAAAGTACATATACCGTATTTTCTGGACTATAAGCCGCACCTTTATATAAGCCGCATCCGCTCTATGAATGATTTTGAATTGTAAATGTACATGTATGTAACTAAATAGATCCTTTCCTAACCTGCATTTTAACACGGCAGCAACTTTGCTGATTAAAATGGGACAGAAAAAAAGAGAAAATAAACGATATCTACCGTATTTATCTTCATTATCAAAAAATCTGCAGAATAGCCGCACCTTTATATCGCCCGCATTGTTCAAAACCTATGATAAAAGTAGCAGCTTATTGTCCAGAAAATACGGTACTTGACCCAAAATGTAATCAACTACTAGAGAGTACAGTTGATTATATTTTTCTACTCAGTACAAGTACATAGTAGCCAAAAATACTTAAGCAAAGTAGCAAAGTCCACTACTCATGTACTTTACACCACTGAACTATTGACGCTATTACATTTTACCTGAGCCATAACTGGGGGTAGCACACCCAATATCTTAATATTTATCTTGGCAACGTTGCCGGATATTTTGAACTTGAGTCCAAACTTTTGCATTTTTAAACTTGGCTTTTTATAAACACTCCAAAGTTGGTCTCATCGCAAACTATTTCGACAAAACGCTCACAGACGGTCTCATACCCATTCCATTCATAATTCCAGCAGTGCATCACATTGCACAGTTCCTATTATTCATCCCAGCTGGAGAAGTCATTCCTGGCAGACTGAAAGTCCGGCATCATAAAAACCCATGCCCCAAATAAAAACCAAGCAGTTCACCTGCTTTAAATTACTGCGAAAGCCCGCAACCAAAATGGTTCGTTGGAATGAGAAAGTTAAGATTCATGGAAATACATAACAATAATCTCAGCATGATCTGGCTTCCATCTTATCTCTGACATATCTTGCGAAATCCTGCACAAAGGAATGTGAATGGAGCTGTAAAAGGTTAAAAGGCAATTGTTCCTCATACCTTCGGATGATTGGAACCGCAATAATGCAAAAACAAACTTTGCATTATCAGGAACTACATACTTCTCATTTTTCCACATACTTGTCATGTTTGTCTGAGATAAGCTCTGTATTCTATGTCCTAACTGCGTTTTAATTGTCATGACTTAAACAACACACACACACACAACTAGGTTATTGGTCTATTTGTGCTGTTGTTTTTCAAAGTTGGACTACCTTCTGTGGGTTTTTTTGCCTCAACAGAATTTCCCTACTATTTAGTAATTGTAGTAAAAGCACGGATGTTTTTGTATTTTTTTTGTTGTTGTTGTTTTGTTAGCCTTCTGGACTTTTCTGGGTTTCCTCTGATACGCTGTTGGTCATGCCTTTCACATTCCACTTACAAATTCCCACGCTGTTGCTCAGCATCCACACTATCGCTTTACAGGCCAGCAGCCTGTATGTTCTGCACCAACACTGCTCTGACAATAAGACCTTTATCAGAGGTGTCAAGTAACAAAGTAAAAATATTTGGTTACTTTACTTAAGTAGAATTTTGGATCATTTATACTCACCCTGAGTAATAGTTTTTTTTCACTTACTTTTTACTCATTTTTAATGCAATAATCTTTCTACTCCTCACATTTTAAAAATGTAACCCGTGACTCCTCTTTCATTTTGGTTAGTATTATTTCCGCGTTAGCATCAATCTAAGAAAAGATACAGATAAATTGCACCATCTGGTTACTGTAAACTTGACTGTGGTTGGATGAGACGTAGAAACATGTATCATTCCGACACCCTATTGGTTTGCACGTGGTCCAATGCACCTGCACTTCAGCAAGTGAAATGGTGTGTGAAATGGTGCCGGGAGGTTGGAAGCCAGAATGAGTAGATGCTTACAACGTTAAATCCTTGGCTGTATCTAGAAACATTTTTTTTAATTGTTTGTCGTAAAAACAACACTTTTATACATAATTAAATGCATTTTTTTGTAATTGTCTACGGCAACATTTTAAAACTAAAGTTGGTGGTAGAGGGGTTTGCGTGCTGATCTTAGGATGGTGTCAGGACTTAATGCCCCTGCTATGGTCACCCATGGAAAACAAAAATCCTTATGAAGATAAATACCAAGGCCAAGTCTCACTTGGGGTCTTCCCCACTCTGGAGCCAGGCCCGAGTGTCTGAGAGTGAGCGTGAGAGTGAGCGCCTGATGGCCGGGCCTGGCCCAGCCCAAACAAGCGACATGGGTTACCCCCCTAGTAGACTCACCAACTGCAGGAAGGACCATAGGGGTCGGGTGAAGGAGGAGGTGGGTGGCAGCTGACATCGGGGCCCCAGGTGGTCCGATCCTCGGCTGCATAGGTTGGCTCTAGGAACGTGGAACGTCATCACTCTGATAGGAAGCAGCCTGAGTTGGTGCGCAAGGTCGAGTGTTTCCGACTAGTTATAGATGGACTCACCTCGACGCACAGTTCTGGAACCAGTCTTCTTGACAGGGACTGAATCCTGTTCTATTCTGAAATTGGCCCTGGTGAGAGGCGCCGTTTTTAGTCGTTTCATCAAGCTTGCGGCCGCATATTTCGGACACTCCGGTGGTGAGTTGGCTCAGATGGTGGGGGAAGAAGCAGGTAGACATGGCAGGTCCAAACAATCTGAGAGGGTATACTATGAACATCTGGTAGATCCTTCCATCAGAGAGAGCTTCAACTCAAACCTTCGGCAGAGCTTCTCTCAGGTCCCAGAGGAGATGGAGGACATTGAGTCAGAATGGACTCTGTTCCGCATCTCTACTGTCGACGCTGCAAGCTGGAGCTGTGGACGCAAGGTCATTGGTGCCTGTTGTGGTGGCAATCCTCGAACTCGCTGATGGACACCAGTGGTGATGGATGTTGTCAAGCTGAAAATTGAGTCTTTACTTTGCCTTTTTGGCTTGTGAGACTCCTGAGGCAGCTGGCTTTTTGGCTTTTGGTTGTTGCTGAGGCCAGTGGCGTCACGAGGGTTGGTGTCACCCGGTGCGGTAAAGCCATGGTGTCACCCCCCCCCCCCCCC
>CM051493.1:27856843-27889775 GCA_028031935.1 Paedocypris micromegethes
AGACGATGATGATCACGTGGCCTCCTGCTCACAAGTCCTTCTTGTCGTATTGATCTACAATCGATTATGAATATTAAAACCAACCCAATTGAGGCTCGAGCTATGTCTGCTCTGTCAAATTCGCATTTTTTTCATTTTGGTGTCACCCCCTGTGATTGGTGTCACCCGGTGCGGCCCGCACCCCCCGCACCTTCCTAGCGTCGCGACTGGCTGAGGCACAGGCCCGAGCTTGAGAAGAGTTCGGCGACACCATGGAGAATGACATTGAAATTACTAAAAAAGTTCTTTTAATGGCATTTTCGTCTTTGCTTGACTTTTATGTTTATTTTTTAAGTACTTATCAAACAAGTACTTTTTCTTGAGTAATAGGAAATTGTTGACTTTTACTTCATAGAGATCTTTTTTAACTCTAGTTTCTATACTTCTACTTGAGTAATGAAAGTGATTACTTTTGACAGCACTGCTGTCTTTTGACCTTTTATAGTGTAACTGTAACGTGACAGTGAGATTTTTACAAGCTCTTTATGCTGAATTTGAAACAATGTCTGAAACAATAAAACAATACCTGCTGCTTTAATCAGTAGAAAAAAAAGATTTTTTATTTTGTTTTTAAATATACGTAATTACTCAGCTTTGTGCAATCACTGTTACATAAAAACGAACTACGGTCAATACCAGAACTACTAGTGCTTCTTTTCCATTGACGTGAAACAGGACACAAAAAACCAAGGCAAAATCACGTACTCGCTGCTTCTGCTTTTTCTAGTCAAACTAAACGGAAAACGGAAAAAGCACGGATGAATTCGCCAGGATATGTTTTGGCAACAAAAGCTTGTTTTTAAGGGGGAAAAACGTATGGATGCGGGCTGGTGTTATTCCACACATGGTGCTGGGGTTATTTTTTTCTTCTCAAACTGGCTTGTGATCATGAAGCATTTGCAAAAGTGCATTGTAAAAATATCCTGCTTGTGTGACTCTTTTTTTTTTTCTGAGAACAACACTCTCAGCTGACAGTGTCTGGCCTCAGAAAGCATTTACACTTAATTCTGTACTCTCAGTTTAGTGTTTTTACAGATAATATTTTATAACGCCGTCTAGCTTGCAGTTTTACCTTAAATGTCGCTCCAACAGACACAAACAACTATAAATTGAGTCTTTATCTTATCAGCGAGCAGTGGCCGCTAAAGATAAGGTGGTTTGTGCAGACGTGAGCACTTTTGGGATCTTGGTTGTAAACACGTCACCTCAAGCTCCACAATGCAGACATTACAAAAGCTGATACACGATCCTGCATGAAATAACTAAAAGTGTATGAACAGTAACAGAGTAGCAAAAGTGGTATTTCCAGATTACCTCACATAGCAATTGTTTTGTGAAGTTTCAGCAATGTACAGTACAGTAGTTATTAATTTTGTTACATGCATGTGTGTAGATACAGACATTAAGGTCAAAGTGGGGTCCAGAATGCTATGCTTCTTTACTAATGTGGGCTTCCATTTAAGAGATTACAATTCAGTTTTTGTTACGGCTAGAGAAAAGGGGACACTATGGGACCCCATTATGATAATGCAAGTATTTGTATATCTGCCTTTATACATGGTCAATATGGACAGATTAACTGAAGAATGTCTGATCTTTTCTTGTTTTTAGAATTTGTCCTGGTCACAAAAGAGCATTCCTGGCTCTTGGCCAAAGTAAGGAATAAACTGTTTGTTTCTAGTATCGTACAGTATTGGACTCTTTTATTACTGTATTTCAAAATACTAATAGTATTGGCCACCCACCTTAGTCCGAGATGGATTTACTACTCAGAGAATGGATGAACACCATATGACAAACAACAAGTATTCGCTCACCAATCGAAAAAAAAAAATCCCAAAATCAGTTTCAGTGTCTAAATCCCTTCCAAGGCTACGTATATAAATACATTTATGCAAAAATACCTTTTTTTCTAACATTTGTGAAAGAATGGGTTTCTTGAGGAGCTCAGTGAATTCCAGTGTGGAACTGAATGCCACATGTGCAGCAAATCATGCCATGCAATTTCCTCATTCCTAAATATTTTCCATTGCCAGCTCTTAACTGTATATAAAATAATGTGGAAATTTTTGAAAACAACAGCAAATCAGCCATGAAGTGTTAGCCACATAAGCTGACAGAGTGTAACCGTATAAGTGGATGTTGTGGCGAATACTGCAGGGTTGCCAACTGTCTTCAGCGTCAATAACTTCTGATCTCCAAATTCAGTGACTTTCAGATTAGTTAAAAAATAGTGAATAGTTAAAAAACGTTTCTTGAAATGGGTTTCGTTGTCTGAGCAGTGGGCATGTGTTCTCAGGAAGGAGTTTTGCTTCTTCATTGGAACAAGTTTTTCTTCTTCATTGGAACAACACATGGACAATATGGTACAGTAGACTCGCTTTCCAAGTGAAGGGAACTCTGAATACTTCAGCGTACCCAGACATTTTGGACAATTCCATGCCCCAAACTTCGTAGTTCCTCTCTTTCAACACAACACTTTGTGCCACAAAACAAAGCCTATAAAGACATGGCTTAGACTGGTCAGGGTGACCTTCACTGGCTTTCACCAAGTCTTGACCTCAACCCGATAAGATTCTGGATGAATAAGAGCTGGGACTGACAACCAGGCCTTCTAATCCTACAAATGCAACTATGCAACTATAGAATAGACAACACTTCCTACATACATATTTAGTCTTTACAGCCTTGCCAGAAGATTGAAGTTGAAGCCTTTATGTCTGCAAGAATTAGAATTCTGATTGAATCCCATGTATTAGCAATGCGAATTCATCTTCAGATTTCAAGTTTGTAAGCAACACAGCGCGTCGGACAGGGTACTTGCAGTATATAGTATAGCATATAGTTTGTGTGGTATATTTTGTAGAAAATCATTTTCTAAATAAGATGTAAAATGAAAAACTGCAGAAGTGTAAGTGAAAGAAGCTAATTAAGGTTGCAAAACCCTACAAAACAAGATGAACGTTTCAAGTTTAGTCTTTTTTTTAAAAGCCCTTCATGCAGTTTCAGCTTTACAAAACATGAACAAAACAAAACGTTCTGTGTTCTGTGCAGGGTCCAGGCTCCAGGCTCTTGAAAAATCGTTATTTCAATGATTCTTTGACTGACTTGAAAAAGAGTAATGCGTATAATTGACCTGTATCATTGTTGTGAATATGTTATTTCACACAGTACTCATCTTCAGCCTATATGCAGATGAGATTAATACAGAAATATTTGAAGGACTACATTTTAAAAGTTTTCATGATGATTTTACAGAAGATGTTGTTGGTTTTTATCAATAAATTAAGTGTTCAAGCCCATTTAATTTCCTTTTATGCCTTTTTCCCCCAGTTGCCCTCCACCACCTTGGTGGGCAAAACCACCGAGTGTGTTATGTGCTGGATCAGCAGTCAGTCAGGGCCACACAGAGCTGGTTAAAGCCGACATTCTCCTGATCCAGTGGAAACTATTTAGACCATCCATATCAATTCCATTTTTAATTGTTTTTTATTGCCTGCACCTCCCCGTGTCATGCATTGATTTCAGACCGTTTTGCCCTCAGTGCTTTCCAAGCAGTATGAAATATTTAATTACATGCAGTAATTGGTCTTAAAATGAAGAAATCAAATGATTAACCGTCTGTACAGAATGTGAGGATCATATCCTTTTTGCAGCTCGTTCCAAATTCTTGAAAGTGGATTCATCAAGTTGAATCCCCTGAGAGAGATTGAAACTCCTACCATATAAATACCAATAAGAATAATACCTTTAATGCACCTTTCCAAATAGCCATGGCCACAATTAAAGACACACAACAAATGCTATACAAATGTAATTATGTGTGTGTGTGTGTGTGTGTGTGTGTGTGTGTAGGTATATATATATATATATATATATATATATATATATATATATATATATATCATGGGTGGACAACCCGTGGCTCTTGAGCCTCATGCGGTTCTTTAAGTAGTTTCATGCGGCTCTTCAGGAGCTTTCACAGGACATGAGTCAATTATGCACACAATGTTAACTGTTGAAAAATAACTAATATTATCATGTTGGTGTGGTTATTTTCATTCAATCTGGCTGAGGAGATGTCAGTGTGTGCGTGCGTGCATACATGATTAAGGAATTTGATGATGTTTATGTGTGCCCGTGTGTATGATGTGGCTCTTTGCAGCTCTTTGTGGCTCTAATACAGAAAAAAGTGGCTCTTAGTTTCTCACTGGTTGGCCACCCCTGAAATATATCATAATGGGAGATTTTCCAGAATCCAATTTTCCTGAAAGAAACTTTTGGACTGTGGGAAAAAACTGGAGATCAAGAGGAAACCCAAGTAAGCACAGAGAAAACATGGAAGGTTTGTCCAAAAAGACTCGGAACTTGAGTTTCTAACTGGTCCTTGTTGTGAGGCAACAATGCTACCCACTGCACCACTATTTGCGTTTAAGGATGTCTAATAGATATTTAACTGCTTAGTTTTAAAAAGTTTGTCTTTCATTTTTCTGATAGTGTGTCATAGATTACAAATTATCTCAAATACCGTATTTTCTGGACTATAAGTCGCATCCACTCCATTTTTAGAAAAATTATTTAAAATTTTTTTTTTTTTTTTTTATTTTAAACTCTATTAAAAAATGTTTTGCAAGCCACAGATATGTATGTTTATGGATTAGATATTTACTACAGGAACAGAACAATTTTGAATTGTAAATGTACATGTATATACAAGGTCCTATTTTATTGGAAGTAGCGTATTCTTCTTTGCATTTATTTTGTCTTTGTACTAATTCCGGTTAAGAGCGAGCCTAGCAGTGGAAAAAATCTGCAGAATAGCCGCACGTTTGTATAAGCCGCATGGTTCAAAACCTATGGAAAAAGTAGCGGCTTATAGTCCAGAAAATACGGTAGATTTTGTTTCATAGCTTCTTTACAACATTTTCCGGTTCTATACTTCTAGACAAGATTGATATGATTGTCAGTAGCCATATTGAGAAACTCACCTCACTTTATTTTTTGTTATTCTACTTTAGTTCTTAGAAAAAAAAATTGTACTGATCCCCAATATCAAAAATGTTTTATTAGAGGTTTTAAGGAAAATGTGTCCCAGAGCAGTGTAGAACAGCTTGATCCATTGTATCCTGTTTCAGTGGTTCATGCTTCAATGGCATCTTAAATAACAAATATGCAAAATATGCCAGGCCATTTGCAACCAATAAAGAAGGAATTGTGGTAAAAATAGAGCATCCTCTTTAGACCCCCATACTGAGAGCCCCAGAAACCACAACTCAACTTGACTGTGCTGAGGATAATTCTGTCCATATTTTCTTTCTGTCTTTTCATTCTTCTTGCTCTCTTTTTTTTGTACTCGAGTCTTGTGATTCCACCATGTCTGCGTGGAAGTTTATGACCATGAGATATAAACTATCAGGGCAAAAGCCAAAGGAATAAAAATACTGCAGCTTGGCCCACAAAGAGGCTGTTTGAGAAAAAGCAGTGATCTAAAGAAGAAGAAGAAGAAGAAGAAGAAGAAGAAGAAAAAGAAGAAGAAAAATCACTTTGATACTTCCCGACTTATGGAATGTCTCGAGGAAGACGGAGCATTTACAGATTTGTACAGACTTGTCATAGACATCTTTCTCCACTAACACATGCGATCAAGTCGCCACATGTTTGCCATCTTCCAGTGAAACGAGTCACTGTCTGAAACAGACAGAAGTTGGGTTTTCCCTCGCCATTGATTCGTTTGAGGGAGAAATCTGAATTCCAGAGCGTTGCTCAATTTCACAATAAGTCCTACTAAACGTTTCCTAGAAAAATATCTCCTTTGCCTTAACTTGATTTGTGCCGTATAATTTAGCCCTCTGAAATAATACAGAAGAGTGTTGCTGTCCTGAAGAAACCTAGAAATTCTCAACCACTTCATGAGCCACTAGGAACCTTTTGCCTCACCAAACTTTCTTTGTGTGTTGTGTAACATTCTGCAAATATGTTGGTCTCTTACAGTTTTGTATGTCAGAAGAACCAGTTCATGATGTAATGGGAAGTTTCGGCTAAGTTATCATTGCTCAATAAAACTATTTTAATCAGACGATGCTGCTTGGCTGTTTGTATTCTGTTCCAACAAGCCTTTCTCTGTTACAGTGACGTCATTCCAAATTCAAATGTGTATGATGTTTGTCCCTTTCATCCCGCACGATGAAAAGCTTTCTGGGGATAGTTATGATATCAAATGAGCCACTACCTGCGTTGGAGCCGGTGCTGAGGTCGAGCCCTGGTGGTGTAGAGTGGCAGTGCAGTCACAGTGTTTGTAAATAGCTCTTTCTCTTCCTTTTCACTTTTGATCCCTGAGCTCACACATTCCGATCGTTCCAGGCGCGCTCGGTTATTTATGAGAGCGGAGCGCGCGCCGACCAGCTCATACAAACCGACCACGCGCACACGAACACACGTATCGGCCAGAGCACTTGGATTAACACACATGCCCTTAACAGAATCCGTTTGGAATGAAAGTTCTCGTCGGTAAGTTTGCGATACACTTTCGATCACAAAAAAAAACATGAATTGCGAAGTCTAGTAGAGGAAACGAGTTAACTCAATGTGCCGGTGCCAGAGTGTTCGACGTTAAACGAGCTTTAATCTAATCTCAAACTTCGTGGAGATGCATATGCTATGCTAAAATGAATTGAAAGGAATTTAAACGAAATATTTGTAAAATGATTTCGGATTGAGATGGCTTGCACGATGTTCGGTTCTGATTCTGATTGATCGATTAGTTCTGTATTTGATTAATGATGTCGATTTTATGTTGTTTTAGTTGTAGTTGTTCTAGTATGTGATGCTACAGTACATGTTCCTTATTATGCTGTTATACGGTTAAAATATTTCAGGCTATGTTGTACTATATCCTAACAATGCCAATAATGTTAGATAAAATACTGTACTTGATTGACTTTTTTATAACGTTTATAAATTATTTTTTTTACCATTCTCGTCAGAATATAACAAGTGCTGTTGTTGTTTCGTACTACTAATATTAATAATAGTAATAAATAAATATTGTTTGTTACTATTACTATATATCACTAAAATTCTTAATAAAACTAATGTTGTTTGTTTTACACTTCATCTAATAAGGTTAGTATTCCAATTAATGTGGTATATCTTATTATTGTCTTTATATTACTACTATATACTACTATATAACTCAATTGAACTCAAGTTATACTTACCACAACGTCTGTTATACAATGGCATTATTTTGAAAAAAGAAACTTTGTGAAGTTTTAAATAATTTGTGTAATTGTGTAATGTTAATGTAAACACATAAATGCTCTTTTGAAAAAATGGCCAAATTACAAAATATGACAAAACTATGTCTCTTGCCACTCAGGATCAATTCAGAAAAACAAGACTCATCGTCATCGTATATAATGAGGGGTGAAGAAGCATCTGGTACCGTCCTACACAGATTGATCCAAGAACAGCTCCGCTATGGAAACCCCACCGATGCCCACACTCTCCTGGCCATCCAGCAGCAGGCCCTGCAGCGAGGAGGTGGTGGAAGTGGCAGTGGAGGGGTTTCTTCACAGACATCCTCTGAGAGTCTGAGCCTGGAAGAACCCCAGTCCCCTCAGCTCTCTGCCCGCCAAGAACCCCAAGGCCAGGAGCATCACATTGACTATCAGCACCCTGAGAACTACAGAACAATTCCCTACCGCAACGAGGAGCTTCCAACTTATGAACAAGCCAAGGCTCAATCCAAGTATATGACCTCCAAGTGGTGTCAATCCCACCGGGGCTGCTCACTTGAGGACGATGTAATCAGCCAGAAAGCTTGTGAGGAGGAGAACAGTTGGGAATTGATGCAAGGCCACGCACGGTCGCTCAGTGATTGCCTTCTTAAACCCCCCCGGGAACACGGCGATAAAATAGCATTAATGTGCTCTGCCAGTTATCCCCAGATTAATGAATATAATTCATACCAGCACTTACAACATACCCAACAAGAAATGGAGTATAACAAGCAGGACCCTTATACTGAGTGCCTCCTTCCAGCCTGGATTAGACCAGCGATGGATTATCAGCAGTTCTACAAACCACCACCACCGTTTAATTCCCATCACAACAGGTAGCAAAACAATCTATGAGCTTGTTTTTGCTTATCTAGTCCTGATAACATTATAGCTTGTCAGTATAACCAAGTGACAGTGTTTGTTTTTTTATTATAGAAATATTCCAACCATGCAGACACCTGATGTTTTCCAAAGACTGTCCACAGCACCCCCTGCTGGCAGGGAGGTTTCATCATTCAGTCCCAGTCAGATGGAGAAGCTCATAAACGAGAATAAGAAACTGAGACAAGAGCTAGAAGGACACACCGAGAAGGCCATTAAAATTCAAAAGGTAATTGAATGCACATTCTATAATAGAGGAGTAATGTTCTGTAATGCATCTTTTATCCACATCAGTAAAGCAACATTCAAAGCGGTGACATTTCCAAAAGCCTCATGTGGTGCGCCACAGCAAGCCAGCAAATAGAATTATTTGTTAAATTCCTTCACAGCCTTTCATTCCACTTTGGCTAAATTCCAAATGCCTAAGAAATGTTTCCAGTGGATTACATCAGTTCTGCTAAGCTTTTGCTCACTCTTAAAGAATGATAATTGCACAGGTTGGAGCTCTTACCCATCAGGCCACTGCCTTGAGTAAACATGCCTGAGTTGGTAGAATTGCGGTTAATGGGTTGGCGATTTTTCCATTTATTCTGATGGAGAACATCTTCTCTGTCAGATAATAATGACATTCTTGATAGTTTTTTCCCCCATATGACAGTTAAAGTGCAGTTTAATGTTTTGCTTACCATTCACGAATTAAACTGGCATTTCTTTTTCTTCCCAGCTCGAACAAGAGATCCAGAGAATCTCAGAGGCCTATGACAACCTGATGAAGGGCTGTGCCAAAAGAGAGACTCTGGAGCAAGTGCTGAGAAACAAGCTGATGGATGAGGTGAAGAGGCTGGAGCTTTCAAACGTGACCAGAGAAACTGAAGCCGCTGATCAGAACCAGCACGTCATTGCCAAGATTGTTCAGCAAAGTGAGTAAATTAACAGAGATACAGTGCAGTAAACCAATAAACCGTTTCAAGGTCTGGTTCTGTCAAGTCCATCGGCTTGAGGAGGAAATGTTTTTGATCTCACGGTCTTGAACATTTAGTCTTAGTCTGATAACTAGCAGTGCCTGCTTATCTGTCGGACCCAAAAAAACGCAAAAAAAAAAAATAAAACGTCCGAAGTGATAATTGCACAACATTGAGCCACGGCCAAACTGTCATTGCTCTGATCTATTCCACATTGGCAGTTAATGGATTGTCACTTCTGGTTTGGGAAGAGGTGGAAGCAATGATGGACTTTGTATGTAGCTATTGGTGGGAGAACAATCAGGAGTTCTGAGATGTGGGTCAAAGGAAGCGAAGGCCTCTCCTTCCCTCTGCATTCCTCATTCGCTTGCGTAAATGCGGTGCTCTGGCGTTTGCGAATGAATTGCTGTTGTTTTCAGCCGGAAGCCAGTGGGGAGTGGTGCTGGTAAACGCTTGTGTAAACATTCCATCATCCTCCATCTCACGTCAGATGCTTTCGCCTGTTTCAACAGTGCAGAATTACAAGGCCATGAGATCAGATTAGCAAACACAGTGAGGCCATCAAAATGGTTTCATTAAAACGACAGCAAAAAACATGTAAGTAATGCCGTACATACATCTTCTACTACAGATGAAGAACAGCGGCTTAAATGTGAGCGACTGGAGCAGGAAGTGCTGAATCTGAAGAATGAAGCAGAGAAGCAGCAGTGCAGAAGCAAGGCCCTGGAGAAGACCCTGAGATCCGCCCAGACACGAAGCCAGCAGCTGTGGACCGAGCTCCAGAAGAAGAGAGCATATGTCGAGAAGGTTGAGCGTCTACAGGGGGCTTTGGCTCAGCTGCAAGCAGCTTGTGAGAAAAGGGAAGGACTGGAAATGCGCTTGAGGACCCGGCTTGAGGAAGAACTTCGAAACCTTCGAAGTCAGCAGGTACCAAGATAAGCACACACCAGCGAGACTTCCTCATACATTAGACTAATAATCATGGTGGTTCTGTTGCAAATACTCTTGCGAAAGAGCCTCCTGCCAAATGTTTTGTGTTAAAAATGCTTTTTTTTTTAATTAACTCGCACTGCATCTGGCTAAATCCTCGAATTACTTTATTGTCACTTTTTCCCAATGTGACTTGCAAAATTAGGAACTATCAAAACAAATTGAAAGACAACTGTAAATGCTTCACATAGTGAAAATCATGACAGTCAGTGAATACTTTTTCAATGTTTTTTCCTTTAAATAATGTGACGATGGTAGAGATTTCGTAGTTGCAGTAGATAACTTGTTCCACTAGGGCGCAGCTGGTTGGGAGAAAGAGTTTTTAAACCTGGTTGCAGAGGAACTAATGACGCAGTTTAGCGTGAGACAGATAAAAGCTGTACCAGAGAGTAGAGGTCTTGACGGTCAAAGTTTAAGCTTTGCACTTGGCATCCAGTGTAAGCCAGCAACTTGATGCTGAAGTCAGATGGAGTGATACTGGAGCTACAGGAATTCAACAGTTGCCAAATGTAATTCCACAATAAACAATACGAATTTGCTAAGTAAATAAGTTATTTTTGACAATTTATAAAAAATATGAACAAAATTTGATCGCAACGATGCAGAGGCTATCAGCATGTTGTTGTTTTTTTTTGTTGCGTCATTTGTTGTTAACATTTCCATCAAATATAACCCATGAAAGCTCAAAGCAAACAAAGTCTCACTGGTTTGTGTTTGTTTTCTGCACAGAAGCAGACTCAGCCAGCCAGCGGAACTTCCCATGAGAACCTCTCCACTCTTCAAGTGCTTCTACGAGAGAAAGAGGAACACATTCTCTCTCTGGAGGCTGACAAAACACGCTGGGAGCAGAAGTATTTAGAAGAAAAGACCATGAGGGAATTTGCGATGGATGTTGCTGCCACAGCTGCGGCTCAGAGGTAAAACCCTAAATATGTGCAGCCTTAATCTGTTAAATACAAATTCATTTTCCGAACCCACTGCTAATGTTGTTCTTTTTTTCCTGCCTGTAATTGTAGGGACACAACCATCATCAATCATTCGCCCTGCCATTCCTGCAACTCTAGTTTTACTGAGGAGCTTCCATCATCTGAGCATATAAGCCACGAGGTTGAAAACCGGTGAGAACAAATTTCAACTCTTCATCTTGAGTAAAATCTGCAATGTGTATTCAGTCTCGCGAGACTATAGGACTCATATCACTCAAACGCTTCCATTCTCTTTAGCATTCGTGCTCTACATGCCCAAATCCTGGAGAAGGACACGGTCATTACAATCTTAAAGCAGAGGCTACGGCGGGAGTCTCGTGGTCCAACCAAGGCGTCTTCTGACACCCAACTTCATTCTTCTGTTACACACAGTACCCAAGGTAAATGCTAGTGCCTGAATGATAATGCTACATAAGTCCGTGGATTCTCTACAGTGAAGAAGAAGAAGAAACTTATAGTGGATTTATTTCAGGAAAGAGTCATTCCGAGGACAAAACAACCAGTTTGACGCATTTCTCACTTATTACTGGAAATCCAGGGGAAGATCTTTCAAACAAGCCCACGACGGATCAACCTTCACGAGCAGATAGCAAGTCAAGTGAGTAAAAAAGCTAATTTCGTAAGAATAGTCACTCACTATTTCAGCTGAAAAGTAAATGTTATGGCTGATTTTCTTTGTTGTTTGATTTTACAGATGCGGATATTTTTAGAGGCTTGGATGATGTGGATGCTGAGGCGGTGGAGATCTTCATATGATGAAGTTCAGGCACTTGGACAAAAGGCACGACAAATGAACTGCCCTGCAAAAAAAACTGGTCATACGTCTTAAGGAGCACTTAGAAAGATGGAGATCAGACTTTTACGTGGTGGAATAACGCAGATCACCGCAGATAAAAAACAGATCTGATCTGTGCTTCTCTGAGGGAAGGAGCTGAGCTCGACTTTCTCTCAGGTTGAACGCAGACTGGTGTTTTTATTCAGTGTTAAATAACTCTCGTAGATATGATGGAAGCCTAGTTTGGGCAGAAGCTTTTTTGTTTTCAAATTGGAAGTGGAAAACCAGCCACATTCCGATTTCAGACTGTAAATGTTTTTCTGTTAGTGGCTTCAACATCCTTCAACAATATTTCTGCATTGTACAAGGCAGGATCGACGTCTTAAACACTTTTGCGTGGTTTGAGCACAAACTTAATATTTAGAACAAAGCTGAAGAATAGAAGGTTTTTTGTTATTATAGTTTTGATATCCCGAGCAAATCTGAAATCTATTCGCTCTCTAATGGCACATTTGCTGGTCAAGGTGCGACAGAGATAATTTGTAAACGTCTGCATACTGTTGTGTACAGTTAATCTAAGTCAAATGCTAATATATTTTGTATGTTTGTGTTGTCGGAATGTGCAGCGAGGAACTGATGCCAAAGAGCATTTCAGTGCGGCGTGTTGAAAATGTCACCAAGGGTTGAACTCTTTTATTTAATCTACAAAATAAGTGAATGTTCTGAGACATTTCATGATGTTACAATAAAGCTATTAATATATATATATATATAATAAGATAACGTCTCAGAGTCTGCTTGAAAATCAAATGGCAATCGCTTCAGGAATGTTTTGACATCACATTTTTCGCATTCCTGGTTATTTTTTCATGTGTTTTCTCACACACTGTGCGTGAAAGATAAGATTAATGGAAGCCATTTAGAATTTTTTATCTCGTATTTCACCAGAGAATTCTAGAACATTCTCCCCCCAGGCTTACCTTTACCAGGTTTCGCACTCAGCTGTTTGGAGACACACAGAGACAAATATTCTGCTTTTGAAAGAGAACAATACAAAGTAATTCCAACTAACTAACCCAAGCCTGACTAACCTCTCCAGAATTCTCTGTTTTTTGCTGCACTATTGTCCTCAACAATGACAAAATTCAAGCACAAAACAATTAATCATTCATGCTCACGTGTTTCTTTCCAATGGTGTTGTGTTGCTATTCTTATGCGTAAAAGCTTCTGATATAGACTTAGTTACATCTGTACACTTTTGTTCCACTGCCCAGGGGGATTTGGTTCATTACCTTATAAATGTGCATTATCTTACATGCCAGCAAAAGTGTGTGTACAGTATTGATAAGATCTACAGGATTCGGAACGCTATTTACAGAATTCATTTTTATACACACTCTTTATGTGTGTGCGTTTCTGTATATATATTTATATATATTTATATATATACACACACACACACACACACACACACACACACACACACACTGTATATGAGTGTATATTGAGTGTATATATAACTACTATATTAGCTATGAAGAGAGAAACGCCAGAAAGTTGGGTTCATGACACTGATTCGTACATAATTCACATCTTCCTACAATATTTGTGGCAAACAGAATCGCAGCAAGAAACATATTTGCCAGCGATAAAATGACGACACACAGGCTACGGATCTTCATACTAAACAAGCACAAACTTGGCTCAGAGAAAACTTATGTAAGCAAAGAAATTCTCTCGGTTGGAATGAAAAAGGTTTGGCATTTTTGCAGCAGTCACTGGCATTGTGGGAACTGGGCAACACGAGAGATACTATGCAATTAATCTAATTTACAAGCGTAAAGCTTCTCTTTCAAACAGACAGTTTTAAGAAAAGTTGCCAACATTCCTCTGGCTTCTGCTTTTGACATTTCTTTAGAGACCTTGAGTTTCTTCAGAAATTGGACACAATGGAGGTTTGAGAAACACTGACAGGTCAAAGGTCACATTCCTAATGCATCCAGAAGCAAATATGAAATGCTATATCTATCAAAAAAAATCTCAGTTAAATTGGAATATTATAAAAAAAACGTCTTTTCTTGAGTCCTGCACTAAACAAAATGGAATAAAATCCTCCATCCAAAACACCAACCATCCAAAATGCACGCTCCAAACACGCTGATTGCCGCCTCATACGTGCTGCGATTTGTTGTGCTTGCAAAGGGGAAATTGATTTTTTTTCCCGCCAGCACATGTTTCCACATTGATGAATGGCTGGATGGAATTGCCTTCGGCTTGAACTCTCTCTGAACGACAGACAAAAAACAGGCTTCGGGGGAAATAAAATACAGCAACCTCATTATCGTATTTTAACTTGAACCAAAATCTATAAGGCTACCAATAACTAATAAAATGTAAGAGCTGTAAACCCCCAAGAGCCCATTCCATGAGTAAATTCCCACTATGAGCTGTTCAGATGGTTGGGAATCAGCATTTCATTGCACGTCACATGGCGGATGGCTCTTGGCCGTGAACGCCTTTGCTCTTCTCCAGGAAGAATGCAGTAATGAATTCTTCATTGATTGATTGAGCTCTTTGTTACAACTACTAGCAGCCAAAGGATTAATGACTGATTCATAAAAAAACACTACCAAGATTTTTTTGATAGTTTGAGAGAGTAAAAAGAACTGTGTTTATGATACATTATTTGTGTGCTGTTTCCGCTTTTGGCAGAAGCTTTTTTCTTTATGTAAAGGCTAAATGGCTGGTCAAAATGTCAGCAGAATACAACTGGGTTATTTTTTGGTTTAGTGAAAGCATTCAATATAAACAGAGGCTATAAACATTCTATTAAAGAAAATAAGTTTGATACATGTTCATGAACCTTGAATTCTGAATAAAATATAATATAGGTAAATACATTTGACAACACTTATTATTTCATCCAAGATTTTATTATCACTAAAATGCAGTCAAAATATATATATTTTTTTACAATTAAAATTGATCATACGGCCGTCACATTCTTTATTGAAAATTTCATGTCAATTTAAATTATTTTGTAAATTAAAAAAAAAAAAAAAAGAATCCAACACCTGAGCGCCACCTAGTGTAATATTGCTATACACAGTCAATGAAAAAAAGTAGAAATTTATTATCAAATAATAATAAATATTCAAGCTAAAAAACATTAACCAGCAAAAGTAAAACGCAAGTTTGAACACCGTAAGATTACATTACGAAGTGAAAGAATGAAAGAAAATTGTTCCGCAGCGCAAATGTTAAATTTGAACATGTTGAGTCAGTTTCCAAAATGACACAGGTTCACTGGAACATCTGATTTCTGCGCACCATCTTCCTCTCGTTCAGATACATGTCCTTGTAGGATGACAAGAGGTCACTGATTTTATAGCCCTGCAAGACACAAATGAAGATTCTGCAGATCTGGTTGTCCAGTCGACACTGTGACCGTGTGTGTCACTCACCAGTGATGTCTCACACAGCAGCGTACTACCGTGAACCAGGTTTCCGATGGTCAGGTGAAAATAGGTGCTTCCACTGGACCATGAGGTGATCTTACTGAAGGGATGCATCACAAGCACCATCTGCAGGCAAAGCCAGACACTAGCAAACGTCCTATAGCATGCTTAGCCTTAATAAACTAGTAAGTAGTATTTATTACTTTTATAACACTGAAGTACTAGATTACTTTGTTGTAATCTACTTTTTCGTAGTATTACAGTATAAGTTTACTTATTTAGCCATGCAGTAATATTACTAATTTCAAATAAGTAATGTATGCCTTTTAATACTTTTACATTTGTTTATAATTTTTTACATTTGCAATATGTTCAACAAAACACTCCTTGCATCTCACATTTCCACATTTTTTTGAAGTACGTACCTTTCAAGGTCAATTTGTTGCACTTGGCCATTGAACTGAATGGTTACATTTGACTCAAAAAGCATAACCTTTAGCGCTTTAATAATGTTTGTTGTCTGTGTCAAAATCTTGAAATTGAATAAATATGGTTTATTTTCTCTCTGCTGTCAATGTTAATGGTTTTTAAATATGAGTTGACTTAGTCTGCTTAGATTACTGAATTACCAATACATTTGTAATTAATTTAGTACCGTAATTTTAAAAAGTAAAATTTTACAGACAGTGATTAATAATAACAAACCTTTTTACTACGTATATCTTTTTAATAATAGATCTTATTATTATATATTATTATATTACAAATAGATTAAAAAAAAAATTTCTACTATTAAATCTGATGACTTCAGTGTCATCTGAAAAATAATTACAAATACAAATTTGATCAGTAATTATTATCAAACTACATTTTTAATAACTCAACCCTCAAAGTAACGTATTTAAAATGAAGGTGTATAAAGTTGATTTCAACATGAAACTTTGGGGAGCATTTCTGTTACCTTTGTCTTGGGATCGATGAGATTAACTCCCTGCTTGCTAATTGCAATCATAATATTGCTGGGGTAACTCTTCTCTGACGTTTGCTGTGGGGGGAAACGGCGTCAGTAACAGGGAGCTGTCTGTCGAGTTACTTTTATAGTGTATTTTTAGGGTTGCCCTGGTACCTTGACTTCAAAGAAAGCGCATCCAAAGGTAGGCCACTGCGAAATTGTCTTCAAGAATTGTATTTTAGCTTCTTCCACCGTAATTCCTGCCTGCTTGTTGTAGGAATTGATGATGTGCTAGAAAACAGACAGTGATCTGCTCAGGTTACAACTAAGAAACGTATTTTCACTTGCGCGAGCGAACAAGACCTTCATGGAACAACGCACACTCACACACACTGCACTGTAAAAAAGCTACTGTAAATGAAGCAAAAAGAATGACGTAATTGACCAGAACGTCATTTAAATTAACGTAATACCAAGTAATGATAGAATTGACATTTTCGGTGATGTGCTAATACAGCAGTTAAAGGTGACAACATAAGTATATATCAGTAAAAACATTTGACCATAAATGTTACAAGAAAGATCACCTTTTTCCAATCATCAGCGGACATGATCTTCAGCTGGTCAGCGGGAACCAGATCTTTCAGCATTTTAGGGATCATGACAAACTGTGACTTGTCGATATCCACTAGAGTACGGAACAGCAGCCCAGCATTGCTGATCATGTCTTCTTTAGATACACTGTGATAACCCCGCAAATATTTAGGCAGCTCCTGGTGAGGTGATGGACCAGACAAATATAAAGGTTATGCAAAGTATTCAGCATTGTCTGTTTAAGCAAAGTAAAGTAAAGTGAGGGAGTTTGTCAGTACCACCTCTAGGGACCATATCAAAACTTTTCTCTGCATTTAATCATGCTGTGAAGTTACACACACACACACACACACACACACACACACACACACACACACACACACAGTCACGTGTACACACACAAACCCGGGGCAGTGGGGAGCCGCAGGCTGTGATGCCTTAAGAGCATGTGGGGTTCAGCATCATGCTCAAGGACACTTAGATATGGAACCTACTGGACCAGGATTTGAACCTGCTATGCTCAGATGGCAGGTCCAACTCCCTACCACTGGGATCACACATTTTAATTAAGAAATGAAAATGACATTTTCAGACAGAATAAGTGGCACTAAAAATGCATAAGTATTTTACACACACCTGGGGAAAATGGAAGTTGAGGTCAGCAGTCAAGTCTTTTCCCGGGATCACATTAAACCAGAGCTTCCGCATGAACAGAACCAGGTAAGGAACGATTATTGGAGTCCCTGTATTTAAGATCATTAATGCTCGTTATAGACGTAGTTCATTATTACGATAAAATGTATAGCTGTACGAAGCAATGTGGGGGTTCAGTCTTTTCTTGGTGATTCTAATTGTAGATTTCGAATGATGATAATGAGACTCCAATATGTATAATTTCTTATGAATTGCTTTAATATTTGTGAGTCTGGTTTTAAAAAATAATGTTTTTAAAGATAAAGAACTATGATTTCAACACTGCATTGGAATGGATTTGATGCACTAGACGTCGCATAAATTGCAGGAAAAAAAGGCAAAAACTATTTTGCTATAATCGGCATTTGAAGTCAGTGTTTATCTTCTTACATGTGAAAGGTGAGAAGGACATTTTTGCTAAACTTTATCTACGGGGAACGCAAGCAGAAATGCAATGGGTCAATGAGCCAACATTAAAATGATATTTTCAGCCTTCATATAATTAATTTATTTATTTTCTTATGATAATTAAATGATAAGACACATTCTTATATGTTCTAAATTTAAAAACACTCTTCCTGTGTCTCGGAAATTGTCTGAAGGCCAAAACCGGACAAGATACAATATGTTGTTTCTTCGTGCCAAATTCATAAAAACATGTACGGTAGGTATTTTGAGTGTTTGTATGTGATTTAACTCACCCTCTTTAACTCTCTTTCTTTTCTTCACAACATCTGTAAGACTCCGGAGGTTATCAAAAAAATACTCTTCAGAATCCATACTAACTATCTAAAAAAAAAAAAAAGATTGTCACAGATATTAATTGGACTTAAAAAAAGTTCCGAATTAATTGACTGATGTGTGGAACCTTTTTGGTTGTTTTCACAAAAAGACTGTATCCATCTGAGGAGAAGAGGTGAAGGTCCCGTGCAATATTGCGACATAAATCTTTGATCCGTGTGATGGTGGTCACCTCAAATAACTGAAATGGATAAATAAGTCTTGAAAATATCTGTCAGAATAAGTGAAATTGTGGAACTTTGCGCAAACTAAAGAACAGGGCATCCATTCCTCACCTCAGATGAATCATTGGGAAAATGAACTTTATGAAAGATTTGAGTGCTGTTGTTTTGAATGGCATCTACTTCTACTTGGTGCGGAGGCAACTTCCTTCCCTCTGTGCTGTGAAGATCCAAAAGTTTGTAGTTAATTCAACAAGTTTGATTTTGAGTTGAGACACCCTTAAGTAGAACCTACCTGAGCATAGTTTGCATGCGTTGTAGGCAAGCAGCTGCCAGTGGCTCTCTAGGACGGGACTCCAGAAAGCGCTGAGCTTGCCTTAGCAGCAGCTGACTGGGAGGAAAGAGACCACAGCACAGCCACAGCAGTTGCCATCCTCGCTCCATGCTCAAGCTAGGAGAGTGAGAAGCAGTCTTAGCCAAATATCATTACAAGAGAAACAGAATAGGCTTACAAACCCATATTTGTTATTGGTCATTTGCTTCATTATTTGGCAGTAAATCTCATCTCTCAGTTCAATATGCTCTGTCGCCGGGCCAAAGATCTGGTTGGTTAGATCTATGGGTGTTCGTACATGCTTGACTGGATAATCACCCATATATTTAAGTATTGGTGAGACCGGGTTAAAGAAAATGTTGTTCTATTGTTCTATTGAACTATTGAAAACATCATGATTTAACCTACCTTCAACCAGTAGTGTAAAGTACTTGAGTAAATCTGGCTACATTGTACCCAGTATCAAATATATAGGCAACATTTGCTCTCTACTTGACTACATTTTGAATGAGTATCTGTACTCTTTACTCCACTACATAGGAATGGACACTTACTGTTACTCTTACATTGCCACTGCGACTTTCAGTTTGTCAGGAGCAGAAACAAGGCGCAGAAACTGATTATCCAACCATCATTCCTGAAAAGACTATACTTTGTTTATCTATAGTGAGTATTCTTGCTGCTCTGTGTCAGTCACACAGTCTTGTTTGACCATTCCTGGTCTTATTTTATTCAATTATTAGTCAGAAGACACTTCTGTTTATTAATGAAGTGATAATCCGTTATTAAAGCAAGACTGCTCTGCAACAGTTCCCCAATCCTCTTAGTTGAGACACTTCGATCAACATAAATTACTCAGTTTATTGGGTCTTATCTCTACGAAAGATGATTTTAGAGTATCCAAAAATTACAACTGGGCCTTTTTTTCCTGGATAATTCTCATTTTTAGTTTTTAGTAATTGTAGATATTGAAACAGTTTTCCTAACTATATATATATAAAAACAGCAGCAAAAAGGATATCAGTGAAAGAATCACAGGCCAGATGGCAGAGCTCTGAGCTGCCCTGCAGACTCCTGAGCAGCGGTTGTTTGAGAAGTTCTTTGCTGTTTGCCCAAAGTTTCTCTTTGGTGCCCACCTTTCCATGGCCTCCATCTTTACCAGGTGGTCTGGATAAAAACATGTAAATGAGCCAAATTTGAACAGAGGAGGTCTTGTTTAAAGCAGTGAGACTGGTTGGATCTATAAATGAGTGCGCGGGGTTACCTGAAGTAATCAAAAGAAAACTCCTTGAGTGTTATCAGAGCAACTTTCTCTGTGCTTAGTTCCTCCTTCTGTGGTAACGCCGGCATCACAGACTTTCTCCGCGCTGGGCTCAAATTCAGCATGTTCTGGAAAGACATTAGGTGTGAAAGTATTTCTCAAAAAAAATCTTCAAAAGGAGCGAAGTAAAAAATGAAGAGCTTCAAAAATGCTGAACAGCAACAGACACAAAAGAAATATGATGTTGCTACCAGAGTTTCCTCTGTAGGCCTGGTCAGGATGGGAAGAATCTGAAAAGCTTCTAAGGAAATAGCTCCGGTTTGATTTGTTCTCTCGTTCCTTGCATTGATCCAGCCGCTTTCTGGAGAATATTCTCCATCCTTTATTAAGAACAGCACATCACCTCTTCTGTAACTCAGTAAAGTGGTGTCTTCTACAGGGGATGGAAAGAAACAATGATGAGCCAATAGAGATTAAAAATGTTCTACAGTTAAAATTACAATTGGTCCCCAGTGATTTGAAATTATACAATTCAATCAAAATAACACAGAAAAAAGACACTCCTTTCAGTTTGAACCCGTACTTCTGACCTTACCCTGTCTGCTAAGATCTTGAATAGCCACCGCATACTCAGATCTCTTCTTCAGTCCGGAAATGAACATGTTGACCAGATCCACCAGTTCCTTCGCCTTCCCAACTTCCAGATCATACATTCCCCTTGGAGTCACCAAAGAAACTGTTCCTGTGGATTTGTTCTCACTAAACAAAAAGAACATATTTTAATATGGCATAAAAAAGGAGAATTTCTATCATTTAAAAAAATTGTTTTTATTTTTAGTAAAAAAACAAATAAAATTTTTTATTTTTTTTATTTTTATTAAAAGAAATGACCTCTGCAGTTCAATTCGTGACAGCTCAGGGTAAGAGAGCTGGAGAAATACAGCATCGGTCTCGTCCTGAAAGGAAACCCCACTCCAGTTCACAACTACCACAAACTGGTCCTGTGGTAATGGAGGGCCTACAAGAAGACGTTTCAAAGTGTTTTAAAAGTGTCAGAGATGTAAAAGGTACCTAAAAACTATACTTAAGTAAAAGTAAGTATACTTTACTTTAATGTTTAATAATTACTCCATTACATGTTACAAGTTGCCGATTTCAAGAAGTAAAACTCAAAAGTTTCCATATTTAAAAAAAACTTATTGAACTTAACTTACTAAATTTAGGCTCAAAAATCACCAAAAATGTGGATAAACAAGAAACTCTGTATTTAGGAGGTTTTATTGTATGAGATTATTTGTCTAAAATGGCTCAACAAAATGGATTAAAATAAAGTATAAAAAGTCAGTCCCAGTCAAACTCAAATGTGCAAAAAAAGTGCAACCGCTAATTCACGTTCACGTGATTTAGTTCATAAATAGCATTCAGTACTTTCAGCGATATGGCGATATTGCCTTTTCTGCCCAAGAAATTAACCAAATGCCAACTTGAAATTAGTTTTTTCACACTTTTACATGAATGTTTACGGGTTTTGCAAAGAGATACGTTTTTGGTTTACCTGAAATCTTGGTCGCCTCAAAAAATTTTGAGAAATAGATCAGCCACTTCTGCCGACCGTACTGAACAATTTCTGCTTTCACGTCTTCAGCAGGCAAAGATGAGTTGATGTACGGACCCTGAAAAAATTCATTTTTACTTTGGCTTTCTCCAAGTAAGGTAACATTTATTTATAGATAAACAAACCTGTGTATGTGCCAAGTTAACCAACTGAACCAGCTTGACCAATGATTTATTCTCAATCAAGGAGAAGTTCATACACTCGTGAACAATTTCCTGAGTTAATTCCAAACTGCTTTCAGAACGATGTCGTACATAGTAGTGCTTGGCTGCCAGTTGCACATAATCATCCTCCTGTACCAAGAGAAGATGAACTTCTACATCCCCGTAACCGAGCAAAAACTGCAACAGTAAAAATTGAAAAAAGACTAACCTTGTCAGACAGATAGTCTCCATGCTTGAGCCCATGGATAATCTGCCTGTAGATTAGTTCTGTACTAATGTGATCAAATGAACAATCGTGCCATGGAGTAAAGATCTCTTTGCGAAAATAGAGACGCCATGGAGCGTGTTGTTCCTCTCTTCCTTGCCTCTTTTCCTCTTGCTCGCACATAGATACGGCATCCAGGACGTGCTGGTCACTACAGCCAAGAGACCACATCTACAGCAACAACCAGAGGGAAATTCAGCCTGCCTTTCTGATTAATGCAGAATTAGAATGGATATGTAAATAGACAGACAGACAGGTAGACGGACAAGCAGGCAGGCAGGCAGACAGACATTCAGGCAGAGAGACAGTAAGACAGCCAGGCAGAATGTCAGACAGACTGGCAGACAGATATTCAGCAGACAGACAGAGACATTATTATCGTATTCATAATGTAATAATGAGTAATGAGAAAATAAATTTACAAGATCCAGTAATACAGCAAAATAAATACTAAATAATACCAAAAAAAGCATAAAAAACAACAGTAAGAGAATAATTACAAGCAAATGCTGAATAAATATAAAAAATAAAACTAAACATTATGTTCTTGAGCAAAATTTGTTCTACAGGATGATTTCAAACCATGAAAGGTCTGAAATTCTTTCCATTTTATCAACAGAAAAAAAAGTGTCCTTTTTCTGACGACATAAGGTTCTATTATCAGCAACCGTTGTTGTTTAAATTGTATGTATTTTAAATGGGTTCATCTCCGTAATATTTTTTTCCAATCATAATTATTTTCAAAAATCTACTGTCATTCTTTTTCTCATTGTCTTATCACTTACTACTTTTCTTTTCTTCCCAGGGCAACTGTACCTTTGAACTCTCTTTGTACGGCGGACAGAGTAATCCGTTACATTTCATTTAGCTGATTTTACTTTACAGTAATTTAGCAAGACGCTTTTATCCAAAGCAACTTACATTTCATTACAATTTTTACAATCCAACAAATTATTGCTTTCCCTGGGAATTGAACCTATCCGAAACAATTCAGTGTTTCAAACACCAGCACTTTACAATTTTCGATGCGAACGCACCTTTTCGTTCATTGCAGCATACAAGGAAAAACCAAATGTGTCCCGCAGGTTTATTTTCTGGACGATGACATCGCAAACTTCTGCAGAAGTGCTGGCAGAGTCCACAAACACGCTGAGGCTTTTGCCATCCATCAGACCCACAACCACACTCATGGGGGTCTTGTTCTCCACAGACTTCAGAGGCAGAAGCATCAAGATCATGTTTAGGCCAAAGTTTGGATTACAGGGACTTGGCGAGAAAATTCACCTGTAGCTCAATCCAGCATGGTGGCTCACTTCTTTCTCCGTTGGCTATTGTTCGACGCAGTTTTTCTGTACAGGATGAGGAGAATTCGCTCGGCCCACAGCGTATAAATCTCTGCAGGTACTGTAGACAGAACATATGATGACAAATTTGAGACAATATAATAAAAACAACTCATCTGTATCACAAACTTAGTGATGGACTCATTGCTTTACTTGAATGAGGCGATCAGAAGGACCAAAAATACTCAGACAGATGGACAGTAGGACCCAGCCTCGGTTGGCACTCTGTTTGCTTTTATTGCCTGTTATTTGCTTGCAGATCTGACAGTAGATTTCATCTCTGAAAAACATTTCATTTTTTTTTGGTACAAATTAAGCATCTGTCTGGTTAATTTAAATTGGTAAGTCACACGGGGGGCAACTTACTTTATGTGGTGCGCGCAGTAAAGTATACTTTACTGGGCATTATACATTATTTTAACATCATTTATATATTATATTTAATATATAATATATTTATAATATAAATATAATTGGCATTCATATTATATATAATTTATGATATTTAACATACTGTATATACTTAACGGAACATCAATAATATATTATACATTTAATCACAACAACACTATGTCAGAATGAAAACAAACTTTAAATAAGATAAAATCATTTGTTCTCCATATAAATACCATATATTTAAATATCAAAAACATGAAAGTTTGAAATTTTAACAAATGAATCATGAAAAAAAAGAAGAAAAGGTTCAAAGTAAGCATTACAAATGTAGAATGATGTTTATAATAATAATAATAATAATAATAATAATAATAATAATAATAATAATAATAATAATAATAATAATAATTCATTTTATTTATGGGCGCCTTTCAGCACACAAGGACACCGTACAACAACACATAAATAATACACAAAACAATGCTCAAAGCTTAAACAGACAAAGCCACACGGCAAAACTAGATAGAAAAAAAGCGCAATTGAGATGAAAAAAAAGAGAAAAAAGATGATGAGGGAGGCTAGTGGGGAGCAAATGCATTATGGAAAAGGTGTGTTTTGAGCTGGGATTTGAAGGTAGACAGGCTATTGCAGTTACGTAGGTCTGGAGGAAGGGAGTTCCACAGGTGAGGAGCAGTATGGCTAAAAGCTCGGGCCCCCATAGTTTTCAGCCGGACTTTGGTGTGAGTGAGTGAAATAGAGGAGGATGACCTGAGATGACGGGAGGGGATAGTGACCTGTATCAGTGCCGAAATATATGGAGGTGCAAGATGGTGGATGGCCTTAAAAGTGAGGAGCAGGACTTTGTATTGGATGCGATAATAGATGGGGAGCCAATGAAGTTGCCTTAGAGAGGGAGTGATGTGAGAAGTGAGTGCGGACCTGGTGATGATGCGTGCTGCAGAGTTTTGTACTAGCTGAAGTTTTTGAACAGTGAAATTGGATGTTATGCTTCCGGAAAATATGACCAAGAGGGAGAATGTAGATAATGAATAAAAGGGGCCCAAGTACAGACCCCTGTGGAACCCCTGTGGTGACTGGAGCGGAGCGAGATGAGACAGTCTGTATTTTGATAAACTGAGTATGATCAGATAAATAGGAGCTAAACCAGGACAGAGCTAGGTGAGTGAGGCCGATAGACTGAAGTCTGTCTAATAGAATTGAGTGGGAGATGGTGTCAAATGCAGCACTGAGGTCTAAAAGTATGAGGAGAGATAGTAAACCAGAATCAGCAGCAAGGAGGAGATCATTAGTTATTTTAATTAATGCTGTTTCAGTCGAGTGTTGGGGTCGGAAGCCTGACTGGAACTGTTCATATAGATTATTGCATGTAAGATGGGCATGGAGTTGAGTGAAAACAATTTTTTCCAGTATTTTTGACAGAAACGGTAGGTTGGAAATGGGACGTAGATGATTATAGTCGTTTGGATCCGCCCCCGTTTTTTTCAGAATAGGGGAGAGAGCAGCTGTTTTAAGACAGAGAGGGACATTACCACTAGACAACGATGCATGAATTATGCTGGTTATGTATGGAGCGAGAACAGTAATGCTTCCTGTAATAATAAGCAAGGCAGTTAAAGCACTGTATTCTGGGATCTGTGGTTTGTGTCTCTTCATCTTGAGTATGATTTAAATAATCAGTTTACCTTATATCTTGTTTTACTATGGCGTATCCTACAATAATGTGTAATTTTTCCAAGGGCGTCAATGGACGATCAAATGTTGGTCCTTCACCAAACAATACATCATCTTCCTGAACGGCTTCCATCGGAAGCGTCTGTTCCTCTATCTGCAGAGCGTTCACCAGATAAGACAGACCACAAAAAAGTAAAAAAACGGTTCATTGCGGTTCTCAACAGTGTTGTAATTTGACATCTTTTACCTCTTCTTCAGGAATGGTGGAATGTTTTCTTCTCCCTGCCCTGTGCTGCTTCAATTTTTTCCTTAAAAATTTCTGTTTAAAATAATCAAAACAAATTTAAACTCAGAAAAGAATTTGCAAAGAGAGAGAGAGAGAGAGAGAGTGTGTGTGTGTGTGTGTGTGTGTGTGTGTGTGTGCGTGCGTGCGTGCGTGGTGTGTGTGTGTGTGTGTGTGTGCATGTGTGTGTATATTTTATCTCCATATCAGCTTCAGCAGCTACCTCTCGGCAAATGCAGAAACCATATGCATTTTTATGCATCATATACAGTACAGTCCAAAATAAAATGATCATAAACCATAAACCTTTTTATCCAAGAGTAATTGCAATCTCTGCTAATATATCAGTTACTAGTGCAAATATACATATATACATATGATGTTCTGTCAGTATGCTTGCCATAACTCTCATTAGACTTATATGAATGTTCTGAAACCTTTTAATTTAAAAGTAATACACATTCTCTGCATTGTTATATGGTTCAAATGTTGCATTCTTTCCTAATCATGACTTTCTGTAGATTCGCTGTGGCTCAGTAGCAAATACTAAAGTTCTAGTTCTAACACAATAGCAATTTTGAAGCTTTGGGGCTTTGAAAAGATAACTTAAAGACTTAAGTATTTTTACCTGATCTAATCCAACAATATTACTGAGACGTCTTTCTTGTCTCGCTTTGAGGTTCATCTGGATGGGATCGGCTAAAACAGAAACTCGCTCTTGCCTGGGCTCTGGAAGATCTCCCATAAATCTCAAAATGATCCACCATACGGTCAAACAGGCCTAGAGAAAATTTGTAAAAAATGAAGAGGAAAAAAATCAACCTAGATACGGTTTTAAAATAATAAATTAAAACCTAAATCATGTTTCACTTACCAAGGCATCACCCTCGTCCTCGTGAAAGAGCAGAGGTTGGTGTAACCGCTGTTGAATATATGAATAGGTGGAAGAACCTTGGAAATAAAGGGAAGCAAACTTGGAAAAAAAAAATTCGGCGTCATCTTCTTCTTCATCATCATCATCATCTTCATCTTCTTCATGTTCTTCATCACTGCTATCTGGAGCTGCCTGTAACATCAACATCAACAAACAGCTTGCCTGCTCAACTGATCTGTGATATCAATTTAACCTCTCTATGATGGAAACTTGGAGAGAAAAAGAGAAAATATTAACATTTTCGATGTTTCTGATGGTGCATTTTGAGCTATATCCTTCCACAATCTCACCTCAAATCCTTCAGGAGCCGGACCCTCTTGTCCATCTATAGGGTGTGGAAGAAAGTCAAAGATGCTCTCCACCAATTCCTCGTCATCTTCTTGTTGGGAGTTAGTCTCCACCTGCTCGGTCAAGAATGCCAGAACAAAGCAAATAACAAAAGTAAAAACGAGTAAACAAATCCATTAACATCCACACAATCTGGCCTACTTCACTTGAATAAAAACTCACATCGGATTGTAGTTTTTTGAGGGCTTTCCTGGCTAGTAGTCCCCTGGTCTGAGCTTGCAGAAGGATCACTGCATCGCGTTTACTTTTCAGCTCTTTCCTAGCAAGAAACCCTCGGGTCTGTGTTTGTAGTGTGATAGCTGCCGCTCTCCTGCATTCGTAATCCATGTGGAGCTTCCGGCTTCGCACCTTTGCCTTCAGTCGATCAAATCCTTGCTCAATCTAACAGATTAGTACAACAGTCACACGTGTTCACAGTGGTGTGAATGGGCTTTGTTACTTTACTTAAGTACAGTATATTTGGCTAGAGTATTTGTACTCTTTACTTCACTACATTTGAATGGACACTTACTGTCACTCGTTACATTGTGATTGTGCGCGACAAGTTGTTGCAATGCCGCCATCTGCCGGGTGCTAAAGCTACTGGATGCTATTAATGAGTTAAATCACATTAAAATAAATTGGAGGTTACACTTTTTTGCAGATTTGGGTTTTCCTTAGGATTTTGTTTCTCTCAAATCTCATAAAAAGTTTCTGGTTTTTCATATGTTTTGGCGTTTTATTTTGAGTCTAAATTCAATATGAGTAAAATAATTGTTTGTAGTTTATTTAAAATTGGATACTTGGAGATTTTTACTGTATGGTCATTTAGCAGACGCTTTGAACCAACGCGACTTACGTTTCTTTACAATTTTTACAATTCAACAAATTTCTGCGGAACCAAACCCATGATCCAGTGTTTCAAACACCAGCGATCTATATAATTTTTACTTAAGTTAAGTAACTAAGTAATTCTCACAGTGAGGTATGCATACTTTTACTCAAGCAATGATTTTACTCATGCACCTCTGCGTGTTTTATTCTGCGTGTTATATTATTAATTGTGATATCAATTACAAGACAAACATCAATTCTTACCTTCTTCAAATCCGTCCTGCCCCTGTGGTTACGCCAGTGCTTCTGCAAAACCATTGCCGCCTTTCTCTTCTTCACAAAATTGACTCTAAAGTAAAGGCATTATGCCTTGTGAGTGCTTAGAGTGGAGAAATCTACCGTATGAAAGACAATGATGTAAGAGAATCCACCTGTCCTTATGGCCAAGCATCACTCTCTGAATGATGAGCGCTTTTCTGTAAAGTTCTTCCTCTCGTTCCACCTCTAAGAATGAGTCGTGATGATCCTAAAAGAGTAACGAATCCCAAGGTATTAAAACACTTAGATAGTGGTATATTGTGATATTGTAAAATTGTGATATAATAATCATGAACCCTGAGAAAAATCTTGGTTTTGCCAATCTTCCAGTCCTCTTCGTTTTTGATCAGGGTCCTGCAGATCACTGCACAGCAGCTCACAGCAGGTTCCTGAACATGAATTCACATATATTTATATTCTAATTTTATACAGTTTATACAGTTTCAGATAAATATTTTTCTTATGATATATATAAAATATAACATATAAAACATGATAACATATAAAAAATGCAATTTAAAAAGAATCAAAACGATGAAAAAAATGTAGTAAAAAAAATTCTAATTTCAAATTCAATTTCAAAAAAAATTTCTTTGGTCTTCTAAATTGCATTTTATACTTCTGGGTCACAGAAAGCTGGAGCCAATCGCCGCATTTCTACTCCAGATGGCGGAACACACACTCTGGATTGGTGGCTGACAAGAAATGTTTGAAAATAGACACTTGAAATAATAATATTAATAATTATTATTATTATCATAATATTAATAATAATAATATTAATAATAATTATAATAATTAATAATAATAATAATAATAATAATAATAATAATAATAATAATAATGATGATGATGATGAAGAATAACGAAAAGGTTTCAACTTTAAGGTTTACAAAACATTAAAAAACCTTAGTACATTTCACACAATATTAAAATGTTTGCTTCAGTTCAAACTATAATAATAAAAAAATAATAATGCTATATGTTTACAAATCATCAAACATATTTTTGAATAATTTTTAGATTTTAGATCTATTAGATTTTAGATAATAGATAATTATATTGCTCTAGGCGAGATTGATGAATATTCCTACAGTGTTGGGGTCGCAGTTTACGCTCTTCAGCAGCACACGATAGCGCTGGAGGAATTCATTAAATGTGTGACGGATGGGATATCCTGACTTGCGTATTCGAATGGTCTCCATCATTCCAGAATAGCGCAGTTGCTGAATACAAAGCTCTCTGTCAAACACCTGGGATGGAAGAGGAGTAAATAATGAACAGTGGTTTCTCAAGATAATGCAAAAAAAAATACATTAATTCGAGTCAACACCTTGGGCTGTTTTTTGTCATTTGGCTTAAAGCAACGGACAAAGAATGGCTGACAGAGAGATAGAGCCTTCATCAGAGCGTCCAGAGAGTGCCGGAACTGACCGCTCAGAGTAGAAACTTGCCTCCTCGTGTCGTTTACTTGCTTTGTGAGGCAAAAAAATAAACAGTTGATGTTATTCTTCTGCATATTGACTCTCTAAAACTGTTGCTTGAATGTTCTTTACCCGCATTGAGCTCCTTGGAGTTGTCATGATTTGGTTGATTCTGTAAGCACTCTTGAAAGAGATTTTGTTAAGTTCCTTCTCAAATATCTGTTGGAGCAACTTATTGGAGGAATTCTGGACCAGATCAATGATGTCCATGCTCAGAGCATCTCTGTTCTTCTCCAAAAAACCTGAAAACGGCAATACGTCACAACTTTAAGAGTAAGGTTCATCAGAGTTTCAGGTTTTTCCAAACCGTAATGTGTTAAAATAAAAGAATTTGCACCTTCACAATCATATTTAACCAGACCAGCAAAGTGCTGAATCCCAAACTGCATACTGTAATTTGTCTTGGAGGAGATGAATAACTTGTTCTTGCTGTGTTCTTGGTTCATCTTGTTCAACATTGTGGCATCAGTACCCTATGAATTCAAGTCAAAATGAGATCTTCAAATACATTTGCAAAAATAAGAATTAATTAAATTTTAATAACCTTGGGAAAGTGGCTCTCTTCATCAATCAGGGCTAGTAAGTTGAGGGGTTTGATGGCCAACAGGTCAAGAGTTTCCTGGTTGTCAGTGAAGGCGATATGCTTCCACACGATGCCTTCTTGAACGTACTCTTCCTGCTCCAGCTTAAAGACGTGTTTAACAAAAAACTGCTGAAGGTGTTCGTTGGCATAGTTGATGCAGAGCTGTTCAAAACTACATTTGGTGCAAAATTAGAATCAGTATTGAATTTTTGGGTGTGTTACCAAACAAATACCTGTTTTTTTTAAAGTTTTCAAAGCCAAAAATGTCTAGCAGGCCGATGGATTTGCGCAAATATGAAGGTTCGTCTGTCTCAGGATTGTGAATAGCAATGTTTATTTTCGAAAATATCCACACAAAGAGATTCCCATATAAGGCCTGTCAAGATAAAAAAAACTATGAGTAAATAAATGAAGTGAAAAATTTGAATGCTAGAAGGGAACACTGTATCTTCTCGTCTGTTTTTAAAATTGTTTAAGTAAGAACCTTGGCAAAAGCATCTCGGGTGTCAGTGGCCTGCTCGGAGCTCAGAGGTTTGGTGACTCTTTCTCTGTTCGTCATGAAGGATCGACTTGTGAGACTCTTGTCCAGAGCGCCGTCATTCACCTGGGAGAAAGGAGAAGATTCCATTTACGATTTGTAGTTTCGTTTTTTAGATTTGGAAACATTCTTACAAAGATTTTTCCATTTATACAAATGAAAACATTTAGTCAACTATTTTTAAACAAGTTAGAAGTTAGAAACATTTATTTTTTAACGTCAGGAGTATCTCAGTAGAACATACGAGTATGTACTGTATGTCAGGAGTAATGTTTGAAGTTGGATTGACTCAAATAAGTGAACATCACTATTCAGGTGTACGGAAGGTTCAATGATGATTCAGTAAAATTTTAACCACTAAAATTAAACAAATTGATTGAACAAATGTTTTTAACAATTAGTTAATTAACTATGACAGCAGATTGCCTTATAATATAAAGTTAGCTAAACTAATATGTGTAAAAGGTAGGGGTGTTAAAAGCACCTACGAATACTGAATACAGCATTTAACCAAATTAGAGAGAAAATATCGGTCTGTACCTCCAACAAATTAGCTGAGAGTGAGAAATGTGCTGAGGAGAGAACGTCACAACTGTCCATGTTGTTCATTACAGTGCCTAAAGAAGACCAGAAGGAAGATTGAACTCTTGTTAAGCATAAGAATTACTAAAACATTAGAGTTAACAGCAAGTTACCAACTAGTTTACAACAGTCACTAACTTTGGAAATCAACGTTGCCCATGTGGAGAATGGCGGCAAGCAGTTTGAAGATTTCCCAGCAGTCTTTGTCCGAGAAGGCGAGGATCTTTAAAGCCGCACAAATTCTTTCAAACTCCTCAGCGTCATCTCGGCCATCACACGTCAAACATTGACCCTGTGACATCCGACAAGAAAACACAGTTATGACAGCAACTAAAAGAGATAAACGAGTTTATAAGTAAGAGTTACTCATTGATTTAAACAAGAGACAGAGAGCAAGAGAAATAGAGTAAAAGAGAGAGCTGAGAGAAATCAAGAAAGACAAGGGAGGAAAAAGTGAGAGAGATAGAGAAAGAAAGAAAAGAGATAGCTAGAGAAGAAAAAGTGAGGTGAAGAGAACGAGAAAGTGTGTGTGTGTGTGTGTGAGTGTGTGTGTGTGTGCGCGAGGACTCGCCTCAGTCAGGTACTTGAAGTGAGACGTGTCCCTGAGAGACAGAATCTTCTTCTGCTCTTCTTTCATACCTGATACCATGCAATAAAAGATGTGATAGTTCCTTTCCTGTGGTGCCTGAAAGAACCCCACGGCAACTGGATTTTATCGACATGAACAACCCAGACCTGATCTGAGTGATCTTATCTACATCTCTACACTCACCTGATGACAGACACGAGACTTCTCCAGCAGATACTGCTCCATGTGAGCCCCCTCAATAACCCCCCCTTTATTGAAAAAGATCTCCACATATTTCCCAAAACGGCTGGAGTTATCATTCCGAATAGTTTTGGCATTTCCAAAAGCTGTGGGAAATGTGCAAACATGACTTTTCCATTAAACACAGACAGAGGAATTGCACAAACAAACCGTTCAGTCCTCACCCTCCAGGACAGGATTGGCTTGTATGATCTGTTGCTCGATCCAGGAATGTTGACCACTCACGGACGCCAGAAACTGAAGGATCAGCTTGGTGCTTTCAGTCTTTCCTGCTCCAGATTCTCCACTGAAACACCACATTTATCACCCGTGTCAAGACCCACTTCAATCACACTTTTCACAGTCAGGCCGTCTCACAGACCTCCAAACGTCAAGAAATTAGTACTTGTAATATAATAGTATTAGTACTTGTAAAATAAAAATAAAAAAAAAAAACAAAATAGTCAATGATTTTTTAGTTAATAATTATTATTAAAATAAAATATATATTGTCACATGCACAGCAACAATCACCCAGATATGGAACGTTCAACAAAATAAACAATAAAACCATACCAAAAAAAAAAAAAAAAAAAAA
>CM051493.1:27889793-27932029 GCA_028031935.1 Paedocypris micromegethes
AAAAAGATAATAAAAAAAATAAATCACACTCCACTCGCCAAACCATTCTCAATTTGAGGGCCAAACTTGACTTTGCTGTAAATGTTGGCGGGCCACAACATTACAAATAAATACAGATATTAAATATTAGTCTAGCTGCCGAACCATGACAAAAAATAAATAAATAATTGACCTCTCACCATCTGTTGCTTATTTTAAACACTGTAGACATTTTTACACATATTCCATTTGCAAATTGAGAAAGTTCACTGATGAGAGCTCAGAATAAAATGTGTCCTTAAAAGATGTCTGAAGGTCGTCTGATCGAAATTCTTTTCTATAATAAGCGCACAACTTTAATCTCTTCTTCCTATTGGACTAAAATCCTAAAATAAGTATGAACATAGAAAAAAGGGCGGGCCACACGTAACACCGCCAACAAGTTGGGCATCACTGATCTACCCAATGGAATCGATCCTTGATATCAGAAATCTGGGTGCTTGATGTTATAGCTATGAATATGTGGAAAGTTCTAGTCAATTTTCATTTTCATTTCTCTAGTGTAGTGGATCTCAACAATGTTGGAAGTGCTGAACTCCTAAAGTTCTTTATTTGATTTCACTGAAACTTTTCTTGTAAAACAAACCACAGAAATGTAATTCTCTGAGTATTGACTGCAATCATCAGTGCTACGTTTGCTGGACAAGGCTTCACCTTGGACTTTTGGCAACAAAGTCAGTTCCTTTTTTACATTTTTATGTCTACCTCAAAAATATGTTGTAACAAACATCATATGCGAGTGTGTGCCGAAGCTCTTTTAATGATTTAACAAGTACTTGGTAATCGACGTCGCCCAGGTTAAGCAACCGTTCTAGAAGATTCTGGTGGACCCCAAACATAAAGTCTAGAGAAATGTACCTGATGATGCAGCACTGGTTGCACTGGTTGCGTCTCATATTGAAGTAACAACTGTCCGCAATGGCGAAGATGTGCGGTGGCAGCTCGTCCAGTCTCCGTCCATGGTAGAGATGAACCTGCTCGGCTGTGTAGATGGGCAGCATCTGATACGGATTCATGGCCACCAGCACAGAACCAATGTAGGTCTACACAGCAGACACAGGATACTAATTAAATAATCAATATCATTATATTATATAATTATAAAATCCCAAAACAGAACAGAGATTTAGAGAACTTGTACGCGGTACAACAAAGTGCACTAGTACCACAATATCTGTTAAAACACAAATCAGGAGAACCAGAAAAGGTCAGACAAAACGCAATAACTTGCATATCTGTAGGTGCAAAGGAAGGTTTGTAATGTAATAAAAAATTTAAATTAAATCTGTGTAAAAATGTGACCTGGTCCAGTCAGAATACATGCACAAGCCCGGAGCAGTGGGCTGTTCTTGTTAAGCTGTGAGCTTCAGAAGAGCAGAGATGCTTTCTGTGTCTTGTTCTAGGACACATAGTTTTGAGACCGGGAGTCAAGTCCGGGAATCAAACCAGTGGCATTCCCGTCATATGGGCGACTTCATTAACCTTTAGGCCACAACTGCCTACTATTATAGAATAATACAAAAATTACTTACATATATTATGCCCTGTTTGTGCCGCACTAGAAGGTTCCGGAGCAACGCCGCTTCACACAGGTCACCTAGATTGATCATGTCGTCCACTCCCTCCACTGAGGTGGGGTGCATGAGCTTGAGATGGTGAGCCGTCTCACGTTCCCCAATACGCCGCTCCTGAAAAAGAGTTTCAGCTCCATTGATCAAATGTACAAGTTTATATGTCAGTTGAGAAATGAAAATGACAGGAAACTTGAGAATGATCTGATTGAAGAACTGTTTCATAATTATGTTTCAAAATAATATTGCGTATTGAACAAGTTTCGATACGCAAAATTGACAATACAATTAAACTGAACAAACATTCCATATATAACAATTACAATTTTATACAATTACAATAATATAAACAATACGATGTTTAAGTCATTTTGAATGTTAAAATGTTATTAAAAAATATTCATGACTAAGACGTTATCATATGCACATGACGTTAAGACATATCATATACAGTATTTTGACATTTGTTTGTATCTGATAGATACTGTATATCAAATGTAGTTTATGTCAAAACCTAATTGTTAAGATTTAAAGATTTGAAAAATTCTTACTACACGGAATAAACACGTTCAAAAGATCTTCCTTACCTTTTCTTCATCATCGACGAGACAAAACTGCCCATTATTGGAGATCTTATGGACATATGCACCGATAGAGACCCCAGTACTCGATCCAGAGTCGATCCAGACGTGATCCCCCTGAAATAGAACAAAACACAAACCAAATTCTGTACATCTCCCCATGAGGTCATAGTGACGTACATTTTCCAATTTTTAAAATGAAAAGCACAAAACCATACCTTTTTCAACATCACCTAGGGCATTAAATCTCAGGTTCAATCGGCATCTGTAGATATTTCCGTACAGTTAATTCTAATGAGACAAATCAGACCTTAAAGTTGTCAAACTTATGGTGGCGATATTTCTGTGACACTCCCAGAAGACACCAAGAACATACGTCAGTATGAACAAGTCCAGTGGCGAGGTTTCCCTTCAGCAGGAAAGTGTTGTACACGTCTTTATGGCCTCTAGACTTTGCACTGTCATGAAAGCTGATCTTCACCATCGACCAATTTACCATGAACTCTTCAACTTTCTAAAAGCCCAAACCGAACTACAACAGCCCAACAAATCCACACTTACTCCAGAACTCCAAGAACCAAACCAAGTCCTGAAACATTCAGCAGTATCCAGACAGAAAGACTAAACTGATGGTCTTATCTGGGAAATCTCATATCCGAGAACTATCTACAAATGTGCCTTTTGGACTTTTTACTTAACAGGAAGATGGTACTAGAGAAGGTCACAGCAGCTATTAAGCAGTAAAGATTTAGCATTTAGTTTCATTTGCACACACAGGGGATGTATAAAAATATTGGTTTAAAGATGCCATTCTTAAATGTGGGAATTGATGTTAAAATGTTGCAGCTTTATCAAAAGTAACTTTTGCCTTGTTTTGACTTGTCAGTTAAACATTTTAATCTTGGAAAAAAAAAGGTCAACTAAAATGCTTAAACAAAAATAAAAGACAACAGCCAACAACTTCTTGCTGTAGGCGACATTGTAAAACGCTGTGCGCGAAGGGCGTTTTTATTATTTTATAGGCAGTTCCTTGATGCCAGGAGCAACAATGTGTGGCATCTTACTCGAAAAGACAATGACATAAAAGTCTGCACACTGAAGTTCAATGCATTTGATAAAAAAAAAAGTTTCAGCTGGTCGTTGTTGTCTAATTATCAGGGAATATTCTTAGAAATAAGGAATGTGACATGTTATCTTGGACTTCAGTTTCTATAGCGATGAGTGATAGGTAACGGTAAGTCATTTATGTGCATAAAATTGTTAGTCACGCCCTGCAAAACTGATAACATTTCTTTTAATTAAGACAAATGGGTTGCAGGATAACGTTTCTGTAACAATACGTTTGTTTTTGCATGATTAGATCCGATAACTAAAAAAAAATGCAATAAAGTAACAGGGGTTAGGCCTTGATTACAAAAAAAGACCCATAAAGTGTCTCATCATTGGTCACAAACAGGAAACAAAGAAATACAAGTGTTGAATCTGATCATTATATTTCACAAGACACAGCTTCAAAAAACGTACACGGAACAGAAACAAACTGGGCTTTTTATATATATATATATATATATATATAACAGGCTGCAACTTAGATACAAACATGTGTTAAACCATCACGCTTCTACATCAGAACATGATTCTTAGGCTGAATTCCTACACGACCGACAAAACTATAACAGAAAGCCAGAGGTGAAGCTTGGAGACAGATAAAGCATAAAGAGAGGTTAGTGACAAGAACAATGAACTCATCCGACCGTCTTCACCACAGCGAATCCAGAGGCACACTGAAAGGCACAGAACTCCTTTTCCTTACACCCACAAATGTTTAAATACTCGTCTTTGTTCGCTCAGCGATGGTGGTTGTCAACATGGCTTCTCGTTGGCTGGCGTAAAAAACGTTTCTCTGCTCTATAGTGCTGCCATGGGACTTTTAAATACATTGATAGTGTTAAATACTGTCATATAGATGTGAACAGCCTTTGCTTTCATATATCTGTGCTTCAAATATAGATGCTTTGTCATAGAGATAAATGACCTTTCAAATGGAATCTTAGACATCCACCTTCCTAAAATAAACTCTGAAATGGTTGATGACGTGAGATCTGGACTGAACGGCCCGATGGCTTGAGCGTGTGGGAGAGGAAGGGCCGGAGAAACGAAGATGTTTTCACGTGGCTTTCAGTAGTTCTTCTCCTCCACTCAGTGAGGAACGATTCATGCTCGGTCTTTGCGTTTCAGTTTGTTGGCCTTCTTTGTGGCGGTGTTCTTGTTCAGCAGCTTCAACACTCGCTCCTTGTGATCCAGCACCTTTAACATGGAGTCCCGAGCTTCTGTGATCTGGTCCATCACCAGTTTGCAGCGCTGCATGTTGCCCTGTCAGGAAGACAAGGGGTTAGTGCCTTGTCACACATGATGTCATTATGCATGAGTCGTGAGCAGATCAAGCCGAACAAAACCTGTATGAGCTCGTTTATACGGTGAAGATCATCATCGCCTCCCTTCTTTTTTGGGATCAGGCCTTCCTGTAGACTGGTCAGACGACTGTAGACGTCATGCTCCAGATTGGACTGCGTGTAGACAATTAAACACTTATTTCCCTGGAATTATTGATCGATGATGAGACTTAAAGGTGTGAGTCTTACTAGTTGCATTAACTGAGCAGCACAGAGGTGGATCTTCCAGCCTTGGGCTCGGCAGGCCACACCCTTCTGATTAGCCACGTCCTGTAGGGTGCCCTTCTTGTCCTCTGATTGGTTAACGCAAGGCAATATTAATGGCCGTTTGTTTCTACACTGTTGCACAAATGAGAATGAGTAATATTGATTGGGACTAAGCGTACCTTTGACACGGATGTCACTGTATCGCTGGAAGTGGTGGTACGCTGCTTTCCAGGGATTACGGTAGTGCCGAAGCAGAGTGATCGGAGGTCGAACTCGGGTAGGGACATATCGGACCCCCTCCTCATCTGCAAAGATAAAAAAACAAGAAGCTCACTTGTACATTCAGATGAGGTGAAAATGTTTTTGATTGCTCAGATTATTTCATGATAATGGAACTGTCAGGCCGCAGTTTCTTTATCAATCACAGTTTATCAATTGAGATTCCGAAGCTTATCTTTACTTAGGTTTCTTCAAACTGTGGAACTTCCCTTGGCTTTTGTCCAATAAAGTTATGACCCTTGTAGAATGGAAAACTAGGAACAAAGTCTACTGGTGCCATTCACAAGTACATTGTATATACACACTACCTTTCAAAAGTAAAATGGAGTCACTATGAATTGTCCTTATTTTTTAATAGAAAAGCACTGTTTTTGTCAATAAAAACAAATTAATCAAACTAAACAGAAATACACTCTATACATTGTGGTGAATAACTATTCTAGCTGTAAATGTCTGGTTTTTGGTGCAATATCAACATAAGTGTATAGAGGCCCATTTCCAGCAACTATCACTCCAGTGTTTTTATGGTTAAAATGCGTTTGCTAATTGTGTCATAAAGTATAATTATTTGATTGGAAAACCTTTGTACATACATGTTAGCACGGCTGGAAACAGTTTAGCTGGTTAAAGAAGCTATACAACTGACCTTCCTTTGAGCAGGTTGAGAATCTGGATCATCACATTTTGGGGTCAATGAAACGCTCACAATAGCCAGAAATATGAAATTCGACAGTCTATCCTTGTTCTTAGAAATTAAGGCTATTCCATGCAAGAAATTTCCAAGAAAGTGAAGATTTGATCCCAACCTTCTGAACGTTAGTGTGTGCATGTGCATATATATAAATAAATATACATATATACATACACATATACATACAGTATATATATATATATATATATATATATATATATATATATATATACACACAGTGTATACACACACACACACACACATATATATTAGTGCTGTCAAAGTTAACGCATTAACTCATGCAATTAATTAAATGTGTTTAATCGCGTCAAATTTTATTAACACCATTAATCGCACTTCCGGTTTTCCGGTATTTCTTAGTTTCACTTCAAAACCATTCAGTATTATTTGTACAGTTTTTTGCAAAGCTGAAATCACAGCGTACTTATAGAAAGAATAGAGTGCAATTCAATTATTGGCAGTCAGTTCCTTTAGATAAAAATGTGTGATCAGTCTTCAAAAGACTAATTATCAATGCCATACTTTTGCCACACAAGTATACAAATACATATCCGTTGTCTCTTTTCCTCAAAATAGATTACTTATTTCTTTTTTAATTATTATGACCGGCTTACCCATTGTTTTCTTTAGATGTATTAGATGCATTACATGTTATTTAGATATATTTTAGGATTCGATAATAATATTCTCAAATATTTATATTTATAAATATATTATATTTACATTTTATAATCTCTCTCACCAATATATTCTTTTGGAGGAGACTTGCGCTTTTCTGCACGCTGACCAAGAGGTTTTGGTGGAAACCTCTCCTCGTCTGTGCTGTTGGTCTCCATCATCTCACTTTCTTCAGTAGAAATGACATGCTGCTGTTTTCTGGGTTTCTTCCTTGGCGAAGCCCCTAGAATGATGTCTGTAGCAGGAAGTGCCAACATCTGGACACTGTTCGGCCCTCCCAACACTGTGTGAGTGAAAGGAAATATGCAACATCTGCATATTCTGGTACATATGCCTGGACTGCAATTAGGATTGATCAATGTGGAAATTACCTTGTTTTGAGTTATCCATTGGCTCCGCCTCTTGCTTAATACTTAATTCTGGGAGGGTGGAGCTGACAGCCCCAGAAGTGGTGGCCGCAGATTGTTGAGCGGGAGGAGCCACAACGTTGGGCAAAGAGGGAATTGGCGGCGTTACTGCCATGGCAGAGGGTAACGCTGAGAGGGAAGGAGTGGGCTGAGAAGGTGTGACTGAAGACAGGAGAGCAGGCAGCGGCTGGGAGGCAAGCTGAGTTGGAGGTGGTCCCACGTGCAGATGCTGTTCAGTACCATGAAGAGGAACGGCTTCCACTGCAGCAGCCACTGACTGAGCCAGACCCAAGTGGATGTCCGGTTTGGGCTTAACTCTGCCAATCCATGAAAAAGTTAAGAGATAAAAAAAACTCATCCCCAATTGTACACCATGTCAAACAAAAAAAAAATGTTAAAACACACAAACATGTAAATATACATACACTTCCAGATACAAATATTAATAGTAATATAGACACATATGCACATCATCCTCCACCGCTAAAATTATATTATCATTAATATTATTATTAATAATAATAATATTGCTAGAAATAAATATAGATACAAATGGAAACTAGCGTTATGCACAATTTAAATAAAAACATCTATAAAACCATTAATAATAAAAGCATCAATTATTTTTCCATAAAGTGGTTGCAAGCTAATCTCAGCATCTCTGAGACAATGGTGGAGAAGCTGAACTGGTGGCTAAATGCACTCAATGAACTCAATCGTGTCAGACCCATAATGGTACACACTACACACCCCGCTGGTCGAGGAGATCCTGATGCACTTCTGATGGAACCTTCAATCCTTGATGTTGTGGGGTCACTAAGCTGACCAGGAATCAGGTTCTTCCTTACAGCAGCACTTCAAGAAACAACAGACTCGATTAGAAGCTTCACGACATTGGTCCATCAAACCTGAAAATGTGGTCAACCCAACCCAGTATGGGACCTATAAACACACACATTTCACAGTCTCCAATTGAAATTAGAAAGAACACGTAAAAGCTGGCAACTAGAAAGGCTGGGCAATTATTCGAAATGTAACTGAAATCCGCATTCATAACTTATAATGGACAGATTTTTGACCAGGTCGATTATTTAGATTACTTTCCCTTTAAAAACATTACAGCATGATGTTATTTAGCTAATATATTTGGCTGCGGCAGTAGTACATGCCCAGTGATGCCATGAAAGGGCATATTTTCCAGCAGATCACAAGACAAATATGGTAGCGCAATGTCTGCAAGATATGCTTTCTGAATGGGAAAAAAGAAAACTCTTCTGAAAGTGATTATTTCCCCTCACGGAGTAAATGGATAACACGCTCGGATTAATGGTTCAACAATTTGTTGATTACGATGATGCATTGCAAACAAATCGTTCGTTAATTGTAGTCGTGTTAAAATGTTCAATTAACTGAAATTTCCCAGCCATATGTAACCGGGTTGGATTTTGGAGTAAATATTGTCTTTGCAACAAACAAAACCCCATGATAACATTTTGAGGAAAAAAAGCGTAAAGCATGATTTCAAAGCTCACCCTTCATTAGCAGGTTTCTTTCGCAGAATGCTGGGTCGTGGTGAAGATACGAGTGAAGAGTTTCCAGCACTGGCGTTCTGACTGTGCGTCTGGGCCAGGGTGATGGCAGGCTGACTGTTGCTGAATGCCGTGCTAATAGAGCTTGCCACTAGCGTGGTGCAATCGGCCAGAACAACTGGAACGGACAACAAAAAGTTGCTGTTTAGACTGAAAGGAGTTCAAAAACGACAAAAAGCTTAGTCTGAGAAAGGTTATTACCAGACGCTTTGGATTCAGAAGAGGGTTGCTGTTGGTGGACCGGCGTGGGCTGAATACTTGGGGTGGTGATCTGGCCAGACGTATGCAGGCCCTGGGCCGGAACTGGAGAGGACTGGATGCTCTGGGCTGCCATTGCTGCTGGTTGAATGTTCTGGGTGTTGATCTGAGTGATGCGATCCACAGTCATCAGCTGCATGGAGTTCAGATGAACGGCAGAAGCGACTCCTACACCGGCCTGTGCAGGCATGGCTGTACTAGGAGCCTGAGCAGTTACTGTGAAAAGAACAATCTACAATTATAAATATAAAACCGATGGTCAACATGCATGTTAAATACCGGCCTGTGCGTTCACCTGGATAAGGTCGTATGGAGGACACAGAGCTAGTGATGGGAGTGTAGGTGTGGGTGAGCGGGTAAGGAGCTGAGGGGTAGGTGGGCAGGAAGTACTGAAACTGAACTGGAACTGATTGTCTGTTGAGGTAAAAAAAATTATTGTGTAACTATTAAGCTGTTTTAAAATGATGCATTAATCCTACCTGTTGTCGGTGCGGTTCTCCATAGAGATGGGGTTTGGGGAGGAGCGGTGGCCAGAAATAGGGATGAGGCTTCCTCTTTCTCCAGCATATTCAGACTGAATACGCGGTGATGTGTGAGCAATGGGCTGAGGAACCACTTTAGCTGAGGAACACAGAAGGCAAAGGCAATATAGAAACATGTCATTTTACGATTTAAAAGGTTTTAAGAATAAACATCCATCCATTGATCCATTTCCTGAAACGTTTTTACATTTCTGGATCATAGGGATCCAATCCAAAGAAACTCTCGGACTGAAGATGGGGATAAATAACCAGGATTAGTAGCCATCCAATCACAGAGAGGACAAACACAATCACACTCCCACTCACAAGTGAACAAGTTGTCTGCACATTTTGGCCTTTAGAAAGAAACTGGAGAATTGAAAGAAACCTAAGCACAGGGATTTATGTAAACTCCATGCCTTGAACTTGAGCCTCACATACTTTATTATCGACATTTAACTGGGCTTTAAATTGAACAATTGTAAATGCAAAACTACAGAATGTATTAAATTGTCCAGCATTTTATGTCAGAATGGTGATTCTAAGAATCTATGAAGCTTCAGAATCTAAGTAACATTTAAAAAGAAGATAAACATATGTGTCAATTTAATTGCAAACCTTTTTGCATTTGGCTGAATGTGCAGTGACAGAAATTGATGAAGCAGACTTGAATTTAATTGTAGGTGTTTGATATTTCGATTTTTACAATTGAAATGCAGCCCGATTTGTGGGTGAGGTCTAGTACAGGGGTTCTCAACCTTTTTGACCTCTGGGCCCAAATTGTCCAAATCAAAGTGTCCCGCGGCCCATTAAAACACACATTATTTCAGCCAATCCAAATAATGATTTGTTGAATTTAATAACTACATGAAATACACAAAAATGTAGATAAATAAATAATATGATACACCAAGGTCATCAAGAAAGCTGTAATCCTGCACATACAACACTGAATAAGGGAGTTGCTCTTATTACTTATACATGGTCCTGCTTACTTATTACTAATCTAAAATATATATGTATACTTAAAAAAAACAAACACATGAAATGTATATAAATAAAATTTAAATTCAGTAGTAATAAAAATACATTTAAATGAAAAATCAGGTTACATAATTAAAATGTGTCTACAGTGGCAGACAAAACCAAAATGCAAAAAATCTACATGAAAAAAAAAAAAAACAAAATGAGGAAACAAAACTTAAATCAAATAAAATGATCTGCCAATCGGGTTAAAAATGTACTTGGTAACAGCCTAAAACAAGACAAATAATCTTGTTACAGGGTAGATTTGTTCTTGCATTTCAGTTCTTGTTCTAATTGGCTTTAATATAAAAGTAGCTTCTTAAATTGAGAAACATCATGTTATTAAAATTTCACTTTACAGTTCTTGTTTCAGACATTTCTGTGTCAAACATTATTTCTATTTTTAAAAAAATGCTTATTTCAAGAAAATAGGACTAATTTTGACGATATTTACACTAAATTAAGACAGAGTAATCGTTCACACTTAATTCTAAGCTAGTAGGAAAAAGTAACAACATTTATTGTCTATTACAAGACAAATGTTAAGATTTTTTGGCTTTATTTTCGTTTCCTTTTTACATTTTCTTCACTTGCTATCTTCACTTTTTAGTAGAAAGCTTTATTTTCTTTCGTTTCAGATTTTTCCTTTATTTTCTGAAAAAAATGTAAAAATTGCAAGCGAAAAACGAAGATGTCAAGCTGTTTAAGCTAACGTTTGATATTTTTGCCATTAATATAAACAAATTGAAGTCGTAACTTTTATCTTCATTTGTTCGTTTTAAGAACGTCCTCCACCTTCAGTCAAAAGTCTGCCGCTACTGGAGCGTGTTGACACCTCAGCGCCATCTAGTGGTGGGGAGCTCATTGTTGTTCCGCGGACTTCGCGGCCCGCGATCGCGGTGAAAAAAATATTCTCGCGGCCCTCTAGGTGGCGCTCGCGGCCCATGGTTGAGAATCACTGGTCTAGTACACTGTGGGTGGGGCTGTGAGTGGGGTCTGCTACCCTGTGGCTGTGAAAATGTAGTTTTTTTCTTACCCACTGGGATGGTGGATGTAGTCACAGCTGTGGCATGAGACGAGTGGGAAGCTACTGTCATAGCGACAATGTTGCTACTGGAGATTTGAGTGTGAGGCGTGGAAGCTGTAAAGCAGCATCAAAACAGTACGGAATTAATGCAACACTTAATTGCAACGAAGTTGAAATCAGCAAAACTCCTTGCTTAAACACCTACTTGTCGTAGTGGGAGAAGGAGCAGTGTTGATTGACTGGATTGGTGCAACTGTTGCGGCCGCAACAGGCGTCACAGTGCTAAAAATTGGCTTCTTTGAGAAAAATAAAGAAGAGGTTTAAGATTTTTGTTACAACTTGAAACAAAACCCACAAATGAATGTTCACCTGTGCAACAGAATGGGGAAGGGCTTTTTGAGCTGCGATGGCAGGATGCGATGGCAGGGTGATTCGAGTGGGCGTGTCCCGAGAGGGTGGGGGGCGTTGAATGTTCAGGGTGGCAGAGGGAGGATGAATGGCCAGCGCAGGGCGTCTGAAATTCAGAAACAAATCAAGCTTTCACTTTAAGAACAGAACATCTGTCATCAGGAACATTGACTCAGATAGGACTGTTATGTAATGTCAGCTAAATTGTCGTTAGTATAATTGATATTGTCTCTTTATTGACTATGTAGTTATTCAGCAACAAGTTCAAGTTCTGAGCAGTTGTAAGGTGCTTTTCACAGTTTTAACTCTCAGTTTTATCTGAGTAAGATTTTTATTTAACTCTCAAAGTTTTATCTCAAATTGCATGAAGAACTAGAAATTGCACAAACCCTTAACTTGAACATTTCCCATTAATGATAGACTTGGGAAGTCTAAAAAAAGTGAAGAGTTGCAAAAATTAAAATCTTTTGGATTTACAAACTTGAACTGTCTTGCTCACTGGTAATTCTGGTAATGCCATTGAAATTCTGCATATAATCATGATATAGAACAGTCTCAGTGTTTATTTGTTTCTTGTATAATATGAATGTTAGTGAGTGATGTTGATTAAACAAACATATTGCTATAGGATGAGTTGTTTGTGCATTTGTTATTGAGCTTGTATTTTGTGCATAATATACAGACTTTATACGTTTGTCTATTTGTATTAATTTATTTATGGATTGCCTGTTTTGTGCATTTGCATTTTTTTTGTGTTTGTTGCTTGGCTTAATATTATGTAAGGAGTGTTTTATGCGTGTGCGTGTATGTGTGTGTATAAAAAAAAATCCGATAAATGAAACCTAAAATAAGCAAGTAGATCTCTCCATCTCACCCATGCACCATGTCTCCAGAGTGGGCAGCTACGGTGGTAAAAACTGGAGACTGAGGTCTGGTGGCATTCACTGGAGCAACTACTGTCGGGAGCACCGCTGTGGAGGTAGTGACTATAGGTCGGGACTGGAAAAAAAACAACGGTTAAACTCCACTAATGTGATTAGTAGCTATATATTGAACCTGCAAACTGACCTGAATGGGTTGGTGGATAATGTGCTGGACCGTAGGTTGTCCAGAAGCAGGACTCGGACCGGCGGCAGGCCTCAGGACGGTGGGCCCTTTGGAGCTCGACATCACAGCGGCTGCTGCTGCTCCTGTGATTGGTGATGGGATCAGTGATCTTTTGTCTGAGACCTAAGAAGCTTCTAGTAAAACTCACCCCGAGGTAAATGGGAGGTGAAGGGATGCTGAGGAGCAGCCGAGGAGCCGATTTGCAGAGCCGGGCCTCCACTGCGGATGATTTGCACGTTGCACATTTGTAGGTTACCGGTGTGACCCTTGTAGCAAAAAAAACTATTTTTTCATTCATTCCTGATCACATGTAACACTCTACTATAGCGAAGGATGTTACAAAAGCATTCAAACTATGGAGAGAAAGTGTATAATCAAGTTGATTCAAACTCTTAATACTTGTTGAGTTTTTGAATCCACCTGCAGTTTTCTGTTAAAGTTGCGTTTAATTTTGTATTAAAGGCAATGTCAAATAATGTGTAAAAACAAAAGGAAATATCACAAATGTATTATTATAGCTACTGATTGCTAGAAAATATTACGAAGTATTAACCTACCGTATTTTCTGGACTGTAAGTCACACCTGTATATAAGGCGCATCCGCTCTATGAACGATTTTGAATTGTAAATGTACATGTATGTATGTAACTAAATAGATCCTTTCCTAACCTGCATTTTAACACGGCAGCAACTTTGCTGATTAAAACGGGATAGAAAAAAAGAGAAAATAAACGGTATCTACAGTATTTATCTTCATTGTCAAAAAATCTGCAGAATAGCCGCACCTTAGTATAAACCGCATTGTTCAAAACCTATGAAAAAAGTAGCGGCTTATAGTCCAGAAAATACGGTAATTATGCATATTGGGTCATTTAATAGTATTTTATATTGTCGTATATCACCATAAAAACATTCAATTCAATGTTTTAATTTCCTTTGTTTACCAGGATACCAAGATATAATACCGATACTGTAAACATTGTGAAAAATCTCATGATACATTGATCTCAGTTGCACAAAAATTATGCTTTTTTTTGAGTGAGTGAGTTGAGTGAGTGTTATATTCACTAGTTTTAAAAACAATCAGATAATAAATTTTCACCAAATTTCTAGAATTCAGAACACTTGTTTTGAAACACCAAATTCACTGAATAGTATTTCAACCTGTTGACTGCTGATGGTAGCCACAGGTATTCCAGGGGCCGGTGACGTCTCCAGGGTGGCGCTGATATGAGCTGGGACCTTCGGAGGGAGACCGAGGTGTCCTGGAGCAGATGGCGCTGGAGCAATCACACGACTGGGCATTGCCGTCTTCAGAGCAGACTGTTTAATATATAATAAAAACAGATTATATGCAAATAGCGCAACTGCTTTAAATTTGCATTATGGATTGCAGGGAAGACGGAGAGGGGTTTGTAACACATCCCAAGGGTTCTATCTGAATGTGAAACCCATGTACCTTTAGTGGACCCTCAGTGAAGGCTAGAGAAAGACCCTGAGGAAGGTGTGATGGTGGAGCTGAAACCGACACAGAAGTGCCTGGCTGGACAGGAAGGTGCTGAGGGAGGGGTGGGGGCAGAGACGGAGCAGTGCCATGGGACTGGGGTTGGGGGTATGGGCGGACCACTACCGTCTCTTGCTTGTCATCTCTGAATGTGGCCGGTGCACTGGACACCACTTCGCGTGAAGCATGACTGATGTCTTCATGTCCTGATTGAAATAAAGTGATTAGACACGTCTTAGACGCACACCGCGCATGCGTTTTATCATTGAAGAGAATAGAAATAATACAATACATATTTTATAGCATTACAGATTTACAGACATTAAGAAAAATGTAAACAAAAAAATTACTAGTGGCAAAGGATGTATGCAAATACAAACAAAGGCTGTTTTAAATGATGCATATTGTGTTGCAATAACAACAATGGTAATTAAAAGTACAAATTGCTAGTAGATATATAGATGGGGATGAATATAAATACAGCATATACAGTGTGAGAGTGAAAAGAGTGTCAATGAAGAGAAACACAAGAGAAAGTGTGTGTGTGTGTTAAAAAAAGAGAAAGATTCATACAATATAGTTTGTGTGTGTGTGTACAGTATATAGAGAAAGATATATACAGCATATAGTGAGTGTGTATAAAAAATACTGTATTGTTTATTGTATAGTGTCTAGTGTGTGTGTGTGTGTGTGTGTGTGTGTGTGTGTGTGTGTAAAGAGACAGAGAATGAAAGAAAAAAAATGAAATATAAAAAGAAAGGAAAGAGAAAAAAAGAGCAACAAGCTCTTGCACCGAAGCAAGACAAAAAGATGTTTGGATGAAGGAGCGAGAGCGAGGATGAAGGAGATTAAGGTGAGTGGAGGATGGAGGGAGATGGAGGGGAGAAAAAGGAGGACAGAAGATAGAAAGAGGGTGCGAGGTATGATGTACCTTCATAACGTTTCACAAAAAGGTGCGATAAAAGTAAGTCAGCTCGTCTCACCTGTGTTTTTGGGAATTCCTTGGAGTCCCGTAGAGCCGCTGCTGCTGCTTGGTGTTTGTCCTTGTCCGAGGGCAGTTGGTAGTCCAGGACGAGAATATTGCTTTTCTGAACTCATCTTTAGCACCTCTCACGTTCGTCCTGAAAGACAAAAGTAAAGGAGAGTGAGCAAAACGTGCTTAATATAATTTTATATTATTTTATCATTATTTCAGACATGCATGTGGTTCATAATTCGTTGATCACGTTACAGATCTGAGCTCTTCGTGTACGAGACTCCAGCAACGACTCGATCAGTCGATTTAGAGGCTGAGCTTGTTCGCTTACGATGCAATTACAGTCTCTGCCCAGAAATAAACTATTAGCACTTGATTGTTCAGCCAACCGTTTGAATTGTAAAAACATCGTACGCACTTATTTTTATCGATCGCAAGAAAGAGACTAGACGCTCTCGTTCGCTGACATGTTCATGCTGTTACTTCTCGTGCTGTTAAAATCCCACCAACGGCGCGATTACGACAACTAATCTGTAAATACTACAGCGATCACTTCAGATAAAGACCATTTATTTCGGAACGCTCCCGCTAAAGAGCAAAATGAAATCAGCGAGACTCGATCATCAGTTTCTGGAGCAGATCATACGTTTCGAGATCGCTTCAGACGTGTTCGGGTAACTGATGTGTTCTCTTATCACTACTGCGTCGTTTACTGAAGCAAATTTCTAGTTTTACCGTAATCATAAAGCTTGCACACTCCATTCGTTTCGAATCCCGGCAAAACAATCGTAGGCATGTATGGGAATCTGGCTTCAGTAAGTCTTAAGAGTTCCGGTTTGGACTTTCAAATTAAAAGTCCTCAATTCGGCCAGCAAGTACTGTACATGGGTTCAACAACAGCACTATTAAGGCTGTCTTGTCACTTGTCATATGATATGTGTTCACTAATTCAATTATTAATTTTTAAATGCACTTTACATTCTCTTTCTTGCATATATATTTATATTGTTATACGTATGAATAAAACATTTTAGTTAAATACACAAATAGATGTTAGACTAACACAAGTAAAAGGGTCAGAATTGTATACGTACTGTATTTGTCTCACGTAAACCTATTTCACAGAAATTTAACAAAAATGCTACACATCATTCACTGGAAATGTAGTTTAATTTGACCAAATTTACTTTACATTACTGATAAGATGATTTGTAATCAGCAATTAAGTATAGCATGTCAAGCAGCTGTCATTCACAATCACAATGTGTACAGAGGATGGAAAGTTTTAGGTCATTGCTGTTCTTAACATCTCTGTTCTTAACGTTTGTCCCTTTGTAAAATACAGTTTATTAAACAAATACATTATCTTAAAATGATAAGATAATGAGTAAACATAAAACTTTTTAAGCTAAATGAAGAGAAAGCAAAATGAAAAAAATGTGGCCCAGTGTGAGAAGTGTATTTACTAGCTTTACTTGAAATGTCTTACTTTCTAACCACAATTTCAATTGCCACAATCAAGAAATCACTTTGATAGGACCTGCCTGACAAAGTGTGATAGACTGAGAGATCCTTAAAAAAACAAAATCATACTGAGATGTTTACTGAGGTCCAAAAATTTCAGAAACAAAAATTGTAGCTAACTGGGATTAATCACAGGAAACTTTGGGACTCAGCAAACCACACTGGGACCTCATCCACAAATGTCAAAAACATCAAACTGAGGAAAAATATCCCAGTCGCATGACCAACAGGACACAGAAAACCCCAAACGATATCCATGGAACTGCAGAGCTTAAGTCAGTCTTCATGATTCCAACTTAATGGACAACTTAATGGTCCCACTACTTGGAAAATTATTTTGGCAATAGGATTGACAGTATAAAATATTGTTTTGGAAATGTCTGTTTCTTTACATTTGGTGTATAAGTAACACTACATTCCAACAAATGAACATCATGCCAATAATAAATTATGGTGGTGGAGGTGGTGTGATGATCTGAGGCTGTTTTGCTGCTTCAGGACCTAGAAAGAAAACAATATACAGTAGTCTAAAAATGTCCTGCTGTTTGTGACCTCAGGCTGAAGCAAACCGTAGTAATGCAGCAGGACAATGATCTTCTCTAATCAACTAAAGATGCTTTCTGAACAACAAAACACAGACTTTGGAGTGGCCTCAACACATGAACGCAGTAGTTGCGTTATCACAAGGCCATGAATAAAAAAGATATTCCAATAATAAAAAAAAATGCAAAAAAGTTTTTTCCTTTTACTCATATCACTCTTTGATTAACATTTAAATACGATTGTTGGTCTCAAACATTCAAAGAAGACAACCATGCAAAACTGGAAATCAGGACCAATATTTTTCACACCACCGTATCGGACACACACATATATTTCAACTTGTAATATACTTCAGAAGACATAAGACACTGTTTTCCCCAATTTCACCACTGGACCAAAGTCACACACTTTCCTCCTTTACTCTGTGCATTGTCTCACAAACGGTTGAGTAATCATTGAATAACATTCAACACATTTTTGCCAATCCATGAGTACAAAAGCAAAACATATTAACATATTAATTATAAATATAGAATATCGTTATTATCATTACATAGCACTGACGTGACCAGAACAAAAGTGCAGTTACTTAAATAAACTACAAAAAGACTGAACATGTTGGATGTCTTCATGTAATTGATCAAGAAACAACAACATAAAAATCCTTTAAAATGTAAATTTCCATTGTATTGGAGTTAAAATATGTTGGCTGGTAACTAAAAATCAAGACAAACTTTACTAAAAACTTAAAATTAAAAAACATGATTTTTTTAAAAAAGGCACTACAAAGTCTGATAGTTCTTCCCCAGCAGCGTCCATCAGCAGAGCATCCGACACAAAGCTACGCGGACACAAGCAGTCAGCTGATGGGGATAGATGGAGTGGAGTATAACCACGTGCTGAATGGGGCAGACGTTAGAAGAGAGGCAGTCTTTCAGTCATCGCCTCTGCATGAGATGTTCCACCTCACCAGTGTTTCAGCTTGGGTGCAAATCCAACCATGAAATTATTTATCTCCCCCAACATCTGTGGTGCTTATAGTTCATCCAGTTTGGACGGTATTGTGCACAGCAGTATAGTGCAAAAAGCTGTTTTTACGAAGGTAGAAACCCTGAAGTCTACCCTTTCTGCTGTGGTTTTCTTGCTGTTTGCCATTTGCTGCCATTTACAGCTCTGTTTTTCCTCCTGTGCATCTACACGCTAACTGAATGGACAGCTTCCTGTGTGTCATGTGGAGGTGGCTTCCAGGTAACTCTGGAGCTTCCGCACGGTTGACTCGTCCAGCGAGAACAGGTCAAAGTCGAAGGTCGTGTTGGTAATATTGAAGTGGCCCGTTTTTTCAATGAGATTTACAATCTAGAAGCACATGAATATTGAATCAGTTCTAAAGAAATAGAACACAAGTGTTTAAGACTGTTGTTTATTTATTAAAAAGGAAAGGAAATGTGTTCAAAATTAAAGACATTTTATATCATACGTATATAATTACTTATTAATATATCATACGTATAGAATGATATATTATATCATACGTATTTTATATCATACGTATATAATTACTTATTACGTATATAATTTAATACGTATATAGCGAGCAACTCAGACACAATTCCTTATCAACTGCAAATAACTTGCTCTGTTCAAAAAGCCGAAGCTTTAGATTCATACGGATTAGATATACAGACAACACTGTATTTACTTGTTTTTTAAAACAGACATTCTAAGCTTTATGTAGACATATGTTAGAATGATAAGTATTCATTAAGTTACAGTTAGTTTTCAGCTGACAAAGAGAAGGCAAAACAGAGAGAGAGAGAGAGAGAGAGAGAGAGAGAGAGAAATACTGCCCACTTTTATTTTGAAATTAATTTCAAATAAAAATACAATTTTTTACTTTAAAAAATAATATGTGGTTCCATATTTTACAGAATATCCTGTTGCATAACTTGTGCAAAACTGAATATATATCATCAAAATGTCTTGGAGTAATTGTTCAAAATCTTCCTCTTTTTACAAACAGTTTTTTTTATAGTATTAATATACAAAGTACCAAAGTGCTTAAAGATGCAAGGTCTGGTCGGGACAGTCAAGGACACTTTTTTAAAATCTTTTATTACCTACCTGCTGCAAAATATTCCTTTCTCTCAATGCCATCAGTCTGCGATGAAGGTCAACAAGCTCCTCTGTATACGCCTGTCATCACAAACCGTTGATGTTAGTTCTGTGAGCCATTCATTTTCAGTTTTGATTGGTGGACGGATGATCAAGTTATTTACCATTCCTACCTTGTCGTACCCCCTCTTCAGCATCTTATCGCGGGAGCAAGAGTCTGGGCTCTTTTTTCCCAACATCTGAAAATAAAAGTCATATTTTAAGCAAAGATTAATTTTTCTGAGGGCAAAAGGAAGGTATAAAGGCATGATAACCTTCAGGTTTGAGGAGCAGAGTTTGGATAGAGGCGAGGGGGCTTCCTGGCTCGGTGGACGAGACTCCTCATTGCCATCACTTTCACTGTCCATTCCTAAACTAAAGACAAAAAGCACAGATTTAATTAAAACCATAAATAAATCCTACACAAGGCTTGAACCTCTAAGTAAAAGAAAGTACAGACCGACAATCCTGGATGGGTGGAGTTGCCTCAACCTCCGAGCTGCTGTCGTCAGACCCTTCAGAGCGCATGTCCTCCACCATTGAACGCAGAGTTCCTAAACAGCATTATCACATTGAAGTGAGCAAACTTTGCAGAGCGTGACGCTGATGGAATTGTCATTACCTTGGCCTTGTATTAGGGATGGTTCGAAATCAGAGTCGGAGCTGGAACTGGAGCTAGAACTGGACTGACTGGAAGGAGCTGACTGCTTTAATAAAACAACATGAAGTCATGTCAGTCAAGTCTCTTAAGTTAACTTTTTAAGCACTTTTGCCTTTACTTGAGTACATACCGTAGTATTGAAATTGGACCTTGAGGGACACTTCAATTTTAAGAATTTTTTTTCTTCAACAATCTACTTTGAAACTTATAATCCAGTGCATCTTTTGTATGAATTTAGGCTTTGTCTACAGACCAATTTTGTGTTGTACATGTACATGCTCAGAAATCTGTCAAAATGATTCATCTTGCCTTTGCAATCCACAAAGCGCTGCATGATGGTTTGTGGAGGATCACAGCTACTAGTGGAGTAATATGTAACACTAAGAGGAAGACTGAGCTAAGACAAGCAAAAGTAACATTTAAACCTGATTATGCAAATAATCTGGCTGATTTCAAATCATGTTTATTGTCACATACTTTTACATGTAGTGAAAAATTTCTTCAGAGAGGGCTGCAGCTCAGACGGCGAGCGCTGATTTACCTATTACTTAACAATTATTAGACAGAGTAAGTTTTATTTAAGTTATTATTTATTTATTTATATTATAAGCTTGAAATACTCCTGTCTGTTATTGCGTTTGTTACTGACAGTGACTCATACACTCAGAAAGTGTGACTAGAAAATATTTAAAGCAGTCATTTTGAAGGCTTAAATGCTAATTTGGTTTGCCATATTTTTTGTCTAATAATCTTTGTCTCTACTCTTCAGCGGCTCTATCAAGCCAACTAATCCAGAGCTCATTCTGGGTGGATTACCAAATAATTTAAACTGCTAGGTGAGGCTGTCAACAAATCGTTTGGTCATTTCCATTAACGTTGAAATTACTTCTTAGCAAAAACCGTGGAAATAACTTGGACAAGGTGTCTATAATTTTGTTTGTTTTTCTGTTTAAATAACACTATATTGAGAGATATGCTGGGTTTTTGTTGAGCATTTTGTTTTCCTTCATGCTCTCTATTTCCTTCAAATTGGGAACAAAAAAAGGTTAGGAAAAAGCATCAAATAATTTCCTTGAGTATTTGTTAGTAACGTTTTCTGGCTCCCTTTTATTTGCATTTCTTCTGATTTAGTCTTTGAGAAGCCAATCTTGTACTCTAGTACATTCCTATGATTGTTTTTGAAAAATAAATATTCTTGATTATTAAAATTAAATAATGTTGTATCTGTCACTCATAATGAGATGAGTTGACTTTTTATGTGGGTGATATACAACAAGTGTTTGTATTGTATAAACTAGAACTTATCAACTTCCTCCACCTCAGATTATTCTTTAGTTCGTGTTTTGTTGATGAGATGACATGTACCTCTGACTTTGAAGAGGCTTCATTCTCAGAGTTAGAATCATCAGAGTCTGGCTGTCTCTTCACTTCTGGCACTTCGGGTTTCATCTTGGGCCAGTGGGTTTTGTCTTTATGGCTTTTTTTCTCAGGGTAGATGGAGGATGTGGTTGAGGTGATATGCGGAGAGTTGTAGCCACTGACATGCCCTTTTGTTCCCTCCGGACCCATCCTCTTTTGTTTCTTGGTACTTAATTTGGGAAACTCTGTAGCAGATGAGGGCCTTTTATTCAAAGTACGATTGTCCAGGTGGCCACCTCCACCTTTAGGAGACATGCCATCTATCTTTGGCTCTCTAACTGTGAGTTTGGGTTCTTTAAATGCTGCTTTGGGGAGAGCTTTCCCATCATCCCTTCCTCTGACCTCCGGAGCTTTCTTTAAATGTAATGCCTGGTCACGTGAAGACTTGCCTCCCTCTCGCTCGCCATCTCTGGATGTTGTTTTACTCTCCGAGTCTTTTTGTGTGCGCTCTCTGTGTTCTTTGGATGTTTTGTGGATTTTAAACCCTTTGCTGGCACCACTTCCTCCATCTTTACTTTCCTCCTTAAAATACATGAATAGGAAAGCTTGGTTAGTTTTAAGGTTTTAATCCACTCATTTGAAAAGCAAAAGACAACAAAATAAAAATTCCATTAATAGGTGCTATTAAAGCACCTCATTACTTGGTGCTCTGACTTTCCAGAACCCTAAAATTCTGGCTAATAACTTTTCTTAATATTAGTTCTTTAACTTCTTTTAAGAAACCTAACTTGTGACATTTACTTGAAAAAGTATTTCTAAATGTAGTTGAGTACATCTTCAGTAGGTGGTGCTATGATTTCCCCCATTAAGTTTGCCATGTTAATGTTTTTAATTTATATTTATTTTTTTCTTTTATTTTTTTTATATTTATTTTTTGTTATCTATTCACTGCTAAGTGTCGCTGCGGGATAAGGTTTCTTTTGTACTGTTATTCGGGTAAATTTGTTATTTGTATCTTTTAAATTCGGTTGCATGTGAAACACAGCTAGTCACAGCGGCGGTAAAAAGTGTCGCGGCGTGGCTAATGTTTCTTTATTTCTGTTATTGAGCCAATAAAAGCGTACAGAATATGCATGTCTGCCTCTGAACTTAAAGTAAGTAAAGAACACAACGCAGAAGCAAACGCATTTCCATTTATTTGTGATTACTCCTGACTTGAAATGTAGAAAAGGGTTATTTATATTTACGTGCATATTTTAACGTTTTTGAGGTTCTGAAATTGGAAAACAGGGTGTTTAAATTAACATAAATACGATATGTACAATTTTTAAGCTCTCCTAAATACAGAGTTATTGTCTTTTAAATTGTCCTTAATCTTTTTAAACAAGTGAAGAAAGAGCATCTGACTCTCAACTGTGTTTGTGTGTGTGTGTGTGTGTGTGTGTGTGTGTGTGTGTGTGTGTGTGTGTGTGTGTGTGTTTTATCCTCTTTGCAGAATTATATTTATTGCACATGAATTATTACAAAGAAATTGTTCCTCTGTTATCTGTAAATAACATAAACTTAAATTGTTAGCATTTAAGCACCAATTTATATATCTATAGTAAGTTTCTTGTGGCAATCAAAATGGGCAAACCTTTATTGCATTTGAGGACTTGATCTTCTTGGGGTCAGAGAGTGCGGAGATGGGGATAGTCGGCAGCTTTAAATCCGTATTGGGTCTTGGCTGCTTTACATCAGTACTGGGTTTTAACATCTTGTCCTTCGCTATAACCTGAGAGAAATGTCGGTATACAAAAAGTGTGAAGGCAAGGAACTGTACAAGCAGATACAAGTGTACAAGACGGCAAAGGCAAACAGAGCGCTCACCCCACCAGCCTTCACAAGTTTGCGTTTAAACTCATGTGTAGGATTGTTAAATGTGAGTTTCTCGCAGCGCAGGTGGTTCACAGGAGGATTTCCTTCCTGGTTTAAGAACAGGTCATAATTGAAGCACACCTTTTTTGGCTCCTCCTATGAAAAAATGAACAGATTAAACTTAACATTTATAAGTAGTCAAAAACTCACAAAAAATACAAAAATGAAAGGTGTTTAGCACTGCAACAAACACCCCATGTGTTTTACTGATTGACTAGAAGAAAACATATATATACTAGAAAAAATATTTTATATAATACAAAAATGTACACGTTTAATTTTCTAGTTGTTAAATTGCAGTAAAGGTATCAATTATACACTTATATGTCTCTTAAATCCAACAGCTGTATACAGATTCTCTGTCCATGTGGCTGTAAAAACAGCCACTCACTAAACAAACACTGAATTCTAACCTAGCTGTGTGACCTTTACCTTTCATGAATTGCAAAACGCTTTTTTGTCCTTCAAAACTGATGCAAAAAAAGTTAAAATAGCACAAAACGCTCACATGAAAATCATTCTGCTACAAACTGGGAAGTAATTAGATTTTGTGGCTCACCTTGTTTTTAAAATAGACTTCAATGGGCATGATGAAACCAGCGTAGCCGGACTCTTCTACTTTATATGGAGGTTCTTTACAAACTGCGCAGAAAATGGTAATTTTAATGGCTGTTTGACTCGGCAGCTGCGAAAAGTCAACAATGCGGAGGCTATTTTTAAGCATAAAATGTGTCCAATTTATTCCCACACGTGATGTTCAGTGGTTTCCTTGAAAACAGGTTGTCCTTCTGCCAATCTGTGCCATTTGCCAAGTAAGAAGTTGAACGGTCAGTTCACTTAAACAAACAGGGGAGTATTTTACGGGACATATTGATAAAACTCTTTAGAGCTGTTCAGAGAGAGGAACCAATTTCAACCAATTAAAACAAATCATTATTTATCTGATATTTACATATCTTAGATGATTTGAAAACAGGTTGCAATAACGTTAAGAAAACTTCAATGTTCTGATGCTTGGTCTATTTCAGGGTTACAGAGCGTTTGAGCCAATCACAGCAACTCTGGGCCTGATGCAAACTGGCCAATCATTCGCAGAGGGACACATTCACTCAAACCAACCTGAAATGTATTTGTATAAATTGTACAATTCAAAATATTTTTGTAGTGAACTTAAATTATGTAAACTAAAATATCATCCCTAACAGTTATATCAACAAACACATGAAATTGGTAAAATGTAAAATCTTCTAGAAGTTTTTAACTGAATGGCTGTACAACAGGGACTGTACAGTATGTAAACCTGCCTCTCTTGGGTTTTGGGAAGCTGTCGTGAAGGTGGAAGACGACTCTCTCCACAAAGTGCTGGATGTCACAAGTCTCCGGGCCTCGGACAAACACCATCCAGTCGTGCGTGAAGCCTTCAGCGGTGACTTTCTTCCTCAACTGAGCTCGGTGTCCCAGCTCTAGTTTCACCTGCACAGTGCCCTTCAAATCAATTCAAAAATTAGTTGAAATCTTGCTTTTCAGTGGCTTGGTCAGTTAAGTGTTGTTTACACTAAGGATGAATATGTTACGGTATAATGCGTAAAAATGCAGTTGTGTAAAATGTAACATCCACATACACTATATTCCATCATGTGGATTTTATGGTATGATATGAAATCCGTACATATTTTAATTTGCATTCAGTGAATGGTCATCAACATCCATTATATAAAACAAATTGTATTTATTATTCCAACAAAATACAAACTAATAATCCAAAACCTAGATTAAATAATAAAGAAAATTATAAATCATTGTTGAATCATGAATAGCATCACATTTTACCATTTTTACCCTACCAGTTCATGATATATTAATTACAGTGCATGTACATTTTATAACAACGTTTTGTACTTATTTATTTTTGTATTTGTTTGTTTACATATTATCTCTCTCTGTATAAGTACATTTATTTATTTGGTTATTATATTTGATTATAGCGGTTTTAGTACAATATTCCAGACACTGTGAATCCGAAGTTATATCGTTATCTTTACAACGTTACACATTTTTACATGTTTATCCAACTACCATAAGATACACGCATACATGTATATCATGCACAATTGCACACTAGCGAGAACCCTAGCTAGGTAGCGTCACGGCTAACATGCGGATTTGAACGCTCGCGGGTGTGATAGTGTCCAAAGATGCAGTCTACGTAGGTAGCTCACTAAGTTTTTAGAACACAACCAACGAGTCCACGCTAACGTTAAACTACTGCGTGCTGGAATCTCCTCCGTAAATCAAACGTGAATAATTCTGAAACGCCATCTCGTTTGTTTAACTACGACATAATTACTATAAAATACACTGGTGTAATTCCCAGACGTGTGTGCTTTGAGCACGCAACTGACTAGCCGGCTAAGTTAGCATCCTCAACATCCTAAACGCTGGCCTCGCGGTTTTCGTCAAGATTGTTTTTGTTTCTCACACGTTTTCTTTATGTTTCTTGTTTGTTCGTGTGGTTAGAGTCTTGTTACCATGTTCTCCATGGCTGCCTGAGTTTCGGTTGAGCCGTTCGTTTAAAAGAACGATGAAGTAGGTTGAATGTTCATCCTAGCGGTTAGGCGTTTGACGGCATGTGAAGGAAGAAACTGAGGAGTTTGAACAAATGGCCGCGACACTGACAGTTTTTAGAATAAAAGCAGAATCGCACCTAAACACTAGGGTTTCTTCGCATTTCCAGTTATTTCATTAACAACACCGAATTTGAACACGCTAACTAATTCCCTACCCTTAAAAGAACGGAACAGATGTTCAAACTCAAATAAACTCACTTCCCTCACTTCAAAGTTTTTTCCCCTCAGATATTAAACACCATAAATACACATTGAAACACCCGAGAGTTTGGGATCAATTTTTATTCTAGTACAAGCACAATTATTTGGTAATTGTATTCTTGCAATACATTTTACAAAATGCTCTGCTTGGTGCATTAAATAACAAAAGGTAACTAAAATACTGCCTAAAAAACAGAGCAACTTGTCCAGTTGTCCATCAACTCGGCACAAGCTGCGAGGACATCAAAAGTTCAACACAAAAGTCTTTCACTCATAGTGGTCAACAATCATCCATGTCGTCCTCATCAGAGCTGTGTATACGTTGAGTTCTCAGAGTATTGTGACAGCTTGGGAAGTAAAGGTGGAGTTCCAGACTCTGTTTCTGTAAAAAAAAAGAATATATCACATACGCTGGATAGGTATCATTTTAAAAATCAGCATTTTTTATACCTAGGTCATTGTTCATTTTTCCGTTTGGGTATTTGTGGGCCTCTTCAATGTGAGCAGTCATCTCCCCTCGGTCTGGGGTGTAGTAGACGCACTGTAGGCAGCTGTACCGTCCTCTGGTGTGTTCCCACAGGATACGGCAGTTAAAGGCCTGAGCTGACAGATTGAATTTAGCCATTAAAAATTACAATTTAACACATCAAAAACAATAATTTCAGGTCATGACTGAACATACACGTTTGGTGACAACGGTAAAAATCACTCAACACTCGGATGATTGCATTAAGCTGAAGAAAATCAACATGGGTAAAATTGTCACTGGTAACCCAAAATATTAATTATCAAGATGCTGAACTACAAATCCCAAACTCTGTAATGGCTCATGTGTTAGTAAAAACCCTGGAAATGAGGAGTGATTGGATCGCAGACTGGTTTCCAGTAAAACGTATTAAAACAATGTATAGAAATAGTGTTAGAGTAGAAAAAGAACATTAGAAGAATAGAGTCAGCATTTATTTCTAGAGAGGATCTGGTGTGTTTGGCCCTCGGGGGTCGAGTGTGTGGATTCTCTGGGCCTCACCTGGACTTCGTCTCTACTTAAACTCTGACTGTTCGGACAGTTCCATCTGTGCAAAAAGGGCCCGGGCAGGTCTGGCAGGACAGTGCAACATGACAAAACACAGTTCACTCAAAGCATCCAAGGTTTAGGCATAAGTTTAGAGAGTTACCCCCCAAAAGAGTCTTACAAATTCCTGTTAAGCAACAGGTGGGATTCAATGAGGTAATTATTCACAGCAGACCCCCGTTTATCCAATCTCTATTTAGCTATGTTTAAAGCCTTTAGAATACATTAAAACTCCAAATAGACTTTTTTTGTTAACGTTTAAACATTAACATACGCAATAATTTAACACACAGGTGTGTGTGTGTGTGTGTGTGTGTGCGTGCGTAGTGTACATCTCACAGTATTTACATTAGAGATGCGTGGTGCACTTTAATCCCATGACATGTGTTTACAGACACATATCGTTTTGTAATTAGACAAAGAAAAGAAACTCACTGAAAACGAAAGCCTGCAATTGTTATGCTGTGGAAAAAAACTAATGGAACTCACAAACTAAAGCAGTTCATCTGCAATTTATTATGTGATGATGTGAAAATGCAAACTCTGATCTACTGCAAAGCAGGGGTCTACTGTACATGCAAAAAATATTTCAGATTAAGGATGATTCAAGGAACTGTGATACTTTTGTTTGACATCTACAAAGCTTTTCAGAGATCCATTCATTCACCTTGATTCTTCCTCCACACGGCATTTGATCCTGGTGAGAGTGGCAAAGGTGGAGAAGAGGGCAGACTGGGAGGTCCAGGTCTGGGCGATCGCTGTTGTTGCAGACCTGGATCTGACGTGAAAGCTGAGTTTACTGTAGGGGTCTGATAGGTACTGTAGGGGGCTTGACCAGGTAGATTATCATCGATGCCTTGGCTTAGATTCCCAAATGGAAGAATTCCAGAGCTTGGCATTGGGTCGGTGAAATTATTGTTTAATGCGAATCGCTGAAGCACTGGCATATCATCCACTGATGGATTTGTTTGCACAGAGGGAACAGACTTCATCTCTGGCATTTCTGGAGCTACTAATCCAGAATTTTCTATTTCAGCAGAAGTGAAGGGAACACCATCTGAATCGGCTGGAATTCCAAGCTCCATCTTCATGGCCTTGTTCTTGGCAACCTTAGCGCAGGTCTGTAAGTGTTTGAGTAGAGTGCGGTAAGAACGCAGCTTTGCCCTGCAGCTCTCACATCTGAATGGATATGAAGAGGTGAAAATATACACAGATGAGTTAAACCAATGTATGACAAACTGACATATTGCTATGTGCATATACAACTTACAGATAAAAAATATTTGGCTTGTGATGATGCCTCATATGTTCCATGAGCTGCTGCATGTTGTTAAATGAACCTTGGCAGCCAATATGAGAACACAGAAACACTTTCCCTAAACAGGGAGACAAAAAGTGACATTTCTCAGAGGAACAATTGTAGTATTAATTCTGATTCAATCGTATGTGCTTTATGCTTCACATGAACCAAATACAACCAAACATTCATTAGGAGAAGACTTTTCTTACCAGGAAGAGACTGAGCTGTGTTCTTTCGATGAGCCTGAAGATGAAGATTAAGTTTTTCTTGGCTTTTGAAGGTTCTTTTGCAGCCATAAAAGGAGCAGGAGATTTCACAACCTGGTGAAAGAAGAAATATCCATACACAGCATTTAAAGTTTCAGAATAAATTGTTGCATAACATTTATTTGCATAACAATTTATACTTAATTCACACAAACACTTAAATAAAGGCCGTGATTTAATTTGTACAGTCAGACAGATGTAGAATCACAGCCACAATCCTTTCTTGACGTTTAAAAAAAACAGCATTCCCTCATTTAAGATGAGGGTTTTTTTTTGTGCTGTAGCTTTTTATTTACATTTTAACTCTACAAACGAAAGCAGAAATTGTATATTAATTCAATATTGTAAATTTGAATAATACAATGTTGTTAAATAAAATATTATTTACATTTGTTGGCCTTAAATAGAACATCTAGTTTGTGCTTCTAGTAAATACTTACAAAGCATTTTCAAAAAACTGTGTGTGTGTGTGTGTGTGTGTGTGTGTGTGTGTGTGTGTGTGTGTGTATACAGTCAACCAAGAACGTCATTTCCTCAAATTTTGCATCCTTATTTAATATTATGCAATGTAACTAGACAAAACAAAAGTCTAAAATATCCTTTGACGTCATTATTATTACTACTACTACATACCTTCCATTGTGGCTGATTGAAGCAGGAATTTCACCTGTTTTAATTGATCAGTCAAACCTGTGAACAAAAAATCGGTTTAGACACTACTAAACTATTCTAATAACACCCGTACTCAATATAAGAAATTTCGTAATTTTCTCTAATTGCAAATTCATCGCTTACAGACAAGAACATAAATTGCAGATTCGCACACAACTGCACTGACTTGCGTATTATCTAACACAATGCCTTTAAAGAGGCATCGGTAGCGTTGTTTAGACAACAAAATACACAGGCATATCAACAACGGCGTAAACAGACGGACGAGCCAGCTATTCACGCAACACTGCGTAAAAAAGCAACATACTTCAATAACGTGGTTTCCTCAGAAAGCGTCGGTATACTTACAATACGTGATTTGTTTCTAACAAATATGCAAAAATGTGGAAAATTAAAACAATAACGATCGTTTCGCCAGATCAGACGCACATCATGCCTACGTGCGACACATGCAGGCCCAAATCTCGCGATTCGCGAGAAAACGCGAGCTCGTACTATTGACGATGACGATGACGCTGACTGGAATTAATCACTATTACACTGTTGCACAGAACAGTTCAGCGTCAAGTAATTTAGCGTTTTAACCACACACATCTTGTATTATAGTACAAAAATAATTACTATAAGTAATATATAAATAATATGATAAATAGTTGCCTATCCTTTTATATCTATTTACATTTTACTCAGATTTACACATAAACAAAACAACACATTTACAGTAAACAAAACAATAAAATCAAGCAAATAAAAAATCCATCAAAATACCGATCAATTATCTCACGAATAGACCTTTTTTAGCTTCTCGTTTTCATTTGTATATTTATTGTTGTCTTATTTTATTTATATTCACCAATGTATTTATTTTTAAGACATTTTTTAAAGAAATACATTATTTAAATTAATCACTGAGTTCATTCCATAATTTTACACCAATAACTAAAACTCGTTTTTTACATTTGTTCTCACTTTAAAGTGCACAACGCTCTTAAATTATATTCACCAACTCTTAATAAACTACACGTATTAGAAATAAATGATTACATAACTTAATTACGTAATACAATTAAATGTAAATTCGGTTTGATCCAATACAGTTTTGAATAGCTACTAAAAACGCTAATAGTCGGTAAAAAATATTGTCGATGGTTGGCCATAGACCATAGTTTTTGCATGCGTTTTACATATTTTAAACGAAAAATACATTTGATCTTAATAATAAACAACACTATAATGGCCAGAATAACTATGTCCATATGATAAAATGTACTCTGATAAAATGCATTACAAACTCTTTAAAATGCAAGTTACCCTTGATTTAAAAAGGTTTTATGCTCCGAGTTCGTGTCTGATCGGATGGGTTAAATGCAGAGAAAAAATTTCCCCATGAGGGACTAATAAAGGTTCAATTATTATTATTATTAAGTTAAATGCATGTCTGATGCTAATTTATATTTTCCTACATTGTCCAACAGATGGCGGTGCAAGAGACAATAGCAAACCGATCACGTGGCTGCCAGTCCCGCCTGCTTTCTGAAAGAATGACGTAAGCCCTGGTCATCACGCCCCCGGCCCTGCCTATTTTGAAGAACTATCAGTGCATGCTCTCAGAGCAATGCCTTTTTATTGGTCCGAATTGTATTTAATGGGCGGAGTCATGTGAAGGATGGTATATAATTGTTATGTCCATTGGAGTTGGTTAACAATTGACGAACACAGTATAAACTAAATATACGGCGGGTTGGAGCAGCGGCTTGAACGCTGGCACCTCACGGCTAGACACGGGGTAAGGTTAAAACCCCATTTGGAATGTACTTTTGTGGAAATTTTACTAACAGCTCAATTCATTATTGACCACACGCTGATTGTCACATGCTTCTCACAGACCGTCATGTCGCAGGCAGAGTTTATTGTTTTTGTTTTCGTATTGTTGTATTTTTCGTATTGTTATTTTGTGTTTGTTATTATTCACAAATTTAACTAGACACTGACACGTCGTAAGCTAAAACTTTTGTCAAGTTAGTGATGCTGAGTTGTGCAACATGAACCAACAGAGCGCAGTTGGTAATCCAAATTAATTGATATGAACTCTCGTTAATTAGTTACGTGTCAAAGCTCGGCCATGTTGTTGTGTTTGTGTGCAGGAGTCATCAGTTGCAGGACCACCATAAGGTCATCAGATCAGAGGTGAACCGTATTTTTGCGTCGAAGCATAATCCAATGTGAAGAGTGTTCTGAACGTAAAGGTTCATTATCATTCGAAAAAATGGTGCAAAACAAACTTCAAGAAGTCACTGGATTCCATTGCTCTTTCAAGGTAATTCAGAAATGATTTTAGTCTGGATTATAGTTAATCTCAAAACGATTAACCAAGAAGATAATTTAGACATTTGTAAATAGTTTATCAATAATCTTCTGCCTTGTTTATTTTACACAGGGACAAAACCCTTTCCAATCTGAATTTTTGGATTCAGATCCCCATATTGACTCGTCCTTCAAGTTAGACCGCACACAAAGGCCCGGTACAGCTCGCATTCTCGATTTCTACATTTTAAATGGCAATGTTTATCTCAAAGGTCTATACGGAGGTGACCTCTTTTTCGGAGGCAGTTGTTGAGATCGCTCTTATCTTTTATTCTATGTTAGACAAAGTTCATATGATTGCACTTGCCACATTGTTTTTTTTTTTTTTTATCACTGACCGTTAGGAGTGTGGTCTCAAGTGATAATTTTGCTGTTTTTAACAAGACATGCCATCCAGCCAGCCCATCGACATCCCCGATGCCAAGAAGCGACACAAGAAGAAGAAAAGATGCAGAGCCACTGACAGTTTCTCTGGACGTTTTGAAGGTACATCTGTGAATGTGTGTGTAAATTGGTTATAATAACAGCCTAAACAGGGAGTTGCATCAGTTTTTGTTTTTGTTCCAGATGTTTACAGGCTACAAAATGAGGTTCTTGGAGAGGGCGCTTATGCCATTGTGGAGACCTGCATCAATCTAATCACAAACAAAGAATATGCAGTTAAGGCAAGTTGTTTACATGTACAATAAATCTTCTCATTGAAAAACACATTTTCATACAATTACAAAATTCTGCATCTTTTCTGTGTGCAGGTTAAACTCCATAAACTATTTGATAATTATTTGGCTTTTTAAAACTATTTATCAAAAAAGTAAAACAAAAAACAAAAAAAGCAACAAAAACGATAACCAAAAGTATAACAATAATCAAAAAAACTACTCTTTCTCTGACTCAAACCAACAATTGGAACCAAAACCACAAACAATCTGGTCTATGTATCCTTTGAACAACACCAAATATATTGCCAATAATACAAGTCATTGTTGTTAATATGGAGTGAAAACTTTAGCAATTATATGTAAGCGTTGTAAAATTATAAAAAAAAAAAACGTTTTGCCATCGAAACAGTTGTGCTTTTTCTCGGGCCCCAAACCAACAATCTGACTTTAGATTTCCATGATTCTCCAATACCTCAATGTATGATATTACATAACATTAAAAGTCAATTTATGCTTCACCCGATGGCTCAATATCAAAAGCTTTCAGAGTAAGACCTGACACAAGCATTAATCTACAGTTATGTATTGTGCTGTGTACACTTCTCTCATAAACAATGGCCTTCCAGCTTCTGTGCAGCTGTGAACGTTGCTGGAGTGCCTGCTCAGCACAGAAACTTCCTTGTTTATTTGGAAGTAGTTGTTGACATTTTGCAGTAGAATATCTAATCAGTGAAAAGCATTGTGGTGTCTCCTCTTCAAATATGTTTGACCTTCAATGAAGTGAATGGTTGCATGTTATATACTTGTAGTTTTTTTTTTAATTGTATGTTTGCAGAGCCTTACACATTTTTCATTATCACACAACAGCTTTTATCGGTCACATGGACAATTATGTTAATGTTATGGGGATGTTCTGGATGAATGAACACTATGTGTAAACATTATTGCAGGTTCTTATTAGAAGGCTGCAAGCATTTGAGAATTCTGTCAAGTTTGAACATCATCAGGTGGGATATTTCAGAATTGGTACATGAGATTGTGAGCCTCTCTTTTAGTGGACTGATGTTCTGGAAACTAACAGGAGTTTAGAGGGATGAGACTGTGATGAAGAATGATTGAGTAACAGATTGAGGTAAGGTGAGGCAAGACTTTCTAAGGCCTTGTAGTCAATATCTTGAGTTCTATATGGATTTGTAATCAAGAAAGTTGAAATATGAAGACCTATTTGAATAAAACAAAAAAAAACTTTTGTTCAAGTTACAGATTACAGTTTGTGTTTTGGATTCATTTTTAGGTACGGTAGGACAATTACTATACTGCTATTACGATGTGAGCTCATTCATTGATGACAGATGACAAACTTTTAAAAAGGGCAGAATGAATATTAATAGTCATTTGCACAATTTAGAGTGAAACATAAATGCTTAAATCTTATTACCCCAAGTTTTAACACCAATGAAAGTTTGAACTTGACTGTTTTTATTAAGTATTTCTGTTAATTGATTTTTGAATTGTAAATAAATCTAGTTGTATCATGGAATGCAATTTCTTAATTTAAAGAGCTTTTTGTTTGATGTTGATTAAACTAAAATTAAAAATATATTTTACTATGAAATTAAAAGTTTGTCAGTGTAGGATTTATGGCTTAATTGGGTCCTATTTGGAGGGCTTTCCATACATTACCAAACAAATAGATTCAAATGTTGTGATATAAACCTGTTTTATAACGGTGGCTACGATTTTTATTTTTGCTTCAGACCAAGTCCAAGCAATAATGTGGTGTATTTTTCCATTGGCTAGCATTTGGGTAATTTGGGCTCCCGTGCAAGAACAAAAGAGGTTAAAAAGATACTTTTGGTGAGCTGCTATTAAACCTGGATATCCTGCTTCTAGTTTACTGCCACTTAAGCCAGCATGACTTGTTGATGACCTGCTGAATCAGTGGTCTGAGATGTTCTTTTGTAGGCGAGTGATGGAGTGTCATCTGTGCACTAATCTCCCACACGTTCTGTGTGTGCGGGATCCACAAAGACTTCACCACCAGGGGCACGCAGATCTGTCGACTCTTTCTGAATACGGAGATGACATGGGCTTAGCTGAGAGAGTTGCCACTCTGCTTTTTCTTTTTTAAATGTACTTGGCCTGATGTCAAAAAGGCCCGTCAAAACAAGCCCATTGTGTTCTGCCCTTGAATCTAAGAACTGACTGTCCTTCCTTGGGTCTGTTTTTTAATGTCATTAAAGTGAAGTTTCAATGTCACACAGATAATCGAGAAGAGTCCGGGCCACAGCCGGAGCCGTGTCTTCAGAGAGGTGGAGATGCTTTACCAGTGTCAGGGCCACAGGTCAGTATCACTTTTAAAGCTATGCATCTTACTAAAACCCAACCAGTGGCAGGCTTCACCTTTAATTCGTCTTTAAATCTGGCTTTTCGTCTTATTGCATCATTCTCATTCTAATCGATTAGGAGTTAAATGCTACCATTTGTTTTCTGTAACCACAGAAACATTTTGGAACTGGTTGAATACTTTGAGGAAGAGGACAAGTTTTATTTGGTTTTTGAGAAATTAAGAGGCGGTAAGTTGTCAACGTTTGTTGGGCATGGTGAAGAGCTTATAAGCAGCAACGTATTTAATTAATTTCTTTGTAGGTTCTATCTTGACGCACATACACAGAAGACAGCACTTCAGTGAGCAGGAAGCCAGCATTGTGGTGCAGGACATCGCCAGTGCTCTGGACTTTCTACACAACAAAGGTCAAGACTCTTGGTTATGGCCTTGATGTATTTGTAGGCCATTCAGCTTAGGCTCATGCAATGTTGTTTCTGACCGTTCTGCAGGGATGGCACATCGAGATCTTAAGCCAGAGAACATCCTCTGTGAGCACAGTGACAGGGTGAGTCACAAGAGATGTGAAATTAGAGGAGAATATATGCATGAACTGAGGTTGACACGTTTGATCTTTCGGGTTCAGAAACAATTATGTAACAATGTTTTTTTCAGCCTGGGCTGTCAATGCTGTGTTTTTCTTAAGCATTTTTAATAAAGTTACTTTCTTCTTCCTGTAGATTTCTCCTGTGAAGATCTGTGATTTTGATTTGGGGAGTGGAATCAAGCTGAACAGTGACCGCTCTCCTATTTCAACCCCTGAACTCCTGACTCCGGTGAGTTTTTGGATTTCTTTTTTCCTTGCAATAACAATATTTTTATTTATTTATTTATTTATTTTTTTATACATTTTTGGATGATGATTTTTGGACTTTTCAGGACAACTTTCTGTAGCTTGACCCATTTTTTTTGTTTTTTAACCAACTGGCATTTCAGTAAAGACATTGAAAATTTACATAGTTCGTTCGTTAACTCGATTAGATGATTCCTGATTCATAGGGTGATCAATTGTTCTTTTAAAAGTTAATGATATTGTTTTTATGCTTTTTGTTGTAGCTAGTTTTAAGCTTATAATCTATTATATTATACGTTGTTTTAATTTTATTATTAAGATTAAAACTTTCAGTCAGTGAACATGCTGAAGTGAGGCCATATAATGACCTCCGTTTTTGTGAGGATGTTGAAGATCAGTTGTGGTGTTTGTGGTCCAGCAGTATGGAGTTGGACCTTCCACCAAAGCTTTGCAGGTTCAAATCCCAGTACAATGTTTTTTAAATCTGTGTCCTTGACCAAGACACTAACCCCCATATGCTCCTGGGGCGTCACGGTTTAAGCTCCGGGTTTGTGTGTGTTCACTTTGCTGTGTGTGGGTAACTTCACTTAATTGTTCAATGCAGAGCACAATTTCAATATGGTCCCTAGTGGGCATATCATAAAAAAAAAACTGAGAAGTAGCTGGAAGACCCATTTCACTATGGCCATATTGACAATCTCACTCACTGTCTACCACAGGGGTGTCAAACATACGGCCCGCGGGCTGGATTCGGCCCGCAAGTAGGTTCGATCAGGCCCGCCGAATTGTTTGGAAAAAAAAATAGAAAAAAAAAAAAAAAAAAATTTCTTTTTGCTGCAATTCATTGATTGTCCGCTAAGGGGGTACAGCGTTTCCATCGGAGTAGAACGCTGCAACACTGAGACGGACAGAATCGTGTTAAGAACGGAAAACAGGTGTTATCCGCTACCTATCTGCTACAACCTCATTAATCAAAATGTTCCAAACGGAGAAAGATAGATAAATAGTGTAAATGCAAACAGTATTTAAGGCTTAAATACTGTTTGCATTTAAATATTGCATGTTTCATTTATGAAGTTTACGAATGTGACTTTCTTCATTGCACATTTAATATCACTCTCCTTAGTTTGTAAGGTGTATGCAGGGATTTAATTTATATTTTATATAAGTGGTTTAAAATTCAGTTCTTTAAAAGCCTCAAGTGCAATACTATATTTTTCATTACCAATTTAAGATGTGTGCCTTTGTACAATCAGTGGGATAAGTTGCAATGCCTAAATGTGAATGATAAAGGTAAATTGCACATTTGTAAGGAATTAAGAGGAAATTCTTGGAATGTTTTGTAAAAGCATAGTTCATTAAAATTCAATATGTTCCTAATGTTCTTGTGATTCTTTACACCAAAACAAAGAAAATACATGATATTTTTTGATATTTAATACAGAGTATGGTATAAATTTAATGGTCCGGCCCGCCTGACATCTCCTTAGGTCTTATGTGGCCCGCTATGCGAAATGAGTTTGACACCCCTGGTCTACCACATCCACCATATATATTTATTCGTTTAAAAGTGCATTTCTGCTAAAAGAGGTTGATTGAAAGGCTGAAGGAACTGCTCACTGTGACACCACTAAGATTAATTTTGCACTCGGTGCGAGGTTATGTAACAACACAAAAATGCTAAAAATGGAAGCAGCCAGACAATAAACCGACTGGAGGATATTTTTGCAATTGCTCCATCCAGCCATTTTTCCAAAACAACTTTATTCAGTATGTGTGTGAGTATATGTGTGTGTATGTTAGAGGCTAGAACTATATAAATGGTTTTCATAGAAAATAATTCATAATTATGCAGTCTATGCATAATTATACATTTTGTTTCTGTCTGTATGCTCAGTGTTCAATTTCTTGCTCTTAATTATTGCACAAATTGGTAATTATTAACAATTGCACTAGGCTGCAATTTTATGATACAAATGAATTTGTTGAATTCTTAATCTCACACCTAAGAACATCACCCTATTAAGGAAAGTTAAGGAAAACGTTTTATTTTTTTTTTTTTGCCAAATCAAATATCCAAAATCGAAATAAAAATACCTGCAATTGCAATAATGCTTTATGAAAAATAGTCAATCTTACAGACCTGCACAAGTTCTAAAATTTATAACGCCACAAAGACCACAATTTGTGAATAAACTGGAACACGTGTAGGTCAATAGTTGTGTAACCATTTCAACTGGTCAGACCTCCTTTAAATCAAGCAGGAACCAGTCTGCTTGTGGCCTTCTAACCTGCCTGGTTTGTTCCACAGACAAAGAAATGTCACTTGTTGCATGAGTTATTAAAGCACCTTTCAGGATGTCCGTTTGTGTGCGTTAATTATGTAACACTGAGCAGGGTTGGGCCTTGTTTATCCCCAGCTGGTTCAGAGCGGCTTATGTCCTTTTTCTCTTCTCCGAGCTGCAACCTTTTGGCCTAGTTTCCACATGACGCAGGGCAGACAGCGGCAGCAGCCTGTGGGCCCTGCTGGAACAGTTGTCCGCTGACATGTTCAGCTCTGAATCGGATCAGGCCACCCCAGCTTAACTCATAACAATGCACTTGATAATACCCCAGCAGTTGAAAACAAACCAGAGAGGCCGGGCCGAGGCAGGACAGGCTCCATGCTCCGGTGTCAAGCTTTAGGTGGCTTGAATCATCCCAATCTTGAAACTGAGTTTTTATCTTCTCTGTGAAAGGATTTGTTTCCAAAACCATTCTGGATTGTTTGTCCTAGTAACGTAGGATCTGTGTAGTGGAATTTACACATTCTCGTATACATTGGAGCCAAGTTCAAGACCTAAGTTTGGGCCCCAGGTTTCTGTTAAGTTCTCCAGTCAGTCCATACAGTCAAAAATGTGTCCAGGAGGAATATATTGGGGGAAAAAATCCTATAGGTGTGAGAGTACAGTAAATGTATATTTGTGTCCAATCAGAAATTGGTTTGACACCAATAAGAGTGTGTATCATGTAGGCATGTTCTGATACAATTTTCAGATTTGAAAACTGATAAAGCCCTTTTTAAATATACAATATCTGAAATGGGTTCTGATTGGCCAATCTAAATTTAATTTGTATTGATTACGGTAATATGACTGTCGTCATGTAATACATCAAAATATACAAAATAAAATGTGCTTTAATATACAGTATAAAAATGCTTACTTTGTATATTAAAGTGTCAGTTTAGGCATCAGGTAAGGCAAATGAAACACTAATTGATAAGCCAAAATAGACGCCTTGTACCTGCTCCCAGTTACCCTGAAAAGGAAGAAGCGCAGTAGTAAATATACAAATACATTTCTTTGTATCAAAATGCTGAAACCCATTTTGTGTTTTGGACTTTGACAGTGTGGCTCCGCTGAATATATGGCTCCTGAGGTGGTGGAGGCGTTTAATGAAGAAGCCAGCATCTACGACAAACGCTGTGACTTGTGGAGCCTTGGGGTCATTTTGTACATCATGCTCAGTGGCTACCCACCGTTTGTGGGGCGCTGTGGTACTGACTGCGGCTGGGATTGGGGAGAACCGTGCCAAGCCTGTCAGGTACATGAGAGTAGAGAAGACATAAGGAAGGTCTGACATATGAAATCTCGTTTGTTGGAAGCATTTTTGTTACCCTTTCTTGAAACCATGTTTCCACAGAGCATGTTGTTTGAGAGTATTCAGGAAGGCAAATACGAATTTCCAGAAAAGGACTGGGCTCACATCTCTCCTGCAGCCAAAGATCTCATCACCAGACTCTTGGTGCGGGACGCCAAAGACCGCCTCAGTGCCGCTCAAGTGCTGCAGCATCCATGGGTCAAGGGGGTATGTCAGTTACCATTCTTCTTTTTTTTTTTTTTTTTTCCATTTTTGCTGTTTTTTGGCCCGATGTGTCCCAATTAACATGAGTTTGTATATGTAGACTTACATTATTATATATTCATATCATGTGGATTCCACAAACTCTTTGCAGTGCAGTTGGACAATAGCTCCATGTATTTGTGGGTGTCTGATGTAGAGCACGTTTTGCGGAAATCTGTGTCTGCTGGGTCGATTCCAGTTCTTTCCATCAAGATGCCTTAAAGGAAGAGAAAGTGTGTTGTTTGGCGCATGTGGAAATAATGTTTTTTTTTTATTATTATTTAACATTAAAAATAAACAATTGTTTTAATTTGTGAACAAACTCTTAAATACAAACAAGCTTTTCATTGTTGGCTCTGCCAAGTTGAGGCAAACCATTCCAAACTTTTTAGTGGATCAGTAATCCTAACAACATTTAATATTGCAAACTTCTATTCAAAACGTTTTATTGGATAACTGTGATTCTAACAACATGAACTGTTCACTGATCAGTGTGTGTTTGTGTGTGTAACGTCACTGGATGGTTGAATGCAGAGCACAATTTCAATGTGGTCATATTGACAAACTCACTCAATTTTTTTGTGTCGTTTCTGTTATGTTTTTTTTGCAAAACAAACAGCCACATATAGGCTCATACAAAAAAGCTAAACTTGAACACTACTAATGTAATTAAAAATGAAACAACATAATATAAGAAAAACAAAAAGAAAACCTTTTGAAGCCTATTTTCCTGAAAATCCCAGTAGTTACCAGAAAGGACGATATCAGTGACCCATTCCGCTTTCTTTTCCCAGTGTGCACCAAACACCGTGCCTGCGTCCATCCTGCATCAGAGGTGGGTTATTGTTCACACTACAGCAGCAGCCACAGCGTCGCATCGGGACGTGTGACATGTTCTGTGTCTTCTCCAGAGGTGGGAGCGCTCAAGACCTGACGTTCTTTGCGGGTCAAGCCGTGGCCATGAACCGCCAGCTGGCCGAACAGGAGGAGAGTGAGCAGCAGCAGCTGGAGATGGAACTGGCCTCTCCTCTCCTGCTCACCAGCAGATCTGGCTTGGCCGCACTGGATCCCCCCTCTCGGTCCACACTGGCCCGTCGCAGGAGAACCGCGGGCAGCCAGCACAGAGGACCGGTGTGCCCTTCAGAGCTGTGCCAGCTCCTCGCCCCTCTCGTCATCGTGGGCGATTGTGCCTGACGCTCTCCATGTTGAGGAGGATCTCCAAAGATGACCTTCATTTGAAGCCTAAACCAAACGGAAGACCCAATTAGTCTGCCAACGAACGCTTCTGAGAGAAAACCTCAAGTATGTAGCACTTACAATTGGAAAATCATAGCCCCCCTGGAAATGTTGCTTTGACTGTGCAAAAGATGTTGTGTGGCTCGGTACACACGTCTGACCGCAACCGGAATCTAGTCTAAAACACTGCAAACCAAAGAACTGGATCAAATTATGGATTCCAACTGGATGTTTTGAGGCAGGTTTTAATCTTCTACCTAAGGTCCCCTATGCCATCGAAATAATTTGCTGTTTTTTTCCTTGTTTCTGGTTTGACCGTTTATCTAAAATGACTAGAATCCAGGAAAAACGTAGTCATCATGTTTTTTCGAGTTTGGAATGTTGAATGAGGACTTTCGCCGTGTTACCTCACCGACTCTTTACGGGCCTTAGACGTGCTTTCAGTTCTGTGGATTTTTTTTTCCCAACAGGGCATCAGGCGGATTTATTGTGTTATAGTCCCCAAGAAACTCACTGGGATTTTGCCTCGAACAAGTCACCTTTCTCGCCATTGCATTTGTTCCCAGTTGGCGTAGCGTCAGGACGACGCGTTTCTTTTACCTCTGTGCCACGCAGCTACGTTGAGAGGTCCGGACCTCACACTCCATGTTTTTCTTTATTTTTATTTCATTATATGTTGTGTCTTTAGAAGGGACGGCTCCTGTCCTTTTTTAAGTTGTGTTTGGATGTCACCGTTATAATGTGAATGTTTTGGAGTGCTATTTTTTTTTTCACTGATTTTGATCATCAATGTCTAAAATGTAAATGATAATATTCTCTAAAATACAACTTAACTATTACTTATTACTATTTTTTTTTTTTTTTTTTTTTTTACTAGAAATTATATATTTTTTTTATTGCCTTTGGCAGGTAAAACGAGGCAAACCAAAAACAAAATGCCTTTTTGTGTGTGTGTGTGTGTGTGTGTGTGTGTGTGTGTGTGTGTGTGTGTGTGTGTGTGTGTGTTGTGTTGTATTGGGTAATTCCTTGCATGTAATTTTTTTTTTTTTTTTTCTTTAACCATCACGAACAAACCCGCGTGTTCGCGAGTCTATGCTTCATTGCACTGTACATTGTGGCTTATGTGTTGCATTGTCTCGACGTGACATGTTTTCTAGCCCCAAGAGTACCTGGAAATACGGAGCTGGCACTGGTTTTCTGCACCGGCGCTGCTCCTGTGACTTGTCTTGTATTTTCACACTGTACCTTTTCTACCCCACTTGACCCGGGGGGGGGGG
>CM051493.1:27932044-28020080 GCA_028031935.1 Paedocypris micromegethes
AATAAAGAACGAACCGGTTAAAACTCCAATCGCATTTCTTGCATTGACAATTTTTTTTTTTCTTTTGCTTGCTCCTTCACTCACTAAAATTCTATAATTTCCAATTGTACGGTTGCTTTTTTGGAGGGCTCATATTTACCCGACTCCTAAAAATTGTTAAAGCCAAAGTATGTTGACTGAATAGGAGATCTAATTGAATACGTTGTATTTGTTCCCTCTAAAAATGTAGAATAAAAATTGGCATCATACGCCTTTCTTGTGGGACGAGTGTGTTTGTCTTGTGAAGTTCTGCGTTCCTTTATGTAAACGTAAACGGCCTCACGTGGATGAGACGCACATTTTGCAGCTTGGGCAAACACTTCAAGATCCCACACGTAATGAGTTTTGTAAACTGAAGCAAAGGTTTTCTACACTGATGTAGTCCGAGGTAAAAGTGTGTGGTCCTAAGTGCACAATATGAAGATCATACGATTGTAAATGTTTGTGCATAAAGTGTGTTTAGTAAAAAAGAAAAACCTTCTGACTAATTAACCATATATGACAAACTGCTAATAATATTCTAAATATAGGCTTGAACATTAAAAATTTTAGTAAAAAGATATTTAAAAATGTGAAGAAAAATAAGTTAACAAGGAGTAATACTGTGAAGTTTAGTACGTTTTTTTTTAAATGTTGAGCGATTTTGAAAAGATAACACTAATAATCATATTTAATCAATTTAATCATATCACTGGTTTTATATATGTTAATATAACATATATACAATTTTTATATATGTTAATATAAAACCAGAAACGCAAACTTCCGCTTTTTGGCAGTTGTTGTGCAGTGGTAGCAAGTTGAACCTGCTTCCCAGGTGCATGAGTAATGACACTGAACCCCACATGCCCCCCGACGCCACAGCTTGAGACTGCCCATGTCTCCGGGTTTGTGGGTGTTCACTTTAGTGTGTGTGTGTGTATGTGCCGTTCGAATTAACAAAGCACTGTTTTGCGACGTCTCGCAGTTGGTGCACGGGCGCCCTCTAGTGTTAAAAAAACCGTTATGTTGACAGAATGGCTTTTCAGCAGGGGTGTTACACTTAACAACCAAAACTGGACAAACATTTACACAACACACTAAGATAAATAAAATTAAGAATACATATTTTTAAACATAAATATGGATACAAACTGACAGGTACTGTATATCATTCCTGATTATATAAATATGTAATATTTTGTCTTCTATATAAAATATATTCTGTCAAAATTATTCAGGTTAGAAAAATGAACATGCTCGGAAAATTGTGAAAATTAAATGTGCTTTTGTGTAAATGTTACATTTATACATTTATACTTGATACAAGCCCAGGCAGCTGAAGTACTGCATCATGGGAACACCGGGCCAATAATACTAATAATATTAGCCACATTACATAAAAAGTCATGGGGATCGGATATAATTGTATGATGGGCCGGGGTTGGACCTTGGATCTTGAGGTTGACACGTATGGTTTAGAGAAAGGATTTATTGACAAAGAATCATCCAACAGGTCTACTGTTGGTCAGAACTGTAGATAACAATAAAAAAGTTTTTGACTTTAGCGTGGATACGCCATCAGTGCTGCAATGAGAAAAACCACCACCTTCACCAATACGTAATATTCTAGCATCGAGTCCCAACCTGATAGATAGAAACAGACAGAAACATTACTCCTACTTACAAAATATCTCATATCTCAAATATGTCATTTCATTTAATCCCGTACAATTTGTATCTGTTGGAAAAAAAAACCATGATTGGTAGAGCTAAGTGTGTCGTAAACTAGAGTGTGAGTATTGCCTAGAATAAAACCCATTTCCAATGCCCAGATGCCCAAGCTTCCCACTCTCCCACCACCTCCTCCAGCTCCTCCAGGAGGACATGAGGTATGTCGGGGAACAGAGGAACATGACGAGCACTTATAGACCCTATAAACATAGCGCAATGTTGACAATGGAGATGGAGAACATATCCAATTCTGACTCATATAGTACATTGTAACTGCTCAGCCCCTCTTCTCACACAAGACATTTGATAATACAACAATAAAGAAGACAGAAAAAAACACAGCTTGTGTTAAGAATAGGGGAGCCATTCTTCTCAATCACGCCCCGTCCAAGTACGACTGTTGTTGCCCCAGTGAGCGTTGAAATCTCCCAGGAGAACAATGGAGTCCACAAAGGACACACCTCCTCCACAGCTTTAAGTCGTGACACTGAGATTTGAACCTGCAACCTGGCAGCTCTGCTGATGGTTCAAAACTTCCAGGACAACGTCACTTTACTACCGCCGATGCACCAGTCTCTTTGTCAATCCCACGCTACTTTCTTCCCCCACTTAACAAGACGTCAAAATACATTCAAACTACCAACAAAAATTTAAAATACAATCTCCAACCTGGAGAAGGAAAGCCACTTTCGTCCAGTAAAGATTTATGCCCTGGCACCTGGAAGAGCTGATTTACCTCCAAGACACTTCACACTAAGCAGCAAACTGCTTAATTAGAATCTTATTTATTTATTCTTACCTTTACTAACCAGTGTTATTTTCAAGAACTGAAATTCTGCCTTCGCGTGAGTGAAGGTTTACACGAGAACATTTGGGTGTCGTAGTAAGTTGCTGCATTGGGCTGTTTTGTGGGTTAATGAGATTTATTTGATGTAGGTGAGCTGACTAACAAAAATCAAATTTTAAATTAGATTTTAATGAAAATAAAATCATTTATTTTTACTTAAAAAAATAAAAATCTCAACAATATTCGGAGTGTGATTGTTTTGTGGACAACATTACCTCAATTTTGTTTTGCAATGGAAGCATCCACAATATTCTATATTCTATATTCTAAAATAGTTAATTTACGTGACAGTTTGTACTTTATTATTAATGTAATTCAAAACATTACATTTCTTAATTTATAACTATACACTATATTATATATATATATATATATATATATATATATATATATATATATATATATATATATATATATATATGACCATTATGGACGACTTAAAGCCTGGTTAAAAAAAGCCTCAGCTTATAAATATGAATGATTGTAATAAAATACTGTATTAGTCTTACCTTTGGCAGTTGACGGGGCCAACAGCAGCAAAACGAACAATGGGCAGCGCATGTTTGAACTGAATGTGATCAACTGCGCAAGATTCAGAACATCTGGAACTGTCTCACTTACTTATCTGATAAGCAAACAGACAAGTGGTGCGACCAGTAAAAAAAAACGTTATCAGATAAATGTCTGTGTCGAGTAAAATGTTTAAAAACCTTGAGACTGTTATGAAAGGGCCATTTATATATATATATATATATATATATATATATATATATATATATATATGCATGCATACACACACACATACACACTGTATGTTGTATATATTTATATACAGTAAGTATTTGCATACCCATAAGATACAGTATAGTTAAAATTTTATTTTACATCATTAAATAATATAATAATATGTATTATATTGTAGTCAGGATAAGTTACTAGTGCTACTAAAAATGTCAGAAAGGTAAAATGTGGATCGAAAGTAATAAAATCAGTACTTCCGTAAAGCAAACCTACCTACAGATCTACCTACCAGCCTATCTACCTTATTAAGTTCACATTATTAAGGACATACTTGGTTGTGGACATGGGTTGTAACTGTATCACTTTATCTGTATTTTAAATGTATTATATTATCTGTATGTACATTCCCTGGGTAAAACATTTGGTTTACAAGCAATTATTTTTTTTTATTTACCGTTTGTACGTGCGCGCGCACGTGCGCAAATACACAAACCAATCGCCTGCTAAATAACAAGTGAATACAAGCTTTGATGGTTGTCAGAGTGGTCGGCAGCAATTTTTACGTCACGTCGTTCGGTTTCCCACGTTGAAAGCAACTGCGCATTATTTTTTTTCCGAAGAGCGCGGAATTTTATGACCCTGTATTCTCCAAAGCCGACTGCGCAAGTTTTACACCTCAGCCCCACTGACGAGAGCGACGACAGCGGAGGAAACGCGCCATCTACACGGAGAGGCTTAAAGAGACATCAGCGAGGAGAGAGAAAATCATAATGGCTTCAAGGAATGACTATTAAAACCGACGAAATGGAAAATGTCGTCGATTTATAACACGCAGATCTAGGTAACAGTATCTACTGATTTGACTAAACTTCATCACCAAACGGTTTTGTTATATTCCATGTTAGTAGTTCAGACCAATTTCGGGTGTTGTGGATTAAGGAGTTGCCCGGTTAACGGCTAGCATCAAAATCTCCACGCGCATTAATAAATCTCGCTTTGACGTGTATACAATCTACCTGTAAGTACCAGCAAGCGCTCTTCTGTTTTCCCCGGGCGTATTTTCTCGCTGTTGTGGTATTCTTTACACGTTAGCTCGCTAAAGCGCAGGCCACGGATCGTTAGCTTGTTTTGGCTAGTTAGCGCGCTAGCTCGGTTCACTCACTCATTTCAGTTGCCTAGTTGGCAAGCCACATTTGCGCGTTGACATGCGAGAAATGAAATAATGATATTTTTGCTCTTCTCGTAAATGTATATTGACGCGACTCTGTAGTGCAGAAGACCCATTATAGGCTGAAACATTTCGAGTTGGCACAAGTTACTTCCTCACACTTTGGATGTGAGCTACATAATGCTAACAGTCACTTTAAGGTAATATGTTTTTCTGCGGGTTATTTTTGCCATGTGTTTGTTACGTACAGGTGTATTTCAAAAGCCGACATATGCGAAAAAGGTTCGTAATTTAAATTTGCCCCGCGCAAGCCTGTACTGGATCATTTGTTGGCATTGTGTGAAACAGTTTGGCTTGTAAATCAGGCCTGATCCGACATGAGATGATAGATTGCAGCCTTAGTTGCATTCTTTTGTATGTTTTATGAACCTTTCCAGTTAAGATGCTTTAGGATTAAATCGAATGAGTGATATAGATTCAAAAATAGAAGGAAGCCAATTGTTATAATTAAAGGATAAGAGGCTTTGTGTGTGTTAACTCAGAATTTGCCAGTAAAGTGGATGGGTTTTTTTTGCTGTAAATGTTCTATGAAATATAGAAATGTTACTGTCATTAGTAACCGTATTAAAATGTTCTGTTGCGCATGACACGATTCTTGTGGGTCTGGACATTTGGTTGGATTTTCTTCTGCTTCCGTCCGCTGCATTAACAGCAAGTTAACCCCAAAGTATTCATTTATTTATATAAATGTGCTTGTCATCATTCTAAGTCACGTGCGTTTCTGGTTAATGTTTTATGCTTCTTAATGTGGTTTTCATTAGATGGAGGGAACATCCTGGAGAAGATTGAAACGAGAAACCCGAAAGGTTTTAGGATGAAGTATGAATTTGAGTTTTTGCCTTCGAGTTCTTTGAAGTTTCCAATTCAGTTATCCGTGGGATTCATCTCAAAATCCACCTGGAGATTAAGGGACAATTAATGTTTGTTTTTGTGCTTAAGATGATGCTGCACAAAAATTCAGGTTTTTTTTGTTACTGTATTTTGTTCAAATAAAAAGATTCAGCCTATTTTTATGGTTCAATATGTCATTGAATAGTTGAAGGCATCTCCAATCTCCCCAAGAGAAGCTCCTTCCAAGAAGTCTTGGGCTCCTCTTCACACGACCTTAGGCTGGATCTTCAGCTCCTGAGGGATGTATTTTTAGAGCTCGATGTCAGAAACGCTAGATAACACTTCCTGCAGTGAGATGGTCTTTGGTTTTTTGTTTCTTCACACTCGACAACTCACAAAGACAATGAAAGTGAGATGCTGAAAAATGTTTCACCCTGCACTTTTCATTTGCATTGATTTATGTTTTGTGTAAAGGCAGCTGCACTACATCAATCACAAATTTCTGACCAAAATATAAATCTCTCACCTAAGTGTAATACTTTCCCTGCAATATTCTTCAAATATTCTAGTCAAACTTGAAATAAGGTACTAATAATTTTGCATCCATTCAAATGGTGAAGTCCCGGAGCGTGCATCTCTAAACTCAGGGAGCAGGTCTGGTTTGGTGACACTTCAGTTGTGGATTGGGCAAACTGGCAACATTCTAATCGCGAGTCTGACCCTTAAACCCTAAGGCCACCAAGCAAAGAGACTCAATATAAATTAAGTTCAAATAAAAATAAAAAAACAGAAACAGTTACATCAAAATTGACAAACATTTGTGTGTGTGTGTGTGTGGTATGTATGTATATAATTTTTTTTTTATTTCGTTTTACCAGGTGCTTTAATCCAATCCGTTTACATTGAAGTGCCATTGTTCATTTGGCAACTTGTTCATCTGCTTAGGAATCTGACTCTATTTTAACACCTCGCTAACACCTCGCTTTACTGATTGAGCCAAAAGAACTTCTTAAAATGTTTGAATTTGTTGGGGTTTTTTTTATGAGTGCACTGTTTGTTCCCGAGTAATGATCAATAATTGTTTTTTTTTTTTTTCTCTCCCGCAGATATTATCTGTTGATGTGCTGCTTTTGACGTGCTATGTGTTTGACACAAGGACACAGGGAATGCCTGACACGTCTCTTCAGAACCATCTGGAAGGGGGCGCTGAGGATCGAAAACAACAGCAGGCGTCGCCTCGATTTTAGTAGCTAGGGTCGCGCACAGGTGTTTGTAAACACGTGCTATTGTGTCCATGTCCTGACGAACAAGCTCCACCGCAGTTGGATACAAGGAAAACCCGCATAGAATGTTTTTGTCTTAAATTTGATCGGCATTGGATTGTCTGCCTTTGCTTGCCCCCTTCATGTCTTGTGTAATCTACATGTGTAACACTGTATTGTGGAAAAGCCATTTCCTCCACTCTCTTTTGCTCTGAATTCCTCTCCTCCATCTCATTCCCCATACCCCTACTGCTTGTTGTTTTGGTGGCTCTGTGATTTTATGGCAGTGGAGTAATCGTGGAGAGGCCGGGGTATCACAAGCTTATGGATTTTGATAAGAGAGGAGGAGGTGGAAAAGGAGAGGCAGAGGACGGAAAGAGAATGTCTAAGACTGGGGGCAGCAGGACAGGGCATGGAAGTGGTCGTGGGACCACCTCTGGGGTGCTCATGGTCGGCCCGAACTTCCGAGTGGGAAAGAAGATCGGCTGCGGGAACTTTGGCGAACTCCGGCTCGGCAAGAACCTTTACACAAACGAATATGTCGCCATAAAACTGGTAAGCTCTTGGAAATAATTTAATTGCAAGATAATTACTGCTGCTTAAGAATTAACTTTGGTGGATAATGATTACAAACTGTCACTACCAATCTCTGTGCTGAACAACTGTTAAGAAAATGTGCAATTTGAAACCATTTTTATTAGGCATGACACAGGGCTGCACGAATAATAGTATTGTAATTGCAATATTAGTTTAGTCTGTCCAATTTGTATTAGTTTGTCCAATTATGTGCGAAAAAACGTGGCATTTCATTTGATGAGCTCAGATTTAGAGTTCCATCAACACAAGGTTAAACTGAACTGCCCATCTCACCAGTTTTTCAAAAAAGAGAAATGACAGATTCTCAAGTTTATTTATATAGCGCTATTTATATAGGAAAAAATGCATTTGTTGTGTTTTGTGCCATAGATGCATTGATTTAATTAATGTTTTTTCAAAAGTAGGATCTTAAATGGAAATATTGAATGGAGTTTACTTTTAGTAAGTTCCTATCACTCAACAATCTATAACATTTTTTTCAAACCACTGTATGTGCCAAAATATTAAGATCAGAAAAATCCAGTTGTTTAAATTATTTTAAAAAATCTAGTTTGTTACACACAAAGTGAAATATCTCAAGCCTTGTTTGAATTTGGATGATAACAGAAGACGAACAAAACCTGAATCCAGTTATTTATAAAATTGTAATATCTAATTTGACCATTCAAAAACATCTCAAAAACATAATGACATTGCGTCTTTTGTATAATGTCCTCAGTACAGTAGCCTCATCCCTAACTACTCAAATTGAACCCGTGAGGTTTGTGCGTATGTAACAGGGAGGTGTGTATTTAAGATTAGCCACTCCCAAACATCACCTGTCTCAATGAGATCAACTCAACTGTGAAATCAAGAGCCGAGCCATGGCACGGGACTATGACGTTAGTGAAGGCTCCATCTGAAAGATGGTTAAGAGTGGTTTGCCCTGTTTACTGGGATTGAATAGACTTGAGATCCGGGTGTCTCCTTCAAAGCCAAGTGTAAGAAACTTTCAAGCCTTCTTGATTTGTGAATACATTTTGAACCCAGTGTTTTAGGAGAAAGCATTATATACATTCCCAGGATGTGTACTTAAGTACTACTGGACCTTTTTCTGCACAATAGCTTCAAGGCTGTTGTTCCTGGAGACTGTCAGCCTTGGATGATTGAGTTGGTTTAGAAGCCCAAGTTGCTTTGAATTTGGTCGTCGTCATGTCTGAAGTTTCCTCATCTTCCTAATGACAATATTCTATATTCAATGGTGCTTAAGTCAGTAAAATAGGATGACCACTCAAAAACAACGATTCCATGTTTGTATAATTGGCTACCAGTATTTTTTTCTGCGCATTAGTTTCTAAATACTTCTGAAATGTAATGTATGCCAAAATATAAAGATATTAAATATAATAATAATTGCCCAAAAGCTTGAATTGACTGCACTGACTTTAGACTTAATACAACACAGTAGATTCAGACCAGCAGATGACATGGCTCCACAAAACATAACAGATGGAGAAACATCACACTGGAGTTTTGAGCCTCTGCGTTTTTTAATCAGACTCTGGGACCTTGATTTCCTAATGAATGCAAAATTTGCTTTCATCTAAAAACAGGACGGGTTTACCTGGCAACCGATCAGCTCTTCTCCTTAGCCCAGCACAGATGCTTCTGAAGTTGTTTTTGGTCAAGCTGACATCTTTATGTGGTGGTTGGACTTTATGTGTGAGGACTGGCACCGGCCTCAGTCCATGACTTTCCAAGAGTTTGTGCTCTGTTAACTTCCGGCTTTTTGGCAATTGCCTTTCGAGACTTTTCCTCCTCCTTGAGGAAAAGAAGCAGTGGTCTTCTGCACAACCGTCATGCACATCAGTGTTCCTCTTGATTCTGAAGCCCACTAAGCTAGACTGAGACCATCTCAAGGCCGAGGAAACGTTTGCCTAAATTTGGGTTTTGTTTGTCTTCAATCTGTTATGATTGAAATTGAAACAAAGGCTTGAAATATTTCACTTTTTGCATGAACTAACATTATATACTAGTGCCACTCTTTGAACAAAAAAATGTGCGTGTGTGTAGTTTTCAAATGCAGTCTGCACTTAAAATAGTTTCTTGTTCCAACTCTAGAACATGCAATTCTGAACAATTATTTCGAACAAGTAGAAGTTAATATTTTTTTCAAGCTGTCATGAACGATTACAAAAGAATTGCTTGCAGACCGATTGAAACAATGCAGATTCAATTTAAAATGTTTTTTTGTGAAGTACTGTAAAGTAAACCGAAGCACATGTATGTATTAGGGGCTAAAAATAATAAGGGGCTAAAAAAAAATCGTTTGCTCGAGTTGCCAAAACACTGCTGACGTTTTTTTCTATTATGCAACAATGGAGCAGGAAGCAAGCACATGTCTGCCAGGGGCCGAACTGTCTTTTCAACAAAACAGCTTTTTGGTTGTCACAGAGACTGTTATTTTTGTTTGGTTGGTTTTGTTGTATTGTTCAATTTACCATGGCTAAAGAATTTTCCACAATTTGGAAGCCCCTCCCCCGAAGCTCAACGTAGACGTTTTACATTAAAAATATTTTAATGAACACATTTAGTGCCAATATTAAAACAGTAACCCTTAATTTTTAATGAACGATTAGACCAGATTGAAATGTGTCCATAATATGTTTTTAATTGTTTAAGAGAGAAAAATTCCTCCCACGCTTTGTTTTGTGAATTCCCTCATTTACTATGTCCCACGTTGACAATTCTTTAATACGTGAATGAACATAAATCCATTCTTCCATTACGTATTAATCTGTGACAAAGCGACCACTTTAAAGACTTAAATTCTCTGATATTCTGTGGTTTGATGTTGAATTTTTACTAATATAATGGACAAGTCTCTTGATGCTCCAGCTACAAACCGTGTCCTTTATGCATTCAGATTGTTGTTGTTTTTTTGGCTCTTCTGTTCAGCCTCCAGATCAGCAGCTCGTTTCTCCGCATGTTAGAGACATTGCTGCTGGTGCTATCGATGACTCAACCCTAAATCCTACACGAAACTGCACACATCCACTCTTCCACTTACATTTATTTATCATTCGTAATGGTCTACCTCGTATTGATCAGTGATGGTGTAATCTAAATCTACTGAAAATCATCCTAATAAAACAAGTCGCTCACTATTGGGCATTGGGAAAGGTTTCCGATTTGTGCGGCGATGAGCAAAAATTAGTTCCGTGCTATTTTGCTTTCAAATTTCCCAGCCTTTTAATTAGGGCCTCACAATTAATCGCTACAAGAGTGGGTATAATTGAACGAAACAAAAATCTACAACTAAAAAAGTGCTTGTGTCGAACCTTCTGTTAGATTTTGGTGCCACGTCTTGCTTTTTGATGTTTGCTCTCCTGTGTAAAATCAAACAGGGTCCATTTATACAGATTAACCTGAAAAGTCTCTGCTACTAAAAACTCTATGAACTTTGCAAAGTTATTGTTAATAATAATAATTTAACATATTGTTTAAATCAATTTGGTTTAATTTGCATTTATGCGTAATGCTGTAGGTTCATATTGACGTTTCAGCATTAATGGCAGGGTCACTTTGACTGCCAAAACTGATTGGTTGCTCTTCAATTCCTTTTTTTAGGAACCAATCAAATCCAGAGCGCCTCAACTTCACCTTGAGTACAGGTTTTACAAACAGTTGGGAAACTCAGGTAATAAAACAAATTTGAACTTTCTTATTTTTTTTTTAATTGCCTTTTGTCCTAGACATTATATGATAGCTTTGGTCATTTTATACCATCACGGAGTACATTTATACTAGACCTAAGACTGACCACATCCTGTTTGCCGACATGTTTTATTTTCCCCCATCCTGTTCACATCCTCTTCAGTAGAGGAAGAATATGACAAACATAATCTGTGGTTCTTGCACACTCATCGCTTTTCTCATTCTGGACAGCTTTTGATAAGATCCAATTTATATATGTGACATTTAGGTTTTAGTCCGATTATCTTTTAGGGTTTTTTAAGCAATCACAAAGAAAAAAGTCAGGTGATTTTATCCTGATGTCTGGTTCAAGTGACAGATGATGGATAGAGCGATACAAACTTGTACCACAGACAAGAAATTGTACTATATAAATAAATTAAAATAATATATATATATATATATATATATATATATATATATATATATATGTGTTATGATAATGCAATATCACTTTTGACCAAAGCATCTGTAAAATGCAGAGTGTGGAGTGCAAGTCGTAAATCTACTTGAACCAGACCTGTTCGTTAGTTGGATTACTTTTTTTTTTCCTGCCTTTACGTCTGTGATGTGTTGTTTTGCTGTTTGTTGGCAGAGGGAGTACCTCAGGTCTACTACTTTGGGCCTTGTGGGAAGTACAACGCCATGGTCTTGGAGCTGCTGGGTCCCAGTCTGGAGGACTTGTTTGACCTTTGTGATAGAACCTTTTCTCTCAAGACCGTCCTCATGATCGCAATTCAGCTGGTCAGTGAAAATGTTAATAAAGTACACTTTGTTAATGTATCAACAAAAGCCATCCAGCTTTCAAAGCAAGGACTGTGGTCAGACTTTGGTCTTCAATTGTTTAATCATCACAACAATTCACGCCTTCTGTTGTAGATCACGCGGATGGAGTATGTGCACACGAGAAGTTTGATCTACAGGGATGTCAAACCAGAGAACTTCTTGGTGGGCCGGCCAGGGACCAAGAGGCAACATACAATCCACATCATCGACTTTGGCCTTGCCAAAGAATACATCGATCCTGAGACCAAAAAACACATCCCTTACAGAGAGCACAAGAGCTTAACAGGCACTGCTCGCTACATGAGCATCAACACTCACCTGGGGAAGGGTAAGGATCAGTGCAGCGCAAACACTCTGTCAGCTCTTGTAATGGGTTATTGGAGTTTCATGGAGCGATAATACCTAAATCCACGTGTTAAGTCTAGCTTAGCTGTTAGTGACACAAATCTTTGAATTAATCACAACACATAGATGACTGAAAAGGAAAAGACTTTGTTTGTTGTTTTGTAATCGTTTCATATCATTTTGTCTTGTAGAGCAAAGCAGGCGGGACGATTTGGAGGCGTTGGGTCATATGTTCATGTACTTCTTGCGAGGCAGTCTTCCCTGGCAAGGCTTGAAGGTATTGTGGGTGGAGTGGGAAATGCGTGCTGTTCATTTTAATTTATGGAGTTTTCTTTTTTTTTTTTTTTTTTACAGAGGTTACAGAGCTGTAGATTACTTAAATTTTCATTTTTACATGCCTTGTGATTAATAGATTTAAATTTGTAATAGTTTGTAATCATTTGTCAAAGTTATGCACAGATGACAAAATAGACGAAAAAAAAAACTGTTGTTGTTGTTACGAGGTAGTCGGAGTGAACACATTCGGCGCGGGTATGTAGATATGTTTTATTACAAATATTTTATTGCACACATTTAGTGAATCCGCTTCAGCTTTAATTTCAGCTTTTGCATAAAGACCTTAAATTGATTTGAGGTTAGATTTGAGGTTTGAAATACTGCAATTCAGTAATACAACTGACACAGGACAGAGCAGTGCTTTTCCTTTTTTCCCATAGTGTTTCGAAACAAATGTTTTTTGTTTGTGTACAAATGTTTTGTACTTGACTACAATTACAGGCTTTTCATTTATCTCTGAACAAATCTATAGTTTCAGTGCATTGTTGGATTGTTGGTTATACAAGGCATATACTCTCTAATATATATATATATATATATATATATATATATATATATATATATATATATATATATATATATATATATATATTAGGGCTATCAAACGATTAATTTTTTTTAACTAGTTAATCGCACTTCCCCAATCAAATTAATCGCGATTAAGCACAAAAAATTACAATTTATTATTATTATTAATTTATTATTAATAATTAATATTAATAATAATAAGTATAGACATTTGTAATATTGCAGTGTAAAATATAAATGAATGTAAGCTCAACACAAATATATAAATACATATCATAACAAACAGGTGTTTATTTTGTGTGGCAAAAGTTTGGCACTGATAATTAGTCTAGCTGAAAACGCTGATCACACATTTTTAACTAAAGATGATCACATATTCACATAAAAAAGACAGAACGCTGATCACACATCCAAAGGAGAAAACAAAGCTGAAAGTCGACGGACATCGCTGTCTTCGTCATGTTTCCGTTGCAGTATTCTTCTTCTTCATCATCATCATCATCATCATCATCGTGCTGCTGTGCACAACAAGGACTATTTTACTGCAAGTGAAGTTCACCGCAGCATCATAGCCTTTTTCATAGTATGTTTTCAGCGTCCGCGACCACTTTCAGCTTAAACTGCAGCTTTTTAAAAAGCAATCGCATTATCAGTCATTTGGCCACAACAACGACTTGTTGTGAAGCATATAGAGCAGGGGTGGACAAAACCAGTCAGACACTAAGAGCCACTTTTTTTCTGTGTTAGAGCCGCAAAGAGCCACATCATACACACGTGCACACATAAACATCATCCCATTCCTTAATCTTGTATGCACGCACACACAGACCTCTGCTAGCCAGATTTAATTAAAATAACCACACCAACATGATAATATTAGTTGTTTTTCAACAGTTAACATTGTGTGCATATTGACCTCATGTCACGTGAAAGCTCCTGAAGAGCCGCATGAAACTAGTTAAAGAGCCGCATGAGGCTCAAGAGCCACGGGTTGGCCACCCCTGATATAGAGCTTCTAACAGGGAATCGTATAGATAAACTGTTCACCAGCATCTTTAAGGAGACGAGCCGCGAGATGCGCGCAATTACAGGCGTGAGTACCAAGCGCATGCGCGAGCATTTACAGCTTACAAAAGAAAATGAACCAAGAAAAATACTAATGAATGAGTAAAATGTGCGGCACGGTCATCAGTGCAGAAAACCTGTGTTTTAAACGCGGTTGGTCGCGCCGTTCTCTACACTTCTCCATGATCTGCGTGCACATGCGTTTCCATGTTGTTCCCTTCCTTATTAGCGAAGTGCGCCGTGATTTCACCTGTGCAAAATATTGTACACATATATACGAAGTTATCAACGTTTAGGCAACGTTTTAAAGTGAAACCATCCGTCTAAATGTCCATTTATTGCGCGTAAATAACGGAAATGAGGGAAAAAAAGGAAGTGATTAACGCCGATAATAAAATTTGACGCAGCAAACACATTTTATTAATCGCACGAGTTAACGCGTTAACTTTGACAGCCCTATATATATATATGGCGTTTTTATTTTATTTTTTTTTACCAAGGTTACACAAAGATGTAGATTACATCGAACCCGAGACCAAAAAACACATCCCTAACAGAGTCGAACAAGAGCTTAACAGGCACTGCGTCGATATATACATTGATGTAATCTTATTTGTATGTATATATATATATATATATATATATATATATATATATATATATATATATATATATACACACACACACAGATAGATAGATATAGGTATTGTATATTATCTTTGTACATTATTTTTACTTCACTCACAAAATATTTCAGATTAATTATAAACATAATCAGACAGATGATGACAACATTTATCAGAACGGTTATCACGTTTAACATGATCAGAATCCTATTTATGGATGTTTTTTGATCATAATGTCTGGCCGAATGTACAAAGTTTTAACTTGTTTCCCTCTCATTTTTTCCTTCTAATGGTATTTTGATATCATCTTTCTGGTCAGTCTTATCGCTCTTAGCTGTTGTGTGACATAGATGAGCTTTATTAACACGGAAAGTGACACAATAAGATCCTGCTTCAAAATCAAGATAGACTGACCTATTTACTGATGATGCCAGTTGGGATGTTTTTTGTAGTTACTGTGTTTTTTTACTAACCATATTGTCAGCATATTTGTTTGCAAACATTGAACCCTGATGGGTTTACAGTGGATCCCGAGTTATCTAAGTCATCCATCCGTTCATATTTCTCCAACTACAGTCCATGTACAGTCCATCAAATCTTTCAGAAACTTCGTAAACACAGCAAGTGTGAGGTTCGAAAGAGGAGCAACTTCAGAATCGTCAAAGTCACTTTAAGCTGCAATAAAGCTTACTATGTCTGTAAGAGAGAATGCTGATTATTTTTACAAGGTAATCCTGGATTAGTGAATGTAAGAAACATCAAGCTTTACTCCAAATATTCATGAGGAAGTTTGATTAAGCAGGGTCGAATGGGTTCAGTTGGTTTGTTTTGTTCCACTACTGATGAATTGCAGTAAGTAGAAGACTGCTGCTGTTGCTGCTACTTAAAACTTGAACTAGAGCTATGAAAGTGTTCATTGGGGTATTCTCATTGTTAAATCAATGGCTACATCTCTGCTGACCCCGTTTGATTACTGTATTTATATGTTATAAGGAGTAGCTCATACAACAGGATGTATTTTATGGTTTTGTGTCGTTGAGATGATTGATTTTGGTTTTGCTCTTTCTGTGATTACTCATTACAACTTCTTTGAAAATAACTTGAGATCGTTACGTTGGGACAGACGAATGGAATTCCAATGCACATACAAGCATTAACTAAGCGTTTGGCATTGTGATGACGAGAGTCATCTCAGCAACAAGTTTGTTTTACATGTTCACTCTTTTTTTACCGTCAGTATTTAATTTGTCTGGTCACTGTTTTAGTTAAATGAAAAACAACCATTTGTTTAGTCATTTTATTAATAAGTTAATCCCTGTATACTCACCACTTTCTTTGTGTGTGTAGAAGGCGTGGCTTTTTTCAGCCATTTTGAAGGCTTGGGTTGAGCCCATTTTGAGTAGTGGGTGATTGTTTTTCTGTCTTTATTTTAATTGCATATGTATGTATTGTCACTTGATTTGGTTAAATTCTAATTTATTCATGATTTATTTAGATTTGGGTTTTTTGTCTTGTGCTACTGTTTAAGATTGATTTTTGTAAGGTTTAGTTATTTCCTTTTCCCCCTCAGTAGCACATGGTTTTTCCCAATTTGTTTAGGCGGGAAAACTGGCCTACAAAAGCCAGGCCATTTTGACTGAGGGCTGGATGAGGTTGGTAGAGGTTGTTTCTATGAGTTCTGACGGTAGTACCAAGGACATGTACTGTGTGTGTTGACCTGTCTCTTGCGTTCAGGAGTACAATTGAAGGTTTGAACGAGAAGCACTTTTACTGTCTGGTGACCGTTACTCCTGCTTGGAGGAGATTTCTTTTTGTTTTTCTTTTTGTAAGTCCTTGTCTTTTTTCTTAATAAACTTTTGTCACTGGAAGATTGGCATCTGTGTGGCTCCTACCACTTCCCCTTGGCCCGACTCGGGGCACGATTACGACAGGCATGTTTTTTACAGTAAAATACTGGGGGTTACGCTATTTTTTTTTTTTTTTTGGTTTATTTGTTTGTTTTTGATCAGCGGACACATGGCAGTGAATTATGCTTGTAATAACTATCCTACTATAATGATTCGTACACCTCGTAAGTCCATTAGTACGCGTCGCAAGTCTATTAGTCCATATTAAATGTTATCTTATACTACATTTTTGCAGTTATTAGAATGTTCAAGGATTTTTGCAGTTATTGTTGCACATGGCACATTTTCTACATAAAGCCAGTGCTAATACTTTTAGGTTTGTATTTTTCAGGCTGACACACTTAAGGAGCGCTACCAGAAAATTGGAGACACCAAAAGGGCCACTCCGATTGAAGTGCTCTGTGAGAGTTTTCCGGGTACAGTTGTCCTTTTTTCTTTGTTCAATGTTGGCTTCTCTGGTGTGCTCTTAATCTTCATTATTTATTTTAGAAGAGATGGCCACCTATCTGCGTTATGTGCGGAGACTGGATTTCTTCGAAAAACCAGATTACGACTACTTGAGGAAACTCTTCACAGACCTCTTTGACAGAAATGGCTACGTCTTTGACTATGAATATGATTGGGTCGGCAAGCCACTGGTAGGTTTTAATTGGCTGCGACAATGTATATTCACTACATGAATAATGTACCGTAATGTGTGGTTAAAAAAAAAAAAGTAAGGAAAATAGTTTTTATCTTTACAGCCGACACCAATAGGCCCCATGCCCAGTGATGCACCTCTGCAGCCTAGTTGCAGGGACAAAGCACAACCTCAGACCAAAAACCAGGTAAGACTAGTGTACGTTCTCTTCTTTTTCTTGCTCATTAAAACTCGATTTAAAAACTATATAGTTCATGTGCCACTTTAATTTTACAGCTTCGTATTTCATATATAGTTTTATATTTATTAATTCTTAACTATAAATGGATTTGCTTGGGGATATCCATGTTATGTGATGATATTATTTATACGTGCACCTGTGCATTTAGTGGAAGTTTAGTCACACTCTACTGATTAAGATATAGAAATGCTACATTATAACAAAGAGACTAATGTAGTGAAGTCAGAATTATTACAATTATCAAGGGTTTGAATTTTATTCTAATTGTACATTAAATAAAATTGCAAAATACATATATTATTAATATTTCACAAGACTCTTGTATCAGATGTTGTGGGTGTTCTATTTTCTTTCTTTTTTTTATTTGAGAAATATTATTTTTGTATCTTACATTGGTCCAGAATTTTTATTTTCTTAATTTTTTTTTATTTTTATTTTGTTTTCAATTTTACTAAAATTAGGTTCACTGTTTTGTATCATAATGTCTTGAAATGATTGTCTGGAGCTGTTTGTGGAAAAAAATAGTTGAGTTTCCCTTCTCCATCTCTGCATGTCATGTGTTCTCTCGTTTTTTCACTCACACCTTTTTTTCCACTTCTATCCTGTGACTTAAAGCAGTCTGCTTGTGCATGGACAGCGTTCCTCTTTAAATTCGTTTTTTTTCTTTACTCCCTCACCTCCTATCAAAAACATCTCTTTTGCCCTTTGCCATTTTTCCCTCCTCATTGCTGTCATGCCAGTCGCCAGAACCCAAAGGAAGTGAGTCCCAGCCCACTCCCGTGACCAACAGGGAGCTCCTGGGGTCGCACCTCACGGCCGATAGGCTGGGGGGCTCTGTCCAGGTACTGGGTGTTTGCACAGTACTGCATGGTCTTGGTGTCAATCTCTTATTTGCCTCTTTTCCTTGTTGTTCTGTTCTTTTTGTATATCCACTCACTGAAGACACCTCTGTTCATTTTCCCACTGTAAACGCTTTAAATGTTTGTTTGTTTTTCTGTCCCCCTTTTGTTGTACAATACTGCACGCTTTTGATGGATAGCTTCAAAGTGATCTTTTTTTATCACATGAGCAGAAAAAGTATTCACACATACAATAGGGCTGCACGCTTTTATTGGTAACATTTTTGATGTTTCTTGGTTTAAAGAAGAGGCTTTTACGGAATTAGTGGTCCTTTTTGTTTAGAAAAGAACAAGCATTTGGAATGGAAACATTGCACAAAGTTAAAATAAATGTAACGCCCGCTTCCAGTATGTTTACATTTTTGTCTTAATGTTTGAATCGTAAATTAAGTCTAAGTTAGCAAATTCACTTGTTCAGTGTTTTACAGGTCAAACAATAGTAAATAATAAAAATACCACGCACTGCACGCTACTCGGATTAGATTGGATCGGATCAACTATGTTCTGACAGATCCTTTACCTGGAAGTACAGGTTGATATCAGACTAGCATAATCCGGCAGAGAGGCATCACTGTCACTTGCATGTGGAGTTGGTCTTGTATGTGGTCAAACTGCTGGCCATAGAATTCTCTTGCTATTTTCGCCTTTATGGCCACACTGTCTTTATGGCTGAGTTTCTTCGTATCAGCTTCTGTTTCGGTCATGTGGTGATGGTCTCTGAGACTGTCAGTTCATCTATGCACCTCCTAAAGTAGTAGTTCATTCACAACAACTGGTAATAAAGAGTACTTGAAAACCAGACCTGAGTAAAAGTACGGATCCCTCACTGTAAAAATTACAGTCATTACACATCACCAATTCCAAGAAGACTTGGGTAAAAGTATCCAGTTTAAAAAAAAAAAAAAAAGTATTTTACTTGTACTGAAAAACACTAAGAAATTTGAAAAACAGATAGAGAAAGAGAGAGAAAGAGATAGAAAGAGAGAGGGAGCGCGAGCGGCTGCCTACGGTAGCTTTGTTTCTGGTCTTCGTTCGTTCATAAACGATGTCTTGCTTTCTTTCTCGCGCAGAATCTTGTGAAACAATGAAACCATGATTTCCAAATGAAAACAGACTGATCAAAATAAAACAAGCAGATTTTCTTGCGTCGCGTTTTTAAAACTAAAACAGCCGCTCTCTTAAAGGCACAGTGCAGACAACAGAGCGGCACGCGTATTAATTCAGTCTGTTACACTGCTTTCTTGAATTCTGTGTTCAATGTCCGTGCCGTCATTGGTAGTTGTAACAATATCATTCTGTCATTTAATCCAACGCACTGACTCGAGCAGCCCTAATTAAGATCTTCTTCCTTAATACAAGTGTTTTTAAAAAATTACACTTATTTGGCCCATTTTCTTCAGCTCAACCTGCGTCTTTCCATCTTTTTAGTTTTATTTTGATGATTGATGCTAGACGACCTAAAACTTTTTTTCTATATCAAAAGTGTGCATATTTGTTTTAACCGTCAGTTGTTTCATCTCAGAGGTGTACTGTGACAATGCGGAAGTGATGTTCCCTCCCGGTGCCGTGTTTTGTCATCTTGGCTAAGTTTCTGGTTTTCTTGAATGAATCTTCAGGTTATGAGCTCGACGAACGGAGAAGTGAACACAGACGATCCCACGGCAGGACATTCTAATGCCCCCATCACGGCCCCGGCTGAAGTGGAGGTGGCTGACGACACCAAGTAAGTGTGTTCAGAGGATCTGCTTCCTGTACCAGCTACTTCAGTCTCCATTTAGGATTTAGTGGAATTGTTCAGAGTGGATCTGATCCTCCATTGACCTTTAATGACTCAAACTGAGTGGAATTTTCATCTTTTATTTGTTCAATTCATGTAAAAAGCAATGTTTTTTTTTTTTTTACTTGACATTATTATGTTATATCTGAACATTCACAGAACTTGGGCCCAATAACATGCAACATACAAAGCAAATCGCATTCTGCAATTGTTTTTCATTGTATTTTATCTTTAAAAGACATCTGTTTTCTTTCTGCCATCAGAAACAAATGTGAAAATGAGATTTGCTTTGGATGTCTTCATGCTTTTTCTGTACACGTAACACGTTGCTAGACAAAACACACCAGCTTCTGTCTTTCACAGTTCTGGTTACAGTTCAAAAAAGTCATGATTGTTTGGCCAGATTTATTTGGCCGAGTGATCTGCGTTCAAACGCCACCTACTGTTAAGAGTGTGAAAGCACCTTAAAGAGCTGTGCCAATGAACTTTTTTTCTTTCCTGATTTCAGGTGCTGTTGCTTTTTCAAGAGGAGGAAGAGGAAAACGCTGCAGCGCCACAAGTGAGGAAGATCATCTGTGTGACATTAAGCATCACTGGTTCGTTTCATGAAAAGAAAACTTCAAGGACTCGAGCTGAAATGTGGAGGGTTTTTCTCCACCTCCGAACAGAAACTCACTGCCTCACTTTTGGCATCGGCTCAGACTAGACGGCCCTCAGCTCTCTGAGCCCTAATGCTCTGTGTAAGGAACCAGTTCAGTGGAACAAGTAAAAATATTTGTCCAATGCAGGACACCAGAAGACTTGTGGGTAAAAGTAAGATATATGTTATGTGGCTTAAACCCAGACAGACTGTTTAAACCTGTATTTAAGATGACATGTGAAACCATTATTTGGGAAGTGAAAGGCAACCAGATTTAAGCATTCACACAAAAACGTGTTCACTTTGACGCACTGGCTGTATGAATGAGTGATGTGCTCCGTGGGCTTTTGTTTTATTGGATCAAAATGACTCGCTGACCAATGTGTGGAGAAATCAAACAACCTGTTGTGTAAGTTCTGTCTCTCTTTTTTTTGTAATTTAAGCCTAATTTGTTTTCATGATCTGCTTTCCTCATGGTGTAGAACGTGTGATCATGATTTTTTTTTTTTACCTGATTTTAGTGTTTTTGTTGCGTTTTTTTTATTATTATTATTTGTTTTCCTCAATGTGGATGATGTCACAGTGGCTGGTCTCAGGTACTGTGGGAAATGGAGAGAAATACAGAAACTCTTTGTGAATTGCACTTTTGGGGGGAACAATTTGGCATTTCTGGCACTGAAATGCACAAGATTCGATGGAAATAAAGGCAGATGTGGCAGATCAATACTGCAGCTTTTGCTCTCTTAAAGAGACGCCGGTCCTCAAGTCATGTGCTTTTAATTTTACATTTCGCATTAGATGAAATTACCTGGGAATCATAGTTTGTGCCTTTCCAAGTAAAACATTTAACACTAATTTGTCCTGCTAAGTTTCCTGTCCAGGTGAGGTGTCCACCATCCTCGGTTTCTTCTCTCCATGACAGTTTATTGGAGTCCGTTTCAGGCATTTCTCACGTCTTATTTTCACTGTTGTAAAGTGTATCTTTCAGAGCTCCACCAGATGTGAGTCTGTTGGTTTCTACGCAGTAACAGGTTGCCTATCAACTATGAGGATGTGTATTGATTTACATACCTATTAAATGTTGCTTTTCTTCTATGCCTCAGACATGTGACGTGTCCAGTTTTTGAGGTTGCTGCAGTACCATTAACACTTAACACGGTTTTATGGAGTTACAGGTTCTTCACAGTCATGCATCTTTATGCATCCTTTATTCAGCTAGTGAGATCATAATCATTGCTTGACATGACAGGAGTATTTTTGTACATGGTGTTCTGCTACTACACAGCCATTGATTATGTCGACTTAAAATTGCTCAAGAAAAGGCTCAGGACTATCATTCGCAATTAAAAAGTTGTATAACTGATACTGCTGGACTTCTTAAGTATTGAGCAGTGTGAATGAATCATTCATTATAAACTGCCGTTTAAATCAACTCAACAGATAACCTTCTCTGTCAGTTTGTGAATAGTCATGGCTCAGGCGTTGTGGCTACCGCATAAAGTTTAATAGTAAAATATATGACCGTGGGCACCGACCAAGGAGGACAAAGAGCTTGTCTTGCCAATGCTCCAATTCCCACTGGTTTCCAGTACTGAACCCTGCATGCACCTCTACACCACTGCTTAAGGCTGCTCAGTGTGTGTGTGTGTGTGTGTGTGACGACAACGCAATGACTCGAAATACCCAGCAACATTTAGCGTCTGTGACCTAGCCAGCCTTAAATCCAGTTCAAAGTGCAAAGGAACTTGCTAGTTGAGGAAAAAATTAACTGACTAAGAATATGCCAGGGGGATGTACAATTTCATTTCAGACTGTACAGATGTTATTAAACTATTTGTAGTGTACAACAAATACATAATAAATGTTTTGCTTAAACTCGGTGTTTTAATCGAAAAAAAACATACAGTTCTTTTTAAAAGTATAAATTAACATGAAAAGTCAGCAGACTGACACAGATTTGCGCTTTATGGCACTTTTCTACGGAACACCAGATGACACGACCAACATTCACGAGGGGGGGGCGCTGACACAGCGGGGGCGGGACTTACGATTAACGTCATCAAAACAAAACACGTCAATAACGCAATCTTCTCGGTATTTTTTGTTGTGCTTATAAATTAATAAATCATCTTCTGCACTATAGCTCTATAGTGCATTATATCTCCAACCTGGAGGATTTTACACAACAAAAAGTATGCAAATAATCATAAAGTCTCGCGCCTCCTACCCGCGTGACTGCATAGTTGGTCAGCTGACCGAGAACCACCTGACTCCGCGTCTCCGGCGGCAGAGATGAAGGAAAGACCTGTGATAGTCGGTGTTTTGTTCCTTTCAGTGAAGGAACCGACCCAGGAGATGAGAAAATGCCTGCATCTGTGAAGAAGAGACAGAGATTTTAGATTTTGAATACTTCGTGAACCATGTCGGACGCTCCAGAAACGTCTTTGTCCGCGTTCCGGCGGTTGAGTTACTCAGTGGGACATTTTCTCAACGACTTGTGCGCTTCCATGTGGTTCACCTATCTCTTGGTGTTTTATCACTCAGTGCTGGGCTTTCAAAACACATATGCCGGTGTGTTGTTGTTAGTGGGTCAGATAGCGGACGGAGTGTGTACGCCGCTGATCGGGTTCGAGTCCGACCGCACTCCCGGCTGTGGTTCGTACGGGAAAAGGAAAACATGGCATTTAGTGGGTAAGTGACTTTGAACTTAATTTCACAGATTAGTCCGACAAACATGTAGAATTTTACTCAGACGTGTTTCGCTTCTTGCTGTTCTTATTTGTCAAGATTCAAAAAACTTTGTTAATCCTGGAAATTGCTTTGGCTTTGTTACAGCCATTAATCAATAAACGAGACTAAGATGATAACACAACAATAGTATTAAATATTGCACACCGTATTTTTGTACATTAAAGTATTTCAGGTGGTTCTCAAAAATTCGAATTTTGGTGTTACTGTCTCTTGGTTGTTCATTTTATGATGATAATCTAATAAAAAAAATTTCCCATATAGGAACCGTCAGTGTGATATTGTCATTCACCTTCATATTTAACCAGTGCCTGGGCTGTGATCTGAAGACTCCACAGTGGGTCAGCCTCATCTATTTCATCCCTTTTATTGTCGTCTTCCAGTTTGGATGGGCTGCCACACAGATTTCCCATCTTTCCCTCATTCCGGAGCTTGTGTCTTGTGAGCATGAGAAAGTAGAGCTCACTGCCTACAGGTAACCTCACCGTTTACAACTAGTACTTTTGGTGTACTGTTTAATTTTTAAACTCGAGATTTTGTTGTGTTCCATAGGTATGCCTTCACTGTGATTGCCAACATCACCGTTTATGCAATAGCCTGGCTGATGTTTCGAACTCAGGAAGGAGATGACCCCAGCCTTACAGAAAACCTAGGCCCGGTGGACATCCCTGTTTTCAAAGTAAGTAGTTAACACTCACTTTTCTGAATCAAACTTTTTCTTTTTTGACATATTGCGCAATTTGTCTCAGTTTGAGCATCAACTTTGGCAATTTGCGTATTTGTAGTTAACTTTGTTCTAGCTCCAGAACTGTAAAAATCTCAGAACGTCACTGAAAATTCCCTCAGTTCAAAGGTCAACCGTGTTTAAATGGACATTTAAGCAATAGCTGTTCTGAGGGCGCTAGTAAAATGACATCCTGATGTGCTTTATTTTTAGATAAATGGGTCAATCTGTCATTCAAATGTTAGCCAAAGGCATCAATCTTTTGGGATTAATTCATAAGTGGTTTTTAAATGACAATAGCAGATACTTGGGGTGCTTGATGATATCAGCATATGGTGATATCATACATCATTGTGATGACCATCTCAAAGGTCAGAGAAGCTTTACCAATTAAATGTGTTTTGTATAATTTGCTCTTCCATTTCTAGAATCTAAGCCTTATAGTTGTGGGCATTGGATCCCTGTTTGCGTTGCTTTTTCACCTCGGAACCCGGGAAAAGGGCCGTCCCCGCCAGGAAGAGGACGGATCGAGTCCTGATGAGCGCCAACCACTTCTTACCAACTCCAGCGTTCCTCCTCCCGCAGATCTTTTGCAGTGGAAGCACTGGCTGAGACAGCCGTCATTCTACCAGGTCAGTACCAGTGTCTTACAGTAACACAATGTTAATTCTGCAGGTGTTAGAAACTGTTTTGACATTTTGCAGAAGTTAAAAGCTAATCGTTGTCACGCTTGATGAGTAGAAGAGGCATTGTGTACTAAAGAGCTTCAAATATTCTCGTTGTTCAGGTGGCTGTGCTCTACATGTCTACCAGACTGATCGTGAACCTTTCCCAAACATACATTTCCATGTATCTCACCTACACACTACTTCTCCCAAAAGTAAGACTGCTGAAACAACACTCAGAGACACACTACGTGCTAATCGCTGAAGAACTAAAGTGAACTTTCTCTTACAGAAATACATAGCCACCATTCCCCTAGTCATGTATGTGAGTGGATTTGCTTCCTCTTTTATTATGAAGCCTGTCAGCAAGTGGATAGGAAAATGTGTGAGTATGAATAATAAACTTCTGAGTGTATGTGTCAGAAAGAATTAGCCAAAAAAAAATACTTGACATTTATAAGGAGTCATAATAAAGTTAACATATATCAATAGACCTCTTGTTTTGCAGCTTTTTGTCAAGAGTTAGTAATTTTTAACGGTGGTGCCTTTAAATACCAGTTTCAGTTACCTTTAAATATCAATTTCATTCTGTGGCTGACCTCATCTATCAATTTTCTCTCAAAAATCTAAATTTGACCAAATTTGATATGCTATCAAAAATCAATTTTTAAAGGCTTTTTAACCATTTAAAAGGCTTAAAATGCCCCTAATCTGTTCCAACGATTTAAAGGACACCTCGTGTTTTTTATTTCATGGTAATAAATAAGGAAAAATATTTTTAAATAACATATTGTAATAAAAACTAATGGGTATGAGAAAATTGTTTTCTGTTTTAGTAAGGGGAACTTGGGAGATGACACTTTTTTTTTATTATTGAGACAATGTGGAAGAAGAGCATAGAAATTGTTTGTAAACCCATAGATGTCGTTTATTAGTTTAATAAGCTTTTCTCAAAATTGTGCAGATTGTTAACGTCAAAGGCTCATACAGTGTGGTCAAGTTGCATTTATATTATGTATTATCAATATTCATCCTCTATTTGTATCCTATTTAAATTCACTTTATAATGTCTTTGTGACATTCATGTAAATAGCACAAACATGGCACCGCCCGAGACATTCATTACTCCAAGTCACATTTCTATAAGCATTTGTCGTACACTATATTAATAAGTTGACCAACTGGGGACGAAGCTCAAAAGGGGAGGAAGCTCATCTATTAACACACTTCACTTAAAGACCAAGAAATAGAAAAAAAAAGTTGCTCGGATGTTTTAGGGTTTTGTTGACTTTGGATTCCCATCTTAAATGTGATACATATTAAAAAAAAAAGTATGATTATATGTATGTTTTTGTTAAAAATATATTCCTTTTATCGTTTAATGATGTCTTATTTTTATTTTTCATTTTTATCCTCAGCTCAGTTATTTTCTGGGACTGTTGCTGATCCTGGCGTTCTCCTATTGGGTGCTGCTGGACACACACATGGGAGACCGAGTGTATGGAGCAGCGGTTTTTTTAGGCGTGGGTTCGGCCACTATTCTAGTGATGTCATTGGCCATGACAGCTGAGCTTATTGGGAATCAGACAGTAAGTTGAATTATTTAGTGTGTTTCAGCTCTTCTTCAGATAACACAGGTGAAACCGGGGCAGTTAACACATATTGTTGTGTCCTTTCTGAGAAGAGAATATGGTGTTCATACGTGTCTCATGTGAAGCTATATAATTATGTTATTATACACTCATAACAAGAAATGTTGATTATTAGTGTTTTTCATTTTTGCTTGTAGATTTAAGTAGAGCTCATTTAGGAGTTCAAGGTATTTTATTCTAGTAATGTAATACCACAAGACCAACATGTTTTTATTTTTCTTACTCGTGGTTCTGGTGAGATTCTGATCTGCATGGATCTGAGAACAAAGATGAATGGGCGTTTCATTTCACCTTTACAAAAAGAGTTATTTTTATTTATTTGAAAAAATGTTTAGTTGTGTGTTTTGTTTGTGTTTGAGTGTTCTAAAGAGGTGGTAATTTATGTGTGTTATACAGTGTTTGTAAAAATTATTTTTTTTCTTCATCTTCTCCTTGCCCAATAATTATATAGTTGTGTGTACAGCCACGCCTAGTAACGGTAAATAGGTTTCATCTCTAGTTAAATCAACAAGCTGAAAAATGAGGACCGTTGCTTGTGTTTGGAAGAATGAGTAGAGTTTGTTTAGGCTGAGTTTACTGTTGTATCTGAATCTCTCGTCTTGTTCCACTTGGGGCAACTTTGCCGAGACAGAGTTTATTGGTACATTATATTGATAGAAACTATTATTAATTACTATTATTAAAACTATACAATATTACTTAAATATTTTTTTAATGATTTTTAAACTTCTAAACCACTGTGCATTGGGAATCAACACATTTGTGAATCCATTTTAACCCAGAGAAGCCAATGTAAGCAAGGAAAAAAAGTAAACAAAAGTAACTAATCTGCATATAAATGACTGTAATAAATTACTAATAATTTATCTAATCTGACCTGTCATCTTCTGCCCTGCTCCAGCAAAGTGGTGCTTTTGTTTATGGGGCTATGAGCTTCACGGACAAGGTCGCGAACGGCCTGGCCGTCATGATCATCCAGACGCTTCACCCCTGTCGGTAAGAGACCGTGGTGTTTTGTGTTGTGTTGTGTACACTACTGGGACGTGGTGCTTCTCTCCTCAGCACGCTGGTCTGCTGTCCGGCCTGTGTGTGGTATTACCACTACGTCATGGTGCTGGTCACGGGTGGAGTTGGCGTCCTCGCGGCGCTCAGTCTCTGCACTATCCTCGTCTGGCCCATAAAGCTCGTGCATTGTAAGAACCGATCCCTCGCTGTCTCTCTATCATCTTCTTCACTTTTGAAGCATGTGACTGATGTTTGTGGCCACGCGACTGACACGCTGTTTTGTATTTCAGCATCTAGGCGCGCTCGTGCGAACGGTTCAGTAAACAGCAAGGGTGAGGGCCCGGAAGCTTCTGAAATAACAATCAAAAAGCCCCGAAAAATCTTTCTCCGGTTCACTAACATCACACTCGCACTCTTACGCGCGTCACAGTAATACCTCGTGTGTACGACTCCCTGGTTTTGTCATTCTGGTCTTGGATGGATGGACGGACGGATTGATCGATGAACTGACTGTGTGTGTGTGTGTGTGTGTGTGTGTGTGTGTGTGTGTGTGTGTGTATGTGTGTTTATATAAATAAGCATTGTCTAAAACGGGTTCTGAAAAATAATGTTCGAGATACTGTAATTTTTATTATTGTATTCTGTGAAATCATTCTACAGTACCACGTCAGATTCTAGTCCTCGTATTTTCACCCAATGCCTGGAACTTTTTCTTGATTCCTTTGATTTCACAAACCTCAGTGAGGAAAATGCATGATAAATTGATGTTATTTCTGTGTGTGTAGATTTGCCTGACGTGACTGGGCTTCTGGGAAGTGATGGAGAGGATTCAGAAACCTCTGGATCGGATGGCAACTGAATTTATTTCTGAATTGAACTTTAGTCGATGGGCTTTAAAACAATCAGTGAAATTGAAAGATCTTTCACTCAGACGGACACGTAAGGATTTCTCCATGCTCTCATGATTATTGCGTGATTTTTGTTTTGCAAATGACTTTATTTTTAAACGCATGACATCACTTTGGTTTTGTTCTTTTTATTGTGGTATATGCTAATCTTGTTTGTTGCACATACAGGTTCTTTACAAAGGGATGTATCGTTTATTTGTTACTTTTCTATCAGTAAATTGTTTATTTTTATGATTCTTGACTAAATGTTCAAAATAAGATTCATTATTTTAAGCTAATTCTGGGAAAATAATGGAAGACAATTTCAAGAGTTGTATGATTTTTGTGCACAGACTGTAAATCTGGCACCAATTGAAACGCTGCTTAAAAGGGACAACTGCATCAGAAAGGGAATTTTTAAATAAGGGAACAAAATGGGAATAATTTTTTTAAGTGCAAACCAAACACTGTGTTTCAGGGTTATAGATTGTGTTTAATGGAGCAAATGTTTTCACGATTGAAGTGTGATTTCAACTGTTTTCTGACAGAATAAATGTTCATGATTAATGTCTTTTCAGTTTGAAATTCATTTTTATAATGCTGTTTGCTTCACTGTAAATTTCCCCACCGGAATGATTCTAATCTATTCTAATGTACAGTTGGTCATTTGGCCACCAGTTCAATACAATTGAAACTGGGTCAAATCACCAAAAAGGACAAAAGTGATATGTTATTAGTTATTCTATCCATCTGTGCAAAGTTCACAAACACAGACACACACTGTGAATGTATAAGTGTGTGTTTAGTCTATTTGTTTTAAAGCTTCATAAATTCTGGAAACATACATACAATTATAACATTAATGTTATATGATACATGTATAAACATTTTTATTTACTCACATTGTGACCCACAAATGGAAATTGCGTACCAATATTTGAAAATGATATGTATGTGTGCGTGCGTGTGCGTCCTGTTAGAGATTTGTGAGATTTGTCTTCCCTTCTGTCAAGACATAATATATCAGGAAATATCTCGAAAATATTATCTGGACTGCATTTGTGAAATTATGCTTTACATTACCCAATAAAACACATTTAACTCCCACAACACAACAGTAGGTCTTACTTAATCAATCTGTTTCTTGAAAGCAGTTTAATTCAGACCAGAGTTATGACATAATCTGCTCCTCATTAGGAACAAACCTGGTTTCTATAAAACATGGAAATGGAGAATAACTCTGATTTCCAATATTCAATTGCCTCATTTGAAAACAATGTTTGGACATAAAATATAATTTTTTAAAATTTACTGATAAATAAACATGTTAATCACCAAAAACGGATACATTTTCTGCGTTAAAGATTTATTTAGTGAGATGTTCACTCTATATCCACTAGATGGTGCTAACTATACAATCTTATTTTGTGAAATATCTGTTGCTGTTTGTGGTGCTTTAATTTTTTTAGATTGATGCGAGCGCAATTTTCTCTAAATCAATGCACCAAATTTATCACAATTTAATGCATTTGAATTGTTAAACTGTCCAAAAAGTATAGAAATGCACCAAACCGATGAATTTGTTAAGGTCACTTCAAGCATCTGATCTCTATTGTTCTTGTGAGTCAGAAATTTCTTCGGAAACTGCATGCTTTCACCTCACACAAAAGCAAACATCGTTTCCTGTAACATGTGTTTCACCCTGGGCAAATTCTCACAGCTGACACAAAAGGTTTTTCCCTTCCCTCACACACAAGCAAAACCCCAGCTTCAATCGAATGGCAAGTCAAACCATGATAGTTAAGAGATGGGAGAAATCCAGGAGGTGAAACCCTGGAACGATAAGTGTTTTTTTTTTTTATTTGCAGGGAATCCCAGAGGCCACAATCACATCCACATTGGCAGTGATTAAACTTCTCACAGGCACTAAAACATTTACTGCACTCTCTCATTAAAGATGATTAAAACCAACACAGAGAAAGAACCAAGTCAGTTTTAGACCTTGGAGACAAATCAGAACCAATGTAAGGGCATCTTCCTGTGATCAGAAGAATCATTTAGCACAATAACAACTACGGATTATTCTACATTAAAGTTATATGACACACTGTCTGTCCGTCCGTCCATCCATCCATCCATCCATCCATCCATCTATCTATCTATATATGTGTCTATCTGCATGTCTGTCTGTCTATCCATCAATCCATCATTCATCCATCTATACATATATCAGATCTAAAAATCTGTAGTCCTTTGTTTCACCTGACACAAATGAAATGTTGCAATTCAACCAGCTTCCAGACTCTTTACTGTTTGTTCTTCCACGGCAGATAAAATAACTGATCCAGGAAGAACAGCACAAATACCATCACATCTAGAAGATGAGGTCAAACTTGGTTTTCAGCTCTAACAGAAGTCAGTGAAGGGCTTTCTAAACATCTTCCAACAGACATTTGAGACACATCAACATTTGGGTGTGGAACTGCTTCATACGTTGGTCTTTGTCTGACCTTGAAAAGTTCTTGTGTATGTAAGATAACCATGAGTGGCAGTGACAGACCCTGCCGCTGTCAATAGCTCATCAGCCGTGATGGAGCACGACAGCTTTCTTCTTCAGAGATCTCAGAACGCTGGACCTTCAACACCAGGTCCTGGGAAAAACAAGAACATAAGGGTGTTTTTCCAAAAAAAAAAAAAAAAAATGTATGTATTTATTCCCTTTCATGAACATGATTCAGGCCCCAAGGTCTGATTATCAATGAGCAACATGGTCACATTTCCAATCGCTCACTGCAGAACGTTTCCTTGGACCATGTTGGTGCCACATGTTACAAATTGAAGCCAGAATTCTGTATTCACTGCTTAAAAATACTCCAAACAAACAGTGGGGGAGTTTTACTGATGTTGACTGTTGTTACTATGTTTTAGTAAGTCGAATATTCACATTGCTAATTTTGTAGGTTGATGTATTGATTGAGAGGGGAGGTGAAAAAGGGACGGAGGTAGAGAGGTAGTTAGCGACAGAGGGAGAGAGAAAGAAATAGAGATAGGATGACAGGGAAATGTCATCACATTTCATGGACATTTAGCAGGCCGTGGTAAGCTGAAACAAAGCATCCATTTGCATCAATTCAGTTCATTTATTCACTCGAAAACTTAACTGCCTCCTAATGTGATGTAGCAATTTTGACTTTGAGATTGACTCTTTGAAAATAGACTGTTCCGTTTCCGGAGAAACGAACTGGTTTGTTTAATTCGCTTCATCTTATAGAATTTGCTTGACTCCGTATAAGTGGTTGAGTGTCATTCTTTGGAATCATTGCTTGCTAAAATGCTGGTCCGTGTTGTTTCGGCGACAAATGACGGAAAGTGTAACGCGCGTTCTACTCGCACGCGCATTGTGTTGTGTTTGCACAGCTGCTGTGTCTGGCGCGGAGCATGCGCGGTGCGTGGCCGTGAATCATCTCTATTAGGGAGATGGCAATGCTTACACAAATCTCCCTTAAGCACATGGAAAATAATAATGGTCTCGTCATAGACTCTGGTCATTTTTTGACATTTAGCTGCTAGTTAGTGTTTGCTAGTAGGAAAGGTGCTGTGGAGTTTGTTGTTTTACTTTTGTGATGTGATGTAGTTTACATACAGTGCTTGTCCACTTTTTTCAACAAGGGATGCTAATAATGTACTCATCCGATGAATAGTAAGGGCCTATTTTAGACCGGGTTGAATTGTGGGCTTTTTCTAGGTCTCCGGTTTCCTCCCACGGTCCAATAACGTGTTTAAGAGAATTGGAGTCTGGAAACCACAGTGACCATAGTGAGAGTCTGAGTGAGAGTGTGTACATGTGGGTCCTGCTCTGTGATTGGTTGCTCATCAGCTCATCAGAAAAGGCTGGATGTATGGATGAATAAATATGGCAGAGTAACAATTGGCTGACACCTTGAAATTTTAAAATTTAGACAATTATTAAACCTTTATTATTTAAAAATGTAAATTTATTCATGAGCATGTGAAGGAAATGTGCAAGGTATTGCCATTGCTGATGCAAGTCAATCTGGATAAAATAGTTGAAAATAAAAAGTAATATATGCAAAAGAGAGCAGAAGTGAAGTTCCAGGTCTGGTTTCTGATCTAAAAACCTCTTTCTTCTCACAACCGGAGATGAAGTTAAAAAAAAAAGTCATGCCACGTTGGTGTGTCAGGGATGGTGACGTGCCATTGAGTCTGGGCTTCAGATCAGACAACATCTGTTTGATTATACCATGGAACATGAGAACTGTTTTCATTCCCGTCACTGGCACCTTCTTCACGACACGAGAATTTTTCGCCTACTTTTCGATCATCTGTCGCAAATGCCAGAGTGTGTGAAGGTGAGGAAGGATGAGGATGAGGAGCTGATCATGTGACCATGAAGCACGACTGAGCTCCGAGAGGGGAAATACACGGAATTCCTCAACGATCCCTACTGAGGACCGGCTGAAAACCGATAGTCCTGATGTGCCACGCACAACACGGCTACAAGGGCCCAATTCAAACAACGCAGCATGAAAGAACTATTCACAACTCCCTATTCCATATCATTTTATTTTAAATAGCTAATTGTGTTTATATTAACTTCAGAGTGATGATTTTTCTCAAACGGTTTTTGTGGCACATCGGCTTAATAAAATATGCACGTGTCAGTTGAGGTGTTTTAGTTTGCCAAGTAGTTGAACGTCTCCAAAAGTGTGTGTGTTTTTAACGTCTATCATGTGGAATTTAAAAAACACAAAGGAAAATGGTCTCACACCTCATCCCTGCTTTTCTGTGGTGGAAAACTAAATTTGCTTTTTAGTTTTTCTGTGATGGATGGAAAACAAAAACCCACGCCTTCATTCTCCACCCTTTAAGTCCTTCAGCAATTCCCCTTGATATTCTAGTCAGAGTTTCCAGATTTAACAGAATAATCCTTTCCAGAATAATTTGCGATTTAGGACACCTTCTTTAGCACTTTGGACAATTGAGTTACGTAATCGCTGACAATTCACTTCACAGGGAAGAAGCTGGTTGGACTTGTGACACGGTAGCATTTATAAATTAATGCTTTCATCTAAAAGTCTATTAAATTGCTCTTTCGAATCATCAATCATTTCTGATTGTCCAAATGTATTGCCTGGTGTCGTAAATCCATTTTGACATTGACTTTCCTATCCATGAACCTGAGAGTATAAGTGTATCCCTAATGAGGGAGAACTGGAAAATGAATTAAGGAATCTAGTAAATCCAGCATGTAAATAAAACTCCCATTGGAATCCAGTGAAGGCTTGCCGCGGTTGCCCACCAGCATGTTTGTAGAATAGTCTGGCAGAGCTCCTGATCAACCCTAATCCAAACCAAATGAGAAAGAGAGAGCGAAAAGAAAACGAGAAAAGGAGAAAGAACATCATTAAAACACTGTCCAACGTAATCACCTGCAGATTCAAAGCAGATGACACGCGCATGTTTTTGTCTTATCGTAATTTTAGGCATAACCAACCAGATTAATTTTGACACTTTATTTTGTTGTTTACACAAGCTTTCCGACTGCTTCTACTCTGAGCTGCATATACAAACTACAGGTCGGAAGAACAGGCCTCAAGTAAGAGTCTTACGCAATCAAAGAGTGACCGATTTTACGCTTTTTTTATGGTGTGAAAACACATCTTCGTGCAGGATAGTTAAACCTAAACTAAAAAAGCAGGTCTGACCAACCCACTTTAAACCACTCGAAGGTGTTTGATAGTAACTTTTCCAAACGTCGCAATTTCCTCGCCATGTTGCCAATTACTTCTAATTGGCAGTTGGAAAACGAAACTCTGGCGTTCACTTCCACATGCTGTCATTGGCAGAGAGATGCCAAAAAGGCAGTTGGGGGTAGAAAAAAAAACACGTCCTTGGTATGTCATACAAATATTTTGGTATGGCCTCTTTATCTGTGAGTAAAGATTATATTAATAAACATATTAAACATAGACATTTTTTATTCAATAAAAGTACTTGAAGCCACTTGATTAAGTCATCTAAACTGTGTAGCTGTGTGTTCAACAGTATACTACAGACTCATCCAACTTTCAATTTGCAATTTTTTTATTTTTTTCATTGTTTGATTTACACCAGTTATTTTGAATAAAGAGATGAGTTATGACGAGGCAGCACAATAACAAGCTTGTTTCTGGCCTTCTTGATCGAGTCTACTTCATCAGCCTGGGGTGGAAGGTACAAAGCCTCTGGGACAGATGTATAATATCACTCCTTCCTTTCATAAGCCTCTGGTGAGGATTTATGATGTGGCTACTTTGTTAAGAAAAAAAAATCTCTCTCAAGTCGTCTTTTGCCCCAACCTGTTTTCCTATTCCCGGAGTTTTAGTGCAGTGTTGTTTCCTTCACATGGACTAAGGAGCTGCTATTAACAAGAACAGGAAAAATGTTTATTTGATGAGGTTAAAAGCATATATGTTATTTTTGCAGATCAATTCATCTAGGACTGGCAGCTTTAATTATGCTGAATAATGAGTAAATTTTTTCTTTCAATGCAACCTGCTGCAGACATAAACAAGAGACTTTTTTTAAGAAACATTTTATAATCAATTGTTTCCACAATGCACAAACTTGGCAGTGTTTTAATATTTTTTTTTAACTCGAGAAAATATTACTTAAGGATTTAAAATGAACAAATATTAAACAATTAATCATTGCTAAAATGTTTCATATTATATGGATATATGAATGTGAGATGTAGAAGACAGATGTCTTATAGAAATACCTATCCAGGAATTGGTTGATAGAGTTAAAGCAGAATCATTCCGCTCTAGGGAATTGGCATGTCTGACTCTTATAGGCAACGACTGGTCCAAAGGTCATTACTATATTTGTGTTAATACTAAAAATCTTTCACGAGGGAAGGACATTATAGCAATTGAATCTTGATTCCGGTGTACATTTCCTCTAACATGGAACATTAATTTCTTCTGGAACAACATGGAACAACAGTTTCTTCTGGAATCTCACACTTGACTGGGTGAATGTATGGAAGGCCATCACTGAACCATGACTGCCACATGTGTGATCATCATTGTTCAATCAGTTGTGAAAAATATTGTCATTGTTCCAGAAAACACAATTAACCTAATGTGGAAATAATAATTATAAAATATTAAAATTAATACATTTAAAAAATATATAATAATAATAATAATAATAATAATAATAATACCAATGGTAATATTAATAAAAGTCTATTAGTAAAAGCATTTACTTTAGATTTTACCCATTGGAGTATGCTATTCCATTTGTACTAAACAAAAGAAAATAAAAATTTTAAAGATTTTTTTTGTAGAATAGAAGAAAACAGGTACCGATTTTTGTACATTTTAAATTACAATTCGGTTAATAGCTGTTATAAAACAGTAGGAATTCATTTATTAAAATGTCCTAATTGTGAACCTCATCGATTTCCGTAGACTGCAACTTCACGCACGAGCCCGGTACTGTTTGCATGCGTTGACGAAATGCCATGAAGCGTTTTACAAACGAAGAACTGACTTACGCAGTAATAAAAAATATTTCTACTACTGAAACGATGCAGAGATTAATGTAATCGAAAGGTAAGAATGCCAGTTCATTTTACATATCATGTTTGATATTACAAATAAATGTCTCTTATGACATTTTCCCGACTGATCGCAGCAGAAGTAATTTGCAAAATTAGGACAATAAATATGCTTTCATCTTTTATTAGATTTGCAGGAACTGACATTTGATGACGCTATTCGTTTGTCAAAATGTTTTTTTTTTTTTTTTTTTTTTTTTTTTTTTTTGCTATAGCGCCGTCTGTCGATGGAAAACACAACTCCCAATCTGCTTTCCTAAAAAAAAATCAGTAATTAAAATGTTTATTATTTTACATTTTTTATTACATACATACACATATTATATATATGTGTTTGTGTGTGTGTGTGTGTGTGTGTGTGTGTGTGTGTGTGTGTGTGTGTGTGTGTGTATACACACAAGACCAGTGGCATACCTCATATTCCGCACCACAACCCCTGTCACCTCATAAACATCTTGAACTGCCACTGCAGTTTATTGTGGGGGAAAGCACAAATGGTAAATAGTGGTCTTTTTATAGACTCTGAAAGTATAGTGTAGAAAAGATCCTCAGTGTTTACATCAGGAACACAACAAGATGGGTGTCAGTGTGAGAGAAATGGCTGTTTCTGGCTTTCTCCTCGGCATGCTTCATCCATGAAAAATGCAAAAACCACATTTAAAGGATCGTTCTCTAGCTTACAAAATCTGGAGAGCAGTCTTCCAGTAACAAGCTGCATTTTATCCAAGATGATACATCTGCTTGGAACTTGATGAATAACACTAGTCAAGAAAGTATAGAGTATATTACATTAACAGTCCAATTTTCTCCTCCATGTGTTCAAAACTGGCATGCTGCTGTTCTGAATCTATTTTCTGAGCCCATATTTGTGACCAGACAAGACGTAAAATAAGTTGGAGTTTGTTTATTTAGTTCCATTCCATATGATAACGTCATAGTTTTTATAAAGACACAAGGCAACAATCCAATTTTAATAAGAGAAAACCATTACATGCCAGGAATGGAAAATGGTGTGTGTGTGTGTGTGTGTGTGTGTGTGTGTGTGTGTGTGTGTGTGTGAAAACAGTATAATAAAGTCAGTGTCACTGTTTACTTTTTCTTTACAATTTCAAAGCCAAAACAAACACAAATAAGATTTCGTCAATACTATTAATATTTTAAAATTGTGTCTTTTTTATTTACACATTTCTCCTGTTCTTTATGATTTGCATGAAAGCACACTAACCCATATGATCGGGTTCAAAAAGGGCTTTAGTTAAAGGGCATTTTGTTGTTTTTTTTTTATATGAAGCTCAGAAAGACACTTTTTTTAGAAGGAAGAAAACATAAAGAAAAGAGTCTTTTTTTCAAAGGTAATGGCTTGAGGATAATCAAATTGTAATTACAGCCAATAGTTTAACCCCCACTCGGCTCTCTTAAGCATTCTCTCTGTCTCCCTCTCACTCGCTAGCACTGACTGTCTCCTTCCTAATGGGCTCCAGATGTGGAGGTTGATGGGGGTGAGCTGCTTGCTTGTCATCTGTGGAGCTGTCCGTCTGTGGGGAGGCTCTGTTAGTGGGCTGCAGGGTGCAGAGGGATGTGGGGGTGGGGTGGACGCACGATCAGGGCTGTCCGGGTTCAGGTCAGCACTAGACGACATCTGGAAGTACTTAGGGTCAGCTAGCGCATGCTGTGAAAGGTAAGATGGACGTCCAACTAGGGGGACAGAGGAGACAACATTGGTTTGTTTTCCTCAAAATGTGTGCATGTTCCTCTTTAAAAGGCTTTTATGGGTAAAGTCTTAAAGATAAAAAAATGTAAATTGCGACACATGCATAGTAATGGCTTCTTTAAAAAACACTTTATCGCCTGTTTCGATGTGGAACGGGTCTGCTTTCTTTTGCCATTAGTTTGTCTTTCCAGAATTATGATCAACAAACAATTCCAAAACTATTATTTAGGATATTCTCGCTGATACTGTGCTATTTTAGGCTGCTAGCCAAATTTTTGGGCCAATTGTCAGTTGTTTCTAGTGTCAGATTATTCTGTGTTTTTTTTTGGTGGAACATTCCAAACAAGTGTGGAACTATGTTTTGTGGCTGAAACAAGTGTAATCATTTTGATGGTTGCTTCAATACATCTCATGAAAATTTATTTTTTTGTGGTAGGATATGTAACGTAACTAGCGCAATAGTACAACAGCCAGTTTTATAATCAGACAGGTCACAGTAGAACGAACTGCAGATTAATATATGACCATAAATTCATTTTTCTCTGTTTTGTTGATTTTGGCAGGCAATCAATGATTCCATCCAGCTTTTTGCAAGTGTCATTAACATCCTCCAACAAGAAACTGGCTTATAGGAACCTTCAAGACTTGTTGACCTTGAAGTAAATGAGCAAAAACAATGGTCAGAAAAGGAAATTGCTCCTCTTCCAGGGTGAACATCCAGTCTATTGCAAGTCCGCAGAGAAAAGATGTATTTTGAAATTTGACTACGGAGCGTCTCAGATCACAAAGATTCTGCCAAATTGGATGAGAAGTTCAGATTTGGAGAAAAAGCCACATTAAATGTATGATAATTGGAATAATTACAGAAATTTAAAAACCGATACACTTTTTTTGCACTTCATTAATACGACCAATTAGGACATAGTCTTTTCTTAACATTCCTTAATGAACAAAAAACTATTTTTTTCCTCTTTTAGTTTGAAAGGAATTGAAAGTTCATTGAAAAAAAATTGATTAAGCTGAAAAATAACCAGAAAGGGGGTGGTCAGACTGGACTTAAAGTATATCCTCGGCAGAACATTTTTAACTAATATATTTCTGTTTTAATCTATGATTGTTCATATTCAAAAATGCCTATAATTTTCATCACTAATCATTCATCTGCTTTTTATCCATTTTGATAAGGACTACACTAAAAGTGCAACATTTAAGGCAGATTGATATTCATATTATTTTAGCCGTGTCTGTATGTACGTTATGCAGTCACAGTGTTTAGTTTAGTTTTCTGGACACATATTTTGAAATCAGATTGTTTTTGGGGTGTATTAGGTCACTTCCTGTTAGCCTTGTGGGAAGCTTTACCTCTCACTAAACACAACGTAAACTGACCGTTGGACTACATTTAAAGAGTTAAATTACGGCGATGACAGCTGACAGATTTCTTCACTGTGGCGAAAGACAGATGAGAGCAGAAAAACAACTTACCAGCTCACCCCTTTCCTCCAATTGACTGTCTATAAGGTCACCTGAGGTCACATGTAATCAGCAGACCAAGGGAGCCATCAGGTACATAAACAAGCCAGTGTCAGCCGTTCAAAAGCAGCCCATGGCCACTTAAACTCAAAACGATCACTTCCTGTGCCATAAACAGTCTGTTTTGAAAGTAAACATTCCTGTTGGACAAAAAAATGCACCAGCGCTGACCCTTACGACTGTTTTAGGGAATCGAAGTTCACCACGCAACACCAAAGAGTCCATCATCAGGCAGTAAAACGCTAAGGCCGTTTGTCAGACTGCTCTTTTCAGCTGATTTTTCTCTTCAACCTTTAAAAGGTTTTCACATCCAAAGCAAATACACAAGCACTTTAATGGGATGATCGCTGGCAGGGGAAGAATATCAGAGCTTGGCTTTGTGTAGTACGCATATACCAGCTTGATTAGCTACGTTTCGACGGTTTTCCCAGTGTTTGTTTCTTTTTTAGGACAGGGTGAGCACGGAGACGAAAGGAGCCGGAAGATTTTCTGGGAGCCTTTCGTCAATTACTCAGAAACAAGAGAGGAATGTCGCTGAAATGTTTCTCGCGTTTAGTTCTCATCCAGACGATGCACGTCCTCATCTTCAGCTGATCTTTTCATGTCTTTCTTTTTTTTTTAAATGTGTTTAAAAAAGAGAGCAATATCATCGAAGTTTGATCTTTTCTCATCTCTCATCGAAGATCTTCTTTTATATTATTATTATTGAGCAAAGGGAGTTGATGATGGAGGTTTTGACGCATTCAAAACATTACCTTATTAGTCAATCTAAATTGTGGTCTATTTTACCGTAACAAATATATTGTACAAGAATCAAGCGCAAAAAAGTGACAAAAAGGAATGACATAAATCTTAGGTTAAAAAAAACGCTCCTTAATGCAAACCTGACCAATCTCGTTCAATCCACTACAGCTTCCACTTCTTTATTGGAAAAGAATATGACATTTTAGATATATTTAGACAACATAAAGGGTTAAAACAAAGGCTCCGAAACCACAGGACTGACGTCATGGACAAGACTGACATTACATAGAAAAATGTGGCTATAGGTTTTGATGTGCCAAAACGAACAAACAAACCCTGCAGGTCATCTGCATAAACTGAAAACATTATTTTCAGGATGTCATAAAGAAGCCAAATATCACCCAGTTCCAAGTAATCACAATATCCAAATCCCAATAATGTGGCCCCGATGCTGGATTAGAAGTTCCATCGAGAAATCAAGGAGAATCCGGAAAACTTCCAAGATGTCCACAAGATTGCAGTATTTGAATTCCACGCAGGCCTTCGAGTCCTTGTGGTTGGGGTCTTATGAGGAAATGCACTGTAAGCACTCTTGAAAAGAGACGAGCTCACTCATGCCACCAAACGGAGTGGGAAGAGAAAACGGAATTTTCCCATGTCGAGAATGAGAAGGATTGGTTCAGGAAAGCACAGAACCTTTGACGTCTTTCATTCCTTTTGTTTTGAAGAAATGATGCATAAGGTTAAAAATGAGAATAGAAGGTGAGAAGAACAATACTATTGTAAAACAACTTTCAGGCTTGTTTTGGTTCAGTCTCTGAAAGCTGCCTGAGGCTCAGTTGACCGTTGGAACCTGGTTGAGGCTGTATTCTTTAGCCTTTAGTCTCAGATTGGCGATGCTGTTGGCCATATTCATGCCCTGGGCCGTGTTGTTGTTTCCACATGATGGAGAATATGTTGCCATTGCACTGAAACAAAAATTCAAAGTAACATATTATGCAAAAAGTATTTGAAAAATAGTTGTATTCCGGTATGATTTATACAGCAAACCATTGTTGGGTTTTTGGATCATTCTAGTTATATTTCTGCAGTTTGTCTAGACTTTGCATTAAAAACACATTGCATTAGTCAGGTTACATGGGATGTTGCTCTGTCTGGGAATCGGACGTACAGTCTTGCTATTAACATTACAACTACAGGAGAGCTGGTTTTAAAGAAATAATTAGAATTTAATTGATAGTGTGTTTTTGCTATTAAATATATGTGTGTGCGTGTGTCTGTGTCAACTTAATTAGCAATTAATTAGCAATATACGTACTGGATGTAAAGAAAAATCGAAATTATGTTTTTCTACTCACATACATTAGGACAATTACAGCACTTAAAAAACAAAATATACTAAGACAATACAATTATGAGAAATATTGTAAAAAAAAAAAGTAAAAATAAAGAGAAATACTGCAGACGAGTGTAAACGAGGATAAATATATAATATTTAAATACATATTATACATAAATATAATTTTGCATGTTAGTATAGTTTTTGTTTAATATAGTTTTATTTTCACATTATAGTTTTTATAGGAACATTATTTAATTTTCATTATTTTTTTTTAGATCAATATGTATTCTCTCGTGATTAAGAAAACATAACTAAAGGCTTTGTGTTAACCTACATTATTTAGCTTTTTTCAACTTATTTTTATTATTTTAATAAAATAAACTAAATATTTAATAAAATATAAAATTAATAAATAATACAATTAAACACATTGGTCATAAAATGTATAATTGTAAATCTATTTACATTTTGACGTTATCAATTATTAATAGCTTTTTTTGCCATTCTGTATATGTGTGGCTGGTAAAGTTATAGCGTCTAAATCTACAGAAGTATCTTACCTGTATGATGGCGAGCTGCCCCAGGACAGATAGTCGTTGGGCCTGGGAGCGGGTCGTGGAACTATCGGTTGCTCTACGGCTGTAACTTCTCCTGAGAAAGATTTGAGCAACGATGCGTTTTTACTCGCCAGCATCGCGCGTTCATTCCTCCGAAATTTTGCCCGCCGATTTTGAAACCAAACCTGGAGAACCAGAAGATTTGATTAATTGTTTGGTTTTACATTAATCTGGTGCTGACATGCTGATCACAACTCTAAAATGTATAATGATATGGCTGTACATTACCGTTGCCAGTTTGTGAAAAAGGACTGACCTGTACTCGAGCTTCAGTCAGGTTGACCCGACGTGCTAAGTCTTCCCTGACAAACGCGTCGGGGTAGTGCGTCCTCTCAAACACTCGCTCTAAGGCCTGCAGCTGGCTGCTGTTGAATGTGGTTCTGTTTCGTCTTTGTTTGCGCTTCTTTTTCTCCTCTGAGTTTAGTTGCTCATCTGGTGACAATAGAGATCATATTAAGGTTGTTCGTAATGGAGGTAATGGTCATGGAGGTCAAAATCAATGTATTTGCATTTGTTTAAATATGTCAAATTGAATATGTTAAAGTACATGATATAAATAATATGTAATAATCTTTTTGTTCAAATATTATCTAACGTTATGCAAAATTGTATAAATAATTGGTGTATAATTGCTGTGATACTTTGTAACACTTTTGTTCAAGTAGTACAAGGTCAAAATTTCTTGGTATTCCATGTTGTTTAAATCTAGTTTTAAAGCTCTTTGAAATCATCAATCAGTTCTTAGTCTCTCCATAAAACTTGGGAGAGAGAGGAAAAAATACCCCAGTGACATATTGATTTGCCCAAGTTACTTCAAGGCCATAAACTTAAAACAAGGATGAAAGAAGTTATTAATACAGGGCCCAACAACTACATGTGACAGCTGTGTCCTCCGTGGCAATAAAAATTACATACAAATTAATTGCCTTTAACTGGCAATAAAATAGACTTTAAGCCACATTAAACAGTTGTTTTACTGCTATATCAACAACACATTTAATGTGAAATGTAAAAAATAAAGAGTTTGATTGTCCTCAAGTTTTTTTATTGTGAAGCTTTGATTATATTTCGGGTACTTTGTGCATATTGGGGACGAATATAAAGCACGGATTATGTGGATATATTAGGTTTATTATATATATATATATATATATATATATATATATATATATATATATTAAATGTATAGTTTATTTGTTAGCTTTCCTTATTTGTTTATTTGTGTTTTCATGTCATTCTCTCAGGGTTTGCAAAGAAACATGTTTAGGCCTAAGGCCTTTTATAATTTGTTGTAAGACATTTGCGTTGACACTGTTGGGTGTGTAATAAATTGCATGCGCGCGCGTGTGTGTGTGTGTGTTTGTATTTGTCTTGTGTAGGTATGTAGATGTATTTCAAATTCCTAAATGATAGGGAACTTTTATAATTATATTTTGTGTGTGTGTGTGTGTGTGTGTGTGTGTGTGTGCGTGCGTGCGTGAGAGAGAGAGAGAGAGAGAGAGAGAGAGAGAGAGAGAGAGAGAGAGAGAATAATTAATTTGTAGTAATGTATAGTGTTTTCTCTGTATTGTTTGTTTCTCTGTATGTACAAAAAAAATTGTATAAATATTATTTACGTACTGGTCTGTATTAAATGTCAAAAGCATGTATTACGTGTTGTATTTATTATTGTAAAATGTCAGAAAATGAATTGAGTATAAAATATAATTATTGTTCGTTTCAATAGTAAGAAAAAAAAAACAGTTGCGACATGTTGCTAAATATTTTTATCTGTGCCAAGTAAGGAACTTTAGCTCAAAATAATCAACTTTTTGTTTAAGTAAGAAAAAATAAACCAATCTCATTTTTATAGGTTTACTAAATACGCTCTGTTATTACTTTATGCCGAAATGTATTAAATCGGTAATTGTGGCGTTGGTTTGTGGTTTCTTAGCAACAAATGTACCCACCACAATTAAATGTTCGCTAACCGAGCGCATATGGATTAAATGAAGCAGAACGTATTCAGCGTGTTGGGGAACGTGTCCTCGTATAGCTCGACTATAAAACCCATCAATGTTCAGGACACAAGTCTGCCTTTGTCTTTAGCACCAAACCCGCCGTCCCCTCGTTTAAGCCCAATTACGCGAATAAAATCTGGTGAATAAAATTCGCTGTGCGCACTTTATTCGCCTCCCGTATTGTTAGAATTAACCGTAAAACGGTTCAGGACTTGTACTTACTCTCTTGCTGGGTCGTGTCGCTGCCGCTGGTCAGTCCCGGAGACTCCAGCATACTCCTGCCCGCCTCTCCTGCGCTCTCCTCGGCTTGAGCACCCACCATCTCCCGCGCTTCTTCCAGATCCAGCAGGTGACTCACAGAAAAGTTCTTCTTTGCCTGTAAATGATCCTGATTTGCGGTGATCGGACTCTCCAGGCGGTTGGGTAGCGCGGCTTGGCTGTCCATTACATGAGCATAGCTGGAAGTCATGACGCAAACTGACGAAACGCAATATATCCGCTACCAATAACCAACATCGGTTGTCTTGGACAATAAACAAGCTCTAGTCACGCCAAATAAATCGGGTTTGATCTCAGCATCCGTCGCTCGGTGTCACGTAGATCCAAACACGCGAGGTCACTTCTCTCTAACTTGATAAACACCCGTCTTTATGGGAAATGGCATCACCGAAAAACATTCCCCAAGCGAGTCGCTTTCAAAACTTTCACGGAGCGTCTAACCTTCTCTTCTCATTCCGACGTCGTCTCAGATGGACTGAACGAGTTGGCAAGAAAAGTTCGATGGCACTGATGAGCGGCTCACGCCCTTTGCTCAGAGTTGGGACGCGAGTCTCGGCACTTCAAACGAAACTCTGGCGCGGTAGAAGGAGCCCGAGAGCGCAACACACGTGTGCCGGGGAGGGACGGCAGTCAGACAGACGCAACGAGCTTTAATTGCGTGGCACTTTTTGTCGGCGTTTGTAAAGTTGAACGAAGTCATATCTCTTTCCCCCCACCCCTAACGCGTGCACGCGCACAGATCTTCCCACTCAAATAAGATTACAAGGTTAAATTACGCGACGCCCACTTTTGTTCAGCAGTTTTGCTGAAACTTTAAACATCACTCATTTCGGGTCCTGATGTGGATTTTGGACGGTTGTTTTTTCCCCAAATGAATTGCAAAAAGTATCAACTCAAACTTAAAACACGTGACCCCTGGGCATTACGGATCATATTTGTGTTTTCAAATTATTCGTTGTTTTATTTGACCTGGGAAAAGACGGGAGACGTTTTGACAGCGATACGGCAATTCAAGGGTGGCGTACAACCATAACAAAATATTTTTACAGTTTTGGCAGATTTATCTTCAGTCTGTTTGTGCCCTATTTGCTTTTAATCTTATTGTACTATATGCTTAAAACAAATCCATATGCCATTACAATAATTAAAGCTCAATGAATCCAACTTGTTTGTTCTTAAATATACTGATGTCTAAATCCAGAGTAAAAAAACGACATTTAATTTAAGTTGAAACAGACAGCGCCTCTCGCTACGGCCAGTCGGATTTTACAATGACTAAATGTCATTCTTTTTGGATGTACCGAGACTGTCGAAACATTGCGTGCAATTTTGAAAAGTCTCTCAACAGGAGGGAATCGAGCTCTGCATGTGTTACAATGACATGAGTTCAGGCTCCAAGCTGCCTCTGTCAGCCGCATAGGTCTGGGAAAAGAACACTTGATGCCATCAAAGGAGCGCAGATTGAATCCAGATGTGCAGTGCCTCTCGTTCTTTCCATGCATTTAATTAAGGAGCTTGGATTGAGGAGATCTTTCTTCGTCATTAGTTTTCCCTCACGATCCCATTTCTCAATCGAAGCCCAGCTCGATGGCCTGCGCCAGCGCAAGTCTTTGCTTTTATTATTATTGCTTTACTCTCTCCATAAATCTGCGGCATATTGAATTCATGAAGAATGAAACTTCTTTTTTTGTGAGGCAAAGAAAACCAGGCATGTATAGTTTACCAAGTGGACTTTTTTTTATATTCTGCCAAATACGGTTCGTTTTTACGAGAAGATATATACGTACGTTTAAGCACTGAATGCGCGCAGTTTATAAGACACCGCGGGTATAATTGTCAAATAGATTGATGAACTGGTATTTTCTGTCTTGATCAAATTCTGTCAAATGAATGCGTTAAAGGGGTGTATTGGCAATTGAAGTGCAGATTTGCTCTTGTGGACTGCGTTACGTTTTTATGTTTGTTTTTTATTAATGGCACATTGAGGTAATGGTTTTTATATTACAGTAAAACGACGTAGCGTACACTAGAAAAATACGTTTTAATATAATCTTATAGAACTGCCACCTTGTTGCAAATTGTTTTGCCTCCCTGGCAAAGCAGTATAAAATCAACAATGCAATTCTATTTTGTTCATCGAGCTTTAAGATTAGATTTAGAATAAAATATAATGGTTTTAATACAACAATTTGAAAATTTTAAAACGAATTTTTCAACAATTTGAAACAAACCTTTCATATATACAGCATTAAAGTAAATGTATATTTAAATCAATTTACTTTAAGCAAATAAAGTTCATTATATGACAGACTCAAGCGGGAATAATTTCCAATTGACCTAATTAACAAATGTGTTGAAGAAAAAATACTGAAAAGTAAAAACGATACTTAATAAAATAAGATCATGCAGCCCACTTAAATGTAATCTATACGTTTTTGAGACTTTAAATGCATTATTATTTGTTACTATTTCGATTTCTCTTTTGTTTAAAAATAACAAAATACACAAAATCTCAGACACTAAAATTACAGAAGTGAATTAAAGAAAAAAAAAACACATTTCTATATTTTATGATATGACATATTATAACCCAATTAATTTAACAAGTTTCGTTTAACAGATTCAGTAAGTAATGGGTGTCCAGCGGCATTATACTGCTCTGTATTTATCTCAGTCTTTTCTACATCTCATGTTACACACGTTTCTATGTTGTATGCAGTGGAACCCTACTAAATTAAAAACAGATCTGAGAAATGTTGTTCTATAAAGATGAACACGCAAACAAGTATTATTTACAAGTATTAGGGTTTTTTTTTCTTTTTAAAAGTGTAATAAAATATTATTTACAGTTTTGTAAATATTAAATTTTTTTGATTGTTATAATAGTTTAACATTTGTGTACATTTAAGGCAGTGGGAATTAATATTTACATACATAAGAAAAAAAATTCATCTCTTGAGCCACATATTATTATTATTATTATTATTATTATTATTATTTTGTTAATTTCTGAACTAATGGTTGCATCAGTGAGCGAGTATTTACTGCAACTTTTACTCTATTAATTATTTTTCTTCAATTGTCTTTTTTTCTTCAATTGTTCAAAATATTGATAGCTCTGGTGAGGAGAGCCCCTCCTTTCACATACCAGAGACCCCATGGGACATAAAACTGTTTGGAAATTAGGACCATTCTTATATTAACCCTGTGACCCTGCCGTTTGACAGGCTGAGGCCATGGAGTGGAAGGCCGAAGTGACTAATTGATGGGCATCACTGAGGGGAGAGAGCAGGAGAAGATAAACAAAATTAAGAGATGTGATGAATATCACCTCTGAAGGAGTGAGAGGCCAGGAGAAGTCCTCATTTATTAATGGGAAGTGTTAGGCTATTAGTTATTGAGTGATGGCCTGTGGCAGGTCTGCCAACGCTATTGTTAAAACTGTCATCATAAGCAATTATATTGAGCTAATTCTGACACTTAAATATGGATGTAAAAATACGTAATCCAATTTACCTCCTCCATAAATTTGTATTATTATTTTCTTTATGCTTTTAATCATATGCTTCATGCTTATGAGTTGATGAAATGATAAAATCAAATGCTAAGTCAATCATTTTTTTATTGAGCTATAAACTGTCCATAAGGACTGTCAAATCTCAATTGATTTGCGTGTTAGTTTGTGAGTGTGTTTGTGTCTGTGGTTTTAATGTTAAGAAAATTTCTAATTTAGTCTAAATTAAACTAATGTTTAGTGTAATATACAGTACAATACACACCAGCGTTATTGTAGGCCCAGGATTTTTTAGGTAATCTTTTTTATCTACGTTTCTGCTGTACAGTTCTGCCCATTTTTTTCTTTTTCTAATAAAGTTTCCTGAATGTGAAACAATCATTATTCATTCTTTAGCAGAGCTGTTGGCACAAGCAGTGTTTTTGATAGAAAACACATGGGCTGTGAACTATGGAGGGGCCCATTAATAAAAATGATAATTGTGTTTCTCAAACTGAATGCATTATTATCGTAAATGTCAAAATACAGAACAATGTTATGGCCCGATCCACAGTCAAATTCTAAACCCTGCCTGATGAAACTCACCAAATAGATTTGTCAGAGAAGCCACTTTGAGACATTACACCAAAAGCAATGCATCACTACTGATAACTGGAAACCTGAGAAAGTGCCAGATTTAAGAGTTTTCTAAATTCAATTAATAAACAATTTATATACTTTATACACACATATCAGCACAATAATACATTTTTGTATAAATAATTGTATTTTTTTAAATCAGTCATTGTAAAATGAAATTCAACACACATTTTTTGTTTGTTTGCCAAGATACAGAATAATTTGATGATTTGATTTTATTCTTGCCTTTATTTAATTATTTGTAAAAAAAATATTATCATTTTATTATTAACATCTATATTTTAAAACAAACGAAATCTTTTGAGCGAGCGAAGGACCCTTTGTCAGTTATTAATGAAGAAATGTTTTTTTAGTAAGAAATTTATATGGCCTTTCCCTTCTTATCAGTTTATTTTCACTGAGTATCAAAGCATCCAAGTGTCGCTGGAGTTTGAAAACTCTGACACAAAGGAAGCCTGTCATTCCTTCTCCATATGTGAATGCTAAAGCAGCACTTCAGAGAGTATTTTCATCAGCCATCACCCATTAACTCACTCAAATTGGCAGCCAGAAGTTTTTTTCCCCAGTTTTCTGAAAATGATGTAAAGGCTGAAGAGCCCTAGGCCAGTGTTGCCGAGGCAGCAGAAATGATTGGAGAATCAAACAGGAAATTGGAGTTTCAAAATATTCTGGAATTGCATTCAAAGTTTAACGCCTTGGCCTTTCTGTCTCAAAGATGCACATTTACACGTTTAAAAGTTCAAATACTTTGTTTGTATTTTTTGGAAAAAGAAAGATTCATAAACCAAAGATTTATGGTTTATTATTTAATATGATTCATTAATGTATCATAAATTAAAGTATACATTGTTTATACAAAAATATGTTTAAATAGACATCTCTGAATATTATGTATTTTCTAGGAATATAATTATTTATTAGTATTCAGAATATTGTATAAACAGTACGTAAATATTTTAATTGAGAATTTGATTAGACAAAATGTATTAGTTTCTCCCACTCTCTCTCTCTCTCTCTCTCTCTCTCTCTCTCTCTCTCTCTCTCATACACACACACACACACTTTAATTTTTAACACTCACAAATGCACTGCTTTAGTAACAGTGCATTTATTTATTTTCTTGACCACATACAAATATTATTATTATTTCATCACAGTTAATGCTTTGTTTTTTAATTATAACGTAATAATATCATTTCATTATATTATTGATATTTTTATCTAACATGTTAAAACGTTGTTTCAATCAAAAACCTCTAAAGTAACATTCCACTGTTATTGATTGGCAGACTTTACCACTCAGTGTTATTAGGCCACATGGCCTCTGGACAACCCTGACCTCACCACTTCTCATCCTCAGTGTTTTTTGACTCGATAGTGGACTTCTTTGCTCCTGTTCTGAAGTTGTTCTTTAATTTCCAGTCTTGACCTTACGGCTCTCTACATCTGCAGTGAATTTGAGAAGCTGAGACCCAGAGCAGGGTGCACCAGGCTTTTTCAAACTTCTGACCCAGACCTGGAGAGAGCCCTCAGTGAGAGAGCAACTGTGGTCCCTGAGCTACGGCTGAACGATAGACAGTCATAGAAGCAGAGGACTCGGCACATAGCGTGTGATTTTAGTTGTAGAGTTGTTATATTTACATAAAATTAAACTAAATGTAGAAATAAATGTATAAAAACATCTGGAGCTCATGGTTCTGTACATGTGTTTGGCTTTTGGACTGACGTTTCTAGAGCGAAGCAGTTTGTCGAAGCTGAACATTCTTTCAGGAGTGTGTTACCTTCAGAGACTTCCCTGATGTTTTCAATTACCATTAAGAGCAATAGATCTCCATTTCCTGTACAAAAGCCAGGTTTCTTGATCTCGCCTCAAACATACTTATTCATTCACAATCAAACTGAAGTCACTGTCAGCCTGTTCAAATACCCGGCACCTCTCCACATTTTCCATCCTAGTGACCCAAAGTCACATGATCTCTGTTTTCGTGACGCCTCGAAAACTCGCATCCAGCTTTTAACTAGACACACTGTGTATGGACTTAGAAACGGTAGCAATCGCTACGGAAAGAAGAAAAAATCAGCATGTCCGGTCTGAAATGTGTCTGGAGAGTAATAAATATATTATATTTATGAAATGCAACCGGACCGATGACAGATTTGACGTCTGACGAAATTTGTAATGCCATTCAATATGATTCTTTGCAGAAAAATTGCTGTGGACCAAAAAAGGCAAGACCAAAGAAGAGCTTCTGCATAAAAGCAGTTTTTGTGTAAAAATATAAAGTAAATTAGATTTCTGAAGACTTACTTTACAAGCAATTTGATGCTTTTTGATTGCATGTACTAAATGTTTTTCTCTGTTTAAACCAGATGTTTAACTTCTTGCTGAATAATTCTTGTCCTCACAAATTTGCCTGTTTGGCATTATTAAATGCTGTATTCCTTTTGAAGAGTAAATGAGCAAGCAAACAAACTAATATTCCAAATCAAAATCCAACTAAATAAATTCATTCAAGTCTAGGACAGGGTTAATAGCTAGTTTATTTGGTCAAACTTTGACCCAGTAAATAAACTCAAAATCAATGAGTAATTACTTTCTACAGAGTCGTATACACACACACACACACACACACACACACACACACACACACACACACACACACACACACACACACACACACATGCTTAGAGAGAAGAAAGAAAAGGGGTTTCTAAATAAAAAATAGACAGCATAAAAAAATTGGAAAAGAAAAGAATGAAGACAAAGATTAAGAGAAAAAACTAAACGATTAGAAAATAGCGAGGCAAAAGAATGAAAAAAGGCAGAAGAAGAGATGAGAGAGAGAAAAAAACATAAGAAAAGAGAACACAAAAAGAGTGAGAAGGAGCTGACAGAGAGTGAGGAAAAAGGAAGAATGAAGAGCAAAATGAAAGTAAGGCAGGAAAAAATAGAAGTTAGAGAGAAGAAAGCTGATAGAGATTGAGAAAAAGGAGAGAGAATGGTGGCAGAAAGTTAAAAAAAAGAGCAAATGTAAAAAATATAGAAAAAAAAGAAAGAGTAGAATTGAAAGAAGTAAGAGAGGAAGATGATGTGGATAGAGAAAGGAAAGAATGAGAAAGTAGAGAGCAGGGATACAGAGGTTGAGAAAAAAGTAAATGAAGAGAGGGAAGAAAGAAAGAAAGCTGAGGGAGAAAAAAGAATCAAGAAAAGTGTAAAGAAAGACAAAAAGAAGAGAGAAATACAAAGAAAAAAAGAGTAGAGTAAAGCATGGTCTGACAGGAAGAAGAGAATAGAGAATAAACCGAATGACAAAACAAATAGAGGAGGGGAGAGGGAGATTAAAAAAAGAAGAGAGAGAAGTAAAAGGAGAGAGAGAGAGAGAGAGAGAGACGCTCTGGGCTGTGGGATGTTTGCTAAGGTAATTGGGTGTAGAGGCTGGTTTTATGGCAAACATTCATAGCTTTATTCCCTGGTTTATTATGCTTTCGTATGTGTTTATTAGACATGATTGGGCCTCACTCAAGCCAGTTCATCACATCTGATGAAAATAATAGAGGGAATATTCACGTTACAGCCGTCGCTTTGCAGAGCTACGATTATTACAAGACGCATGAAAACAAATGCTGTTTTGTAGCCAGTCAGGTATATTTTGATGTTCTTAAAGGTCACATCATTCAAGCTGACACGTGCGGAGGTTTATCTGGATGTTTTACTGCCCACGTGTCCACACATTTGCCCAGGTTATTTAAGTCTATTACCATCACAAATCTGCACTGCAACATTACAATCTCTCCATTTGAATTATTGTCCAAAAAAGGTTGCAATGCCCATCAGAAAAAAAGGCCTAAAGCGGCATTTCGACACGAAGATATTGGCGTCAAGCATGACATCGGGACATAAATGCTTCTTGTCAGGGTCATTGCGGCCCTGATGGAGCAGCGCTGGGATTTTGTGGCGTAATCCAGTGCAGATTTCGTTCTTTTCTGCAGGGCCTGTGTCAAATACAGTCAGAATGACGGAGAATTACCTGTACCAGAAGATCTCGCCACGTTGAGCCTTATTATTTCAGACGTCGCATGTCGTGTTGCTTCTAGCGCTCTGTCATTCACACACGAATTGAATCACACAGCTGTTATCGTACAATTTGGTCGCTCAATTATATGCTCTTTCACAGAGGTTTCTCCAGTTGTTTGTCGAAAAATGAAAGTGATGGGAAGGCTCTAAATTTAGACAAGTCATTTCGAGTCCCGGCTTTAATAAAGACTGCATGCAAAGCTCATAGCTCGCATAACAATACACAGTTGTGTTCATGTTTGGTTTCTATTAGGGAACAAAGGAAGTACACGGTGTACTCCTGATGAAAACCATCAAGGCTGATTCACCAGCACCGTAGCTGGCAGAGTCTGCACACAAGGAGCAAATAAAGTCTGCCCTGGCATCACACAGCCCATAAACCTTTCCAAAGCTTTGAAATGGTAAAATAACTATAAGAAAGTGCTCGCATTTCTGCTTTCATTGTGCACGTGCTAATCAGAAACGAATACAGTTGTGTATTCCATCCTCACTTCTTTTTTGTTATCTCTTTTTAGTACCCACTTTATCTCTCTTTCTCTCTCTCTCTCTTTTTTTCCTTCTCTATCCTCTTTTTTTCTTACTACTCAGTAAATCTCTGTTTTTGTCCCCCAGAAACAATGTAATTTCACTTTGGCAATCTGCTTTTATTCTTTAGCATACATGATTGATGACATGATTTGACAGAATGATGTATAGATTGGTGGATAAACGAATGTGTGGATGAATGGATAGGTAGACAGACAGATAGACAGATGAGTATATAGGTGGGTAGAAGAAGAAATTAATGAATGAACAGATACATAGGTAGATACACATGGACAGATAGTTGGAAAGATAGATCAACAGACAGACATATGCTGATACTATACTTGATTCTAGAGAAATACTTGATTTACACATGGTATATAATCCTGTTATTAATCAAGATATTAATGAATATGCTAAGTGGAAATGAATACGTAAATGGATCTTTAGCATAAACTTGGCCCCAAAATCGCCAGTTTTTGGCCCTTTAGCCGATATTGTGAATCAACAAAAAGTACTGCTGAAAAAAGTTACAAGGAAAAAAAAACCATTAAGCCGTTGTTTATTTAGAAATACGGTATAAATGAACAAGATCACAAACAGAGCCTCACCATATTTAGTCTTATGCATACAAGTTATTTAAATGTTTTTTAGAAACTGTTGATCTTAAAAACTGTTATAAAAATAAAGTGAGGTCAGTTTGTCAGTTTGGCCACTAGGGACCGTAATGAAATTGTGCTCTGCATTTAACCATCCAGTGAAGTTACACGCACACACACAGTGAAGGGAACACACACAAACCCGGAGCAGTGGGCAGCCTTAAGCTGTGGCAGTAGGGAACGTGTGCGGTCAGTATCTTGAATACCGGACTGGAATTCGAACCTTTAACACCTGGGTGGCAAGTGTAATTATCATAATTAGTTTTTTGCATTGTATAGATTTTAAATGGAAAATATAAGCACCTCTGGTCTCAAATAAATGCAGCTTTGTTCAACGACAAAAGCATGTAGAACATCTTCAGAGTCCTAAAATGCAGTCAAGGGCCGTGGTTGGCGTTTTTGGAGGCGCATTCATTTTACAGTAAACTGCACACTCTACATTTTTGTGTTGCAGCAAAACTGTAATCTGCAGTTGCAGAATTAAGAAACAAGCTTTTATGAGGGAATAGCCATCTCCTGGTGAGTGTTGTCGGTGTAAACAGAGCAGTTGCTAGGCAGAAGTGCTGTCAGGTGATGTGTGTTATTGTGGCGCTCCGGGCCCTGGCACGATGAAGGCCGATGGAGATCAGAGCGTGGATCTGGGCCGCTTCTCCACCTCGCTCCCTGAGATCTCTTAAAAAGCCATTAATGAACATCTGGTTGAGATTACTTCAGTGCTGAGAGCGCTGGCAAACAGCAACCAATTTTGTGTGGCTGCACTTTCCCCAGTTCTGCTTTTCAAACTGGGCTTAAAATAGTTTATATGTGCTTTTGAGTATGTTTTACGATAATGAGAAAATAAGCAGCTGGCTGAGTCTCGACCCACTATTGTCTTAATTCTCTACTTTAATTTAACGTTGGCCAGTGTTGCCGTCAATATGGCGTCACCAGTGTGTTTATTTTCCCATGTCTTACTGTAAATCCAAAATCAGGAAGAATGATGAACTATTACTGTATATAAATGTGTTATATACAAGTCTGAAAGAGTAAACTGCTTGCATCCTCTTTTACACATTTCTGTCTCATGAAAAAGTGTGTGGTTTAAACTGTTGAAAGCTCAGCCGAAATGGGCTATTAATACTGCAAATGAGTCAAAACTGAGATTTCATAATATGCTGCGTTTACAAAAATATGCTTCAGTGGATCGTAAAAATCCTTAAAAAAACACCTCTGCCGTTCTGCTGAACTACAGGTGTGTTTAACTGTATTTCTGAGCTCCGTTTATCACCACTGATTGAAAAATGAGTGTGTACAAACAACTAATTATCTGTGTGTGTGTGTGTGTGTGTGTGTGTGTGTGTGTGTGTGTGTGTGTGTGTGTGTGTGNNNGTGTGTGTGTGTGTGTGTGTGTGGGCGTGTGTGTTACAATGTCCCTGGCAGTGTCTAGCCATTACTGAACCGAGCTGTTGTTTTTGTTGGTATGGTTTCCCATCCCTATAGACAGCATAAAAGAAGGATCAGAAAAATTGGTGGAGGTAGAGTGGAAAATAAAGAAAAATATCTTCTAAACTGGGGGCAGCACAGTGGGCAGTGCGTAGCGCTGTCGTCTCGCGGCAAAAAGGCCCAGTTCTCTTTGTGAGAATGTCAATTGTAAATGTATAAATCGTTGTGAACGGGAATTAGCCATTGCACTTTTTTGCACATTAGAGTTGGACTGAGACTGATGTTTTGTCTTTTATATCTAATTTGTTTTGCCATTTTAAACCTTGAGATTTTAAATTTCATTTCTACGTAAACTACGAAATAATGTCTGATCGGATGGGTTAAATGCAGAGAAAAAATTTCCCCACTGAGGGACTAATAAAGGTTCAATAAAAAAAAAAAAAAAAAAAAGCTCATAGTTTCTTGTCTGTTACATTTCTTGGTGTTCTTTTTAAAATTGGGCACTTTAAGACTTTTACACCAAGCCTTCCTGGAATTGGTGACTTGTAATGGAGTAATTTTTGCAGTATGATATTCGTACCTTTACTCAAATACAAGTACAGTACTGTTTACACCTCTGAGTTGGACTAAAGGACTACCCCCTATATTCCAAAAATGCGAGAATTAGAGATTGAAATAATTGTGTGTGTGTGTGTGTGTGTCCTGCTTTGTGACTGGTCAGCCACTAATCCAGGGTGTGTGACCCGGGTGGAAGTTTAAAAAAAGATGGTCATATTGTTTGATAAATTACATTTCCAAGACAACTGGCGTGATATTCCTTCAAAATGTGAAGACAAATGAAAAGAAAGGTGAAAGTAGAAGAACTAGTATTGAGGAAACTGTGGGAGAGCTGAATGCTGCAGACGGTTGGTCATCATCAGCAGTGGTTGACCAATCATTCGCCTCAGCTAAATCAAATAGTGGTTTTATTTTGCTATGGTTACAGAATTTTTCCATTTGTTCATGTGTCTCCATAGAAAGCCTTTCAAAAATGAAATTGATTTAAAAAAGTGATAGAAGAGAAAGACACAGACTAGAATAATGTTTCTACGACAAAGTGAGAGTAAAAGATTAGTTAGGGTCTAAAATATAATTATGTAATACTTAATATTTATGTGTTTAAACAGCAACATAATCTGGGATAAATTGCATGCTTGGTGTACATAGACAATAAAGAATACTATGTTCTATTAAATGAGCCTAAAGCAACTGTTTTGTAGAAATCGACTTTATGGTCACTTGTGGGGACCTTTGGCTGTTCTCCACAACTTTGAAGGCTTGTGTGAGGGTCAAAAACGGAATATTATGGTTGAAGTTACAACTGAGTTATGGTTAAGGTTAAAGTAAATGTGAGAGAGGCATATTTTATGTTTAGGTGGGGTGTATTGTGAGGGTATTGTTTTGTAATGACAATGGTGAAATCCAGGTATTTATTGCTATATAAATGCAAGTGTGTGTGTGTGTGTGTGTGTGTGTTCACTTTCTCAAATCATTCCATTACGGTCAGTATAAATGGCTTAACACTCACTTGTCCAATCTTATTAAAAAAATAATTAAACATAAAAAAACGTTTTGTAAAAAAAACGTACAGTGTGTAAAAAAAAAAGAAGGATAGAAGAAAATAAGAAGTAAACTGTATTTCTACATGCTTCAAAACCTAAAGATTTGAGGAATCTCTGAACGTCACGTAATCGAATCCTTCTGTGGTGCGGGTGGAGGCTACTGTAATATATGAACAATAACATGAACCGCAACGCTGATGTGCGAGAGAGAGTTGCAGCGTGAAGTCCACTGGCCATGTGTTAAAGTGAGTTTAATAAGTGCAGCAGCAGTTAGGAAGATTGAGTGATATATGTTCCATATGGAGCCTGTCAACTGTGAACCAGCACAATGCCAGCAAGGCCGCTCAGGGGTGGCGTAACGTTCACTCCAAACACGCTCCTATTAGTGTCTACATCTGTCACGACTGGATCTCCCAGCTAGATCCGGTGTCACTTGAAGTAAAGCCGTGTTAAATGACCCTTCTCTACACTGAAGCCTAATTCAGTTCTATTGTATAATGCTTCGCAATTTACATGACACCTTGTTTTAAAAAGCTCTATTTTCTATTGCTTGTGGTTTTAATCCTTCAGTTGTATTTTGTACTTACATATTCCACACAATTCAATTTCCCGGAATGCATACTAGCAATTCAATGGATTTAATTGTTAATACTGTTGGCTTATGGTTAGTGTATTAATGTGTGTGTTTTACGTGTATAAGATAGGGTGACCAAGCGTCCTCTTTTCCGGGGCGTCCGGACGGGTTTTATAAATTCACGAAAATGTCCGGGTTTCAAGCTTCTTCAAAGGACCATGACACGTTCGCCAGCTTTAAATTATTTAAGAACTGAATCGCACGTCTGGTTTTGAAACAATACCGGACGGCTATTGTCCGGTATTTGTTTTTATATATTTTTTAAAGTATCTCATGCGAATCATCTCACGCGCATTTTATGAAGACGTCACCTTTTCAACTTTTGATTGGGTAATACACGAAGTAATCGTTAGTTTGATTGGTCTTTGTAACTGTCTGTGAGGAGGGCGGGGCTTAGAGAGAGAGAGTTGAATTGGCTGATGCTTCTCCATGTTAACCGTGTCTTAATGTTTCAGAGCTTGTTTATTAGGTCAGACACAAAAATATTGATTTATTACCTGAAACGTTATAGTTAATATATTAATAAACAACGTAATGCTAATGTAACGAAAATGAGCTAATTAATTTGAAACTTTCTAAATTATTAAATGATCTGTCATATAAAAACTTCCCACTACTATTGCTCACTAATAGATATTATGGTTGTTGTTATATATATATATACATATATATATGTTGAAGCTTGATTTTATAACAGAAGAGCTGATTTGTAGAACACTTTCATATTAATAATGAATTAATCAAATTATTATTCATTATATACTATTTATTTATTGGAAAAGAGTCTAGGACTATGGAACAGATGTAATTTTTTTATTACAGAAGTAAGTTTTGCACCATTGAAGCATATGACCTCCGAGAAGCATGTCTGAATTAGTCTCGAGGCCGCGCCGGTTGTCCTCTTTTTTGGAAATGAAAATATGGTCACCCTATATAAGCAGCATTGCTGATAGACATAAACTAAGGCTTCACTTAAGTTAGCCTAGACGGGCCTAGCTGGGCCCAGAACTGGGTCCTGATCGAAATGTCCTTGGTGTGAGGCAACAGCGCTTTTTAATTTATTATACCTGTAAAATTTTAACCAGTGTTACTTACAACACATTCACTTTTAGTTTAATTTACAACTTAATCATCGCCCATTAACGTTATTATTTAGTATTTTACAGGTATTTTCGCGCTCAGAAGATAGCAGAATGTGCTGCAGAATGTGTTGGTTTGTCTTGTTCTTGGTTTGTCAGGTGGCTTGTTCATTGTTGTCAGGTTAAGGCAAAATCTATTTTAAAAGGTTGTTTGCAAATTCACAAACCCTAACAGCTATAGGCAGCCAAAGCTAATAGCTAACAGCTATAGACAGCTAACAGCTAACACTACCAGCTTTAGATGACTAAAGCGAATAGCTAAAGACAGCTCCAGCTAACAACTATAGTCAGCTAACGCTAACACCTATAGACAGCCCAAACTAACCGTTATAGACAGCTAACAGCTGTAGACAGCTACAGCTATCAATTATACACAAATTAAGCTAACATCTACAGACTGCTAAAGCTAACAGCTAAAGACAGCTAAATCTAAGCTTTAAAACGTTATGACTTCAGTTTCATTTCAATACTTTTTTTCCTCATGCCAAAACAAAACCCTTTTATAAAATACAGAGGACAATCTGTTTTAAAGATGGTTATTTGTTACATATTTAATTGAAATCACAATGGGACGGATTATTTTGTTCTGTTGACCATTTAAGAGGTTTAATTTTTTTCCCTGTCTGCGCGGTCAGGACATTTACAGTTGGCGTCAGAATATCAGTTGGTCTGAAGGGAGGCACTTTGAAGTGTTTGTGGTATCACCACATCTGGGGGCAAGATGTGGGCCCAGCGAGGAGGGGGTCTGAGAAGGAGATGTTGAATATTGCCCGTCTTCTCCCACATCATGTGACAATGAACAACATTCCTTAACTCTTTCTTGGAGAAAATGCAAGTCGTGAAACTCTTCCCATGCTCATTCTTTGTTAATGTGACATACGGTACATATAGTTTTAGGCTTGGTTTTTTTTTTAATTCAGAAGTTGGTTTGCAATTCCATGTCACGTGAAAAGAAACCCTAGAGCTGGATTTTTAAATTGTCGTGAAACATTGTCTGCCAATGTTGAATGTTAGATCAAAATAACTTGAGCGATTCTTTCTCACCATGAATGTAGTTTATCCTCCCTGTTTGGAAGTCCAGTCACTTTCTGTTGACATCAAATCTGAAGAACAACTAGTATTTGTGTCTGATTTTTAGCTGAATTTGACATTGATGCTACTGTGTTTGACTACATTATTAACCTGATTATCAAGGCCTTGCTAAATCTAAGACTAGTGCTAAGACTTTTTTTTAGAGCAAAAATAGATTCTAAATGAAAGTCTTAATAACATGTAATATGGACGTTAATGGTATTCTATATTTAAAAAAATAACATATATACACGTGTGGATTTCCTTTAAAACTTGTGTTTTATTTGAGGGAAAACAGGTACTGCCATTTTAAGTGTATACAAAATAAAGCAAAAAGTTAAAACCCAAAAATCTTTCAGTAAAGCGAATTGAGCAATTTGGCTCAAAAAAGAAAAAAAATCTAAAACTTATTACATATTGTTTCTTCCTCCAATCTGGCAAATTGTTAAATCACCAACTAAACAAACTAAATTGACTGTAAAGTAAATAACATATTTAAACTGCTGCTAAATGACTGTAAAGTGAATTGTCTCATTGGCCTAAATAGTCAGCAATAAAATCACACTTATGAAGTATTGAAACAAACACGTTGGCTTGTAAATGTTGGGCAGGACCAATCCAGTCAAGTCGCTGGCACCACACGCACACCGCAGTCTGACACATGAAAGATCCTCCGGCCCAATTACAGGACGGCAACTTCATCAACAGTTTGGTCTGCAATAACCAGAACAACCACACCACAGTCATTTTCACGTTTCATTGATGGCAAGCAGGCTGCCAACTATATGCCCAGTGTGCGACATTTCACATAAACTGCCAAGCTCTTCTGGGATTTACACAGACAGCACTGGAGCCATTCGAAGTAATTATTAATGCTATATTTTACAAGTGTGTTCGTAAATCTTCTCAAATAGTTTGAAATTAGTTGGGTTAATGTTTTGCTTTTTGGTTAGAACCTCAGTGCTGGTTAAACGGCTGGAGGGAGTCAGACTGATGTTTGCAGGGTGGATCTGGAGAAGCCTATTGTGGTGGGACAGAAATGGTCTTTATGTAAATGCCTAAACCGAGTATGTGCTTGATGGATTGTTTGAATCCCTAAAACTAATAAGTCAGAGAGGATAAAATAAAGTTGTTTTACAGTGGATAATTTACATATATTAAATTACCATTATTATAAATATTGTTGATTGTACTTGAATGGACATTTTCTTAACAGAATTACATTTCATGCATTATTTTAACCTTTTAATTGAGTTACTGTATTTTTTATTAAACAAAATGTCTATGGTTACTTGCGTAACCTCAGTTCCCTGATTAGGTCACGGAACGAGACGTCAGTCAGAAACCTGACTATTGGATATCGGATGGCCAGCCATTCGCGTTCACTCTTAACAACCGGCCAATGAACAGTCAAGTTCAATGGCTGCATGAATTTGCATGCCACCTTTGACCTGTACTAGCTGGTATAAAAGGCAGGTGCGTGCTTACCAGTGTTGTGCAAGTTACTTCAAATTTGTAATATATTACATATTACTTATTACTGTTTGAAAAAAGTAATACGTTACACTACAATATTACTGTCTCATAAATGTAGTATATTACATTACTTCTGTATTACTTTTAAGTTACTTTCACCAAGTAGAAATTAACAAAAAAATTACCTTAAATAACAAAGTGTACCTTTTACTTGTACAGTAGTTTGTCACATCCAGTAGAAGGCATAGTTATGTAGCCTAATGACTGTGGCCTATCCAAGCTACAATATACATAGTCTATAATTGTAGAGTGACCATATATTTTGATTTTCAAAAAAAGGAAAACCGGCGCAGCCTCAACAAATTTTTAGACAGGCTTCTCGGAGGTTGATGAACATGCTTTAATTTGCATTAAAAAAAAAAGTAAATGAAATAAAAAAAAGAAAAAATAAATAAAAAACTTAAATATGTAACAGTCTTAGTCTGACTTTATTCACAATAAATTAATAATGTGAAATAAAGTTCTATATATCAAATCTTTTGTTTGAAAATCCAGCTTCAACAATATATCTAATAATATCTATAATGTCTCTATTAGTGAACAATATTAGTGAGCAGTTGTCATTAACACGTTTTTATTTGACAGATAATTTAATAATATAGTATACATATTATACATTGAAGCTTCAATGAATTAGTTCTTTGATTTAGATTATTAAATCTTCTTTGAGTTAGCTTATTTTCCGTTCTCAAATAATTTAAGCACGGGTGGCAAACCTACATGGTCCTTTGAAAAAGATAAAAAACCGGACATTATCGTGAATTTATAAAATCATGCGCTTCAGGCTAATTGGAATTGGAAAATTGACCACATAGGTATGAGTGAGTGTGTGAATGTGTTTGTCTGTGTGTCCCGCTCTGCGAATGGTTGGCCACCAATCCAGAGTGTGTACCCCGCCTCTGGCCCTAAGACGCTGAGATAGGCGCCAGCTCCCCGCGACCCTGTAAAGGACGAAGCGGTAGAAGATGACTGACTGACTGACCGGTTATCTGGGGAAAAGACGCCTGGCAACACTAATAATTAACATAATATGTGTTAAAAGTATAATAGACATAAAGCGATTTTCCTACAATGTCTGTGAATAACCTGGGTATATTTGATATCAGACACAACATAACTATGTAAACTTCAGTGCGTTTTATTCATTTTGAATGACTTACCACACAATACTGTCCTGCTTTCTGGCCATAAAGTGCAGAGGACACTGTCGTTGCTGTTTTCTTTCTCTTCCCACGTCGAGCGATCTAATGGCAGTTCGACGTGTTTTTTTAAATAGCTGTTTTTTTGATGCCGACAATTCAGCGGTTGCATTTCACCGCAATGTTCTTGTTTTTTACAAAACTGAAACAATGCGCATAAGACCATCTCGCGAATGTACCTTCGGCTGTTGTTTATTAAATGTTCAAATGTGCCGCGAGTGCGCGACTCTGGCCCGTGCACAGCCGCCAATCAGAGCCACAGCTGTCAGCCGCTAGCTCAGAGCACAGCCAATCGCTCAGAGCACATCTCGAGCTCAGAGCCAATCACTGCACACCTCGAACTCTGAGCGTTACAAAATACAACGCTCCACCAGCGAAAGGCGGAACGAATGACTTGCGTGTCTATTTGCGAACATGAAATGTTAAATGTTTGATTTACTTTATAAAGTGAAATATTTGATGTAACGCAAGCGTTACTTGCATGTAACGAGTCATATATTACTGAAAATACTAAAAGTAATAAGTTACACTACCGCGTTACAGCAAAAAGTAATATATTAGTGTAATATGTTACTTTTGTAACGCGTTACTCCCAACACTGGTAATATGTTACTTTTGTAACGCGTTACTCCCAACACTGGTGCTTCCATGCAATACCTTTCGCTGATTGAAGCCGGTCGGGCCAACGCAGACTTCCAGCGGCATACCCTGAATGTGGCTGCGGGAAGTGACGTCTCATTCCCTGACCTATTCAGGGAACTGAGGTTACGCAAGTACCCATAGACGTTCCCTTTCATAGTCAGGTCACTTTGACATCAGTCAGAAACCTGACTATGGGATAATACAACAGGCCACATCCAGGGCAGCATCATACCGAAAAGACCCCTCCGGCTACTTAGCCGAGGAACCTTTAGTGGATCTAGAGGTGGGCCTAGCCCGAAGGGTAATAACACTCACCTCCACCGGGGCAACCAAGGAACTAGTTGGCTCTCGACCCGTGCGTTGGGGACCCTCGTCAGGGTAGACAGAGAACACCTCTCACATGGTGCGAAGTGTTGCGTTGAGATGGCGCAGAAACGTCACTCTTCGAGAGAAGCCCATTGTCTGTCGAGAACAGAGTAGGCTCGGGAGAGGGAGGAGAGCGCAGCCCTACTACTCGACCTCATCCCTTCGGGAAACACAGGCATAATAACTCGGTGAGTATCGCCTGAGGAAAAACACAGCCAGAACTAATATAATAATAATAATAATAATATATAATAATAATTGAACCTTTATTAGTCCCTCAGTGGGGAAATTTTTTCTCTGCATTTAACCCATCCGATCAGCCACGAACTCGGAGCAGTGGGCAGCCACACAGTGCGGCGCCCTGGGGGGCATGTGGGGTTCAGTGTCTTAGGTCACTAGTCTGGACTCAATGGCACCAGGGAACCCCCCCCTTACGCTTGATTGCCCGTCTGGGGAAACAGAGGCCGGGGTTACAGGGGTCTCGGCCCTCCGTTGGCTGTAACCCCTAGTGTGCTGAGAGGACTGGACGTGTCTCTGGCCTAGCTCGAGGGCAGAAGAACACTAAAATTGGAGGCTGGTCCCAGAGGCTGGGCTTGGCTCCTGCAGGCCTACAACCGTGTCGGTATTGCCCTCTACTGCGGAAGTACCTGCGTGGATACCGACGCCTTATCCAGTTTGTAGAACCGAATAAAGGTGTTGGGTGTAGCCCAGCCGGCAGCTCTGCATATGTCTGCTAGAGAGACTCCTCTTGCCACTGCAATCGACGAGGTCATGCTCCTGGTATGCTGTGTGGGCAGCATTGTGTGTTTTTTCTTCACAGCATGATCAGGAGGAACGAGTATGGTTTGGTGATGAAACTATATGGAAATGATTTAAGAATGATTTAACGATCTCATGGTTTCATCCTTTGTAGCGAGATTTAAAAATACTGAATGTATTAGGAATAGGTTTAACTGTATACAGTGTGTTCAAACGGGTGAGATGTTTGCACCCGTTCGTGTGAGCTGCTCTCACGTTCAGCGGGCAAGGCAACTTGCGGACGTGATTCGCGAACTTAATCGCGTCAACGATCCAATGCGAGAGTTAGCAGACAAAGAGCTGTTGCGAGCTTCTGAAGCTCTCTGTGCGCCGTAAGTAGGAGCGTATAGTGCGCCCTGGGCACAGTGGGTGACCGGCCAGGTCTTGCTCCCCAGCGGGGAGGGCCTGCAACGTCACTCCCTGGTCCTTGAAGGGGGTAGTGGGCACTTTGGGCACGTAACCAGGCCTGGGTCTCAGCACTAGGTGCGAGTCTCCAAGGCCAAAGGTCAGGCACTGAGGATCTGCATAGAACGCCCTCGCTGGTCTAAGTGCCTGAGCACTGCATCCCTCTGTGCGATCAACTGACTCAGCGTATTGGCTAACAGAGGCCAATCGACCAGGTAGTTCAGGATCCTGAAGCCGCGCACTCTCAGGAAGAGAGGGCAGCCTTCGCTGTCTTCGTAAAGACTCGCGGCAACAGAGAGAGGCCGAAGGGCAATACATTGTTTGCAGAGAACGCCCGGTCTAGGTCCCCGACCCGTTTCACTGATGCCAGTGCTAGTAAAGCGTAGCCTTCAGTGTGAGCAGCTTGAAACTCGTAGTCTCCAGCGGCTCGAAGGGGGGAGAGCGAAGGGTTGCCAACACCAAGCTCAAATCCCAACCGGGGTCGGACACCTTCTAGCACCTCTTAGAAACCTAGACGTCAGGACGTGCTGGCCGACTGTCTTCCCCTCTATGAGGTCATGTGAGGTGAAATCGCTGCTACATAACCTCTCAGAGTGGAAGGGGCCACGCTTTTCTCAAGCTTCTGCTGGAGAAACGAGAGAACCGTACCGACGGGGCAGCTCAGTGGGTTTCGTTTTTCTGGCGGCACCAGGTGACGAAAGTTTGCCACTTTAGGTCGTACAACCGTCTCGTGGACGGTGCACGTGCCTGAGCGATAGTGGCAGATCGTCTAACGAGGTGACCCGTCCAGCGACCAGACATGGAGGTTCCAGAGGTCCGGTCGTGGGTGCCAGAGCGAGCCCTGTGCTTGTGAGAGGAGGTCCGCTCTCAGAGATAGCTTCTCGGAGGGGACGTAACCAGATCCATGAGATCTGACGTCCAGGTCTTGTCGGGCCAGTAAGGGGCGATCAAGATTACCTGATGACCCTCCTTCCTGACTCGACCCAGTAGCTGGGGAATCAGGTTAACTGGCGGGAAGGAGTACTTCCTCATGTGGTGCGGCCATGGGTGAGCAGCGCGTCTGCACAGAGTGGCGCCTTGGTTCGTGCAAACCAGAGTGGACAGTGGGTCGATTCGTCTGAAGCAAAGATCTCTATCTGTGCTTGACCAAATTCCTCCCACACCTCTGTCACCACTTGTGGGTTCAGCCTCCATTCGCCAGTCCATCCTTCATTCCTCGACTGTGCATCCGTGGCTGCGTTGAAGATGCCTGGAACGTGGACTGCCAACAGTGACTTGAGTCTTGGCAGACACCACAACCAGAGGCAACGTGCGAGCTTGTTCAAGCGGTGCGAGCCCAAACCGCCTTGACGGTTGATGTAAGCTACTGCCACTACGCTGTCTGACTTGACCGCACATGCTTCCCTCGGACTTGCCTGAGCAAGTGTTTCAAACTGAGGTGCACGGCTAGTAGCTCGAGCATGTTGACGTGCCACTGGAGTTGAGAGCCCGACCAGAGACCGGCCGTCGCACACTGCTCCCCACTCCGTGTTGGATGCAACCGTAGATACCACAACACGATGGGAGACGGTTCCCAATGGGACGCCAGTCGAGCGAGGCGAGAAAGTTTGGCATCCCGTCTGAGCTTACAGGCTGCAGAGGGCCGCCTGAAACCCGGCCTCTCACCAGGCCTGGAGGTGCCGGCCGGAGCCTGCATCTCGACCGACCTGGTGGGAGGGATCTCTCTCCCCCGCCACAATGGGAGACGGTTCCCAATGGGACGCCAGTCCGTAGGAAGCTCGTCTCTGACCAAAGGTGGAACAGGTGGAGACACTCTGGTGTGACTAATACCCGGTATCTCCCCAGCCGCCAGGCTCGTTTCGACCTTGTCCCGGATCCAGAACTGAAGGGGCCGCATGTGTAACTTGCCTAGCGGAGTCACCGCGGAGGCAGACGCCATGTGGCCTAGGATCCTCTGGAAGCGTTTGCACTGAACCTGGACCCCGGGGGTGACAACTTCCAGCTCCGGACTCCGGATGTTGGCGTCTCTCCGGGAGGACAGCCTGCCGCGCATCAGAACGGAGTCTAGGTCGAGCCCGAGAAAGGAGATCTGCTGACACGAGGTCAGAGTACTTCTTTCTGTTGACGCGTAACTCCAGCCGGCCTAAGTGTCTGAGCACTGCGTCTCTCTGTGTGATCAACTGACTCCGCAATCTGGCTAACAGAAGACAATCGTACAGGTAGTTCAGGATCCTGAAGCCGAGCACTCTCAGAGAAGAGAGGGCAGCCGGCGCTATCTTCGTAAAGACTCGCGGCGACAGAGAGAGGCCGAAGGGCAGGACCTTGTACTGATACACTCTGCCCTCGAAAGCAAAGCGCAGAAAGGGCTTGTGCCGGGGCAGAATCGAGACATGAAAGTACGCGTCTTGAAGGTCGATAGCGGCAAACCAATCCTGGGGCTGAACTGCCCTCAGAATGTCTCTCTGAGTCAGCATCCTGACGAGAACCTGTGAAGCCTGTGACCTCTGCCCTTAATACGAGTCTCTCGCTCCCACATGAGTGGTGAGAACGCCTCGGAACACCGGAGGCCGGCAGGCGAACTGCAGAGCGTAGCCGAGTCTCACAGTTCGGATCACCCAGGGGGACAGACAAGGAAGGGCACACCATTCCTTCAAGTACCGTCTGAGGGGGATCAACGAAGCCGTGGGGTCCCCGAGACCGGGGTCTGGGGAGGCCGGCGCTCTGACGGTAGTTCTACCTAGGGAGAACTTGGGGCAGGTGACTCCTAGCCGTGAGGCGAGAAAGTTTGGCATCCCGTCTGAGCTTACAGGCTGCAGAGGGCCGCCTGAAACCCGGCCTTTCACCAGGCCTGGAGATGCCGGCCGGAGCCTGCATCTCGACCGACCTGGTGGGAGGGATCTCTCTCCCCCGCCACAGAGGAGAGCGTGACCCCCAACCTGGATCTCTGTCGGGCCGGAGCCCTTCGGAGTTCCGGTCTTCTACCACGCAGGGAGCATCCGGTGTTAGCGGATGTCTCGACCTCTGTAGGAGTGTAGGGAGTGTGAGTGTGGGTGCATCTGTCTTTAACCGTTAAGTTGGCTAACACCAAAGGTGTTATTGCGCGGCCTGTCTGCTAGGTCGAGCCACTGGTGGTGCTCCAGGCCACCACAGTCGACATCGGGCCTCACCAGCTAACCTAGCTGTGGCGCACTTGCTTTACCCCTCCTTCGACAGCTTGCCTGTAAGAAGATAAGGTCACAGCGTGAAGTGTGGTGGCGGTCTGACCGGTAAGTGGGTGGGAGATGATTTCCAACTCACTCTACTCACCCCGGCCGGCTAACTACGGTCCCACCAGTATTAGTTCTGTCCACCATAGCGGCAGATACTTACAACTGGAGAACTAAGCCCACCGCACTTGGGAAGCTAATAACTTTCGCTGGAGAAATCGTGTGCACACTGACAAGCGCAACGTTCTCAACAGCTACTTATGAATTCTCGGGATCAACATTGGGGCTGTCAGTGTTTAGCTGAACTGCACCCCAAGGATCTATCGCTAACGTGACGTCAACGGACTACTCACTAAGTCCTAACGCACGCGCGGACCAAGAAAACATAACCACAAACAAAAGCATGCGCTCTTACCTCAGAGCACACAGCGTCTTCAGTGTGCAGCATTCACCAATGTCAACACTGATGGACGTTAACCGCCGAGCGGATCCGGTAATGCGCCCGCGATCGGGGCTGGAGCTCACGCATGCGTAGAAATCGAGATGGAAATACCTCTAGATTCAGCCCCTGCGTCTCAGCCTGCCGTGGTGCGGAGCGAAGCTGTCCGAAACCTGCTGGGAGACCGGAAAAGGGGAGGGGCGATCTTCTGTGGAGGATCCGCGAAGATCACTACAAAGGAAACGCACCCGTGCCCGCCCGCCGGCAGCCGCCATCTAATAAACGGGATTCGTAGAAAGATAACGTATCTACCGTTTAGGAGCTCTCAGATAAGACTTTCATCGACGTAACTGGGAGCTTTGTCTGCTTCCGGGTCTGGTTGAAGAGATGAAACCGCCGAACGCTTCAATCATCAGAAAGGTATTGCATGTAAGCACGCACCTGCCTTTTATACCAGCTGGTACAGGTCAAAGGTGGCATGCAAATTCATGCAGCCATTGAACTTGACCGTTCATTGGCCAGTTGTTAAGAGTGAACGCGAATGGCTGGCCATCCGATATCCCATAGTCAGGTTTCTGGCTGACGTCAAAGTGACCTGACTATGAAAGGGAACATAAACTAACACTTGTCAATAAATGCCAATGTTTTTGCTGCGCTGCTTTTCTGAAAATCAAAACCATTAGTGTCGTAGTTATTAAGACTTTCTCCTATATGTCTTTTCATTTAATCAATCAAAAAATGCTGTAGCCAATCTCAACATAACAGGATCTGAAGGTGATATGTATACATTGTGCGTTCCTGGACAGGACAAGACATACAGACACATGCAAACTCATTTTTTCATCACACACTCATTTTTTTTTTTTTTAATTTGGAAATCTGAGCACTCACGTAAACATGTGGTGCAATTCTATATTTAACATGCAAACCACAAACTGAAGAACACCAACCAGACTTCGGATTTGAAACTCTTTGAAACCCCCGGTCCTTTTTGTTGTTATGTCCACAGTTTAATTATGCAATATTATCTACGTATGTGAAGTCATAATTATGATTATAAAATAAAAATAAAAAAAATATTTTCCATTAATGTATTTATTAGTAAATGTATCAAGCCAAATAATTAGTAAATATTCTATCCAAATAAATAGAATGCATTAGAATTAGTATTTCCATATATCCAAAAAATAATTCTTTCTCTTCTGAGTGACCATTTTTTTCTGTTTTCGGAAATGTGTTAATATACAGTCATATGTAAAAAAAAATGTTTACATCTTGTATCATTAGAAAAATTTGTTTAGTCAAACATGTTTGAGTGAATATATTGGATGTGTTTGTTTGAGTACTCACTTCACAACGTGTGTATGTGCACAAAGCACCAATTTCGATATGGTTTGCCATTTTGACAATCGATCGGATGGGTTAAATGCAGAGAAAAGATTTCCCCATGAGGGACTAATAAAAAGGTTCAATTATTATTATTATAATTACTGACGTTTGCACGTTTTAATTCAACTGCTAGACAGCATGCGTAACTTTCTCGTCCTCCTGTCCTGTAGGTGGCACAAAGGTTCAGCTGAGGCTACAGTTCATCCGAGACCTGTCCCTCCCTGACCCGTCTGTCTGATGCGCGAGCGGATCTGTGTTGGATCCAAATGTGATGCTCTGATTCTCTTACATGTCATCAATCCGAAGATCGGTGAAACCTACCTCAGCATCTTTATGAGCGCATCACACGGAATAAAATGCAGCAAGACGAGTCACAGTATTTACAACGGTAACATCTTCATTTTCTGGAACGTGAGCACGACAGTTGGGTTCTTAATATGCTAATATTAAACCATCAGCTTTGTTCGGATTGTTTTTATAGTCGACATACATTTTGTATAAATTATTAGAAATGCAGTGAGTTAATTTTTGACTAGCCATAGAGATTTGGGTCAAATTCATCCGCTTCATTGCTGATGGGCGTGGTTTACAGTAAGCTAATAACGTTAATGTACCTGCTTAAATTGTTTTTTGTTGTGTTTTTTTTTTTTTTTACATCAAATTAAACACAGTATTTCTTAAAGTTCAAATACTAATTTGCTTATTTATAAACAATACTATTTATAAAACTAATGACCAAATTGTTACAAATAATAAGAGTACAATTAGTTAAACACATTATATTTTTCCTAATAGTAATATTATTATATCTATAATGCATGCAAAAAACGAATTATTTATACTTAATTTGTGAAATATGTAGTCAATACTTTTAAGTGTTAGTATTGTATTGAATAATAGTTTTAAATAAATATTTACAGAATACAGAAAGTTTATTGTCAGTACAGCATTGGGATACAACATTGATTACTGGAGCGGAATACAACGAAATTACTAGAGAGAGGGTGCGCCGCCACTATCTTCTTGTAGCATACACATCATTTCAGAAGCATACAGACAGTAGTTCTACTACATGTATCATGTCGTAAAGACTTTCCACCTTGTTTGGTATTTAAACAAATGTTTTTATGTTAACAATAACAAAAATTATGTGTTAACATTTTAAAAGATTAGGATAAAACACTTTGATCAATGTTTCATAACTTTTTAACACACAATGTGCATCAAGATTTTTCATTCAATTTTTTGTATTGATATTCTAATCTTGACCCTGTTTTCTCTTTCTTGTTTGTTAGAAAATGTAAGACAGGTGATATCGACGTGCATCCCACAGAGAATGCTCTGGTGGTTTTTTATGAAGTAGAAGCTACAATTCTAGGAAAGGCTGGAGATGCCAGGCTCGAGGAGAAGAAAGAATGCCAGAAAATGTAAGCAAAGATAATCTATATACTATATTCTAGTAATGCTCAAACCTGGCCAAAATAAATGTTGCATTATATTTAAATAGTATATTGAAATTACGGTATATAATATTTCAGTTGAATTTCCACTGATATATTCCACTGAAGTTGTAAAATAAATATAAACAATCTTTATCTTTTGTTTGAAATTTTGTGTTTGAACTGTTTTCAATACAAAGGGGTTGTGAAAATGTCAAATATATATTCTTCAACAGATTGTAGATATCTGATATGTGAATTTTAGTAATTTTTCTAAAACCATGTATTCTTGTGTTGTACATATTTTGATGTCATTCATATAACAACAACAACAACAACAACAATAATAATATAATTATTTTTATATGTCTTAATTGGAATTATTTTAACTCCAAACCATTTTTGCTAATATAAGTGCAGTGTATTTTTCTGCTTGTCTATTTGAAAGACAAATACCATATTGATTTATCTATTGTCTCCTTTAGTTGTTTTACATTTGTGTTATTTTTACAATTCTGTTCAGCATTCGATTAAGGAGTTTGAACTCCAGTACTGATATTCCCTCGTTGGCCAGAAAAGTTGTGGAGGAGTGTAAAATCATCCATCCGTCAAAGGTTTCAGAGGTGGAACATCTGCTTCTATATTTACAGAACCGAAAGAAGCCCAGCTGCAAGTGTATGTTTCTCTTCAAACCACCTACAGTAGCAAAAACTGTACTATTACTATAGTGATAAACTGTGTTTTTCATACTTTTTGTTTGCTTTTAATGTTTATTAGTGGAGAAGAAAGAAAAGAAGCCGGTGAAACCCAAAGATCTCATTCCTTTTGATGGAATGGAAGTATGCTAATTATTATTTAATGCGTACCTAGTTTTAACTGTAATACAGAGTGTTCTGTCATTCTTTGTCACCATTGCAATTCTGCTGATGAAAATGTGTGTGCAATCTTTTTTTCCAGATCGACGAAGAGGCAAATATTAATAAAATTGAGGAATACATAGAGCTGTTATATGATAACATCCCAGATAAGATCAGAGGTTCGACTCTTATTCTTCTGCTGGCCCGTAATCCTGATAATCTGGAGGAACTTTTGCGGAATGGTACTAAACTGCTCCATCATCAAGATCTTGTTGTTTTTGTAGATTCTGGTTGTTTAAGCACCTAGATCTATGCTGACAGGTTTTGCTGTGTGCTTCCAGACACTGCACTGGGAGCGTTGGCTCGTGTACTCCGAGAAGACTGGAAACACAGTTTGGAATTGGCTACTACTATCATATACGTCTTCTTCTGCTTTTCAAGGTACAGTGGACTAGAGCCGTGCATTATGTAGACCAAAATTTGCAGATTGTTTTTGCCTTTTTAATTATGCCCCATTTAGTGAACACGAACACAGAACTTCTTTATAAATAATAAAGTATTATCTACTTGTTGTTCCTCTGCTCAGATGAATCATAATCTTTAAGCTGTCTCTGATTTGTTAGTTATGAAGCACATAATCTATGAATTAAAATGTACTTTAACGTATAAAAAATAAAATCTCAGTGAGTGATTTATAAATTGTGCACGCTCGATTTGGGATTATTTGCACAGCTCTTTAGTTGTCCCTGTGCTTTCCTACGCATAGAGTTTCACCATTTGTCTTATTGATTCTCACCGTATGATTAAAATACATTCGGCGAAAGTGGAATTCTTTTCATTTTCACTCTACAAGTCACTTCTCCTCTCAGTTGCTGTGCGTTCACAGCATGTGAGATAAAGATTTGTGGACTATAAGTTATTAATGGTTTAAATTAGTTATTAATGGTTAACTCCTGAAGTGTTTATCATGTGAAGATTTTGTAAATGTAGATTTACATTATACTGTTTTCTTTTTTTACAGTTCTTGTGATTGTTTCTCACATTTTGAAATTTAGAAGCGTCTAAAATTCTAATTCTGTCTTTGTCAAACCTGTCATTAAATACAGAGCTGGTTGAAAAGTGCTTTCCTTTTAACATTCAGAACAATTTCCAATCAACCAATGCTCAGTCTCAAGGAATTAGTTTAAAGAAAATCTTTTAAAGTTGCTCCAAGATATCTTTAGTGGCCAAAGATCAAGTTTCCACTTTTCTTCACAACTGCCAGGAATATTGCATGAAATCACATGCTGTCTTTTGGCCAAGTTTTATTTGGCTTTCGTTTTAAGCTGCTAATTAAGGACTTTATTTATGTTTGACAGATTTGAGATTATTTTGACTGATCTGGCTTGATCTGTCAATTCAACATTTACATAAATTAGAGTATTAAAAAAACAGCATTTTCATATCGAAGAAGTGAAGTGAGATGAGTGGAGTCATAGTTTTGTTGAAAAAAGTGACACACACACACAAAACTGGAGCGATGGGCAGCCTTAGCCGTGGCGCTTGAAGGGCATGCATGAGGGTGTCCATGTCTTGCTCAAGGACAATCAAGTTGTAGAAACCTATTAGACCGGGATTCAAACTCCCTAGTCCCTACCACTTTATATAGATACCGTTTGTCTTTATTCACTGTTTTTTGATAACAAAAGATCGTCACTTTCTCTGTGTCTTACAGTTTCTCTCAGTTCCATGGACTCATTACACATTACAAGATTGGTGTTCTGTGTATGAACATCATTGACCATGAGCTGAAGAAATATGACCTGTGGCAAGAGGAGTTGGAAAAGAAGACCAAGGCTTATATCCTTTAGTAGTTCAATTAAATAATGGGACAAATAAGGCATTTTTAATGTATTCAAATATACTACCATTACACTCACATTCCAATTGTATTATTCTTAACATATCCACGTGACGAGGATCCGGACAACCAAGTCTTGCGAAAAGACCATGAAAAAACCTTTAAGAAATTTCAGAGTCTGCTCTCCAAACAGGAGCAGCTGTTGCGAGGTACAGGAAATGATTCATTCACTTGCCGTGGCCTGCATGTTTTATATTTAAAGTCATGAATGTCTTCTTCTTTTCTTCATAATTCTAGTTGCATTCTATGTGCTGTTAAACCTATCCGAAGACACTCGCACTGAGCTAAAGATGAGGAACAAGAACATCGTGCAGCTGCTTGTGAAGTGTCTAGAGAGAGAGAATGAGGATCTGCTGGTGCTGGTGGTCTCCTTTCTTAAAAAGCTCAGCATCTTCTTGGAAAACAAGAATGACATGGTGAGGGTACCTTTGTGTTTGTTTGCTGACAACATCTCATTGGTTTCTGTTATTTTCTGTTGCTATTGTATAACATTTAAGTCTGAACTTTTGATTACGAAATTAGTTTTTTTACTACATCACAACTTGAACCACTATCACACAAAAGCCTTTATAAAGTTAGAATGCCAGAGAAGACTGCAACCAATGAGCCAGTTTTTTCTCTCGTCTGGTATATTGTTTACCTAGCCATTGTGTCTTGTTTCCTTGCTCACTGGTAAGTCACTGTCATTGCTACATTATCATACTATATTACACATCTCATTGTTCGGTTTGTTTTGTTTTAATGTTTTATTTTTACAAAGTAAACTTTTAAAATATCGCTTAATCACTTTGAGTAAAAGAAGCTGCTAAATTAATAAAATTAAAAAATGAAACTAAATCGACAATATATTTATACATTTAAATGTATAATATGTACAAGCACATAAATGTAAATTTACATCTGTATGGCTTTGTTGATAATCATTTATTTGTGCTGTTAAACCTAGAGGAAAAAAATTATAATGGCAATTCCTTCTACAAGATTTGTTTCTACTGCCTACTAACTATTACTGTTCCCATTGAAAAGCATGAAATTGTGTCCAACTGTTCTCAAAGATTTGAGCCAATTTTCATGGCTAATAAAAAAAATAATAATTACTGTTATTATAAAAATGCTATTATTACTTTTATTTATGCAGGCGGAGATGGACACGGTGGAGAAACTTGCTCGCCTAGTTCCTTGTGAAAATGAAGACCGGCTGAACGTCACTCTGCGGCTCCTTCATAACCTCTCTTTTGACACTGGCCTGCGCACAAAAATGGTTCAAGTGGGTCTGTTGCCCAAACTCACGGCTCTCCTGGGTAAATTTCCTTAACCTGCATTTTTACATGCACACATTACATACATTATACATGACACCAAAAAGGAAAAACACACCAAAGTGCCTCAAGAGTATTTAAACTTCAAACCGAAAAAAAGAAAATTTCGTCTCACAAAACATTTATTCATGAAATTTTAAGTTTATTTAGTAACATTTATTTATAGTAATAATATTTTTGTATATGGGCAACAAACATCTGGACACAGGCACACATTATACATCTAGACAGATTACTGATATTCTAATAATTTTTATGAAACAAAGTATCAAATTGTTACTCGAGTATTTTCCATTATCATGTCACAACACATTTGTGTTGATTCAGAGAGCTTGAAAAGCTCTAAAACATTTGCTTTACCTTTCTCCTGATCTACCTATAAGAGCTGTTCCTTTATTGTCCGGATAAAGCAGTGATTCAATTTTCTCTTTGTCTTCTCTGCGTGGCAAATTTAGTTATTTTTCAAGCGCAGTCTCTCACAATAATATAATACAAGAACGGTGGAACATCATTTCAGCACGTGCAGATTTATAGATTTTCAAGATTTAATCATTCTGATAATTACTTCTAAAACACACTTCCTGTGCAAACACGCAATTCCTCTGCTGTAGGACTAATGCAGGCATTTTTGTAATTCTCCATACTTCATACAGACTCCACACAGTTTGTTGTTCCCACTCTCTGGCAGGTGTTGGACTGGTGATAAACGTTTCGATCACATGATGTGATGACAGATGTTCTAAATAAATCAGCTGTTCCTGTATGCGAATTATAATTTAAAGTTTATGATTGACAGTGAACAAGACAACAGGGAGACAGTAGACAGGTAGAACAACAAGATAAAAATGCCAAACATTTATTAAATTTCACTATTTTAATTAAATCCCTTTTTATATAATAAGAAATCCTGTTTTGTTTGTATTAAAGATAGTTAGGTAAAACATAAAGTTAGCCGTTGCATTGGATAGTGAGAAACCCCCTTTTGGCAAGACCCAGAGCAGTTGCAGATAATGGTGAGGAGTTTGTTTTAGATTGCAGCATTTTTAGGCAGGTTCTATCTCATATCATGAATCAAGTGAAGCTAAACACTTTACCAAATAAAATTGAGTTCAGATGCTCATGTCACAGGAGAGTATTTCTTTCCCGTGTCTGTTTTCATTTTCAGCATTTTAAGCAGCCAGTGATGCTTTTCATATATCTCTGTCAGACATCAAGCAGAATATATCTGCGAGTTTTTCTAATAGATCATTTTTTCCCTGTCAGGCTGGAATAACACTTCTGCTTAGTAATGAAGGAAATGACACTTTCTAAATCACTCTTAAAATTGGATCTATGGTTCTAATTGGGTCCAATTTTTCAACCATGTACAATTTTTCTTCCTAAAACATGTTAACCATTATGCTACGGAGTGCGGGTTGAGTTTAAGAGGCTGCCTGGCTCTCATTGTAAAGCCCATGCATCTCCGCTTACCCTGGTCGAGGTGAAGCCGTGACACGGGTCAGTTCCTTCTGCGGCCACTAACAAGAAACACATGTTCCGGCCACGGAGGGCAGTGCAAAGGCCCAGCACAGACAGACGCTGCTTATTAATGCCAATTAAACATATCCCCGCTCCTGTATCTCCAATTAAATTCATCTTTCCTCATGTTTCTTTTTAACTTCCTCAGCTTCTTCTCACTCTCTTCTATTTTTATCCCAATATTTTTCGGGCCTGCATCTGTTTTTAATAGATGAAGTGATAATGTGCTTTTGGTTGGACCCCTAATGAATAATTATACAATTGATTTATGTTTACTTTCTCACTGGGGAGTTTTAGCTTTAGTGAAGAAGATTATTATTAATCTGTGCGTCTATGTGATGCAATTATGGAAAGGCACGAGTGCGTCTCTCTCCTTTGGAAAGAGTTTAGTTTGTAATCATGTAGTCCACATGCTCTTATCTGAAATCTCTGTGATAAATGACTGGAGGTCTCAGCACGAGCCAGTACAAATACATTATCTAACTGACCACGACTGATCAATTAAGATAGCGCTTTGTGAGTTTACTCACGGAACCCCCCCCCTATTTTTTTCAGGCCATGAGACGCACAAGCACGTGGCAATGCGCATCCTATACCATATCAGTGTGGACGATAAATCCAAATCCATGTTCGCCTATACTGACTGCATCCCGCAGGTTAGTGTCTTTTGTTCTGATCAAGTGTTGCACTAATTGGAAAACTGCTTTACTTTAATTATTAACTTTTAAAAATTATTAGTTTTTATTAAAATACACATTTCTTTGTAGCTTGTGTCAAAATTCTTAGTTGAAACATTCATTTTAATAAAAAAAATATACAAGAAACTATTATAAAATATGGTAGAACAGATTTATTGTACACTGTATTTCATTTTGTTTTTTTAATTTTGTATTTAATTATTTAATGCTTTGTTGAATGCTTTAAATTAACAGTTCAACTTAATGTTTTAATATAGTTTGCCAATTTCCTTTGTACAATGTGTCATTCAGTCTAGTTTCTACCATGTAGAGATAAATTAATATTCTGCTACAGTGGTGACAAGAGTCAAGCATACAATCTCAGAAGCTGTTAAAATGTAGTTAGCAATGGTATGTTTTAGCAACCCATTTGTTAACACAATATAATGTTAATCAAGAATATTAACATTACAAATATGTTACAAATATAACATTTATAAAGAATACTTAATGTAATATTAATATCTAATTTTTAATATTACGGTATTTTATATTGTAATAATAGTAAAACTTTGTGCAAATATTTTGATGATTCAGTTTTTTTTAATCAAAGGAAGAAAAATAATTTTTAATGCAGTTGGAAACAAGGTGACTGATTTTTGTATTTAGTGTAATGAGCATGTATGAGTAGCATATAAAAATATTGCATTGTATGTCATGGGACAGAAAAGAATATGAGAGCTGAGAACGATATTAATAATAATAATAATACCAATAATAATAATAATAACAGTTTTGAAATGGCACGTTTTTTTTTTAGAAATATTTAACTCTACATTAAATATATAAAAAATATGTTAAACAAATTAATTCTATATTGATTAAACATTGCAATCAAATACAATCAAAAATTTAGCTCTTTTACGGTATTCCTACCAGAAGATTTAATGTACTTCTTTTTATAACTTACGTTTTATATAATATTTCCCCATGTGAGTGAAAACATTTTTTGCAGACCTCCACAATGTATGTAAAATATAAATGAGTGTCTTAACCCTATAACGACCTTGTACTGTGTGATACTACGTAGATTTTGTACTTCCTGTTTATCTGTACAATGTTGTCTCCATCATATGACATATTATATGACAGTCATATGGCATAGTGTAACACTGGTGTAACTCTGCTAACTACCTTGACTTGTGAGCAGTTACCAGGTTACAATTTATTCGACACAATTTCTCTGACAATCTCTTGTCACATTTCAAATGTTTGTCTTCTGTAATAAGGTGAAAAATCCTACCATATGTTTGTGTATTTAAAAGAATGTTTTAGCCATGTTTAAACTTTATTGATACAATAGACCCATGGGTTTACTGCGGATTGAATTTTACAGTATATTTTTTTTTTTACAAATGTTCAAAGTGAAAATAGCAGCTTTATTTTGGTTCGTCATTGAACGTTCTCTCTATCTTTTTAGCAGAGGCTGCTGCTGCAGTAATTATGGAAGCTTTCCAAAAAGAGTTGTAGTTCCTGCTTTCTATGCTTCTTTTCTGTGTTTTAAAATTACATTCAGGAGAATCATTTTAAAAAGAACTGCAAGGCGCTCTTAAAGTCCTAAAAATGTGAAAAAATTGACATTTTAAAATAGACAGTTTTACAACGCAGATAAAAATGTGTGTCTTATATGATGGGGAAAAAGATAGATGTTTATAGTTGGTGCGTGTTATAGTCTAAAAATTACAGTAACTACTGTAAAGGTGATCAATAATGGGTTTTTCTCTTCTAAGCTTTTTTTCTGTTATCGTGTTTCCGTTTTTTCTTTTTTCCCTCTTTCTGCACACATATTCTCTTTAACTATCTCCTTTGCTTTTTTTCCACCCCTTTCTTTTTTTATCGTTTTCCCAAGTCCTCTGGCTTTCTTTGCTCTCTAACTCCTCATCAATCTTCATTTGTGTCTGTCAGGATCTAGCGTTGTGCAGGTCTGCACTGTCACTTAGCTTGCTCTCTATTCTGAGAGAGGAGGATTTAGATCAAACAATCCTGGTTCTGATCTGGCAAGGAGAGCCCCTACACTTGAGCGGCATTGCTCTGCCACAAAGGGGTCTCGCTGTAATTACTCAAAGCTGTGAGGTGTGTGTGTGTGTATGTGTGTGAGGAAATGCTTGGAGGGGTTATAGAGCTATGAAACCATGGAGAGCGAGCGATGGAGGTGGAAGGGAGGGGATGACTCAGGGGTACGAGGCAGGGCCTCCCATTGCTGGTAAATAGGAGCAAGCAGGTGCCAGTGAGTCTAGACTGCGTGATTTGGAGGCCTGGGACCAGGTTATGTGATATTCAATATGGCAGAGACCTGATTGCTCACTGCTGCCTCTTCACAGGCCTGCCTCGCTTTGTTAATGTCTTCCTGTTTAACATCCAATCAGCCTGTGGCGTGGCCGTGCCCACAGTGGCCTGCAGAGCCCCTCTAGTGACTTTTTCCTCTTCTTTGCTTTCCCCTTTTCATCCCTTGAAAAGGCCAAACATGTGCTTGATTATTTGGCCACTGATCAGTTATCTGCTGGTGTTTTTCCTGCCAAGTCCCTCTCATTTGGCCTTTATCAGTCAGTGTTGACCAGATCGTAGTGGACTGGAGGATTTGGTCTAAACGTTCTCTGGCTTTTGAGTATAAAGCACACAGTAACGGCACTGACAGAAGTAACTGAGGGTTTTATTGGTCATCTCTTTTTGTAGTTCGCAGAAATTTTATTGTGCTTCAATGGATCTATTGTGATGTCACGCACTTGGGGACATTGCACAAAACTTTTAAGAGCAAAGTTCTGCCTAGGTTTTCAGTTTATTGTGGTATTTACATTTCTAATACCTTCCACGAAAACACATTTCGCATTATTTGTAATTGGCCCGTTTGTGGGTCTTTAATTTGCCGAAGTTTTCTTTAAAGAGCAACAGAAGCAAGAGAAACATTGAGGCAGTGAAGTCACTTTTTCAAGCTTCTGTGAGAGAAGCAGTTACATTTAAATTTGTGTGAGGCTATTTTTATATGTGGCCCTGTGTTTGGACATAGAAGTACATTTAGAAGAATTTACTATGTTTCATTTACTGTATGATTTAATTAAAATTGAGACACAATAATCAATTTTTTCCATTTTTTTGTTTTTAGCTATTTCAGTTTTTTTCATAATTTTTTTTTAGTATACGTTATCGGTGTGTGCGTGCAGCAGATTTGTTTGTGTTATATGTGCATGTGGGTGAATAAATGAAAATAGTATTCCTATGGCTTCTCAGTCCATTTACATTAGATTGCTACACTTTTCCATCTGTTACTTTTTTCTGTGGGAAATATTTTCTTTCAAATGTGTATAGATGTATTGTTTGGACTCCCTGTGTTTCTGCTTTTTCCAGCTCATGCAAATGCTTTTCGAACACAGTGAGGAGAGACTCGACCCCGAGCTCATTTCTTTTGGCATCAACCTGGCTGCAAACAAAACCAACGCTCAGATCATCACTGAGGGTACGAGATCACATCAGATTTCTCTTGAAATGATAAAGGACTTGTTCCGTTATCGTTTTCTCTCTCTCTCTGCAGGTAATGGTTTGAAGATGCTGATGAAGAGAGCGCTCAAGCTGAAAGACCCGCTGCTGATGAAAATGATTCGAAACATTTCACAACACGATGGCCACTTGAAACAGCTCTTCCTTGTAAGTTCTTTTTATTATTTCTAAATTGAGTGTTATAGGCCTGGTGGTTTTTGTGGTTTCTCGTGACTCTTGTTTCTCGAGGCTTTATTTTAAAGATACATTATAGACTATTTAAATCTAGTAATTGAGAATTTTTGAAACCTTTTCTCTAGGACTATATTGGTGACTTGGCAGACCAAATCAAAGAGGAAGGTGATGAAGAGTTTGTAATTGAGTGCTTAGGTACAATGTCCAACCTCATCATTCCTGACCTGGACTGGGAACTTCTGCTGAAGGAGTACAACCTGGTGCCCTACCTGAAAGATCATCTCAAACCTGGTAACGTGACTAATCTAGCTTAATCCACATTTTTCATTCTTATTGCTGCAAAGTTCATTATGGAATTACATTCTGCAAGTAAAATTCCTGCCATTATTTTTTTCAGTTTCACTCTGCCTTCTCTCACGTAACTGCTGCTGAACAATTTTGGCAGCTTGACAGTGACTTTTCAATTTTCCTGTCCGGCCCAAACACATTGATACAATTTTAACCAAACCTGATATGCTCCCAAAATGCTTTCCTCAGAACACTGCAGTGTCATTATTCTGTTTTATACCATTATACCTACTATTTATATACCATGCAATTTAATGTTCAGATGAAAATGAAAAATGTTTGCCTCTTTGTAAGAATACAGGGGGAAAACCTACACACACACACACACACACACACACACACACACACACACACACACTCATTAAAAATTAAAAATTCATAGGGAAATTCATAAAATGCATTGTGAAAAATGATCAATGGCGAGAAATTCAGTGGCGCCCTCTGCTGAATAAGCTTTGTCACTAACGTTTCTGTCACGGATGCTGTGGCTGGTGACACGATGGGCCATTTTTCTCGACTGTTGTTTTACACTCAAAACCAACCGATGCAAAAAACATTGTCCAAACCCAACCTGAAGCCTGAACCTTGGTAGATCGAGGATTTCTGGCTCCAAATATTAAGCCGGCATTTTTGTGCTGGTTTCCATAGACGTATCGCCGAAATGCATTTTTTCAAAGGTGGCTTTGGAACAAAGATAAAGAGTGACAAAATAATGCTGCAGCTGACATTTTTCTTGTATTTCCGTGTGTTTCAGGCTCCGCTGAGGACGATCTCATCCTTGAGGTGGTGATCCTGATCGGCACCGTCTCTAGGGATGATTCCTGCGCTGTCATGTTAGCGAAATCCGGCATTATCCCTGCCCTTATTGAGCTGCTCAATGGTACGTTACTGCCAGAAGGTATCAACACCCAATTCTAGGAGTGAAAATACGTAAATCTGATCTCAACTTACTTATTCCAGCCAAAGTAACAGTGAATCATTTGTTTTGTTTTGTTCCGTCCCATGGTGTGATCTTAAGAAATGCACTTCCCAGAGTTTCAGACTAAAATAATATGAATTTAAAATCATTTTAAGAAAATAATCAGCTCATGGTTTCATGGGACATGGAGGAGTGTTGCTGACTTTGTAAATTAGATGCCGGAAAGTGACAGGAGAGCAGTCTGATGATATGCATCAGACTCGCTGGTTCTGCTTAATGTGAGCCCTCATTTCAATACTTGTGGGGCAGTGGGCCTCTTTCTTTGAATTAAAGGGAATATATTTCTAAAACAAAAGAAGCACAGACGAAAAGAATAATAGAGAGTTTACCGAAAAAGGCAACATTAAGAAAAAACACCACACTTTTGCCAGTCGTCTCTACTTTGCAGGACTCGTAACATGAATAGATTATAGGCGTATATTACGTTAAGACAAATTTCATGGATCGCAACCCCTTTTTTGCATCAGCTCATTGACAGATGCGCACGTATTTGTTTTTTATTTCAACGCATCAGTCCAGTGTTTCTCCTTTAGATTTTTTCCTCGTCTAAAGGCGTTGACAAGTTCTCTCTGATGTTATTTGTAGTTTGTGCAAAGCTTGTAGAGCTCCTTGCTGTAGCCGTATTCAATTTCGGTTCCCTTGGAACTGCTGGACCCGCTCTGCTATTATTCTTCTGAAGGAATTTCCATCCCAAGGGAAAAGATTAAACCGAGCCAGATCAAAATTGAAATGAAGACTTTTATTAAAGCGAGGAGGGGGCAGCGGTGACCACGCATTTCTCCATAGGGGTTTTCTGTATCATGTCATGGGGAAAAGCTGATACTCTCCCCAAATGGCAGCTTCTCACGAGAGTCTTAATACATAAACATTATCCACTTGCAGAGTTTTTGAACGTCAGTTTGCATGATCAGACTCCGTCGGATAGGAAATGCCTGCGCAGCTGCAGTGTGTGTGTGTGTTTGTTGCTTTGCTATATCACATTTCATCTCATTGCCGATGTGCAGATTTTCTCAAGAAAAGAAACCTGCTTGTGAGGAAACTTTACTGGTCTGATCTATTATTTGATGCAAAATGCTGTTTTTATGTAATGTTCTTCTTTTGCTTGTTTTTGCTGTTTCCAGCCCAACAGGAAGACGACGAATTTGTGTGTCAGATCATCTACGTCTTCTACCAGATGGTCTTCCACCAGGCCACCAGAGATGTCATCATTAAAGACACACGTATCCTTGTTGCACTAAATTACTTTTCGCTTTTTAGGCGTGCTGCTCTGCACAGATGTTCTTTGACAGCTGTTTGGCCTGTGTACTGGTATTTTATTCTTCACTACTTCGCTACAACTACACTTAGGAATTTATTGTTCTAATTCTCATGTAGTCAGAAAAAGTAAGCACAGGGAAGTGAACTCTGAACTTCACATTTAAGGTCAGTTTCATTAGGATAATTGATTTGTATTGGTGTGACTTTCATTACTGTTTTTTAGTGACCTTTTTCACTAAAAAGTATTATGTTTAGATTACATTTAAATCAAATTTAAATTGCCCATGACTGCTGTCCGATATGTAAATGCTCAAGGTCAAGATAACTATTTTCACTTTATAAAGCGCAGTCAAAAAACTTTTATTAATTTTTTTATTTTACTGTGGTGATGTGACAATAAAAGTGATTTTATTTTATTCATATGGCGCCTATCTGATACCCAAGAGAGATCGGACAAAAAATTAAATAACAGAGTTACTATAGGAATTTAAGGTGGATATGCAATTAAAAAGAGATGAGTTTTGAAGTTATTCCTAAAGTTGGTCAGGGAAGTTATTGTCTGGAGATTGGGTGGGAAACTTTTCCAGAGTCGGGGGGCTGACCAGTTAAAAGCTCTGTGCTTAAAAGTGGAAGCCGGATTTTAATGGAATCTATAGTAAATTATTTTTATTATAACAATAACAATAAATAAAATATATGTACTGTAGTTTGAGAGGGTTGACATTAAGGTTGGATGTAAATTCAGAATACTATCCAAGTGAGGATGAAATAATATGTAAATAAAAATAATGCACAGTTTGACAGCTTTTACAGTTCAAATATTTAAATAAACATGCACATTGCGTTTTTTACACAAGTACTGCGATAGTTGAGATATGTATTTTTGCTATTTTTCAATTGGGAATAAATGTTTAGTAAATTATTTGTAACAACAACTGCCTTTAAATAATTTTATTAATTTTGGTTAGGGGCAAAAAATTACATTCTTTGTTATTGAAAAGCAAAGACAAATATAATAGATAGACACACACATATATAGATATACAATTAATATTACCAGAATTCTGAGGTTACTAATTTATTTTTATTTATTTTCTAAAAACATAAATGTCATTCTCCACGTCTTAAAGAACAATATACTCAAATTAGTGTGTATGTCTGCATTTTGCAGATTATTTTTGAAATGATTTTAATTGAGAGTTCACACTTTTCTTGGGAATCGAACCTGCCACTTAGTTGCTGTGAACCAGTTTGCCGAAGCATTAAATCGTTTCTGAACTCCTTGACAGAGTGTCAGAGGCTCCGGCCTACCTCATTGACCTCATGCACGACAAAAACACGGCGATCCGGCAGGTTTGCGACAACACTCTGGACATCATCGCTGTAAGTACTGCACATCTGCACTTCGCTCAGGACGGAGCGCGTGTGTTTGCAGGCCAGATAAAATCTCCACAGTTAATGCCGCTCGCTGACATCAGATAGCAGTAATTGCTGCTGAACTCTGAGAGGCAGGTCTGTTTGGGGAAGTGTTTCATTCATTTTATTAGGCTGCTTGTTAAGTCTCGGCCACATGAAAGCCAGCGTGTGGGATCTGGTTTATATCTGTGATGACCGAGAAAGAGCAGACGAATGGCTCACATTCCACTCCAGGACATTTGGGAGTGGATTATGATGTTGATGTCAAGTATGTTGGTTTTACATCCTCCATATAACAAACCAGGCCTTTTTTTCTGACTGATCAACATTGATGCATTTATACAATTTTTTACAAATGTATACATTTCTGTTGATTCATATTTCACATTTAAGATTTTAAACATGAGTTTATTTGTTGATATTGGTAAATATATTGAACTTGTTTATCGGACACATTTTATGACTTATGATTTTCCCAATACATAATTTTATTAACACTTAAAACTTTAATTTTTAATGGCTTTTCTTAATTATAATTTTTGTATTTTTTGGAACCCTCTTTTTCACTTTATTATTTAATATTGGTTATTATGATGTATTTATTATTTTAAAGACTTTTAGATAATGTTTTTGTGACGGGCATTGTTGTTCAATGAAAATATAAGTGAAAAAGTGAAACATCACCTAATCTGGAAGAGGGTGGGTGCATGTGTATGTTCTCACTGGCCCTCTGGGCTTTGCATCAGGCTCCTGAGCTGCTGTCCACATGATGAATGGACAGAGCAGAGAAAGGAGAAACAGGGCTTATTTACTCAGTTTCTGCCACAGGGGGCCTGGGCTGATTAATCCATATTTTCATTCGGTGGAGCAGGCGGCGGCAGGATGCCTCTGTGGGCCTTCGGGCCTGGGACAGAGAGCTGGCCTTGAGTTTTGTGCCCCCAGCAGCCCCCCGCTGTGCCCACCTCCCTCTGTCGCATACAGGGCTAATGCACGCTAACAAAACATCGTTCTTGGCTTGAGTTTGAGGGCAGATATTGCTGTGTTAGCAGAGATTGTTCTTAATAGAGAGCCTTTATTCAAGTTCATGATTTGTAGAACGCAAAGTTGGGCAAATCTTGGAAAACTCAGCACGGGGGTGTCACGTTGATGGGTGCCAGTGTGTCTGATGTCACAAGCAGAGCTGGAATTTATTTACAGGAATTTTTCCCGCAGCTGCTCAATGAACTTTTTATGTGTTCATCATTCTGGGTTTTATTCATCAAGCACTATTGTATTATAATATTATATATTTTTATGTATATTTTTACAATTTACATACATTTATGTCATATAATCTTAATGAATATGAAAATGCTTTGTTTTTGTACTGTGATGTGTTTTTCACTTTGTATTATAAATGGGAAAATCAGGACACATTTTATTTTATTATTTCTGGTACATAGGAAAATGTGTTCCTATCAGCAGTGAAGTGGGATGAAATACATATACTGTACATACATTAAACATAAATTATGTGCAATTATGTATGTATATACTGTACATACACACACAAACACACACACTTTCTGATACATGCATGTAAAAATACACAAGACAGACACCCACGCTCAGTATTTAAACATAAATAAATAAACATAAACATATAAACAAATAAACATACATTTTTTAGTGTGGATCGACTTTTTTATAATAATAAAATGTAAAAGTCATGTTTTTATTAATGTTTTGTTCCACTTTCAAACTTTCAAAATTATTTATTACTGCATATTTCAATAATTTTTGTACTGTTTATACTACTAAACACATAAGATAGATCCCATCAAATCTAAAGATGGTCAAATAATCCAAATACATTACAAGTTATTACATACACGAAAATCAATTATTTAATGCTTTAAATGTCCAATGCTTTAAATGTCCATTAATAAAATTAATCTTAGGATCATTTATGCACTAAAATTATAAACTACAACTTCTGATTGCATGCTGAATGCATATTTCACAATGGTGCGACCTTTCTCTGACAGACCTCATGAAATGATTGACAGAATAAAAATAAATGAATATAACTAATAAAAACACTTTCTGAAATTAGCACCTGTTGGCATCAAATAAAAACATTTTTTTTTTAATCATTAAATTTTGCAGGTTTCAGAAAGTAATTGTAATCTGGAAAATAAGAGTGTGAGGATTGCCTATGGATAATACATGTACACAATTTCTCTTCCAAAGTGCTGATCTTGCAAATCACATTCATTACAGAACCTTTTAACCGCAAGATAGATCAATAGCGGTGATACTTGAGAAGAGATTGTAAAAACTAAATGAAAATTAAATGGATCTTGAGTGAGAAAGAGTGGCAGGTTTGACAAAATTGGCAAACGAATCCAATAATATAAAATCAACCAGCCCAGCATTTTGCCAAAAGTGCCGGCCGACGAAAATCCTGTGTGTTGAACGTGGCACTCCACCCAGTCTGTGGGCAGAGCACCTTTAATCATAGACTTCACTGGATTAAACCAGAGCTCTGTTTCTTTATGGCACCATCAGCAGCCAAAGCCCACAGGGAAAGCCTTGCCCGGACAGAAGCTTTCATTGTGGGACGAAACATATCTGACGAGAGGCGGCTCGAGAGGGTCTCGAAGCATTTAGGAGTTTTTTTTTTAACAATCTTTCAGATTTCAACTATTACTTTTTTGTTCGGTGTGACAGTTTTTTATCCTTTCTGCAGCTGATTCAGTAGTTGTGATTGTTATTTGAACATTGGATTAGGTTCCAGCCTGTTTGGCAGGCCACTAAAACTGCTATCAAACACTTGTTCTTACAGTTTACACTCAATATGGCTCGAATTGTGACTTCAAAGTGCATAAAATACATTTTATCTTGAGTTTAATACATCACCTTCTCAAAGCATTGACATACCCAATAGATTAATGTATTCTTTCCATATTAGACAATTTAATCTATCAAATGAGGATTGTTCCCTGACTGAACTTTTAAAAACACTTAAAAAAAAAAAAAAAA
>CM051493.1:28020103-28039492 GCA_028031935.1 Paedocypris micromegethes
AAAAAAAAAAAAAAAAAAAAAGACTTGGGCAAGAGTTAGGCAAATCAGTAAATTTAGCAATTTTTTGTAATACATTCATTTTGATTCTTTCTCCCCTAGAACAGCTTACATTGTATTAAATAAAACGCATTTTTGTAAAATTCAGAATGTCAGAACTTAAAACAAACTTTTTGTAGGATTCGAAACTAATTTGCTTTAACACCAGTTCTACATGATTGGGCCACAAGAAAGTAGACATTTCTTGTAAAGTATGGTAATATAAAAAGCTGCTCTTTACAAACCCTTTTATCCAAAGCAACTTACAAAAAGTATAAAGTTTATACTCTTTCACAGTTGTGTGGACTCATCAGCTCACAATCTTTGTTTCCCTGTGTTCTGTGAAGGAATATGATGAAGAATGGGGGAAGAAGATCCAAAGCGAGAAGTTTCACTGGCATAACTCGCAGTGGTTGGAGATGGTGGAGAGCAGACAGATGGAGGACGCGGAGCCTTACCTGTACGGCGATGCTGAAGATGCTGATACCCTAGAGCGGCCCGATCTTTTCTACAGCACTGGTACACACACACATACATACACATAAACCTTTCTGCACTATCATTAACATTAAGCTTTTCTAGTGTTGTGATTGAAACGTGACACAGTGAAATTAGTTTTCACTCAAATATTCCACTGAAATTCTGATACTGTATGTTGGCTTGATTGTCTATTGAATTGGTGTCATCAAAGATGTGTCGTAGTGAGAGGTTGTCAGAAAGATAAATGAGGAAAGCTGCTGAGAGGAAGTAGCTCCACTGGGAGCTGTCTCGTGTGTGTTTGCTTTCCGTACTCTGTGTCTACATTTGGGTGTGTGTTTGTGATTACAGACGGTATGATGCCCCCAGAGCCCGGCCTCAGTCCTGAGTTCTATGGCCAGTTACAGAACGGAGACTTTAACACGTGGTGAGTGAAACACAACTTCTTTTCAATAGTCCTGCCAGTATAACACCTTTGCAGCTCAGTTATACTGGTTACTAAAAAGAGAGTTCACAACATGTTCAGTCTTTTCTCTGTTGTGTTTTAACATTTACTATCATTAAATAGCCTTATTTGTTGCAATAGGAACTAATAAACGTCACTATTATAAAAATGCAGGTGACTTCTGTTCACGCATAGTTCCTTTCTAGAACAGAAAATTTTGCTCTGGTTAGAGTACTGTTCCATTTGACAAGCTGGACAACTCCTTTTTTTGTGTGGAAATGGTTGTGCTAAAAACATGGCAGTATGTACACCAAGTATGGTTCTGTTCATCTCAGGAATAGATTGATTATCTTCTTTCTGTCTCTGGGTGTGAGTTATTATTGATTTATTAATATTGATTTAATTATTAATTATATTGATTTAATTATTTTCTTAGTAGAAGTATCAAACGTGTATTAGTCTCAATTGGAGAAATGTACAGTATATTTGCATTTCACCCATCCAAACTGCGTAGTGACCATGTACACAGTGAAGTAATGCGCGCGCGTGCACACACACACACACACACACACACACACACACACACACTAACACGGCTGTGGTGCTTAAGGGGCAAAATGGGGTTATTGGCTTGCTTGTCTGGGCATCAAACTTATGTGTTCTGCTCAAAAGTCACTTCTTCTAACTATTACTGGAAGTCAAAAAATAAGTTCTAAAACCAAAATGAGAACATTTCCCACCGTTCAGTAGAACCATTGTCACCAAAAATTTTTTTGTTGCATATCAAATGGCGTAATCCTTTGTGATTGAAGAATGTGAAATGTGAGATATTGTGTAATGTGTGTGCAGCGCCTGATCAATCTTCTCACTGTTTTTTCACATTGGTTTTTGGGGTTTTTAGACTGCACAAGCTGTAAAACGAAACCTGAACCCAAAGAAATGTTCCGAATGATCCAAAATCTGTAAACCTTTGACTTTTTGAGGAAAAGCGGCTCCTCTGCTCAAAGCAGAAAAACAAATGCAGAGAGTTGAACTTCATCTCGAAACAAACTTCACTTTGAACAGAATTAACACTTTATTTTTCTCATACCAGTTTGTGCGGATCGAGAATTCATCATTAAAACTTTTTTGTACTTTATATTTTACTTGGCATGCTATATATATGGTACATACAGTACATAACATACATGCACAAATTTAAAAAGCGTGTAAAACTTAAAATTTAACTTAAAATCTGGGATATTGTCTTTTTAGAAACTTAGTAGAAAATTACTAATTTTCTTCAGTAAAAAAGTTTTTGGATCTTGAGCCGTGGGCTCAGCTGTTTGAGAAAGAGACTGTTCTCTGTCTCCGTCAGTGACTCTTCAAACTCATAAATAAACATATATTTCAAGTCTCTCAAAGCTAAGTATATTGTTCACATTCCTTCATATACACACATACAATTCGACTGATAATGTTTGCTCATTTAAGCTGACAAAGAAGTGATGTTGGAGGAGAGGCTGCTTACGTTTGATATACGTCTCATTACTAGCTTAAACTCTCCTTACTAGTGCACACTAGATGAGAAGCCATGAGCTGTGAACTGAGTACAATGCGTGGCTCATGGGTTTGTTTGTTTTGGTGGAGTGCGGATCCGGGCACTTTGGGGACGGACAGCCGGGCGCTGAGTGCCGCCACGCTGTTATGTGGGTGAGGACGGAGGCGGTGATCCAGATGGAGGGCCGGGTTTTCTGGCGGCCCTTTGTAAAGTGATACATTTCAAATATACACCAAAGGTTGAGGGGCAACGCTGGGGTCCTGGGATGAATGGCTTAATTTCTGTGGGCAGCTCTGAGTGACAGAGGTTACCATAATAATCAAATAGAGTCCCGGTTTTACCTAAAAGTCGCTTGTGAAACCATCTGTGTGAACCCTGTAATGCGGAATAGTTTGACTGTGTGTGTCAGCGTAAGACAGTTAATAGATCAGACGAAAGCTTTCAGGATTCCTTTCGGACTAGACGAGGAAAACTGTACCAGGGGATGGAAACGGCCTCAGCAAGGCTGATGTGTTGGATTTGATGATATATTTGATTTAATTGCATTTTATTTTTAACTTCAGCAATTTGTTCTAATGTGTAACGTTCAGTACATAAAATATATGTGGTACATTTGCTTTATATATCATATAATGGTGACCAGACTTTTCGACCCAGGACGTTTGGCCCCCGGGGCTTTGGACCCGGACGATTGATCCTTAGGACGATTGATCCTTAGGACGATTGGACACTCGGATGGTTAGACCCGAGTTTCGTCACACGGCTTATTAAGAATCATATCTTCGGCCGTGTGAGCTAGACATTTGGGAGGCGGCTCCTTTGCATTTACTCCAGCGAAGAAGCATAACTTTGCCCCGATTCGAGCGCCTTTGTCCGCCTTTGTCCCGCAAAGAAGCACTTATAACGGTAGATTGACCGGCGCCGCAGCTTATTAAAATTCATATCTTTGACAGGCGTGAGTAAAAACCCATTCGGATCGAAGTTTGTTTTTGCGACGATTTTCATCCACGGGATCGCACGTAATCGGTCCTGATCGGCCCGCGGCTTCAGTTCATGCAGGGCGTGCAGCCGCTTTGCTTAAATAGCTTTCCAAATTGCCGATACTTGTTTATCCCATAAGCGTGTGGTCAAATACACAAAGCATGCTAAAGACCAGTCCAAACAACAAGGCCGAAGATATGATTCTTAATAAGCCGCGTGACGAAACTCGGGTCTAACCATCCTAGTGTCCAATCGTCCTAAGGATCAATCGTCCTAAGGATCAATCGTCCGGGTCCAAAGCCCCGGGGGGCAAACGTCCTGGGTCGAAACCCCCCTAAATCCATATAATGTATGCATATTTATACATTTTATACAATTTCTATATAAGACAACACAATTGTATGCATATCATTCGTATATTATAGATGGATAGACAGACGGACAAACAAACTGATGGATGGATGGATGGATGGATGGATGGATGGACAGACGGACAGACAGACAAGTCGGGCATGCAGGCAAACAGACACTGATGGATAGACAGACAGACAGTGACGGACAGAGAGAGAGAGAGAGACACACACACACACAAATAAATAAATAGATAGACAGAGACACACACAAACACACACACACACACACACACACACACACACACACACAGACAGACAGATAGATACGTGGATAGACAGACATACAGACACAGATAAACATGGATGGATGGATGGATGGACGGACAGATAGATAGTCCTTTATGTTGAAGGAGGAAAAAATGATGTGACTAAATGCAGATTTGCATATCACCAAAAGAGAAAAGCTAGAGGTTGCTCTCCCGCAACACGGCATCTGCAGCATTAATGCTGGACTTGTTTTGCCAAGCATCAGGGCGACGGCGACACTCTTCTTCAGTCTCGTCGCGCTGCTCGTCCCTGCAGCCTCCGCATGAGAACAGCACTGTGATACCCGGAGCTGCGATCCGTCCGAGAGAGAGAGGAAAAACGCGTGATGTTGATTTGACACAGTCAGGGTGGAGGCCACGTAACCGGAGAAGTGACAGGAACCGCAGATCAAAGGACGGGCTGGAGAACAACTTGGGGAAAAGAGGAGGACAAACCTCCTTTTTAAAAAGAGCTGAGGGCCGTTTCCTGTGCAAACACACTCTTCTGAGCTATGAAACAATGTCTGGTTAAAAGGGCCTTTTTTTATGGCCACCTTCGGCAGTATCTCTGGACCGCCAGGCCCTGCTGAGCTCCCTATGAGCTGTCAATCCCAGCCCCACTCTTCTTTTATTGTCCTGTTTTGAAGCCCTTTGGAGGGCGAGGTGACAAGCTGCCCCATAACTGGACAGGAATGCAGTCGCTGTGGATCACAGGCCAGGTCGGAATGCTCTGCAACACGGGCACGCGATAAAATGCTCTGCAATTCCCATAAAAGTCCATTTTCTTGAATGGCCGAGGTCGCCGTGTCATTGCCAACTGGCAAGGATTGATGTGAATTAAACCTCGAAGATGCAGAAGTTATGTGTCTAGGTCTTCATCCACCGAATATTGTTGATGGCTTGACTCTTGAGGATACAAAGTCCTTCAGGTGGAGCATGAATCGCTCTCACCTGCTGCTCAAATTCAGCCTGACAGATCTGGCAGGCCAAGAGGAACAAGACATAATTTAGACAGCCGAGTGTGTGAGCCTCATGCTAAGAGGATCGAGCTGTGTTTGATTACTGGAGGTCAAACAAGGCTAAAAACAACACATTGTAATGTGGGCACATAGGGGCAGAGCAAACAGCTCATAATTTAAAACACTGTTAGCCAGAACCTGTGGCTCCAGCACGTTCCCTGCACGTATAAAATGAGGGTGACGCGTTTGTGCTTAATATAAACCACAAACCCACCACTGGAAAAATATATGACACTTTTTTTTAGAAAAGCTGTACAGTTAAGGACAAACATGTTGTCCACCTACAAAACATTTTTTAGTTTAAAAGTATTTCAAAAGTGCTTTAATCAGTGCAAAAGAAATATAACAGAATCTAACTAGGACGTCTAAAAAAATGCTGTATTACACAGTTGCAACAATGTGATTCATACCTGCAATACATACTTTACATTGTAAATTAAATTCAAGTGATTTCAATTTAATGGTTATTTGTTTAATGTAAAACTGTCTTTTTACATTAAATTGTTCTCTTTTGTAAAAAACTGTAGAGCCCAATTCTGTTTGTTTTAATCTAGAAAACGTTAAATTATTGTTTTCCTTAAAGCATTGTTGGTTCTATTAAAAATATTTTTGGAAAAACAATCACACATTACATGCATTATTGTACTGTACTGTATTGTGATGTTCTAATTATAATGTAAAATAGAATGTAAACTAAAGAAAATAATATTTATTTGTAGTAGTTTTATTTATTATTTACTTTTATATTTTATTTACAACAATTAATATTTGTAAATTTTGTAATGTTGTTTCAAGACGTTAAAAATTTTAAATAGGTTTTTGAAAATAACAAAAACAAGGTTAGATTTCTTTTTATGTGAATATGTTTCTCAGTAAAAAGAATTTTTTTCCTTTAAATTAATACGTGTTAATGTAAATTGATGGCTTTAATGTAGCTATTGATATATATAGATACAAAATGATATTGGCAAAAGTAATGTTAGATATATATACTGTACATTGACGCATTATTGCATTACTCTGTACCTTCAATAACCATTTCTACATTTTAGCATGCCTTGATTAATAAAACATTTAGTTGTGAATTTTGCAGTGTAAAAATTGAAAATATTCAAAGTAATGCAGTTACCATGAGTAATGATGTCAATGTACAAAAATCTCATGCAATTGAAATCTCTTTTTTAGCAATGGACCCGGTGGCCGTCCCGCAACAGCCTATGGCTTCCGTCCCGATGAGCCGTTCTTCCATGGGTACGGACCCGACTGACAGGAGCTCGCTCTTCTCAACCAGCCCAACCAGAGCTTGTTAAAAGCATGAGTCAAACACTCAGTGCTACGAGTTCACTAATACAACTAATGGAAACCGAATGCTTAACCAAACAATAGAGCTGAAAATGACATCACTACTCACACGCCCTCACCTGATTGGTTGAGTTGACTTGTATGGCAGACACATATATGAATGATGCATGAAGTGAATAGTCGTGAGCTGATTATAGTGAATTTAGTGTGACACTAAACGATTTCAGGGTATTTGTAGAACGAGGCGTTTAAACAAGTTGCTGTGAACCACAGATCATGTATTATATAAGCAGGATTTTATCACTTATCCAAAGTTAAAGTTTAGACAACACACTGTAGTTCTCCAACACTCACATAAGTCTTCCGGTTTACGTTCTCAAATCCTTCATATGCTTTTGCACTTTAGAACTTGCATTCTGTTAAGGTACGTAAAAACTGGCAGGTTTTATTATTTATTTTTAGTTTCCTCCACCAGAAAGACTGTGCACATATACACACTTTGACTGCATTATGAGGTGTATGAAACTATTAAAACATACGAACGACATGTCTTTGTCTGACGTCATAATTCTATATTTTGTGCTTGACTTTATGTAAAAAGTAAATATTTAAACACTAATGTGAGTCAGGCCGTGTCTCTGCTTCATGTCATTCCACTGTTTCTGACTAACCTCATTTACATTTTCAGTTTTTGAAACGGAATTCAAGACCAATGCTTTTCCAGACACTAAATGTGCCTCCAAATCGTCCTGCGCTGGTGTAACCGTTTTGTGAATTATTCTTAAACTCAAACAACAAAAATAAAATGTGCACTGACAAACCCTCAATGTTTGGTGGAACTTTATTGCGCAGGTGAGGCAACATTGTACAGATTGTTCATATCAACTTGATAACAATTCTGCAATTACCATTAATAAGACATTTTTGTAATTGTTTAACGTAACATTGGTCAGTCATAAAAATGTTTTGTGTACCATTAAAAGGTCAGCACATCGTGTAACTGCACAATTGCAGCTGCATCTATATTTATGCTTTATGTAATACTGTACAGTACAGTGTTAATACTTGTATTCGTGGCACTTGGTTTCTGTGAGTACATCAGTTTAGAAGAAGACTTTTGATGACTTGTGTTATCAAACACGTATCAACGCCGCAGTAATAACATGCGTAATAATTCTGAAAAAGTAATACGTATAGCAAAATAAAAGTTCTGAGGTTGTCATTGGATAATTGTGTGAACACAACGAAGAGAAGCTGCATAGAAGTTGAGAGATAAACAAATATACACACTCGCGATTTTGTATCACCGCGATATACACTGATTTGTTGATATTTGCGTTATCAGAAATCACCGACATCGCCATGCTCTCGAATCAGATATTCAAAAAACAAAATCTGCAAATAAAATGCTAGTGGAGCACAAAAACAACCGTACACGAGTCGGTTTTGTTAGAAGAGACAAAATAATCATCTGTCCGACGTTTTGAGGGCTAATTTTCAACACACGGCCGTACTATTTCCTCAACTTCGATAACCTCCATGATCAGATCTCGGATGGCTTTCACTCCATCAGCGGCCTCATCTGTGTCCGGAGGGTTTGTGCATCCTGCGCCACTGCTCGGCTTCTCCAGATGTGTCGTCAAGCCAACGGCGCCCCCTACTGGACTCTCACAAACCGAATCCAGATCACAAGCTTCCATGTTAGGACAGTCTGTGCCACTAGCAGGCGCTTTATCGCATCCGCTATTATTCTCGCTCGTTTTGGTGGAGTCAATGTCTTCAGCCACTAATGCATCAGATCCTGATTTTTCCGATGCCACTTCCAAAATACCACCATCTTCTCCATCACCAAGACACTCAGGGTCCCCATTGACAGATGGAGGACTCTCTACAGAGATTAAACTAACTCCCTGGTCTGGGCCAATCAGAATAGTGTCTGAACTTTGATTACCAAACAACGGTTCTGCTTTGTCTTCACTCAGCTGTGTAGAAGTAGGTTCAGCTGAAGATACGTTTTCTGATTTCAGGTCCAGAGTGGTCAGATCAAGCCGCTCTGGCACTGGAATGTCTGGCTTGACATGGGGAGTAGACGAGACCTCTGGATCTACTGGTTGTGATGTAACACCTGGATCATCATATGATGGCGGGGTTGGGTCCTCAGACTCCGGAGACGACACAATGATCTTCACTATAGGAATTGCTGGAGATGTGTTCTTCTTTTCAGGCTGCTGAGGGACAGAGGCCAGAACTTTGGGTGGACTGGATGGAGCGGTAAGGGGCGGCGTCCGTGTGTCTGCTAGACTGTTCTGACTTATGCAGTTCAGGTCTGTGCTGTCCGCAAATAAGTTGTTTTTCTTTTGACTCGCTGCCTCTTTCACAACTGTATCAGGAAAAAAATGGTTATTAGTATTCAGTCATCAAATTCGTAAAAGTCTGTATTTAATATATTTTTACCTTTATTAACTTCATTATTCAGGAGATTGAGCAGTATGTCCTCATAAATATTCTCCACTTGAACAAAGTTTGTGTAATCCGCAAATATGAATTGTTCAAAATTCTGAAGTTCCTGAAATTGAAGATAGTCCATTGATATTACAAGAAATGTTGGTTAATTCAGTTTAATTGTAATTATAATTGTAATTAATTGTATTTTTTATTTGATGTTTTTATACTACTGTATACTTTTTTATTTAATAATAATTATTATTTTATTCTGTTTCCTTATTTTTGACCTTTAATTTTCCAAGAAAACCAAGATTTCTATCTTAAATTCTTTGAATATTAAGCAGAAAATTAAGCTTCAACAGAAAAGATCATTAGAATCAGAGAGAATGATAATTACTGATACTGTACATACAGTTTTGCATCCAGGGGCCAGGTTTCTTCTAATGGCTGGTAATGTGACGTCAACCAGAGCTTCCTGAAATATCTTCTTTCTGACAGTACTGCTGTCGTAGTCGAATTGCTAAAAAGTAAATTTTCAAAAATAATTTTAAGTAAATTGTGAAATTTTCAGCTGAAGTATGATTGATATGATTATGAATGTACGTAGCTGAAAATAATTTAAAGAGATTCGTAATGGAGCAAAACACACCTTCAAGACTCGTAACTTGGCTTTCTCCATCACCAACGCTTGTTTATCAGGTTTATCTTTCAAGGCTGACTGAAGCAAAAAGCCAAACGTGTACACTGTATTCTCCATCAGCTAAACGGAAGGTGGAAAAAATTATGCAACAGTGCGCACTTGTCAAACTTCAGTCACTGACAACGCTTTATGTTGAACTGCAGGTGGCGCCAAAGCCCATCACAACTTGCGGTCAGATTGAATACAGACCCGTCATTTTTTCAATCTCATTATTGTGTTGTTTCTGGTTCGTTTGCTTAGTTACGTTTAATAAACAGTATGAATAAAAAACAACAACATGTAATTCCTCTTTTCACCATATAGTATCAGAAATAAATACGAACAATATTAGATGTGTAGTTCACATATGCCTGGGGCTTGTGGTTGACTACACAGCCATTTGTAAAAGAAACAAATGTATTTTGTGATAATGACAATAGTTTCATTACAATGTGTATTTCCATGTATGTTTTGAATTTTGAAATTTAGTTAATTGTTATGTATATTTCTGCCCACCTGCTGCATTTGACTCTGTGTGTAATGAACCAGTCGTGCTGAGTTGGAGAACTTGAAGCGATTGCGGAGTTCTTGCAACTGCTTCTTTAGGACACTCACGTGCCGGTAACAGTCGTCCATCCTGTCTCGACCTGGCAGCCGCACAGCCTTTGAATCAAAATACAAGCGTCTGAAGCAAAGACAATTTTCAAATGTTCTTTTGATGTTCTTTTCTAACCTTAGTTGTACTATTAGACTAAATGGTGCATTTGAAATTAAATCAATAATGAAGTTTGAAAAAAAAAAAAAACCCAACAGTTCATCGCACATACTAAAAAGGGGATTGGAAATAGATGATTATTATTGACTAACCTTACAATCTTCTGCGGCTTATAGTCTAAAATTTTGGTAAAAATGGCTAAAAACCAGGTAACTTGAGTGTTATTATGGCCTTTACTTTAATAAGTTCCTCTGTGACTTCTTGATCAGTGAAATCCTTGCACACTTGTGTCAGCTCGTCTTCCAGCAGCAGCCTCACAGCCTGAAAGCCTGTGCTGACCGGACCCATCAGCTCCTCCAGGATTGAGGACAGGTATGGGCTCACACTCTCCGTGCAGAACCTCATGGCCTGCTCTGAAACTAGACCTTTGGATGAGAAAATGAATCATATTACTCGTAGCCTTCCTGTGTGGATGAGTGACATATTGTTGGTACCTTGGAGTTTAGTTTTAAGGAAGTTTTGCGAATCGATGATTTGGTCCATATCTGAGCGTATTAGCGCCTCCTGCTGTTTGGTTGAGTTTCTGCATTCAATTTTCAAAGTCTCGAAGCCTTCCCGCAGTTGGTCTTGGACCAGATCATAAGTTGCTTCCACTGTCTAAGCATAAGAGAAAAACAATACACAGCGGGTGTAGATGCATACCAGTTACCAAGTACTGGATACCAGTTGCTGCTAGAAGCAAGTCCAAGGCTATAATATTCATTCTTAGAGTGGATGTCAGATATGAAAAAATACTGGCTTAATTCGGAAAAATCCCTTTGGTTTGGTAACATTTAAAAGCATAAACAATCTTAGCAGAAGTGTGAAAGCTACTGTATAAGGGTCTATTTCATTAGGTGCAGGTTGATCTCACTAACCGCAAACCACACCCTCTTCCTCTCTGTCTTCTTTCCCTTCAGCTTGGGCAGCAGCTCAGTCTGCAGAGACGGCAGCAGCTCCTCCATCACCAGGTTAGCCAGCACCTGCAGAGAGCCAGCACCAGGCGTCTTAAACATACGTAGATGCATGTACTTGTGACAAATTAAGGCAATGACACAGCATTTAATTCGCATTCTATAGACTCAAAATGTTAAATAAGGCAACCTCACCAAAGCAATGTTTATATAAATAGAAACTATTTATGTTTCATTCATTCCGTGTCACCGTTTTTTCTTTACTATATTTATATATTTATGTAAATACATGCAAAAGTGGGAAAAAGACGGAGTCAGACAACACTAAATTCCTTGCTGTCATTCGCAACTTGGCCAATAAAGATTCTGATTCTGTACTGAAGATGCTGACCTTCATTGAAAAGCTGTAAAGAGATAAATCTGATTCTTCATTTCGATTGGCTAGAATGTTTTTGCAATTACTGTAGCGTAGATAGAACTGCCTCACTTTATTCAACTCTTTCGTCTAAAAATCCGTTCTGTTTTGGGATTTAAAAATCCCCAAAACAGATTGTTGCCTCTTGCTGATCTGTTAAAATGTCCTAACAAAAATGGCACATCGGCCACCATAGTTGGATAGTAAATGGTACAAAACAGTTAAAGGAAGGCAGAGGTGTTTCCTTGAGTGGCTGCAGGACATCCTGTGCACGACCCTGCTGTGATCTTCATGCTTAACAACAAAAACGGCGGAACAGTGCGTCAACAATGCTCAAAGCCAGTAAAAAAAGCTGTATTTAAACTACATTTTATAACTTATATAATACATTTGTATGTTGAACTTACACTTTCTGTGACACAACAAACAGTTTCACGAGTCTTTTATTATCTTTATTATAAAACAAATATATGACTTCAAACTCAATCTAGCGCCGCCCACTTGAACATCACCACACAAAAAACTGTATAAAAGTTTAAATTCACAAACTAGCACATGTATGTACATCTACACGCAGACCTGAGTTCATCTGAAGAACACCTGGCTTGGTTTTATAATTGGTTTTATGTTTTTCGGTGGAATGAGAACATAGGCTTCTGTGTAGGTCTGGTTTATTAGAACAAAGAAACCCACCTGACAGTCAGTGCCCACCAGCATATCCCATGATTCGTAATGCCCCTTCTCCTGCCGATAGAACTGTAGGGCTTTCAGAAAGGCCCGGACTTCATAATCCAAACTCTTTGAATAGTCTGTGAAACAAAAAAAGTAGGATATCTCCGATTTGACTTTGATTGCGTAATACAGAAACATGTGAAATATTCGGAGAAACTTCTCTTTTCTGGTGGCTTGAATCCAAAATATAGGAAAGATGGGGAAAGAAGTATCTTTAAATTAGTTTTCTTTCCTTTTTTGTGTGATCCTATAAATTCTACTCAATTTATAGATCATCACAAAATATAAACTTATACATGGGCTGGAAATACATTTTTGGTAGTTGCGAATGGATTTGTAATTGTTGCTTTTACAAATGGTGAATCCATTTTTTTCATTATTGCAGAAATGTATTGAGTTGTGCAAGTGTGTATGACTCTGTTTATGTAGTTGTGTAATCCTATACATGCTCAGATTTTAATTCAAAAAGGCAATTTTGTCATTTTCAAGAGGGAATTTTCATTCAGTGTTGAAAAGACCAGATAAATCTTGGTTTCTTGGCAGACAAAAATGCATCAAATTTTCCTGACTCGTGTGAAACAGTTGAAAACAATCATCATTCATGATTCTCATTTTATATGAGACAAGTGACAAGCCTTTCTCAAACACACTACGTTTATGTATAATTTGTATAGTACGTAAATAGGTTGGGTGGGAGTGTTATATAGTTTATAGGTTGTGTGTGTATGTGTGTGTGTGTGTGTGTGTGTGTGTAATATTTTTTATTATAACAAAGAGGTATTCTGCTGAGGTACTTCACAGGTTCACATCATGCAGAAAAGGATTCCACACACTCACACAGGAAGAGATTTGCGGTTTTGGACTTTATTTTTGTGTCTCCATGACTACAAAAGCATAAACAAACTGCAAACTGATGAGAGCCTCTCACAACCAGACAACCAATCAGGGACGGCTGAGTGCAGAAGGTTGTTTAAGATATTTCCTAATTGAGTCAAGCAGAACATTTTGAAAAGAAAACTAGGTATTTTTTGGAAGTGGCATAGACATCAAATGGTGTTCCAAACATCTGCTTTGCGAGCTGCTGTTTACCTTGGTTCTGATGCCTGATGCAGTCCTTCAGGATTGAGATGAAGCCCGTTCGACTCTCCTCCTGCTGGAAACAGAAATATGAGTCTCGGCTGTAAGGGAGCCTCAGATACACAGGCAGTGGACCCGGAACCACCACCACAGGAAGAGAGGGCTCTTCTTTGTACCCTAAACAACACACAATCTCAGCATCAGAGATATAACGACAAAGAGAGAGAGAACAGAAAATGAGCAATCACCATTTGGATCTGGGAAGTCCTTGTCTATGATGGCATTGTATTTTTCCTCAGCGGTCAGCACAGCGCCCCCTGCTGGTAAGATTGAATGACGCGGTGATGTTCCTTTTGCGTAAGCCTGGATATATAAATGATTAAATCACACCAAAGAATGAGTATCTATAAGGATATTTGGAGTATTTGTCCACCTCCTGACTTTCATATATCTCCAGGCTGTAGTTGCTGCAGACCACGACAAATCTTTCTTTCCATTTTTTATTGTCATCAAAGAAAACCACACTCTCCTTATATAAGACATCTGAGAACTGCAAAGGCTCCTGGGAAGAACAATATTTAAGTGCCTACTCGCAGAATCCATCTTTTTCATGTCATTGTCACCTTCTGCTTAAGAAGCTGATTCTGTCCTATCCTGTGCTGCTCGACTTCATCCTTCAGATGGTAAAAGAAAGCAATGCAGCTCTGTCGTCTGTAATGCGGACTGAAATTTTTCAGCTCCGCTTCTGTGCGGCCTGTGAATGCATAAAGGATGTTTGAGTATGAATCAGTAGTCGGTTCTTTTATAGAAACCTGCATAACACACATGATCAAGCACAAATTAAAAAAAAAAGGTATTTTGGGCTGAGATGTTGCATGCACGTTTTTTTTAAACTAGAAAATATTGCAATTTTGTACTGAATAGTAAGGGTAGTGTATCTAAATTATAGAACGCACATATTTCATTGTAAATTAAATAATACATTTCCTCTGCTTAATGAGTGTTTGAGGTTACTAGACTATGCATTTGTAATTATTCAGGGAAAAAAGATGGTGGTGGTGGTTTTCCTGTGTGAACATAAAATGAACACATGCATCACTGTGTGAAAGACCTGCACTTGTGAATCTCATAATTAATTTGAAAGAAAAATAAGCAGATAGAACGATTGTGAACGATGAGAGAGTGAGAGAGATACACTATATTACTAAGTATTCCCATCCCTAACCCAAAGGGTTCAATAGGATGTCGGTCGACCTTTTGCAGCTATTACAGCTTCAACTCTTCTGGGAAGGCTGTCCACAAGGTTGATGAGTGTGTTTATAGGAATTTTTGACCATTCTTCTAAAAGCGAGGTCACACGCTGATGTTGGTCGAGAAGGCCTGGCTCAGTCGCTCTAATTCATCCCAAAGGTGTTCTATAGGGTTGATGTCAGGACTCTGTGCAGGCCAGTCAAGTTCGTCCACACCAGACTCTGTCATCCATGTCTTTAAGGACTTGGCTTTGTGCACTGGTGCACAGTCATGTTGGAATAGGAAGAGGCCTGCTCCAAACTGTTCCCACAAGGTTGGGAGCATGGAATTGTCCAAAAAATTTTGGTATCCTGGAGCATTCAAAGTTCCTTTCACTGGATCTAAGGGGCCAAGCCCAACTCCTGAAAAACCTCATCATTTGGCTGGGTGACCAAATGTGTTTGGTAATATAGTGTATGTAGATGGATAGGTGGACGGACGGATAGAAATGGATAGATTGTGCGGAATAAATTTAGTTGACCTGTTCATTTGTTGATTGGTTGATAGATACATTTACTTGATTGATTGATTGATTTATACATTATTGATTGATTCTGCCACTGTCATAAATTACATTTTATCAATAACAAATCGGACTCAAAACAAAAGTGTTTCAAAACCACAATACCATGTTTTCTGTTTAAGATATAACAAATACTAAAACAAATATTCAACAAAGGTGTGGGTGCATGATAGTCATTCATTAGACTTCTGCTTTGTGCCGCCCATGTTTACCGCAAACTGTTGTTCAAAAGAATTAAAACCAGTGGTTTTGGTGACCAACTAAGGAGGCCTACTTTTCTCATCACCTCTTGGCCTCCAGAAATGGGCTATAGCGTGGAACATCCAGTAAAAAGAGAAACGCATAACTCACATGTCAGGCTGGAAAGTTCTTTTTCCCTCTGTCTCTACAGTTTAAACAGAGAAACAGCATGTGTTTCAGCAAACACTGAATGTTTTCCTCAAGAGGATTCTCAGGCATGTGGCTAGCGTCTCTGCTCTAAATTTAGGTTGGATTTAAATTGATCACGTTAGAAACGTTTAGCCTTAATAAAAGATATTTATTACAATTATTATTATATTTTTATTATTTTGTTTTTTATTATTATTTCAAGAAGACATGTGTCTAAAAATAGTTTGACACTTAACTACAGGATTCCAGGTCAGTTGTCATGCACTCATGATATATAAATATACAGTACATAACAAATTTTGAGTTACGTGTTTACAAAAAAGGAATTGTATTAAAAACTGTGATTTACAAAAAAAAAGTAAAGTTTTGGGGTTCTGTATTTCAGTTTTTTTTTTTTTTTACTTTTTGTGCAACGTGTGTTTATGAAAGTATGAACTACAATGATCCAGTGTCTTCAGGGTGTTTGGACACTGTAGGAATAGGAAAAGCTGAGACACTTTAACCTTCCCCAGATGAAAACCGTGCAGAGTGGACGAATCCGTCACGGAAATCTACACACATCTTCCAGCCACATGAGTATTTCACATGAGTAAAAGACACAAGGGAGTAACATGAATGACCATGACTGTTTCCTTCAGGCCTCAGTGTAGCGAAAATACAAAAATCAAGTAAAAAATTAGTTACTGAGAACAGATACAAGTTACCTTAAAGATTTGTTACTAAGAAACTCAAAAGTAGTTGTTCAAACAGATTCATCAAACTTCTTTTTATTAAGAAAAGAAGAAAAATACAGCCCTGGGCACCAAACTCAACAAATTCATCTGTGAAATTTTATACTGAGCAAATTGATTGAATCAAGACTGATTAGTGGCGGGGTTTTTTCTTGTAACACTATAAATTCCACAAAAGCACAATCATAAATGTTTATAGTGTTGCGAGTTTAGCTGGACATGACATAGTAGAATTGTGAGTCAATCTCAGCCAATTCAGCTTTTAAAAGCATGACTTCACGCACCAGACGGGAGTGGAGCGCATTGTATCACAACTGCGGACTGGTTCATACGCATGTTTCATAGTAAGATTTTGATAAGAAACATCTGTTTGGTCTTTTACTGCATGTTTATTCTTTAATTCCTTCTACACTGAGCACTATAAACTGTTTAGGCAAAAAACAATTGCAACGTGCTCTTGACTGCTAAAAGCCTGCAGCGGTCCTTATTTAACCTGTATACATTGGAGGGTTCTGAGCAAGCAAACACCAAGTCCAAAAAAAGCCAAGTGGACGTGGCAAATAGTTTGAGTTGCTTTGGAGCACAAAGCTTGTATTCACTCCAACACTGGATTTCTTTTGTTTCAGTTTATTACCCCAACACACATTGTGCAAAATAAGCATTTAAATCTCACATGTGAAATCATACAATTACAGCATTTGTAACCAGTGTGTCACTTTGCATTCACCACAAGTTCAAAACTATACTTTTAAGTCTTTACTCGTGTTAGTTTCTATTTTACAACCAGAGCTGCTCCCAGAAAACCTCCCCTAGTGAACTGTACAATAACTTTATCTTAAAGTTATCTATTTTAATAACTGTGCAATGTCTGTATCTGGTGCTTTTCATGTGTGTACGTATATATTATACATGTTCTTATATTCTATATAACATTTTATTTAACTTTATTTTTCTAAGCTGTATATACTTTTTTTTTATGCAACCAGTGTCTCCTAGTGCTGCTGTAACAAGAAAGCGTCCCCATTGTGGGCCAAATAAAGGACTTTCTTCTTCTTCGTCTTCTTCTTCTTCTTCTTCTTCTTCTTCTTCTTCTTCTATTTCCAGATATATTTCAGGGTGGGCACTTTTAATTAAAATTGAATTTGTGATCACTTTGAAATTGCCACTCAGTTATTTTTTTACTATATCACAGTGAACTGAGGCTGAGGCAGTTGGGATATAATCTTGACATCTGCTTATCTAAATAACTGTTTTAGGGGAATATGTAAATTACTATGTGCTGTGCCTAAATCTATTTTTATTTTTATTTTTCTTACTATTACTCATTTGCATTCCTCCTCAGATGCTGTGGCGAAGCAATTTCCCTCCTACGTTTAAACTTATTTTTTTTATTCTTAATAAAAAAATTATGTTTTATTCTTAAACGTATTCTTTATTCTTACGTATATGTAAAATAAGAAAACAAAAGATAGTACCAGGAGCCAATGAAACTTTTTAACTACACTGAAAAAGAAACGTGTTTTACTTGACAATTTTACTATGTGACATTGTGACATTTTACTAACAATGTTATATTTTACAAAATAACATTTTGGATATTTAAGTCTTGTTCTATGCAGCAAGCAGATTGAAATTCACCCCATCTTTAAATAAAGAAAACTAGTAAATGGAGGCACACAAGCTGCGGAAGACTGAACAATAAAGAGAAGTGAATGTAAGAATAAGTTTCCACTCTCGTCCAGTACTTCCTGTTCGCTGTTGGCCAGATTGAAACAAGAGCAAAACAATCCACATTATGGAGGAACAGCTGCGCTCTCCATCAGGGGAAGGAAACCCATTCCCTGCTCCATGTGTGACATTCCTTTACTACATTCACAATGGTGGGATATCAAAGATTCTTAGAGCTCTGTAAAGGCCAAAGGAATGCAACAGAGATGTTTTACACACTTTCATTAAAACAAGGAGAAAAAAGAGGATTGGGGTAATACTTACAGATTTTTTTTATACTAAAAAGTGCAGAACATCTCTATGATACATCGCCTTCAGAATCATGCTGACTGTTCCATTATGTGGCGTTGTTGTATGGTGTAGTTGGATAAATGACAATTTTACACGGTTTACAAAGCTGTTTGAAACGTCTACCGCCATCTTTAGACTGACTTATACTGTACTTAACTCACTTATGAATGTTGATTTTAGATCTAGAACATTTTGAGTTAAAAAAACAACGAAATTTTTGCACAAATAATGATTGATGGATGGACGAATGAATAAATTGGTTGGTTGGTTGGTTGGTTGGTGGATGAATGGATGGGTGGGTGGTTGGATGAATGAATGGATGGATGGATGGATGGATGGATGGTGGGTGGTTGGATGGATGGATGGATGATGGGTAGGTGTGTTTGAAGGGTGTGTGTTTTTTTGGGTGTAACTTACACTTATCAAATACGTAGTTTTTGTATACGAGCAGAGAGCAGATGTTGTAAAAATTGATATGGCACATGTCGTCATAACATGCAGGTTCGGTAATAGCTATTTAGAGCTAACGTTTTAAAATTTTGTTTATTCTTTCATTTATTCTTCTCATAGACCTTACGTTGGAACGCAGTAACCAATAGGCTTCAAATAGGAAAGTAGCTTACCTCTTATGTAGCTTATTTTGCTGTCGTCCAAGATGCTGGAAGATGCTCCCATTGTGTGGTTTGTAGTAGCGGTCCCGACTGGAGTAGTTCTCCCTTAGCCTGACGAGGATGTGAAGTTTTGATGGTCTGACGCTGACGGGAACAACTGAGTGTGACTCAAGCATCTCCAACTTCCTCAAACTGGAGCGCCGCCCGACCATCTTCACTGCGCTGCTTTCCCCCTTCACTATTCACCCTCTTTAAATTGATCTATTTCATGTTGTTCATTATTTCTTAAACTTAAATTGTTTTCTTTTTATTCGTTCATCCATGTTTTTTTTTTTTTTTTTTTTTTTTTTT
>CM051493.1:28039509-28057787 GCA_028031935.1 Paedocypris micromegethes
AGTAAATCTTTGTCTGATTCGAAGTTTGGCGTATGCTTTAACACGCATGAAACACTTGAGGTAAAAAAAAAAAACTATCTGTGCATTGCAAAATGTTAATTAAAAACGTTAAGAACCCGATTGCAGTGGATTATTTGGTCGAGTTTACTCCCATCTAGAGGCGTTACATATTTAGTGCGTTTGTGCGTACATTATGTTGACATTTATACTACATTTCCCAGAGTGCACTAGAACATCAGAGCCCGCCATATTGAGCTCGACTGAGAGCGCTGTGTCCACAACACAGAAGCGTAAGTATAAACAGCTGCATTTTGTCCGAAATATATATTAACGGACTGCCTAAATCGATTTTTCTTTTAACTTGTTCTAAATGTATAATTTCCAGGAGTTACGTCGGAATTGTTATTAATGCAGATTTGACAAAGACCATATAAACAACCTCTCGGTCAGCAGAAGAAGAGAGAGGGAGTTAGCAGTTAGCTTTGCTTTTTCATGACAGCGCACAAGATAAAGCATTCGCGCTTGTTTTTCACTGTTTCTGTTTAGCGATAAGAGCGTATGTGTAATCCCGGTCACACCGGCACTGATTTGACGACGATTTATTCGTGCGGTATGCGTTCAGTCACACAAAGATCACTAATATATGCCTTCAGAAGCTAATATTAGCCTGATTGCTACACGAATGTCTTTTTCCACAATGCGAGATAATATTAATTATATGACAAACATTGCAATTAATTATTTTAATTGTGACTAAGGGGAATCTCGCAGGAGGGATGAACTTTTCCTGAACCAACGTTATATAACAATAGCACGTTGTTCTCTAAATGTCATGCGTAGGTAATGAAACGTCATGAAACGGTTTGCTACGCTTGTGCCTTATGTGGTTGTGCACATTCTTACTGATTTGATGTTTTATGCATTGATATTTTCTTTGAACTCTGTATATTAGGTTGTAATATATTGTTCGTGTTTTGATATGCTTTGATTTCACAATGGTTTCTGACAGAAAATCGGTTTTGATATTTTATGGATGGTTTTCCCCATGTATTAAAGAAACAAGTGCAAAAAAACATGACGCAGACAGTCCAAGCAAACGGGGTTCAGCCCCTCAGTAAGACCTGGGAACTGAGTCTCTATGAACTACAGAGAACACCACAGGTAAGGACCATCTTGTTGTCTTTATTGTACCAAGTGAGCTATTATTTCTTCCACTAGGGCCCGATTCATTGTTTTTGCTCAATGTTGCTTGCTTTTTTGCTGTTCAGGAGGCTATAACGGATGGTCTGGAGATTGCCGTGTCCCCGCGCAGTTTACACAGTGAGCTCATGTGTCCCATCTGCCTGGATATGCTGAAGAACACCATGACCACCAAGGAGTGCCTGCACCGCTTCTGTGCCGACTGCATCATCACTGCTCTCAGATCAGGGTCTGTTGAAGTCCTCTGTATTAGGTACACAAGTGCTGAGGTTTTAGTGTGTAATGTCGACACATCTCTCTGTTTTCCACAGGAACAAGGAGTGTCCAACGTGCAGGAAGAAGCTCGTTTCCAAGCGTTCCCTCCGTCCAGACCCAAACTTTGATGCTCTGATCAGCAAAATCTACCCCAGCAGAGACGAATATGAAGCCCATCAGGAGAGAGTGTTGGCCCGCATCAGCAAACACAACAACCCGCTTGCACTCAGCCACAGTATCGAGGAGGGTCTGAAAATTCAAGCAATGAGCAGGTTAGAATTCCTAAATACATGTTTTAAAAAAATAAATGGGTAAAGTTAGTGCACTTACCTAATAACTGTGATGTCTTCTTTCCACCAACGGGGGCAATTTAGACTGCAGCGGGGTAAAAAGCACCAGATTGAGAACGGCAGCGGTGCAGAAGACAATGGCGACAGCTCACACTGCAGCAATGCATCAGTTCACAGTAACCAAGAGGCCGGGCCCAGCATCAAAAGAACAAAAACCTCGGACGACTCAGGGCTGGACATGGACAATGCTACGGAGAACGGTGGGGGAGACATGGCTCTAGATGGCGCTAGTGAGATTGAGCTGGTGTTTCGTCCTCACCCTACGCTAATGGAAAAGGAGGATGCAGCACAGACCAGGTGAGATTAGTAATTACTATCCATATCGTGTTGAAAATCATGGAAAATTCTTAGTTGCATTTTGGGATTTTCCAGAGACGAAAAGTGCTTATTTTTAAGGACTAATACATCGGATGGGTTAAATGCAGAGAAAAAAAATTTCCCCATGAGGGACTAATAAAGGTTCAATTATTATTATTATTATTGAATATTTGTTCTTATTTTGTTGTAATAATAGTATTACGTTGATTTTACAGTCTGACATGTTATTGAATGGTTTATAACAAAAACGACTTTAAACAAGTCTTTATGAGTGGCATTTGCTGTCCAATGGTAGTCTGTCCCAGACTCTCTTTAGAAATTAAAAGCAGTTGTATTCGATATGTTGCTGTTCGCTATGTGTGTTACCTCATTTTCACGAGTTTAAACCCACTTTCATGGGTTTAATGTGAAGTGCTCATTCTGATATGAATCGTAATGGTCACAGTTGTCAAATAAGTTTGAAATCTCTCTTATAACATGTTGTAAAATGTTCTGTTGGTCTCTGAATTTGTTGTGAATGACACATCCCACTTTTATTATAATAAGACACGCTCACATTTCCTTACATCCAGTAAGGCTTGGCTCTGCTCACTCAAGTCAGAACATCATTGGTCAAAAATAAAAAATGTTTGCACATGTACGCAGTACAGACCAAACATTTGGACACACTTTCTCATTCAGTGTTTTCTTTGAAAATTACCTTGCCAGGACTATGTAAATTGTAGATTCACACTGGAGGCGTCAAAACTATCAATTAACACATGGGTTCTTATACACATACATTAAAAAAATGGTTAAACAACTGACAATATATCATATTTTAGGTTCTTCAAAATTGTCACCTTTTGTTTTGATTACTGATTTTGATCACTCCTCGCATTCTTTTGAAGAGCTTTCAGAGGTTGTCACCTGAATTGCTCTTTAACAGTCTAGAAGGAGTTCCCAGAGATGCATAGCACTTGGCCCTTTTGCCTTCACTCTGTGGTCCGGCTCACCCTAAATCATCTGGATTGGGTTCAGGTCGGGTGACTGTGCAGGCCAGGTCATCTGGTGCATCAGTCTCCTCCTTGGTCAAAAAGCCCGTACAGTTTTCAGTCTGAGTCTGCAGGTTTCATAGTCATGACAGTAAAGAAACTTTCGCATTCAAAGAGTTATCTAAACGTTTGGTCTGTACTGTGTGTGTGTGTGTGTATATAATGTATGTGTGTGTACATAAATTAATGCTGTCAAAGTTATTGCGTTAACGCATGTGATTAATGCGTTATTAATGCGTGATTAAGTGCTTAATCGCGTCAATTTTTTTAAAAGCCATTAATCACAAATTTTTTTCACTTTCGGTCTGGCAACGTGCAATGAATAGAACCAAGAGAGGCTCATTAAGATCAGCAACTCGCAGTCATTGCGTTCACGTGTTGTCACTTAGGCGCAAAGTGTTTAAGTGACACTGACCTACTTTTCCCCTCTCAGCAAGCAAAACAGACACAGTTACTTTTTGACTGCAAATAAAAGCTTGCTCTGTTCAAAAAGCCGAAGCTTGAGATTCATATGGATTAGATAAACGGACAATACTGTGTTTACTTACACATATTTTTTAAAAACAGACATTCTTAGCTTTATGCACCGTATTTACTCTACTACAAGTCGAGGATTTTTCCTTTGATTTCGGGCTGAAAGTGGGGGCCTTATTTCGGTCTACCGAAATAGAAAATATTTTATGAACAGTGCGCAGATATTTCACCCTTTCTCACAAAAATAATCAGCAGAGACACAAGCGCGGTAATTAAATGAACATTTATGACGTGAACTAAATACATCTTTCAGAAAACGGCACAACCCGTGCAAAGGAGCACTGACTCCGCTGCTCCACTATCTCACAGACACACACACGCGCACTGTCGCACACTCTCGCACAATCGGCTCGGCTCTCTTCTGATTCTAGTCTCTCTTTGGCGTGTGGCTTCACAAAATAACAAGTCACACAAAACACGAGTTAGCATTAGACGTCCGGTTCTCGGGAGAACTCTCTTAAAGGGGCAGGGCACTTTTCCCAGAAATCTTTAAAATGATAATGCAACCATACCAATGACAAATTAAACTTAAACATAAATTAACAATAGCTTAAATAGATTAATACCAACATAAACAAACAGGGTTACTTGATTTTTAGGTTTCCTTTACCACCAAGGATGTCTGAATACTTTTATTATTTCTATAGGAAGGATTAAAGAGCATCTGAACAGGTGTTCTATCATTATTTCCCTGTGCCGCTTTAGTTTCCCGATGGGCCCCAAATAACCTGAATTGACTTTATATGAAACCCAATACAGTTTCGGGTTTCTACTCATTTCTATCTATTAAATTTTCTCTCATTTCTTTCCCCCGACTTATAAGCGGGTCTAAACAGAATACCACAATCTCACAGCTGGAGTGGGGGGGGGTCTTATAAGCGGTATATCTTTATACATATGTTAGAGTGATAAGTATTTAAGTTACAGTTCATTTTCAGCTGACAAAGAGAATGCAAAACACGCTTCACCTTTTAGTTTTTTTTATTATTATTGTTATGAACAACGTCATGTTTTTATTAAGTGTAATCTAAAAAAATATGTACTTCAGACTTTCAATTGATGAATAACACTTATATGTAAGACAAAAATTGACTTTTTTTTGTTTCATCTTGAAATAAGTGCGACTCTACCTCGGAGGGTTATAAAACAAAGACAATACATTGCAATTTGAACAAAAATTATAAATTATTTAACAGTATTAATCGAGTGTTTCTTTAGTATTGAGTTAATCGCCATTAATTTGGTCAGTGAAGTGCGATTAACTAGTTAAAAAAATTAATCGTTTGACAGCCCTTAAAGCCTGATACATTTAAATAAATAGATAGATATAATATAAAATAAATAGTAGACTAAAACTTTTTTCTATTTGTACATTCAGAAAGTAATTCGGTTTGTAACTGTTTTTTGTCCGCAAGTATGACATCAGCACTATACGCTCTTTAACTTTTTTTCTTTTTTGGGTTCCATTCAGGATTGTGTGGGCTGATTATTTAATTCATTCATTTATTTTTAACCAGGTACATCAAAACTTCGGGAAACGCCACAGTGGACCACCTCTCGAAATATTTGGCTGTCAGACTGGCTCTGGAAGAAATGCGCAAGAACGGAGAAGCGAGCCCCATGAACGTGGAGGCCGCCAGTGAAAAACAGTACACCATCTACATTCCCACACCCAACAACCAGTTCACGGTGGGTTCAACCACATAGTAATAATAACAATAATTGTGTATGTGTGTGTGTCCCGTGGATATCTCTGGTGTAACAAGCTGTTTTTCTCTTCACAGGTACTGAATGGGTCGTTCTCTCTAGAGTTGGTTAGTGAGAAGTACTGGAAAGTCAACAAGCCCATGGAGTTGTATTTTGCCCCAACGAAGGAGCACAAGTAAACGCAGCGCCACCTAAGGGTTGGATCTGACCCAGGAAGGACTGATGGTTTCTCTCTGTCTCTCTCTCTCTCATTTATTCTCTTGTTCATCTGGAGTGAGGTCGGCTCCTGGATAACTGGCGGCTTCTAATTTTTTTTTTTAATGTTTTTTTTTTTTTAATAATGGAACGTGAGCTGAGTCAAAATAATAGGTGGGAAGGGCCAAAGCTGTCAGATCATTTGTGGATTTGTTTCTATGTCCTTCACCTGACACATTTGTTTCATCGTTGCGTGTTGAGTCCTTGAGTCATGAGGAATAACGTTGCCTTCAACAAGCCTAAAATTTAGTCTGTGACAATGTCATCAAAGCAGTCATTTTGAGAACTTCCTGTTGGATTTTCAGAATGTGGCTCTCGCAGCCAATGGCACGGTCCTTCATCATCATAACCACGGAGAGGATATTCTAAGTGCATTTTAAACCGTCTACTCCTGTAGCAGCAGCAATTGTTCACGGTCCAACTGTTGTTGTGTCCATTTGCACCGGTACGCCACCTCGGCACACACTTCCTGTTCTCTGGTCTGTACTACTGTCAACCACATGTCAGATGTTTCAGGAATTGTAAATATTTACATCACTTTATATTCTTGGAAATTAATATTTACACCAGTGTTACATCAGTATCATTTTGATAGTTACATTTTCTTAGGAGATTCATCTAAGACATGAGGATGAGGGACTTTCTAGAGCATGAAGTACTTTTAGTTTGACATCGCTGGCATACGGTTGTGTTAATGTTGTTGTTTGAAAAAAAAAAATGTATACAGCATACTTTGAAAAATAAAAAAAACATAATGTATGCACAAGCGGGTGTTGAGCTTTTCATGCTATGGAGGATGACGCCCCAGAGACTGTCTCTGTATGACAAGTGAAATGACAAGAGCAATTTCCGTAATGTTTAGTTTGAGGTTTGTATGCATCGTATGCATTACTTTCAACTACGTTATTGTTCATCAAGTTTTAAAAATAGTCTCTTTATAATTCTTCATCACTCTCTCACCACGAATGCTTTTTAACCGCAGCCATCAATGTGTCATTAAAAAATGTGGTTCATGTGTATCTGCTCATAATGGACTTTTCAGCACTGGAACTGCACACAGGGTGGTCTTAATCTTCGTGAAGCCCCGGGTCATAGCAGGGGCCAATAACACCCACTGCCTGAAAAGGGCCCGAAGCCGGAGCTGCTCACATCAAACAAGCCTGAAGCCAGTCGCCCGCGTTGAACTTTTAAGGGGGTCTGGCATTTTGACAGATCAAAAACCATTGATGAAAGTTTTATTAACCAGGACAAAAATATTTCTTCCAGTTGCTCATGGATCAAGAGTTGGTACAAAGTTAATACAATTTTAAGTCTACTAATTTTCTTTCTGTTTACTTATTTCTTAGTATTATTATACATGTATATTAGTGGTTGAGCAGCAATGGCCAGACTTCCCTCGACAACGTCTCCAGTAACCTCTTTGTGGTGAGATAAATATCAGACGCATTTCCTGCACCTCAGCCACTATCACTATCACTTTTCTACTGAGGGTTGAACTGAAGACTGACCACTAACTTGAGAGTTTGCCTTTCGCCTCAGCTCTTTCTTCACCACAACTGACCGGCACTACTGCTGTTGATGACCCAATCCGTCTGTCAATTTCACAATCTTTGTTTTCCCACACTTGCAAAAGAGACCTTGAAACCGGTACTTGAACTTCTATTAAGGCTTCTCCTTGATAACCATTCTCATGCATTAATCTGGTCAACCAGAGCAGCACAACCAACCACAAACTGATCTCTAATAAGTGTTCAATGAACCGCTTCAATATAGGTAGTACTGAAGCTACATGTAGTTTAAATACATCCACCGACTCACTTTATCTGCATACTGTATATATACTGTGGAGATATGCATTTCTTTTTTGTTTTTTTTTTTTATTATTTCTTCCCTCTATTTTTTTAACTTTCTTTTAGAGAGTGCAACTCAAAAAAAGTTTGAAAATTTTTGAAATTATGATGTGAAAAACTTCTGTACAATTCCTACATTCCTACATAATGTTTATTTTCTTAAACTTCAATCAATTTACGACATGTCATTAAAGTATAACAGTTGTAGAAACCATAAAACACTAATATAATTTATTAATCAGCGTCTCTAGACCGTGTGTATGAATAATATTTACAATCATAAAATATATACAGTACATATTTTTTAAACATGTGAATAATGGCCTTTTTTTTTTTAAAGCCAATTCAATATTAAACAGTGAAACCAAAGTCATTTAGCAAAAAAGACTGGTCACATGTTGGATAAATGATGCAGTGTTGGCCATTTCCCTAGAAACCTTCCCACTTCATGCTTCAAATTACCTTGTTATTGTTCAGTTATTTGCATTTTTGAGAAGGCGGGCATCAGTTTGTTTGGTCTAATACATCTTTCTAGTCAAATAAGTCGAGGCACTGTGCGAAAGAGAAAGTCTAAAGTTGGAAAAGAATAAAAAAAAAAAGGAACAAATTGAGAAATGATTGGAACGAATTCATTTATTATTATACTGTTACTGTGGAATGTGTTGCGTAACCGTGGAATGCTAATGGGTTTTTTTTCTTTCTGTTTGCTCCCGTTATTATACATCTTACTGCACTATGGCAGTGTACAGAATACAGAATGTTGCCTTAAAATGGTGGAGATTCGACAAACAACATGTTAAGCCAACAAGTGTTTTTCAACCCTCTATTCAGCCTAGTGTCAATGTCACCACTCTGAACGAATGCTTGTGGGCCAATAGGATTGCAGTACACGGTGTGCCGGGTTGGGATTGAGGATCCAGTATGTGAACGCTCCTGCTTTTGTTTGGCCAGCGGGACGAAACGAAGATTCTTGGCGTTGTGCCACAGAGCGTTCAGGACAATTGTTGTTGTGCTGTTGCTACTTGCTACAGGGTGTTTCTGGTCCTAAAGGAATGCTAAAGGGATTTCTCCGGAAAACGCTGATTTCACTGCAAACACAGAGCATGTGACAAACTGGAGTCAGTTTCAAGCAGAACCGGCTCTACGTGGGTTTTCCACGCAAAGTTTTAGTGTCATCTCGCAATCACAGAAATCTGGGCCTTTTCCAAGTTATGCTTTGAGTTTGAGTAAGATTTTTGTCAATTTGGAACGGTACTTTCACATTCAAGTGGAAGTTTATGAAAGATTACACATTGTAAAAAGCAGAAATGGGTGATAAATAACCGTTTTTTTAAAACTTGTGTTGAATGTGGATACTGAGAGCGTTTTACATTTAACAGGTCAAGAATTTGGGAGGTCAGGGCTCTCAAAAAACCATTTGGCCTCAATCCTTATACTCCACATACCGCAATAAGCAAATATAAGCACCCTGTGATTTTTTCAGGCACAACATAAAAATTCCATTATTACGTATGCGAATATAAGCACCCCCTTACTTTCCTGGTGTTCTAACATTCCATGAACCTAAAGTTCTGACTAAATACTTCTATATAAATAACCCAACCTTTGATTCTTTCACTTGAATAACAGAGAAACAATAGAAACTAGATATTATTTCTAAATGTAGTAGAGTATGTATCCATTAGGGGGGGGCTATGATTACACATGCTGTGTGCATAAATGAGCGTGCTCCATTGTCGACAGGGTGCATGCCATGATACCGCATTAATGTATTTAATTCATTTTTTTTTTTTTCATATCTTACAGTGTTATTTAGCCACTGCGTAGACACCATTTCTTTTTTACTGTTATACAGGTAAATTTGTTAAATATTTTAAATGTGGTTGCATGTTTAGCTTTAGCTTATATGTAGCTTATCTACTGCAGTTTTAAATGTGTTATTTTAGCTGTTTTATATTTTATATTATAGTTTCACACAAATGTGAAATATATTTGATATGTTATGTTATCTACGTATTTTAAAAGATCACTGCTAAAGTTATTTTCATAAACAACGTAAAAACATTACTGCATAGCACCTGAAGAGTAATCATACTGTACACAGAAAACAATTAGAAACAGACATGAGCAAAATCACTAGGCTGGAAAAAAGTCTACTTTCTAAGAAATGTGACTGAAAATACACTCAACATCCGTTACTTTTGAGGAATGCTTTGTAAACATTACTATAGTAAAACCTGTAAAGGCTGGGTAAATAAATCACAAAGGATGATTGTTCTCCCTTTAGCAACCAACATTTCCTTTATGGCCCGAAGACTCCAAGAAGACGGTCAAAGATGAATCATTAAAAGCACATTGTTTAAAGTCTAACAACACTGCTTCCTGTAGGCACTCCTTATTTGGGCATGCAAGACATATTTTAGCAATGAATTAAGCACTAAAGACAGAGTGTCAGTGTCGACGCGATGCAGAAAGCTTTCTTATATAATGACTACGGCTGGAAAATGGCACCACTCTTACATAATCTCCATCACACAGCACAGACAGGATCTAACACGCTGCTCGCTTTAATTTTCCACAATTCACTAAAGCAAGTATGAATTATAACTGAAGAAACGAACAGCCCGTCCCCTTTCTTTCCAGAATCAGTGACATGATGAGCAAGAATGAAACCGCAATGACTAAGGTCACTTTTATTAGACGCCTCTTTCATGTTCTAATGCAACGGCTATATGATACAATGACACATACCCACAATGCACTGCTCTATTATGACTACATGCCTCAAAATGACTCCTGGCTTTTTGCTGCTCGTGTACATTTTGTCCAGCTTTGATAAGATTATGAGAGCTTACAGATTCAAAACTGGGCTGTTTTAAACCACATTGCAGTTACATTTTAGAGCGCATGTGAAATGACGGGATAAAAACTGCTCTCATAAATCTAGAAGAACCATTTATTAAATATCCTCAGACATCAGACGTCAAGTCTAAAAGACTTATATACAGCACGAGATGAGACATTACTTGGTGTTAAAACAGCGTTATCATTGGCTTTTATAGCATCAAATAGACTGGTACAACTTGTACAACAAAAAAAAAAAAAAAAACAGCAGCACAGCTTTTAGAATTTAAAATGCGTGCTTGTCTTTTGTACAAACTAAGACCTAATGTAATCATTCTATAAAATGCTAAAAAAGGCAATAATTCATAATATCAAATCAATTTAAATGTTCCGGTCTGAGCCGATCTGAAACAACATAAACAGATCATTTGTCAAATTAAAGATTAACCAGTACAGATTAATAGTCAGTGTCAGTACAAAACCCCAAAATTCCTTTCAAACAAAAACTTGAAGGAAAGTATATATATACATAAAAAAGAAAAAAAAAATCATATGACTGCAGGTCAAACTAGTAAAAATTAGGAAAGACAAACCTATTTACACAGTAGTTATGCAATATGCAAAGGCTTCATGTTGCTTTGGGCAACCGGACATTGACATTTAGCAAAGGCGCCGCCCTTCAACACCTAAACAAATACGAGATCTACAAAAATGCATTTTGGGCAATAAAAATAATTATGCCACATGAGTTCAGTACCTTAGGCCAATGATGGATTCAGTTCTTAGTGAAAGCTTCGATAAACGGACTCCACTCATTGGTGTCTGGATCATAGACCTCCATAGTGTTGAGAAACTCGTTGCCATCAAAGCCACCGACAGCACAGAGGAAGCCGTTCAGCACGGCCACTCCAGCATTGCTCCGTGCGGACGTCATGCTTCCCAGCATCCTCCACTCGTTCCTGGTGGGGTGATAGACCTCCACACAACGAAGAGCATGAGAGCCGTCAAACCCACCCACCACGAAGAGCTTCCCTGCAAGCACAAGTACAACGTCTTGACCACGTACCAATAGTCAATATTTGTGCAACACGAATGAAATTGATACAAACGTAAATGTAATTCTCATCCATTCTCATTTATTATGGGATATAATTGGTCAGCATAATGGAATCGAAATTGACATTCAGAATTTATAATCAATCAAACTTTTCCAGGTCACTTATTTCAATTACTTTCCCTTAAAAAAAAATCCTGCATGTAGAGTCACATAACCCTGCTCCGTTATGTTTTTCCACCAACATGGTTACCTCTTATTTAGGAAAGAACTGCTCATTATATACAACTAAAAAAATATATTGTAAATTGTATTTTGTTGTAACTGCATAAGTTAAAAAAATGTTTTACTTATGTTTAACAAGAACAACTGATGACAAAAAAATAAATAAATACATCAATAAGTTAATTGTTCATTAGCGGTCATTGTGTTCAAATGTACAATTAATCACAATTTAGACTTTAATTGGATCCGAATTGGATAGCCTTGCGTTCAAGTCTTGAATTTCCTTGTTGTTAGGTGAACACAATGCTAGTAGTAGCGTTTACCGTCATGCACAGTCACAGCAGCTCCGCGACGAGCCACATTCATCTGTGCCACCAAGGTCCACGTGTTGTTGTCTGGATTGTAGCATTCGACAGAGTTCAGGCAGTTCCAGGATTCGGCTCCACCAATCACATACACAAACCCGTCCAGCTCACACACTGCGGCCTGGTGTCTTTCTAAAATAAAACACAACTGTCAACTCTTCAAGGGAAGAATAATTGCTGCAAACCTTTGAAACAAACAAAATGGAGATCATCCTACTGATGTTGAGCGGGGCACAGCTTGTCCATGATTTTGACACGGGATCAAATGAGTCGCAATTCTTTAAGCCTTTTTGGCCACAAGGATCAGATCCACCAACCACGATGAGCTTGTCTCTCAAGGAACACACACCTGATTCAAAGCACAACAATAATTTTTTTAATGTTCAATACTCAATTTATTGTGATTTATTTATTTTACCGTATACAACCTTCTAATATTTTGTTCGTTCCAAACTGTAAATTGTGATTGCAGTTTGAGTTTTCAATCAAACTCAAAGAAAAAAAACTAATCTGAATTTTAAAATGTTTTGGAAAATAAAAACTATTTCAATTCCTTCAATTTTCAGATTTGGCTAGATTTGTATTCTCAGTGCTTCTGTTAAAACTGTTAAAACAAAAGTTACAATTTAACAATGTATGTTCTGTTGGCCGTAATAAATGGCCGTATATTTACCATATAAATAGTTATTTATAATATTTCAAAATAACTTTCGAAGTAAAATTAAGGCACCACCCCAACTTGGAAATAAAATGTGTACCACATGTGGTAAAAATAGGAAATAGACCTTTATTATTGGTGAATTAGCATACCTGCATTACAACGGTTAGAGCGGAGCTCAGGAACTTGAGTCCATTCATCATTCTTAGGGTTATACATCTCTCCGCAACTCAGCTCATCAGAGTGACCATTAGAGCCCCCCATCACATACAGCTCCCCCTGTGAGGAAAAAAAAACAGTTGCTTAATACCGGAGTAGCTTTTTGCTGATGTCCAGGTTCTACCATTAGCACCGCCATCTGGAAGCGAGCACGTGGAGTTCGCATCGGAGCGATGAAAGTCCAGCAGTCCTTCTTTGGGTTATAACACTCAACTGTCCTCAAGCACTCTTCTCGGTTATAACCACCTGGACAAAAACAGCCATGAACACTTTCCCCAACAAAATTGCTCAACTCATACCTGCAGCAATGAGTTTGCCCCCCAGTTGAGCAGTTCCCAGACCGGAGCGTGCGTAATGCATGGGCTTCAGCAGCCTCTCCTGCAGCTCTTCAGGCTGACTCTCAAAGCTCAGGCTCTTCATCATACAAGGCGTATCATACGGGGAACCGTGGGGACTGCTGTGGCCGTGCAGAGAGATCACACACATGACGCCTTTCAATACAGCAAGGCACAGATAGGAGTTATCTGCAAAAGAAGAGGGAGAAACGGTGAGTCTTTGTTCACTTCCAATAAACTTCCAGCCTTCATGTTCATCTTAATGGCAGAAAACACAAAGAACTCACTGTTGCTTTTCTCCGAAGCAATGTACTTCCATTCCTGCCTGTTAAATTGACAGGGAGAAAGGCTGCCATTGGCACACGGGCTCATTTCATCCCTCTCACGAGGCGGCTTCTTCTGCAAAACCAAACCAAGCAGCTGCAAGCCAAACTACCACCAGGAAGCATCTATGGCCTGTGTAAATTCTACCCTCTATTATGCCAAAACACAAGCGCATTGTTGGGTAAATTATTTCAAAAATAAAAGTTGATACTAATCATTGATTAAATTCAAATGTATGATGAGAGCCAATCAAATTCCTGTTTTCAAATAGTAGTATGGCCTGTTTGGTCAATAACTAGTCTTTAACAGTTTGCCACAGAATTCCACTTCCTAATAGTGCATGTATACACTACAGATGTACGTGTATCTTCCAGGCTATTGACTTTCATCTTGTCAACGTTATCATCGTTATTTTTTGCAGCTTCCTTCTTTCTACTTGTGTCAATTCTTATCTTCATAAATGTAGTATTCATAAAACATGGGAAGGTTTGATCTATTTCAAGCAAGGTGCTTATATTTTGATTTAGAAATTGCCTTATTACAGTTAAAAGTAATTGGAAAATTAAGTAATTGGAAATATCAAGTAATACGTTGTAATACTAACCCAATGCATTATTTAGACTTCCAAAGAGTCAGCAAAAATGATGATAGTGATGATCAACCCAAAATAAAATATTAAAAGACTAGAATCCAATCACATACCTGCACAAACTGGATGTGGTCATCCTCAGAGCTGCAGACCTCTAGCAGGCTCCCATCATGCAGTTTGTGATCTGCTGAGTAGTACAGCGTTTGCACCTGCAACAACAAAACACCAACAAGACCCATGTGGGTGTTTCCATAACAAGGACATGGCAATCTTCTGCCGAGTTCCTGGAGTCCGCTGGAGCTCTTTGACGTCTCTGGTGCTGCTTGGAGGGTTTGGGACCAATGACCTTTCGTGTCTTACATTAACCGCAGTGCTTTAGAGAGATTGTTCCTATAATAAGCAATATCTCTAGGTCAAAGACCTTTCTAAACACAGCGGGACATGGAAAAAATCTTCAACACTTCATGGGAGCACGTGGTCTCTGCGGTCTTAGTACCAATGCTGGTTGAGATCTTCTTCGGTGGTGGACAAATCTGCTGGTGTGGTGAAATGTTAAACCTATAGAAAAGATGGGGAGATCAACGGGGAGGAATGATTGTTAGAATGAATCAGAACTTCAAAATACCCTGTTAAACATCAAAACAACAAGAAAAACATTCTAGATTATTATGAAGACACTTGGAATAGAAGGGGGGAAACGACTGAACGAAGTTTGTTTGGCTCACCTGGGACACCGTTCAGAATTGTGTGTAGCACGTACTGCAGTGTTTTCAGGGTTAATTTGAGAATGTGAAGGGTCTCTGAGTCAACAGAATTTCAGCCCAAAAAAAAAAAAAAGGAAAGTCAACTGAAAAAGACAGCACTGACCTCCTCCATCAGTTTCTCCAGGGGTTCTCCATCCCTCCACAAGATTCTCTGTACCCAGCTTATCACCTTCGAATACAATTTGCCATTACCTGGCAAGTTCAGGTTCTCCTCCAATATAACCTCCAGCTAAACACACAACACTGCAGTTAGTTACACAAGACCAAATCCAGACAGTTTGCCAATTCTTGATTAGACTTACATTCAGTCGAGGAAGCTTAAGGAAGTCATCTTGCTCCGAGATCTCCTGAAGATGATCCTGAATATAGCCATCAATCTTGGCCATTAGCCGTCCATCAGCCATGCTGCTAGCAAAGTTGCGGTACGAGATGGCACTTTGACTGTCCATTCTTGTCAATAAGTAATCTCCACAAATCTGTGTGGAATAGCAAGGATTGTAAAGTCGTACATGCGTCTACCATGACTAATCCATGCATATACCTGCTTAACCCTGTCGAGCTTTAACTTCTTTGCTGCAGAATACACATCTCTCACCAGATTCTCATCTGCTTTCAGTCTTAAAAAAGATGAAGATGTTACATCAGAAAAGCAGAAAACTAATATAAAATAAAGCCAAACAAAAAAGTATTATGTACAATTGTGCCTAAAACGAGGTATGGTCTTACTGGGCTGTGTAGGCATAGTTCAGCAAAATCTCAACAGCATCTGGATTGAGATCATCGAATTTCACCAGTGAAATCCCAGTCTGAGGCTCAGAGTCGCTGTTGAAGATCTCAAACAGGAATGGACTGCAACAAGCAAGTACAGCCTTGTGAGCCATTAGTTCATGTCCACAGACCTGAAGAAAGACAGATTAGAAAAAAATGCTGTTTGATTAACATCCAATTTCTACACAGTCAACAAATCAACAACAACAAAACCAACACATTTATTCGTATATTTTTTTACGGGTATATTTCTATGTTTATATTAGTTTTTTTATACAAATTTTGACAGTTACTGGTTATTTGTATTTGATCAAGTCAAACACGTGACATACCTGTAATCTAACATCACAAAACTGCCCACTTTTACGCAATGCATTCATCTTGGCAACAGTGGAATCAAGGAAACTTTCATCTTCAAACATCAAATATCCGTTAGGAGTCATTCTGAGGGATAAATCTGCAGCAAAAAAAATAGATATTCAAAATTGTCAGGGAATGCGTTGATATAGCTGAGAAGAAATATTGAAGAACTAAAGGTCAGATTAAGGAATAATAAGATTATCAATAACTAAGGAATGATTATGCTCACAACAAGGGCGTTTAAGGCACTCGTGAAGCTCTTCTGGATGGATCCCAAAATTCTCACGTTCTAAAGGCAACAAGTTCTTTCACTTTGATGTAGCAAGAAGACCTGAGGTGGCGGAAGACAGAGACACAATGAACAAGGGCAAGTCACAACACCTACAGAATTCTGGTTATTTTTGTCAAGATTACAATCCATTTTATGAGATTTCATCCCAAACACACGTGTGTGAGATTATTTTAACTTGTCATGAGGTCTCAGAGGTCCTAAGTATGAACAAAAAAAAACGTAGGACAGGAAGTATCAATTAATTCACTGTTAATTAATTCAATACGATTTATTAAAAGTGCCCCTCCCCCTGCACTATTGATAATCGACGTTTCTCATTACTGTTGTTTCTATATTTCTAAAACAACGAGGTCATGTGGTGTTTTTGTTTTATGTTCTTATTTCCGGGCATGTTTGTTTAATGCAGGCACGAGTTGGTGCGACCCGGGGCACGAGGAGGAACTGCTCTCGCTAGATTAAACCAGAAAAAACCACGTGACGTCTCCGGAACTTCTATACAACAAGATTGTCTACACCACAAACATTTGGATCTGAAGTGAGGCTTGAATTAAAAATAATTAACGGAAAGTGAACCTGGCGTATTCGAAATAAATTATGTCATTTAAGTAATCGAAACAACCCGACTTGGTAGTGTTACGTCTGAAACAACAAAACAAGTCCTGAACTCTCTTTCTACTCGACATTGTCGAACAAAACTTTATGCAGAACAACAGCAACAGACTTTCAATGAATTTGGACAGACGATTGAAGTAAAATGTCGACGAAGTAGTTCACAACTCACAATTAAATTGCATTTCAAAAGAATAAAAACACTCGACACGTGGTTCTACTTGAATCCAATTGAGTGCAAATTGGTCGTTAATAATGTTCGGTTGTTGTTATTTTTTATAAAAAGCCTTCAAATAACTTAGTCTATGACAACGTGTAATGTAACGGACAAGTCAAGGTTATAAAAACAACCGTGAAAATGAAACAACACACATTAAAACGTGGCTGAACTTCAATCCCACAGCAGTCTATCTGATCCGATCAAAAACAAACGTAGTAAACAGTGTCTTACCAAACTCCTCAGATAGTTAAAGATGACGAACATACTGTTTGCAGAAGATCGATTTTTTTTATCAGTCGAAAGACGAGGAAGCTCCCATTCACTGATGCGCCGTACCACAGGAGTTCGCGCTTAACCGCCCTACGTCACTGATGACGACACAACCCGTGGGAGGGGCAAGTAGGTCGTATACACTTACACTGACCACCACCAGTAGTTGAAAAGTTAAAGTGGTTAGGTCATACCGCTACTGTCCGGTCCACAATAGAAAGCAGATCGGGGTCTTCTTTAAAGACACCAGCCGGTTCGAACCTTCTGGTCACGAATCCATCGCCACTGCTGCATATGAGCCCAACGTGATTGAACAAACAGCACGTGGTTGAAGTTCTTCTTTACATTACTCTAGTAGGCAGACATTACCCGTGCATACGTTCCAAGAATGGCGTTTTGTGGAACGTTAAAAAAAACCTTCTCGCTCTTCGGCAATTATTCTTATCACATAGATCCACAAAGAATTATTCTTATCTCAAAAAACCGAAAAAAATGTTTTTAAGTTCTGACCGCTCTCGTCAAAATAACCAATAACCAGATAATTTACAAAACATATAGTACAGAGAAAAAATTTCCCCATGAGGGACTAATAAAGGTTCAATTTAATTTAATGTTACGAGACGAAAGGCAGCAACAACAACAGATAAATCTCGTTTCATTTTGCATTTTGTTGATTTTTTTTTTCTCTGGTTTTATCGGAATTATGCAACTCGTTTTTGTGGAACTGAAGTGTTTCCACTTCCTCTTGTTGTTTGCCTGACGTCTAGATCCAGACACTTAAAAAAAGGAAACGTGGACATAAAGACAGAACGATTTCCTTCTTCTCCCCTGCCACCGGATGTTGTTCAGCCGTTTGGGTTACATAAGAGTGTGTGTGTG
>CM051493.1:28057801-28160413 GCA_028031935.1 Paedocypris micromegethes
GTGTGTGTGTGACAACCGTGACAGGCGAGAACTTAAACATATGTCGTTTATGAAAAGCTTAAATACACGAACATCCTCGGATCACACAACGTTTTAGCCTTAAAAGATCAACCATAACATCATCGTGTATGCGTCGATGCAATTTCCCCGCTGTGGGACTAATAAAAGTGGCATTTTTCATTCAATTTCTATTCAATGTATGCAACACAATCTCGGGAGAAAAATCTACTGAATGTTGTAAACACCTGTTCGCACAATCTCAACCAATGACCTTAGCATATAAAACACTTTTAAGTCTTTGTATTTTATAATACAGGTTTTGTCTTATTGCAGTTATATGGCATCTTTTTATTGGCTATTTTCTAAAATAACATGACGTCATTGGAAGGTATCTTTACTTCGACTTTCACAGGTTCACACGACGCGTGGAAAAATGTTACGATTACACAAGCCGTTTAAGATTAACCATGTTGTGAGGCTGCTCATGCTTCCAAACCAAGCCAAAGCAAACACCAGTCTGTCGGAGTGCCCTTGTTTAGAACAACTCGACAGAAATACAATTTAAATCAGCTGAATAAATATTTGATATGTGGCATTTGAGCTCTCTTTGCGATCTTTATGATTATTTCACGTTTTATGGTCGAAACAACCCAGTGGGAACGACTTTGTTAAAAAAAAATGTTGCATTTTTCTCTTTGTTTGAGATAAAAAGGGGGCAAAGTGAAAGCATAATGATAACAAAATGATAACAAACCCTCAGTCTTCACCTTCATCATACGGAACAGAACATTATGTCTATCTCTGATCTTTGCTCTCACGTTTCACAAGTGGCCTACATTAGTATATTATGAGTTGTTATAAAAGCGTAGGCCTACGTGACATTCCATAGCGATCGTTCCTTAGAAACGAATCTTTCAAATGACTCGTGAAAGAGTCGTCTCGAAATATGATTCGTAGTTCAGTACGCATGCGCTACCTTGATGAAGTACAGAATTAGTTTCTATCACGATTGAATAGCTTATAACATGACAGTCATTTAGAAGAAATCAATAGTGTCATTCATAAAACAATTAAATAATGTTTTTGTAATCTGACAAAATTGCAATACTACATTAAAAATCACAAATAATAAAACACAAAACATGTGAATAATCTTTGGGTAACCAGCCTTGTAACATTCAAAATTGTTTTGCATTTTTTATTTTGAGAAACACAGTAATTTACTCGCTTATTCCTTATAATATCGCCCTCTGGTGGCAGCTGTCCTATAGTCGTGGATGTAAGATGTTTATAGGTTGCTTCTAAGCAACACTCTGGTTTCAATTCTTTGTTTAAACGGTGTGACTCACAGTAGCATTTACAATTCTGCACTAAAAAGACAAAAAACTGACAGCTTTTAATTGGTTTAATTTTTCTAAAACACAGTACAATATAAAACAAACATTTTATAAGGCAGTTGGTAAACTAGTTCATACTTTTTGCACTTGATCAAATAAGTCACCAACAAATTCAACATTCACTCTTAAGTGGACATAAGAAAACATCCTTGGGCTAAAACATTATGGCAAAAAAATTATAGAAAAAATAACTAGGCTACTGCGGAAGAAAAGCCGGCCTGGTCTAGAAATGGCTTGATGGAAATCACAAATGAGCAAACACTGATTAAGATGGGCTAAATTATGACCTTAATAGTGTAGATGATAATGTTAAAAACAATTGCCTATAAAGGATAACATCAGACACACAACTGGTACAGACATTTCAGTTGGAAAATTATAATACTTTATAAAGGCTTACAAAAAATTCCCTCCTGTTGGTGATCATGCTGATGAAACACAGCATAAATAATCAGGGAACCAAAGACGTTTCTTTAGGATTGAGGTTTTGGGAAAGAGAGGTAAATCAGACAAGTTTATCAAAATAGCTCAAATGTTTGTGAGGTCAAATTTCTCATTCCCAGTCTGTTAATAAATTGGTCCAAGGTGCCCCCCCCCCCACTATGAACCCAATTAGCCTGACTTTGATCGTTTCAAAACAGCTCTATGGGTTTGGCAGTGGCAACAGAAAGTGGCCTATGAGGGTTTGATCCGGCCAGCCCTCTACCCCATGCCACCGCCGTGACCATTACACCGTCTTCCTGGCAGTCAGGACTCGAACAATAGAGCCTACGCCACCCGCGGAAAGAGCCTGAGAAACAGAAGAGCATCGATAAGTACAGCAAAAAAAATCTTTTAATAACAGTTGAATATGTAAATTGCAGAATTAAGTTTTTAATTAATTTATTTGTTTGTTTGTTTGTTATTTTGCATCATCTTAGCATCAATGGCTATATTAATGGCAACATGGTCTTTGATGTTCACAATTTTACACTTCAAAAAGAAAAACATCATAACAGCCAATAAATAGCAATAGATACATTTCCATAGAACTTCTAAAACTTGATACAATCTTTCATGTTGATTCTGTTGAAAATTGTAAAACCCTTTATGGTGAAACATTCTTAAAAACGTTGTCTGTTAAAATATTTTCCAAATAAAAATGTTGTCTAATATCATCCAATTGATCAGATTCAATTAAAATATGCTTTACAGACGCATCGATCACAGAGTGGTTTCCCTTCGCCCATTAAAATGTTTGGTGTCCAATTCTACGTCTCATAAAACAACATGATCCTTTCTGTTATCAAAACAATAGTTGAATCTCTTCATAAGTTCACTTCATAAAGTTCGTTATTTTTACATTCATCCCATTCACATTGCTGTTTTACTCTTAATATATGTATTTACTGCCGATTTATTGTCCAACACCAGAATCTGGCACTCTGATATGTCCATATGTAGAGCATCCAGTTCACCTAAGGATGCTCTGCATATGGACATATCAGAGTGCCGATTTATATGTTAACATTTATTTGTTTATATACAGTACATATTTCTCATTTATATTATGGAAGTAACAACATTTTCTCTACGGAAAATGTTACAAAACATCATTCTGCTTGGCTTAAATCAGAAATTACAGTGACACGACTTTAAAAAAGCTCTGTCAGGTTTTAAATGCCATATTCTATTCACTTAATCAAATCAGTCAAAAGCTAAAAGGTGCATTACAGTTACGTAACTACGTATGTGGAATAGTGCTTCAGAATTGCCATTTTAGCGTAGAAAAAAAAAATAAAAACAAAGAACATACTACCCCCAAATCTCAGATCCCCAAAGTAAAAGAATTAAACCACATTACACGTCCTCCTGCTCGTATCCAACAAGTCATCATACCCCAAACATGTTGTTTCCACGATTTGTTCAAAATTTAGCAATTGTGTTTGACACAACATGACAGTAAGCAAAAATTGACTTTGATGAAAAAAATCCAAGAATGTGCAACAGTACAGGTTTTTTTCAGTTTAATGACATACCCAAAAATAATGCTACTAAAAAAGACCTTTACATTTTTTAAAATTAAATATTTCAGCAAAACCAAACTATCTTTACCTTGTATATCTTTGCTGTATAATATTTGGCAGAGGAAACTAAATATGAGTGAGTTTTACTCACTTTCTCTGTAAATATGATTTTTGTGACGTCGAATCTGCACTTCAATAGCTGGTCTGAAATTGGAGCAATTTTGCCTATGATTATTATTCCAAAACAAATTTAAATAAATAACATGTCTTCATAAAACCACACACACTGATTTAAGGTGCAGCTCCAATAAAAAATATATGGCATTTATCATGTTCTAAAATTCAATTGTAAAATGAATTGTCGCAATATTTAAACAATTATAATTCACCTTTTCATGCCACTGCAGAAGGATTCCACTGCTGTTGTCCGAGGGTTTTTCGAAACCCTTGTAGATGTATTTCATGAGGAGATCGACTCCAGTCTTATCCAGGGACTGGACGGCTTTCTCTATATCGCTGGACTTGAAAGAACTGAGGACTTTCAGAACAAGCCCCTCTGCCCGGTCCTGCACGCACGCACGCACGCGCGCACACACACACACACACACACACACACAAACAGTGAACATGGTGAAGTATGGCTGACAAACGCTGTACATTTTTTACGTCACATTAGACAGACATAAGTTGATAGAGAAGTGAAACAGACAGATATGGCAACTCCAAAATGCTTTCAATTTGTTAAATCTGAAACGGATGAAATTTCACAAAATAAACAAGTTGTGTTGCACTTCAAAAATACACTGCATCGTTTTGTAGTTGTTTGCAAGAATTTGTTTGCACAGCTTTGACTCACCTTCACATTCTGGTTCTTGGTGTTGATCGGTGGGTTCTTCAGAACTGCCTGTAAAGCCCCCGTCAGATTCCCCGTGTTTCTCATTAAGGGAATACAGCTTTCACACGTTATCTTCTGATCTAAATAAGCTTATACAACATACGTCACTATAACCGGAAGCGTTTCTGCAGAAATTCGTAACCTCGTGTTTTTTTTTTTTAACCTCATCAAATTACAGGTTAGCCTTACATATAAATATACATGTTGAGTAATATGTACATTTTATACACGTATACTTGCTTTTTGGTAGTAATTTGTTTATGAAATACAACCTTAAAAGGATTGTCATTCCTAAATGAATGAAGCGATTGGTCACCACACCCATGTCTACGAGAATCCAAAATTAATTACTTAAGACATCTACAGAACACATTTCCACCAAAGGAATGTAAAGGAAAACAGAAGAAGAAGAAATGTAGTTAAAAAAAAAGCTCATCTGAAAGGATATGATCTAATAAGAGAATCCACCTCAGCCTCGTCTGGACCCAGTTGATTTTCTCCACCGTCTTCCTCGTCGACAAACTTGTTTTCGTCGTATTCGTCTACATCAACCTTTCGGAATCGATCGGACACCGTGTTTTTCGACATTGTCGGTTCGGTTGATCAAACTAAATATGTCAATTAGTGCAGAACAGCTCCAGCACTTTCAGGAAGCCGCTCGGTCTCTGTTTTGACTTCCGCATTTCAAGTCCCCCTTGTTGCGTCACTTTAAATAACACGTTAAAGAACCTTTCAGAAAAATAAAAAACAAAACAAATTTTACCACGATCAAATAATTCACAGCCACGTCAGTAAATATTTTGAAAGCTAAAAAATAAAAAATGAACTTGTTATTTGTCGAACGCTCTGCTGTATTTCCACGTCACTGTACTTACTTTTTAGCCCAACAGATGGCACTAAAGGCATATAATGCATTTGAATCCGTAAGATCCATCCATCCATCCACCCCTCCGACCATCCATCCATCCATCTATCCATCCATCCATCCATCCATCCATCTATCAATTTTTCCACTACACCCCCCAAATAATGCTGATGAAATGTATATTTTGTGTAAAAAAAAAAAATACAGGTAGAAAAATATACGTGTAAAAAATTGTTTTAAAGATAAAAAGTATCAAAGTCAAATGTATTCATATAGCACATTTAAAACCACCAAGGTGGATCAAAGTGCTTCACAAGAAGTAAAACGGAGGATGTATAAAACATGGTGAAAGTAGTACAAAAAAGACATAGTACATTAAGAGACAGTACTTAAAATTACACTTCAAAAGGCAGGGAGAAAAAATGTGTTTTGAGTCTGGATTTGACACTTTATGTGGGGGGGGGAGTATTCCACAGTTTTGAACCAACAACAGTGAAGGAATTAACGATCGCCACGATTTTCAAGTCGACCCCTTGGGGTTTTGAGAAGCCCTTGGCCATTTGAACGTAAAGTTCTTACTAAGGATTGCTGCTGGGATAGTAGTTCGGACAGATAGAGAGGAGCTTCAGTGCTTTAAAAACAAATAGTAACATTTTGAAGTTGATCGTGTATTTCAGGGGTGGCCAACCCTTGAATATAAATATAGACCCTAAGTCCCCAGACAGAAAATACAAGTAATGTTTGTTTTTCTGAATAAACACATCACCATGACAAACACAATTTCAGAGCTTACAGTGTTTTACATTTTTTGCTATTTTTATTGTAATTAAATGTTTTACAAATTAAAACAATGAACATTTGGTAAATAACGATTGTGATTGCAGCAAAGTTGCATCAAATAAAAAGAGAATTTGCAGACCACAAAAACACTTTAATGGCTCAAAGTGCACTCTACAGTTCAAACTTGTTTTTCTGCCTGTCATTCTTACCAGACACATTTAACCCTCATAGACTGTATGGCTTCATTTGCTTTAAATCTCACTCTGTACAATTAAATTCCAAAATCAGAACAAACCTTCAAAGAGGATTCTTTTTAATCAATCAGTCTTGATATTTGTCTTCCAGATTGTTTAATAAAAAAAGACAATTTTGTACCCACATAATGCATTAAAATACAACACGTACAAAAATAACCCTCATAATAGAATTATAGGCAATTATTGCGTCTTTTAGTTAACCCATTGAATCAAAATGAAAAATCTGAAGCGCTCGAGACAAGTTCAATCATGTCATTATTCGTGATGTGCCACAATGAACTTTTGTGAGAGAAGTAGTTCATCTTCCTGCTTTTACCCTTCAGCATAAGACGTCATATTGCAAAATAAATAAAAAGCAGCTTGATCTAGTTCTCAAAACGGTTTGGTTTTATTGAAAGACAAGAGTGAGGTCTGTCTCGAGGCAAAGCTTATGACCTAAAGGATCCACCGTCCATCCGAACAAACAAATACCACAGACTGATCTCTCTACCAGACACACAAGGTAGAGTGTGTTCTGAGGCCCAGAATGCGAATTCCTCCGAACAGTCTTTACTGCTAAAAAAGCAAAGTTTGTGAGATTTATGTGGAGACCGTCCTCTCTAATTACACAAACATCTGCCGATGAACGGAAAAATGACTCTGTTCAGAAAGTACAACACGTCAATAAATAGTTTTCTTTTCAACTACATTTATGAAAGTGAGAACTGATATAACAGCAGAGTTTTGCAGATCACTGCAGCGTACAAGATAGACTTGAGGGAATGAAGTTTGGTTGAAAGATTTCTGACCTCAAACAAGTTCAGTCCTGCTGTATTCCACGCAGTTTTCTCCACCATCAGTCCACTGAAGATTTAACAAATGTCATATCAAATGTCAATTTACAAAACAAGCAGTTTTTTGTCTCACTGTAATCCATTGCCCAGACACCGTGGAGTTGGCGCCATGTTTGACTCAGAACGAATAATGTTTTGCTGCCATTATTTCACCAAACTCCCCGGCACATTTTTTTATTCAAAAAGTAATAATTTAAAGGTTTACCAGGTGACAATGAGACTGTTGTCATATCAAGTGTAATAACCACCACAGTATTTTTTGTGTTGAGAGTTGACTCGTCTAGATCACACAAACGGCACAACAAAGTCCTTCCTGTCACTGGTTCATATGATTCAGTGGAACCATTTGCTAATGTGTGTTTTTGCATAGTTTTCTGTTAAGTGTGTCGCTTTGCACTGCTGGTATCCCGTTTCAGAAACTTCTTGTTTTCAATCTCGTTGAGCGAGAGAGACACAGAACAGTGGGACGGATGCTCACGTCGCTGCAGAATGCTGTCCTTTATAGATTCTTTAATGACCTACACCAAAGAAAAACAGACAGATCAATGTCTTTTTCTCATTTAAGAATGATTGTTTAGGTCGAACGGAATGAACTGACCTCAATGTTGTTGAGTGTGTTGAACTCCATGAGGTCATGAAGCCTCTTAAAGGCCTGGTTGGAGTATTTAAAGTTGAAAGTGGAGTAGGGAGAGGCTGGATCATCAAAGATGTCAAAGTCTCCAAACTCCATCTCCTTGTCTGTATTTCTAGGGACTCCTGCAAAACAAATGATTTGCATTAAACCTTCCTTCAACTTACCTCTTAATAAACCAATGCACAGAATTGATCCGCACTGTATATAAATCAAGGCTTTGTTTCCAGGTACAGTAAACTTGTGTTTTTGTACTTTACTATATTTTTCAGACTACAATGCATACTTAAAAAATGTTTAAAAATTCCATGTGCACATTATAGTCTGGTATAAATGTGTGCTTTTTAATCTGGTGTGTCTTATCGTCAGGAAAAATACAACAACAACAACAACAACAACCAATAACCAACAATCAATAATAATAATAATAATAATAATAATAATAACAACAACAACAATAATAATAATAATAATATTTGAAAATAAATAAAGGCAAAATATTTCCAAAGTAGTTTTTATCCAAAGAGATTTACAGAACGAGGAGCATCTGAAGCAAATGCTAATTTACACAAGGCTCTTCACAAACAGCAAGTGCTGGACACAATCAACATAAAGTGATATATCAAGATATAAAACAGAAGATTATGACAGTTAAACTTGTAAATTAGTTAAGTTCCCTAAACTTTACCTTAAGAGGCAGCTTAAGATTCAGATTGATCCTATTGAGTAAGACAATACAGTAGTGGTAAAGGTTTTCAGAAGCAGGATTATTTTTAAACATTCAGGAATATATTTGTAACAACATTCAAATTTCAAGAAATTTAGGATTGACAAAAACATCCTGACAGTTTTGAACATTTCATTCTGAGATTTATTAGTTATTGTGGAGAAATAAAAGGTTTGGTTTTGATCAGCTGTTTAGCTGACATGATTTACATGATAATTTACTGTCACTAATCAGAAATAACTTGTGTTTCTTTAAATAGAACCAGAACAATGGAATTTTTTTGCCAGGTAATGAGCCTTATTATTTCTTACAGCAACAACTAATAACCATCATTTTAACGACAAGACGTATTAACGTTTTGTAACTGAGCATTAGAATGATAATATATTTTTTTTCTTCTGGATTTTTATGACAAACAGCAATTCAGGAAACAGCTATTCAGTATTATTTTTAAAAACTTTAAACACGATAAAAATAAGGAACAATGATTGTACAGACTACTTCAATTCAGAAAACATACCCGAAAGCAAATGTTTCCTAGACACATACGTTTAAAAATAAATTTCTCACCTGGAGCTTTAAAGTCCCGAAAGTTTATGTTGGCGAGTACAAAATGAATAATTGTCGGGCAGTTCTTGTCTCCATTGTTTGGCTTGAACACATAACACTCCTTTAGACCCTCTCGGTCAAATACTTTGGAATCAATCTTGGGGAAGGGCAGCTTATTCATCCGGGCCCATTTTTCAGCCAACAGTAGTTCCTGAAACACACAGACAGAAGTGTCATAAAATTAAATTTTCACAATAAGACTATTTTCTTTACATTGTTTTACACTGACGCCTGAAACCCTGGGGCAAATAATCACTCTCTTTCCATCGACCACTTCGGTCTGTCTGCACAACTTTTGGTTTTAGTTTGCTTTTCTTGTCTTATTTTTGTACTTCTGTGAAAAGTTGATTTCTTTTTCTGTAAAGACAGATAAATGTGTCAGGGTTTCAGGTCCTTCCTCATTTTTGTAAGACATCTACAGTTGAGGTCACTTCTTACTAGTTCTTCTTAGAATCAACAATGTTTATCTAGAGTTCCTTGTTGGATTTGTTTTGCTTGTGTCTGAAAAACTATTCTACCAATTAAATTATAAAGGAGTTACATTAAATCATATTCAATTAAAATTTATAGAAAACTTTGTTTCTAACAATGGTCATTCTCACTTTTATTAGCCGATGTTATCTATGTTTAGGCTAAAGCATTTAGTCACTTGCAACTTGTCTCAGATGCTCTCTCATTTTTTCCTTCCTCTTTTTTCAATAAAAAATATATTTAAGCCTTTTTGGTAATTTAATAAAGATGATGTAATCTTTCAAACTTAAAACATTTTTTTAAACTTTTTAATGGAGTATTTGCGAGCTCAGTTGTGTTTTACTCTGGTTGGCTAGACCACACTATCTTCTGGTAAAGATTTCTGGTAAAAATAAAAAACCTCTTTGACAGCAAGGTCAAGTTTTTTTGACAAACCCAACGTCATAGTTGCCATCTATCGAAGGCCAACGGTTTCAAGTAATTTCAGAAATGGGCCAAAACTGTCTAGTAAATACAGAGCACTGTTTCTCAGAATCAGAATCAAGTTTATTGCCAGGTGCTGTGGTTACAGAGCTAGGAAATTGTCTTGGTGTCAACCACCGAGGCAGCCATCTGCGGTGCCAAGTAAATCTCATGTTCCAACATATCCTACTAATAAAGGTTAAATTATTATTATTATTATTACTGACATTATGGAATATGTGGAAATCACCATGAAAATGCCATTTTTAAAATAGTTTAAGGCATTATTAATCATTTATCACTCTTTGAATGGAAGGAAACTGAGTGGCTGAAAAAAGGAGGAACATGCAAAAAGCAAAACACTTTCTCAGCTAAAACATAATGCAGCAGAAGCCACAGCTGACTAAGTTGTAGATCTACGTATCAGTACTTTAAGCTGTAGAACCTAATTTTTAAGGAATAATAAAACAAAAAATGATTGATGTCTAATACATTTAGTTCAACAGTTCAATTTTGTTAGTTCTTTCTCCGCCCAAAACACTTGTGTGACAAAATGTGTCAAAACATTCATATACTCACTTTGAATGGTGGACTAGAGTCACTGGGTCTTGCTGAGAAATCAAAGGAAATGATGAGATCAACCCCTCTCTGAGGCCGTAGAACGAGAGGGTAAGGAAGGTTAAAGGTCAACCCACTGTCCACCACATGGATCTTCTTACTCTTTACATCCAGAGGTTCATAAATGCGTTCAAACTCATCAGGATCTAAGGAAAAGGCCAGAAATATGCTGATTTGTATCTTCTAATCTAGCAATGCAACATAAAGCAAACACATGGTTAAAATTCTCCTTGACGTTTGCTAGTGAGTAATCGGATCAGATTGATTTGCACTGATACTGTCGAAAAAAAAATGCAGTGTTATTCTATCCAGCAATATGAAGCTGAAAGCTACTATTATTAGTATTAAGATTTTGCATCTGTCTTTGCTGTTTTCACAGAATGACACATGTTTGTTCTGAATGGCGACAGCAGGCACACGTAAAATTAGCTTAATGTGAAATGTGTTCAGGCGCCTTTGTGTATTTGACCCTCGGCTGGAGAGTCATTCTCTCGTAGGCGTGTTGGTATTTCTTTCAAAAGAGAGTGTTTCTTCTCTTACCACTACAACTCTTTCTAAAGGCCCATCATCAAAGCACCTGACCAGACTGCTGCTTATTGTTCCACCTACAATCTGTCACACCCTGCTCAGCAAAATGCATACTTAAAAAGGCCCAGATAAGTAGTGTTTTCAGTCGCACAGCACGAAGAATGCTCAGCTATCCTTAAGCAAACCAAAAAAATACTGATGGTTGTCACTTCAATCCATGCCATAAGACAAGCGAGCTGTTTGACGAATTCATACCTGTAACGGCATCAACTTCCTCCTCTACCGAAAGATTCCTAGCCAGAGTGCTGAATGGAGAGAAGGGCAGGGTGGAGTTCAGGTTAAGTCCCAGCATGAAGTTGTGCACCTTGCCAGCACGACCCTCCCGAGTAGTGAACAGTGTAGTGTCGCCCATTATGGAAGTCAGCATGCGCTGGACCCAGCTGGCTTGAGCGTGACGCTGGCGCTCGTCTTCTGCATCGGCAGATTCGGTGCCTCCTGAAAGACACAATGAAACTTTATTTTCTGATTCCTGATGAAGAGAGAGAGAATAAAATAGAGGAGCGACAGTCTGAACAAGAAATTGAGAGAAGTAAGTAATATGCGAGGAAGAGACAAAGAGATTAACACACAGTCAAGTGACATACAAATCCGCAGCAGTGGGCAGCCTTAGGACGTGGCCCTCAGAGAGTCAATGTCTTGCTCAAGTACACTCAGTTGTAGAACCTATCAGACCAGGATTCTAACCTGCAATACCTGGTTGGCAGGTCCAACTCCCTACCACTAGACCACATCAGTGGCATGTATAAAAGCATCTGTCAAATAATTGTGTAGAGAAAAGACAGACACATTGGAGAGTAAGAGAGAAGAGGGAGAAAGAAAAAGAGCGAGATCAGGGAAGGAGAGAGAGAGTGAAAGAGGTAAAAACATAATGGACAGAACAAAATTTAGAGAGAAATTGGGATTGAAAGAAAAAGAAAGGGTTAGTTATGTGATAAATCAGAATGAACTCTTGTAATTATACAACAAGTATACAATGAGAAAAAGACAAATAGAGATAGAGAGAGAGAGAGAGAGAGAGAGAGAGAGACCAGTAACATTCTGTGTGTTTGACAACTGAATTAATTGGCACTTTCAGACAGAGACTATGGGAAAGTGGGTCGAAAATTAAACTAAACTGTGTGTGTGTGTGTGTGTGTGTGTGTGTGTGTGTGTGTGTGTGTGTGTGTTAGATACAGAGATTGAGAGATAATATAATGGTTTATTTCTCACCCCTCTGAGTTTCCTCTTCGTTATCTTCTGAGTCATCACCCACAATGTGTTCTGGCTTAATTTGTTCTAAAAACACAAAACACTTACTGACAATGGCTTTTATTTTAATATGAATTAAAGTTAAGGATTGTTATTTGACATCTGCTGACATGATTACCTCATTAAATACTCATTGTAATTGATTATAAAATATATGTCAGTAGGGAGAGTTAAAAAGACAGAATGTCTACACTTTTTCAGACAATTAAGATTCTTGGTGCATTTATCTTATCATTTTCACATCTGAAAAGTCAACTGTACAATTCAGAACACTAGAAGAACCCGTATTGTCACATTTTACCAAGTAACATGAACATAAACAAGTCAATACCACAAACTGATAAGACAGCAGATAGTGCACTCCCTGTCAGAGTGCTAATTGTCTCTGTGATGAAAACATTAAGCAAATGTAAATTTTCTCTGTGAGAGAGGCTTCTCTGGACAGACGATTGCAGACAAAAATCATTAGTATTCACCCAATTCTTCTTCCATGGTGCTGCTGCTGGCTGTTTCTTTAACCCCGAGAACCCGGTTAAAGAGGATGGAGAAAGCACTTCCCCACACGCCTGCAGGACAGAGATAACACATGTAAAGACACTAAAGCTGGAGCTGAAGTTCTGGTTTACTAAAGCAAGCTTAGTACTGCGTTATCATTAAACAAAGAGAAACCAAAGAGTGGTGCTGTAATCTTTCATTGAAACAAGGAAGCTTGAGCAAGATTGGGTTTTTTCAATATGCAAGATATGAGCCACTATTCAAATACGTATAGCATTTACGGTATTTTAGTTTTTTAGTGGTGAGAAAAGTGACCTGAACACATTTCTGCTTGTGTGACACATGTATGCCGTACCCATCAGAAAATGTAGAGGGTTTTCATCGTATTGCTTCACAACACTGCCCATGAAGAACTTGCTTCCAAAGAGCCCAGGAGACATGAAGGTGCCATATTTAGCCATGCCAATCTCATACGGACTGAACTCCACCCAGTCTGGAGAACAAGAAACAACATAAAGGTGAACATTTCAAAAAAGAGAGTCAGGCTGACACATCTAAGAGAAACAAATGCATGCGTGACACGCAAATGACTCACAGTTGCACTGTGGTTCAAATCAATGGTTCAAATCCATCAATACGCCACATAAAGTATAGACTCTAAATATATTTTGTATAAGTGAGTTGGAAGAGCTGTGGAAGCTCATGGCTTTACAGCAGGCCAATCATTAGTTTAGGTCCGGTAAGAAATATTTGCATGCTTTCCACAATATTAAGCAAATGTAAACAAATACATTTTTTACAAGCAGTAAAATAATGTCAAATAAGCACAAATACTGTACAGTTGGTTGCAGCCTTTCCTGTTTGATTTCCTCTTTTATCCACTAGATCAAGTTCAAGAGTTTATTTTTTGTGCGTGTTACTTTGAATGGTCTCGAAAGGCCTTATAAATAAAGAATTGCAATAGAATATTTTTGTATAATTATTACGAGACAGATCTACACACAGTAGACAGTACACAATGTTCTTTTTTTGTACTCTTTTCTTGGCTTACCTGCAAACATGAGTTCTGAGACGTCGGGTTTGACATGCAAACATGTGAAGAGAGGAAGAGGGCTCTGACCTTCATTAATTTTCTCCTTCAATGAGGTCAGTTTAGTGTCCATTCTCTGCACAACACACACACACAAACAAACACAAGGCAAAAGCTGAAGCACGGATTTACTTCTGTAGCTGTTAGATTTTCTGTTAGAAATTCTCAGTTTTTCCGAGACACGCGATTTTATCTTGTGGACACTGTAATTCTTGACTCCTTCTACTTCTTGAGTAAATGCAGATTAATGTTATTTTGACTCCAACAATTTGTGCAGATTTTTGGCAGATGAAAAACATACTTACTCTTGTTTTCATCTTCTCGGTTATGCTTCATAAAAAAAGGGCCAAAGTTCATTTCACGCTCAAGGCGGTTAATGTAAATACCACTATAAACCGGGTCTGTACCCTAATACTGTACAGTTATCCTTGATATTTAAAGGAACTCATGCCCAGTGACAGATCAATTTGCATTGTAATACTTCAAGCTTTGAAATTTAAGTCAATTTTGTCTTGCCACAACAATGCCAAAAATAAAACCATTAAGCTCTGTAATTTCTTGACATCTTACCCCAGGAATGAGAGTTTCTCCTATTAACATCCCAAAAATATCTGTGAAGGTGACAGGTTGACCAGCAGATTTCTTCTTCCACAAGGCCTTCACGTAGCGGTTGATGTTTTGGGGCAAAAGCAGTCTGAGTGGGTTGTTGCTTACCCTGTTCATTAGCTCTTTATTAATATCTCCTGGACCTTTAGCAGGAAATTCAGGGTGCGAGTACAGTGTGGACATATACCTGTGAATACAGGTTATTGAGGTATGCATGACATACGCTTTAACATTCATGTGATGTTAAATGTTTACTCCTCAGATTAAGACTTAACTCACTTGTTTGTGTAAAGCGATTTTACTTACCATGTTGATCCAGAAAGTCCAGCCACATATGTTGCACAATCAAGCACCCCACACTCATAAAGGGCCTTCATCACACCAGAGAAGCCCACCATTGCCCGGAATCCTCCCCCCGAGCCAAGGATTGCAATTGTAGGGACCTGTGGACAAACAGAATTAAGAGTTCTGCAATAAAAAAAGAGTCTCCCCAGAAAAATCAGCGCATTGTATGTTTGCCTCTTTTGGTGAGGATGGAAGGAAGCGCGGGTTTTCCAGTTTGAGAAGTTTCTTGATGCTGAGCATAACACGGTCTCTTCTCGTCTGCATGTAAATCTTCTCCAGATCACATAGGGCCATGCTAAAACGCAGGTCTGTGGATGCACTGCAAGATAGATAAAGGAAAAAAATGTTCATTGTTAATCTCAATTCAGAATTCTCAATAAAAAGAGTATTTGTGGCGCAGGAAATCCTTTTTTTATTATTACTCACCAAACTTCCAAAAACAAGCCCAGAAACACTTTAGTCGTCTACAAAATTGGCAGAATTTAGTATGTAAATAAAACAGGATGCATGACAGACATTGGAGGTTTTTTACCTTTCCTATAGGAAGGCTCACTTGCTCTTTCTGTCCCACTTTGAGCTTAGAGAGGGAATATTTAGCTGTACCCAGAGTTTCATCCATGAAAAAATTAGCATCCATTAGTGTCATCTAAAGAAAGAGCATTTGAAAGATAGTGTTGTTGAGCTGATTTATAAACATAACATTTAGATATATAGTATCATATATTTAACTATTATACATGATGTTCATTTCATTCTCCATTCGCAAAGATTTCACGAACAGAATATTTTCATAAACTATATGACAAAAACAATAAAAAAAAACCTTTTCACCTCCAAAACATTGTGTTGATTTGGGTCCAGTATAAACACAAAACTTTCATTCCACTTTGGATTAATGTCATTATTTATATGCCTTGTTCGTTTTCTTGACTCTGGAGTGGTTGGAACCAACAGTTCCACATAAGGGTCCGGAGTGTCCACTGGGAAGAAACAATACGGTAAATATCAACAGAATTATTTGACATGACAAAAATATATATAGCAAACAGTAATAGCTCTTACACAAATCCCCAAATGCTCCTTTAGTCACATTTTCAGCTCTTTCAACAATCACTGTCAATTTATGGGAATACTGATGCTCAACCTGTGCACACAAACAAACGTCAAACTCTCTTTATATAAAGGAAGGCCATTTCACTTGCAAAGTAGGAATAAGACAGAAGGTCAATCCCAAATTGAACAAAAAATAAAACCGTGCGTCATACTTGGGATAGTTTACAATGCTAGTATAAACTGAAACGATAAGACAATTTCTTTGTTTAAAAAGTCAGACTTTTGACCAATATTGTCTTCAATGGATACAGTATAGGGATGAAGTGAATTGTACATTATTACATTTCTGGGCTGTAACACATAAAAAAAAAGAATACATTAAGTATGCAAATTATACTAAAATATTGCTGCTGTAAGTTATAAAACAAATTACTGTACACTGTCTACCATAAAGCATGAATGACAAAAAAAAAAAAAAACTTACTATGATGTACTGATAGGGGTCTATAGAGGACATTCTGACTGCACATTTACTGTCAGAAACGTACTTTACTTCAGGACAATCCCGCACACGTCGGCTTTTTCGTTACTGTACGAAAGAGAAACAAACGTGTCTCAAGTCTCTGTTAGACATGCAAAATCCAACGTTTTGAGGCTTAGCGGAAAAAGTTCAGAATTCCAAAGGCATTAAATACATTAAAACAGTAAATACGACTTCAAACAGACCTACAAAATAGTAGCTGCTACTTGAGTTTCACACCAAGCATTTAACTTACCCAGACGGTCCGAAGAGTGATGTTGGACCCTTTCCGACGAAATAGTCATTTCAGGAAGACAAGAGGAATGCACTGGGCGGACTAAAGAATCAAGATTTGAATGAATCGTGTATCGGTGGTTATTGAATCGATTCTTTGATTCATTTGTAGCGAATCAAACAAACCGATGTTTGGGAGGAAGCTGTTTTCTAAATTGATACAGCCACAATAATAGTCCAAAGGAATCGATTCCTTGTTTTGAAATCTTTTCTTCAAATTGAACTGCAATTTGAAGCGATAAATACATACATACAAAAACAAGAAGTAGTGTATTTTATTACTATACTTTTTTTACGACGTGCTATGTGAAACATTTCAAACAGTGTTGGTATAGCGTTGAGTTGTGTAATATAAATTGACAAAAGGTGGTGCTCTCGAGCTAAACTATAAACCACTATTGAGTTAGGTTACACACATACTAATCTAGACACGTTAGTCTTTAAAATCAGTTCAAGTGTGTTCTGTAGTTTTCTGTTAGTAAGCAGTAACAACCATACGTTAGTCACAAATAGTCATAGCACATTCATATTGGTACGCATATTATACCCATCAAACATGGCTCTGTACGTGTATCAACATACTGTACTCCAGCAGAGGCATTGAACAAGCGTTTTCGTATTCGTTAGAAAGAAAAAAAGCAGTGACGTACTTTTCACTTATTGCGCAAATGGAACCACCCCATTCTGCAACAGCTAAAAGGCAAGAAGCGCGAAAATCCTCACATTAACCAGAGGCTCTACACTGAGAACTCAACTCGAGAACTCTAGATTATATTACGGGTATGAATACATTGATTTGGCTGGTGTTACTTTCAAGCCTTTGGATCATTCCCGGAGAAGGATGTAAGTTTATCATGGCTTCCAGAGTTGATGACCTCCATATGAGTGTTTTGTTATTCAGGATGAATTTTCTGACATTGTGACTGTTCCTGCAGATGATCCCTGCTGTGCACAACCATGCCAAAATCAAGGTGTGTGTTTATCCAAGGGCGCTGAAGCTTATGAATGTGACTGTACCCGGACAGGATATCATGGTGTGAACTGCACAACCCGTAAGTCTGGTCCTGAGTTGTTTTGTCAGAAACTAAATACTGCATTTCCTTTAAATGTGTGAAGTCATTTCTTTTTTTGCCTCCTTCACAGCCGAATTCCTCACACTGATCAAGTCAGCGCTGAAGCCAAGGCCAAACGTAGTGCATCACATTCTGACACATTACAAATGGATCTGGGACATCATCAACAACATATCTTACCTGAGAGACGCCATTATGACCTATGTCCTGACATGTAAGAGAATCGTATACATTATATCTATATATGGTGTTAATATAAAAAGCAATATTTTAAAATGAATTGTGAATTATTTCGATTTCAGCAAGGTCCCATTTAATCAACAGTCCACCGACATACAATACAGATTATAACTACAAAAGCTGGGAAGCGTATTCAAATCTTACCTATTATACTCGGACTCTTCCACCACTGCCGGAGAACTGCCCCAGACCAGACTTGCCAAACCCAAAGCAGGTGGTGGAGAAGGTTCTCTTGAGGAGACACTTCATCCCTGATCCACAGCAAACCAGCCTTATGTTCGCGTTCTTTGCCCAGCATTTTACTCACCAGTTCTTCAAGTCTGACTTTAAAAAAGGTCCAGCCTTCACCAAAGCCCTCAGTCATGGGGTAAGCTTTCTAGGTCCAGGCTTTAAGTGTTACATACCTTCAAGATAACCTCTAATGGCTTTGCAATGTTTTAGGTGGATTTGGGGCACATTTATGGAGAAACACTGGAGACTCAGCACAAACTTCGCCTGTTTAAAGACGGCAAGCTGAAGTATCAGGTATTACTTGAATCTTTTTAACAGTTTAATGTATTTTGTTAGTTTTATGAACAAAATAAGAAACTTTTGTGGTCCATAGGTTGTGGATGGCGAGGTGTATCCTCCATTAGTGAAGGATGTCCAAGTAGAGATGCACTATCCTCCCCATGTCCCAGAACATCAGAAATTTGCTGTAGGACACGAGCATTTTGGCCTGGTTCCAGGTTTGATGATGTACGCTACCATTTGGCTACGTGAACACAATCGAGTGTGTGATGTAATGAAGAAAGAGCATCCAGACTGGGATGATGAAAGAATCTTCCAAACCACCCGTCTTATTCTGATTGGTGAGTCTCTCTCACATAAGTACTTGTAAAAACAGGCTTCATCTATGTTCTTAGCAGTAAAAGAAAATTTTTTAAATGTTTTAAAGGGGAAACAATTAAGATTGTAATTGAGGACTATGTTCAGCACTTGAGTGGCTACCACTTCAAGCTGAAGTTTGACCCAGAGCTTCTATTTAATCAACGCTTCCAGTATCAGAATCGCATTGCAGCGGAGTTTAACACTCTGTATCACTGGCACCCACTGATGCCGGACAACTTTCAGATCCAGGATCAGGTTTATGGCTACAACCAGTTCATATTCAACAATTCAATAGTCACTAAACATGGCATTCGAAACATGGTGGAGTCCTTCACCAAACAGCAGGCTGGACGGGTAAGAGTCATACCTTTATTCAATGGATGTTTAAGTTCTTGCTTCTCTTATGAATTGGTCTTGTTTTTCTTGTTGGTAGGTTTCTGGTGGACGAAATGTACCAGTTCCAATGCAAGGAGTGGCTTCAAAAGTTCTGGAACATTCTAGACAGATGCGCTTCCAGTCTTTTAATGCATACAGGCGACGATTCAACTTGAAGCCCTACCTGTCGTTTGAGGAGATAACAGGTTGGACTTCATAGCCATAAATTACGTTGTTCATTCCTAAATGGTTGTTTAAATGACTAAAAATCTTGTGTAATAAACAGGAGACAAGGAATTAGCATCTGAACTGAAAGAACTCTATGGTGATGTAGATGCCGTCGAGCTCTACACAGGTCTCCTTGTGGAGAAACCCAGAACTGATGCTGTCTTCGGGGAGACTATGGTGGAGATGGGAGCCCCTTACTCCCTGAAAGGCCTCATGGGAAATGCGATTTGTTCTCCTGAATACTGGATGCCCAGCACATTTGGGGGGGAAGTGGGTTTTGATATTGTTAACACAGCTTCGCTAAAAAAACTGGTATGCTTGAATATTCAAGGGCCATGCCCAATGGTGTCTTTTCAGGTCCCTGATGTGAAATATCAAAGTTCTGAAAATGTGAATTTAAGTTCAGTGGATTCCTCACAACACACGGTCAACCCTACAGTTGTTCTGAGGGAGCACAGTTCTGAGCTCTAGAAGTCAAATCATTTAAGTTTTATTGTTTTGTCTCATTCACATTGCAGTATTTAAATTAGTATTTATTTATTTATTTAAATAACTTATTGAATAACTATTTATTGCATTTTTTGATTGTCATGTGTTTTTGTTGTTTTATATGGGATTTCTACTGAACAATGCACTGTTGAAGATCTTTTACAAAATACTTGAACTACATTTTTGTGTCTAATGATAGAATGTACTAGATTTACAATGTTTACATGTTTTATACCGTTAGTGAAGTACTGTTTCTTTAAAATCAAATGCTTCTTTTGAAAACTCGATTTTGTTTTTAAGTCTGTTTTTTAAAATAAAATGGCTTATAAAATATCCTTGTTTGTCCTTGTACATAAAAGTATAAGTAAAATGAAATTGGCAGAGCTCTCTGTGACATTGTTCAAAAAGGTAAACATATAACAATGTGCAGTATACACACACACACACACACACACACACCACACACACACACACACACACACACACACACACAATTTTTATAATAATAATAATAATAATAAATTCATAAAGCCAACAAAACACATGGACAAAAATCTAAATGAACAAAAAAAGGTAAATATGCACACATTCTTTAATCAACAAAATTATACTCAGTATTATAACAGGTTATTATTCATTATTTTCAGGAATTATTAAGTTACAAACGTGTGCTGAACCCTGTCGTATAGCTTCTTCTTCCAAACATTGCTGAAACCAGTTCAACTGTTGAACTTGCCTACGTAACTTTGCCAGAAAATGAGACATTGTGCAAAACCATTCAACAGTGACGTTTCCAGCCTGTTCCGAGAGCAGACCAAACTTTCCCACTGATTTGATTCGCTGTGGTGCACACTGACCGTAATAAATCTTGAAAATGTTGAACTACAGATGGCCAAACTTAACATTGAGTGTTTAATCATTCCAACAAATGGGGCATGCTTCTTTGCGGCGATACGGCAAAAACCTTGTATGTTCTTCTAAATGCAGAACGTTTTTATTGCATAATTAATTTAAAAGCCATCCGTCATTTTTGATTACCAACATAATTTTTGTGATTTCTTTTTTCAGTATCATACCAAGTGTAATTAACTGCATTTTACATCACATAAGTGCATCAAAATCTAAACCTTTAACTAATAACCTTTATCTTGGCTTAATATAGAATAGAATATTTTGCAACACCACTGGCTAAGAACAGTAATTTATGATAGTTTTTTTAAATAACGTTTTTCACCAAAAAGATTACCCATCTAAAAATTACCTTTGGGTTTTACATAAAATGTATTTTTCATAGAACTAATAAGAAGAACAATCACAAAAACAAAGATGTGTGTTGCTAAAGCATCTATGCAAGTACTTGCACACTTGTAAGACTTGATTCACTTCAAATTCACTCAACGTGAAAAAAAGTTTAAAGTCATCAAAAGTCCCAGAGTTGCTGAGATTGGCTCTAACTCCCTATGGCTCAGAAATGGAAAACAGTTTAGATAAGCAGAACACATGTCTTGTTGATGGTTCCAAGCATTTAAAAAATAAAAACCACTCGCACAGAGAGGGACGCAACAATCCATGGGCTAAATCTCATTTATTTGTTCAGAAATTGAACAAGAAAAGAAACAGAAAAGAAACACATCTTGATTCATAGTGAACTTATCAATGAAAGTTGAATGACCTAGACATTGTTTAGTATTCTAGTTTTTTTTTTATGTCTTTGATTAATGTTGGGATTTCTAATATGAATCAATTGTCAATTTGTAAACGTATGTCAGAAGGATAAAACATTTAGTCTTTCAAAAGTGGGTGTTTCATAACCGGATGTGTTGGACAAAAAAGGAAAAACGCATCTGATTCCTTCCTCTTGCTCTCAACGACGCAGCTTGTTGCCAAATAACGTCTGTTTATTTTAAGCAGTGCGTAAAAAATCCTCAAAAGAGCCGCAGAAATGCAGAAAAACTCGTTTTATGAGGTGTGAAGCTGACTTTTGGGAATCTCAACAGCTTCATTTGCTTAAAGGCACGATAGAGGAAACAAAAATAATCATCAAACTCACTGTTCCACTGACTCACTGTAAACCAGAATGAAGCTGTGCTGGTTTTGTTCATTATTTAAATGATTCACCTCTCAGGTTGAATGGAACTAGACGTCTGTTGTGTGTGTCTGTGGCGTCACTTGCACAATGGACATGATGAATGAAAACCCTGTTTCTTTGAATGGCTGGCACTGTCCCATCCATCCCAATTTATCACCATTCAACCTATTGGCTGTTTTTTTTCTTCAGTTTTTTTATCCTTAATTTTTGGGATTTTGCTTAAATAATTAATCAATTCATACTTATAACAACAGTTTTTTCATTTTATATTTAGCAAATTAGGTGCATAAGTGGTGTACATGTGAATAAATATTACAAATTAAATGAAAAGATCTTTTACATGCATTTACAACAGATTCAGTCAAAGGGTTTCTTTTGTGTCATTTAGATTAATATTTGTTCTACGAAACCAGACACATTCCTGAACGGTGCAACAGGTTGTTTAAAATATGAGGTCATCGGCGGTGAGCTGTGTTTAGAGCATCGTTTCCGCCACCAAGGATAGCATGTGAAAACACACGCAGTCAAGCTACGCGCAACAAGCTTTCACTTCTTACACAACCAGATGACTAACGTGCTTTGGTGTCATCCTGCCAGGCTTTGCCAGTTTGTCTTACAGAAAACCAGCTTTAGATGAGCAGATAGACAAGCTGAGAATCTAAATACAGTATACAGTAACAAATTATTTATATAAATGATTTAAAATACATTCATCCACTTGTTTTTTACTTACCGTAGACACTTTTTTCTGGGTTTTAGGAAGAAAAGGGGAAAAGCAATCACATATTGTATTTGCCATATCAAAAAAAAAAAGGTAAGACTGATAAGAACTCAGACAGCCTTTTTCCTAAATTCTGAAAACTTTATCAAAAAGTGTTGCTTCAAAATGCAATCATTTTTTTGTGGTTATGTTGTAGATGGTACACAATATTTAAAAAGGTTACATGTATACACTGCAAGTATGTAAATGTAACATAATGAAAGCGTAGTGAAAGAATTCATTCATTCATTCTTTTCTTTTTGACATCAGTAAAACAAAATGTTATGAACATTTTTCAATATTCAATATTTATCAAAGTACAGAGAGATGAAGCCTGTAATTAGACACTAGACATGTAGTAGCCTAAAGCTACTTCCAAAGAATGACTTCAAGAATGCAAACGACAAATTCTTTGGGCAAAAAATGTGATTTTACTGATAAGATGACAATTGCTTTGTAGACAAGACCCCCCTGGTTATTGAGCAGAAAAAGCATGAAGAAAATCCTAGAAGGAAAAATACAAGACCAAACATGTCTTGTGAATTCAGGAAATCGGTTTGTCCCTGAAAGATTTATATGCCGAAGACACTTTGCATTGCATTTACAAGGAAAAAATCTGCTTTTCCAGTACCATATATCAAATTAAAATATTTAGTTTGGTGACAAGGTTTAGAAAAAATATGTATTCAATTTTTTGTAAGGCTGAAAAAAACAATTAAAAAATTAGTAATAATAATAATAATAATGAATAATAAAAAAAGAATAATAGTAATAATAATAATAATAATAATAATAGTAAAAAGACATACAACATTGCATACATTTATATAGACAGAGTGTGCACAGTAGATCTATACCCATATTACAATTTACAATATTACAATGTTTTTTCAAAAAGTAAAAAAAAACATTGCATTCATCACAGGCATCATGAACGTTTCTTTAAAAAAAAAAAAAAGTTAAATGTACAAACGTATGGATTATATAAACGGTTTCTCTCTCTAGGTTTAGATGAGTTGGTTTAATTCCTCTGCAGTAATCCTATTATGACACCAAAATATTTCTGAGATGTAACTGTGATGTCAATGTCAGTACACACAAAGCTGAGGAGACACTATTATTTCGGGCGTTATATGCTGAGGCAGGTTCTCACTGCAAACAGGTAAGCTTTGCTAGCTCGATTTTAGAGAATGAAGACGTTCCAGCAGCTGTCAATTTAGTTAATGCAGTTAAAAGTTAATGAATAATGCACAAAATGTTTCACATACATAATTAAATTATAGTATGATTTTTATTATCTTCAAAAATGTAATAGTTGGCAAAAGATAAGTGTGAAAGTGATGATGTGTTTAAAATCCATCATTGCTGAGGTTTAGTATGTTTCTCTGGTAAACCAAAAGGTGAAGTATTGCTCAGCATGAACACACACACATAAACAAAGCAATTGTTCAAATCTTTGCATCAATGTAACAAAAAGGACAAAGACGAAACAAAACAAAACATTTGATGTTATATTGTAACATTTAGCAACAGTTTAAATGAACTGCTGCTTGTTCAGAATGACAGACAATGTCTCAAGACTTTTAATTATTCCTCATCATTTGAGATCCATTTTTTAAAGATCTTCTCCATTTTACTCTCAAGGTCAGACATATTTTTGTAAGACTTTAATTACCAGTACACTAGATGCACAGATGTGTCTGGACCATTATTCTCAATCACATAATCTGCTAATTCCACTTCAACCTGACTAATGCTAATAGACTCTGACAGTATCACCTCATGCAACAGTATTCAAATCTACTTTGGCATGTGACTAATGTCCGGACAGACACCACTGAAACTCTGAATAAGCACGTTTCATAGTGGACAAATATTTTCACTTTTACTAGGATAAAACTTTTAGAACGAATGAAAGTGTACTAGTAATACTAGATTTTGCGCCTGATGCTGTTTAAGTGTCATTTTCCTAATTAATGTTTAAATAATGATGATGCTGCATATTTAAACTGTGGCACTGGCTACTTAAATTATTTGACCTTCAGCTCAAAAGATTGATTGCGCTGAATTTTACAAAAATGTTTCAAACAGGAACAAGGAAACAATGTCAAGTTCACCCGAGACTGAGGAACTACCACCATCACAAACAGGTTAACAAACAAAAAAAAAAGAATCATAACCTTTTTAAAAAACTGAATAACGATAACTTGCTATTGGTGAGATAATACTACAACGTTGAATTCCAGAAAAGTTTGGACATTTTATAATGATCAAAATCAAATAAGAATCATGGTCACGGTGTCCTCTGGGCAACAGAGGTATTTGTTAGCATTTATACATAAATAAAAATTGGACGCTCCCAAACAACTTTAAATAACAACTTTTCTTGAAATTAAGTTGTACTAAAATTAATACATTAAGCAGAAAAGGTGCTCGTAAAATGAAGTTGCTTGTGCACATCAGGGCCCAAAGGAGTGATAAATGACTGGAGGAAGTTTAAACTGGAAAGTGAGGATCATGAAAACATCTCCCCCAACAGAAGAGAACTCTTAAGACAGATGTCCAACCCCAAAGCCAGTAATGATGACACTCGAGAGAAGGTCAACCGCAAGGTGAGCATGGAAAACTCCCACGTGACACTTAAGAAGTACACAAACCAAATAATTAAGAGTCAAAACCATTCAGGCTATCAGCGGAAGCCAGTGTAATGAGTGGTGACCCAACTAGGTGCGTGAATATTGAAGAACAATAAATAATTGTCAGAAGTGAATAATCTACTTGATCAAAATAACCTAAAATGTTGGTCTTAGTTATACAATAATGATACTTTATCACGCATAAATTAACAATACACATTTCTAATACAAATTAATTTAAAAGGTAAGTTTTTTTTTTTTTTAACATAACCAACAGGAACAAAACAAGTAACCATATTTCTTTTTACTACATAGATAGACCATGACAATTCTGTTCCAATACATCAGTAAACTAAAAAAGAATCCAGAAAAACAAGATTTAAAGAATTTTACAGCTTACTTACGTACAAACCACGTGCATTTGTACTTAGTGTCTACATCTTTCAATACGTAATCTCAATAGTTTGAGACGAGAGCTCAAAATTTTTAAAACCATGTCACATTTTTTCCAAATTGTCCCAAAAAAGTAGTTTCATTTTATGTTTGAAAGAAATTATTTGTTTCTGTCCTTCGTAGATGAGTGTTCAGGAGTATGAGATGATACAAGAAGAAGACGAATGTTGTTTGCAAAAGTATCGCAAGCAGTGCATGCAGGAAATGCATGAGCGCCTGAGCTTTGGCCCCAAGTTTGATACAGTGTTTGACTTGGAGAATGGCGAGGCCTTCCTGGACGTCATTGAGAAAGAACATCGCCAGACCCTATTGGTGGTGCATATCTATGAGGATGGCATTTCAGGCTGTGATGCCCTCAATAATTGCTTGACGTGCCTAGCAGCCGAGTATTCCACAGTCAAATTCTGCAGAATACGGGCTTCAGCTACAGGAGCGAGTGAGCGTTTTTCAGAAGACGTTCTGCCCGCTTTGCTGGTGTACAAGGCAGGAGAGATGCTGGGCAACTTCCTGTGCATTACAAAGCACCTAAAAGAGGAGTTCTTTGCTGATGATGTGGAAAACTTCCTGAATGAGCACGGTCTGCTACCAGATAAAGAGTTTACCGCCTGTTCTGACGAGGAAGAAAATGCAGATGTGGAATGATCTGTGAAAATTCTCAAAAAGGTAGTACATTTTATCGACCTGTCAAACTTGTTCTAGAAGGTTAGAAATGACGCGGTGAACACTCAGGCTGAAACTTTAATAATTACTCACTCCAAGCAAGCTCATGAGTTATAAGTGAAACACATTGTAGAGCTGCCAAACGCACGTCTTGATTGTGAAAGTTCCCACAGCATCTGAACAAGAAATATTCCTGACCTTTATACTAGCTAGCGATAAATATAAAAGGTTGGTTCTAAAATAACACATTCATATTGTTTCACAAATGTCTGAGGAATTTCAGAAGCACTTTCGAGGAGTCACTGAACCAACCAATTCAATATCGATTCCTAGAAATCTAAAGAAAATAGTCTTTTTACAAATATTGAGTCTGGAATTAAATGCTATAATATAATTTTAAAACCGCAGATTAGTTTTGAGATTTTCACTGAGGTCACCAAAAACCATTTCAACTTTCACCAAGCTTAACTTTCATCTAGCTTAACTGTGTTCTTTAATGTGCTTGCTCAATGGTCATGGTCATAGTCATAGTGATGATCACAGCCATTTTCTTAACACCAACTACTAATGAATAAAAAGCAACAATCCTCTTACATATTCACACATGCGCTTTGAGACAGTTAAAACTGCGAAAAGCGTCTTGCAAATGCTCAGAACTTGAACTTAATGGTTTTTGGTCCTTTTTTAGGCTTCTCCACTTAAGGCATCTAACAAGGAAGTAACAATTAGATATGTCATCTGCATTGTACATCAAGCAATAACTGCTTCAGCAATAAATTATAACTGAGAAATGTGATGTCATGTTGTGATTTTGCACTGGGTGAAGACAAGTGGACATATTTCTACAGTGACACAAAGAAGACTTGCCTCTTAAGTTTAACTAGCTTTGTGCTATAAACCCAATTCATGTCAGGGCACGTGGAACACTACTGAATGAAGATGATTAGGGAGGATTCCTGGAACAGGTTTCTATAGTGATTAATGTCTAATTACAAGATTTATTCACTGCTTTTTCAGATCAGAAACACTTTCATATGTTAATACATAATTTAGCATACATAATAAGCACATTTGTAATAAGCATACAAAAATGAAACCCTATGAACAGAATCAAGATATAATACAAATACATCATTGAACTCTTCTTTCGAGCCGAAAAAAACTCCTTTAAAGTCAGATCATTTAGTATTTCATTAATTTCACCCTATGTGGAATTTATAGAATTTGTATTTCAAACTTATTTTAAATATTGACTTCTCAAAAAAGACCAAACCTGTTCATTCTTTCCCCTTTAGTGTTCACTAAAATACAGAAGAGACGTGGCTGTTGCAAGAAGAGCAATGACTGACGCTACTGCAACACCTACAAATGAGTGATAATATTTTCATATTATTAGCACTTAAACATGGGTGGTACAGTAATATAATTAAGAGCACATGTGAATAGGACAAAAAAAAAAAGTTAAAATAGCTAAAAATGTTAATTAAACAGGTGGAGCTCACCAGAAAGGTATTGAGGGCCTGTTTGGCGTCTGGGACTTTCGACCTGGATGTCTGAGGTGACAGGATAATCGGAACCATCAATGGGTTTATCAATCGTTTCTGATCCTGAACCAGATGAATGCACTGGAGGAAAAAAAAAAAAAAAAAATCACAGAAAAACTAAATTATATGAATTCGATAATGTTTAGGTTAAAAGTACAGTACTGAGCAAGCCGCGTTAAACAATCTCCACTTCCCAAGTTGTCTATTGAGTCGTGTTGTCATAGAAACAAATCCCTTGTGTTCCCAAAGGACATGTTTTCACAAGAGATTTGTCTCTCTAACCTCAGGCTAGCAATAACGCACCCCATTCATTTTATTCTTTTCACTGACTGAGGATTTTGGGCACGGTTGGCCTAAACTGGTCTGAACAGGAGAAAAGTTGTAGATGTATTGTTTGTGAGTAACTGAGACAGGGTGTGTCAAGAGCTGGAGCTTATTTTGCCCTTTGGCACTTTTTACACACCTTTACATTCTTGACCGTTTAACCAAAAAATCCCAGGAAGTTTAGTCACTAATTAATCCCAGCAAGTTTGGAATTGAGTACTATATTGATGTGTGTGTGTGTGTGTGTGTGTGTGTGTACACAGTTACCCATCCGACAAAAAAAAAAAACAAAGTAAATGTGAGTACTAAAATGTTTTTTTTTATGATAAGGTAGAATAAATTTAAAACCCTAATAAGACACTCACAGCTTTCCAGACTGACATCAATGTCTTCCTGTGTTGCGTTAGTGTCCAGCATCTCTAACAATCGCTCGGCCACATCAGCTGTGCTTTCGTCTGGGAACATGTAGTCACACACAGACAAGCCATAGCCAGAAAGGGGAGAAAACACACGGCGAGGAAGAGCTTGTGTCCCGCTAAGAAGACCTACAAAAAACAAGCAAAAATCAATGGATGAATCATTTCAGTGTGCAAAAACAAAAAAAAATCCTGTTTTGCCATCTAGTGGTGAAGATAAGGAATCTCAAAATACAGACTGAGTAAAAGACCACAGTACCTTGGTGATTCCCGTCATTTGTAAACAAGTCTTCCAGAAACATCTCTATTCTGGAGGAAACCGTGTTGATCACATCTCTCTTAATTACCTGGTAAAGCAGAAATTAAATCAGAACCAGACAAAGGATGTTGATATGCGGAAGGCCGCATTCTACAAGAAGTCAGACATAAAATAAAATGCACAGGTAAGTGACCTGTGCAGCATGTCGAACTTTAGGTTTGTTGTTGTGGATGTAGGCCCTGCAGTGAACCACTCCATTAACCCTCACGGAACCACTGCACATCTGGACCACGGCACTGGATCTCTCATCTGCTTCCTGCTGCGTTAAGAACAATGTTATTCTAAGACAAATATTGCACATTTTATCTATCCATCGTTATTTATATAATTACATTACATGCAATTTGCAGTTTGCTTTGTTCAGACATAGATTTACATCAAGAGAATGTAATATGCAAAAAAAAAAAAAAGCATCCTCACATCTGAAACCAGGATTTGGGCCTGAAGTGTCAGTCGTTGCATAGACTTAGGATTTTTTCTCTGAAAGAGTGATGCCTTATGCTTAAAACAAAGTGCTTGACAAAAGTTCTAATCTAAAAAAAGAGAAAACAGTTTTACTGGTCCAGAGAGGAGTTCCGAGTCATCTAATGTCTGTTTCCCTCCTATGAGACAGTGACCATCCTCGATCTGTTTAGCCCATCTTCTGAGACCATCCTAAATTACAGTACCAGGCATAATGAAAGTCACAATTAACTTTATACAACTCAGGATAGGTAGTTATTGTGTGTCTGTGATTCACCTTTATGCATTTATCTACATTGGCAGAGGAGGTTTCGGTCACAGGAATCAGCAGGTCCAGACCAACAGAGCAGGTAAACATTGGCCACGATGATGAAACACTAGTCTGATACTTCCAATCGGCAGGTCTGGCTGAACTCTGCAAATTAATGGTCATGAATAAAAATAAAAAAAGAGGAAAGAAAAAACTACAGAGGCTGTCCACAGAGCTTCAAAAACATGAAGCTGTCCAACATACCTTTGGATCTCTCACATCGAATGTTCGGCAAACTGCTCTGTTCATTTTCCATTAAGGATGAATAACTTATTTCAAATTATTGGAACGAAAGGAAGAAAAACAATGAAATGCTAGAAACATAGTGCTGGATACTTCTTTGTTTTGGAGCAGATGTGCAGTGTGACTCTATCAGTCACATCCTCCTCAGTCAGTTCCCACAATCTTCCCTTAGCTATGTATTTTTCTATTGCAAATATAAGCTGAAAAAGAAAAAAAAAAAAAAAGAATTGCAGCAAAGAAGGAAATAGGACCAGAGCGGACATAAAACTGTTCATATGTATGGCAAAACGCATTTAGTCAAAATATATACAGTATGTATACAAAAAAAAATAAAAACATGGATTAAGAACATAAGACAAATCACCCTTTTTGATGTATTCTGTGCATCTTTTGAGAGCTCAGGATGGGTTACTAAAAATATCCCAATGATGCATAAACCTCCGGGTAACATCCGGGAAACCTAGACATACATCAAAAATCATAAAAATCAAAAAATAAATTTGACTTATTTTCATGTAGGTAAAAGTGAAAGCACCTGTCGAGCATGTTCTGTCGTCCACTCCACATCTATGTTGTCTAACGGACTGCCACTATTTGTCTGATTCGTTTCAATATTTCTGTGAGGAGTTTTTACTGCTAGAACCACAAAATCTCGCTGAAGGGAACACTGTAAAAAGAAATCAAATGTTTATGACAACACTTTGCTTTATATTTTTTTAAGAACTTACTTGGCCTATCAGCAGTCCAGTGAGACATGATCCAGGTGCTGTTTGAAGACCACCAAGGTATTTCTCTACAGTCTCGTCTGCAAAGTAGCTTCTGCCCATTTTTCCTGAACGCAATTTACATGATTATTTACATTTATTACATCAATCATATTGCTTGGGTGCAGAACAACTGTCAAACATATGGTTCAGCATGAGATCTGATTCAAAGCAACGCCACTGAGCCTTATAATAACTATACACTCATTTAACACTGCTAACGGCAATCTCTCTTATTAAAACACGAATGGTACAACGGAAATGAACTTATGTTGTGGACGCCTTATGTTAAGTCTTCATATTAATAATTATCAATAGCCAAACTGTTTAAAAGGCCCTTGGCAATACACTAAAAAATATTAAACATCACTGCTTCAGATGATAACAGTTTCTCCATTTTACCTTTAGTAAATCTAAGCAGAGTTGCAACAGCTGAAGAATACGTGTGACAACCCGTCGCACATCTCAACGTCACGCGTTTCAACGCACCGAACTGGACAACGTGACCGCGCGTTAAGGTTTTGAAGTCTTTGTCGCAGATGTGTGACGTATGTATGCTCGCCGCTAATGCTAATTCGAGCGTTGAGCAGCAGAGATGGCGGCACTGCTGCAACAAGCTCTTGAGAGAGCTGAGATCAACAAACTGCCGAAAGCCATACAAAACAAACTTGAGAAGGTTCTGTCAGACCAGCAGACGGAGATAGAGACACTGAAGTCACAGCAGGAGCGCTTCAAAGCAGATTGTGGTAGGTGGCAACAGTATTGGGGTCAGAGTCATTCAGTAGTTTCTTATCCTTCGTCTTTTACATTAACTTTTGGAGAAGGTGGGCTTTCATCAGAGTTGCTGTGAAGAGAAATAGTTTTGTAAAGCTGAACTCCGTTTGTATTGTGTTGTACAGTGAAACGAAATTAAATAAAAACAAAACTGATTGCCTGTTTTATTTTCTTATCACGCTAGCGAATAGTTGCCTTTTCAAATCAAGTGTGTCATATCAATTTGTTCTTTTCGGACTTCCGGAAATACATATATCTAATTACGTGTTGGTGTGCACTGTGTTTTCTGGTAACTTTTATTTTTTCCTATTCCTAGAGCAACAATATTTCAACTTGGAGAAGAAACTAGCAGAAAGCCAGGAGCAATTTCTATCTCAAAGTAAAGAGTATCAGAGTATTAAAGCGGAGAACGATCGTCTGAGTATGTTCATTGCTTGATTACATATTGGTATTTGTAGAATGTTTCAATTCATTTCAATCACATGATTGTTTTCCCTATATAGCCGAGGAACTCAAGAAGCTAAAAGGCACAGAAGAAGAGCAAGAGACAACACATGAGGTGATCTACATTTGCTTGACAACTGTTAATACTATTATTAAAAATATATTACAGGATAGAAATGTTTATTTTAATTCCAGAGTAAGCCAACAAGAGCAAAGTATGAAATTGAGGCAGACAACCGAGAACTGTCACGTTTGCTTGAGAAGAGATCTCAAGAAGTGGAACACCTCAGTGGTATGAATGAACATTTATTTATTTAAAAAAAATGGTAGTTTGACACCATCCTACATTCATTTTTATAGATGAACTAAAGCGTCTCAATGACAAGCTTGAAGAGACCAACAAAACCAAGATGGAGCTCCAGCTCAAGCTGGATGAAGTTCAATCATCTGAGGTTTCTATTCAAGTAAGGCAATATTTAGCATTTAGTACCTTATTGTAGGATTCAGTAAGATGATATGGTTGTATTTTGTGTTCAGTTCCGTGAAAAGCGATTGGAACAGGAAAAGGAGCTTCTTCAGAACCAAAACACCTGGTTGAATTCTGAGCTGAAGAGCAAGACCGATGAGCTGAACACCTTAAACCGAACCAAAGGCAAAGAAATCCTGGAGCTTAGATGTTCTTTAGAGAGCAAAAATGAAGAGGTCTGAGAAAACTCTTAATTTATGAGAAAATCTGCATTTTCATTTAATGCTTACATTTTATTCATTCACATATCTGCAACTTGTTTTTAGGTGTCTAGACTTCAGGACAGGGTAAATTCACTTACCAAAAATAACGAGAACATGCAGAAGAGCACTGAAGATATGATGAACAAGCTAAAAGAGGTTCAACATTACATCATTAAATCATAGTTTGGCTGTATGTTTTTGAAAGCATTTATGTTTTATCTAATAGGTTTCTTTTTGTTTCTTTGTTTGAAATCAGGCTAAAGACCAGCGAGTGTCCATGGAAGACAAGTACCGCAATGAGCTTAATGCTAATCTTAAACTCTCCAACTTGTATAAGGTCTGTGTAATTTTTTTGGCCACAGATGCAGTGCGAGTTGTGTTAAAAGTTTCCCCCTGATTTTTGCAGGATGCAGCGGCTGACTCTGAAGCCAAGAACATCGAATTGAACAGAGCTGTAGAAGAACTGAACAGACTGCTAAAAGACACTGTTGAAGGTTCAAGATATTCATTTTTCAAAGTTCTAATTTGTTTGTGGTTATAGGAAAACCTGAAGTTTGGTACATTGTTGTCTTGTATAAACTGAGCAATAACACTCATTGCTTAAATGTGATTTATTGAATTGATTGGTTGATTTACGTATTATGTTTGCATTTTGTTCTCACAGTCAATAAGGACACAGAAAAGAAACTGTCTGAACAGCAGGGTGTGAGGGCCAAGTCAGAGTCTGAGTTGCAGGAGAAGATCAGACATCTGGAGAAAGAGCTAGATATTGCCAACACTTGTCTCACAGATCTCAAGAGGAGAGGTAATGTGCACAAAACATCTTTGTTAGTGTATGCTATTGTTTCCTTATGCACAATCGGGGAGTTGTGGTAGGGGACTTGGACTGGTGTCCAAGAGGTCGCCGGTTCGAGTCCCCCCTACGGCTGGTTCTACAACTAAGTGTCCTTGGGCAAGACACTGAACCCCACATGCCCCCCGGGCGCCGCAACGTGTGGCTGCCCACTGCTCCGAGTTCGTTCGGATGGGTCAAAAGCAGAGACGAATTTCCCCACTGAGGGATTAATAAAGTTAAATTCTTCTTCTAATCAGAGGAGCATGTAATTATCAGGTTGTCTGTTAAACTTCTATCTTTAATGTAAATATATTTTGATGCATGAATGTAATGTAGTAGAAATATAGAAGTGAAGTTTGTGGAACAATTCTCATAATTAAGTGCATCATTTATTTTGTGATCTTGTGCTCCAGGTGTTCCAGCTCTCACGGAGCAGGAGCTGACAAACCTTTCTCCAACTGCGGCTGCTGTGGCAAAGATTGTCAAGCCTGGCATGAAGCTAATGGAGGTAGATGAATCACAGTAAAACTAAAAAGTGTAATGATCACTTTGTAATTTCATTACTTTTTGTGAATAATTATTTGTATTTGCCTTTAGTTGTACAATGCCTTTGTGGATGCACAAGACCAATTGAACTTAGAAAAACTGGAGAACAAACGTGTAAACAAGGTTCTGGATGAAATAGTTCTGGAGGTAGAGACCAAGGCTCCTATCCTAAAACGTCAGAGAGAAGAATATGAAAGCATGCAGAAGTCCATGACCAACCTCTGTTCCAAACTGGAGCAAGCTATGAAGGTTTGCACAGACAAGATTGAGAGAGAAGACTTCATTCTGAATAATTTTGAATAATTCTCTCTTCCCCAACAGGAAGTCCATCGACTGCAGAAAGAAGCAGATGAAGCTAATAGGAGAGTTTTAGTGCTAGAGAAGGATAACCTGAGATCAGAGAGGCAACATGCAGATATGTCTGAACAGGTAATGCCAATAGTGGCTTATTGATTATAAGAGTACACTTTGCATCTTTCTTTACTCTGGTCTTGTGGTGAATCAGGTTCGAGTACTGCTGGTGGAGCTTGAAGAAGCTCGTGGTAATCAGGTTGTGCGTGAAGAAGTGAGCTCAGCAGTGAGCAGCAGCACTGAGGTCCAGGGCTCACGCCAGGTAGCATTCCGTAGTGTCCAAGAGCTTCAGCAACAGAACCAGAACTTTTTGGCACAGATCAGAGACATGGAGGAACAGCGAGAGAAGAATGACAACATAGCAAAGACTGCTAGGTAACAGTAACCTATTTTGTTTAGCTTGAACATTTTCGTTTAACAGATGTTTCTATACTACTATAAGGTTGTTGTACGCTTCATTTATACTTAAGTGAAGAGGAGAATATTCAGATTTACTTTATTTAACAGTAACTATCTAATTCTCTTCTCTCCCAGGCAAGCTGAGTTGGAACTGGGTTTAGAGAAAGTACAGACAGAGTTGGAGCAGATTAGGGAACAGCGAAACCACCAGAAGCACCTAGCTGACTCTGCCACCCGCCAGAGAGACATGTATCGCATCTTGTTGCAGACAGCCGGTGTTGAAGTTCCAATGCAAGGTGGGAATTAACAGTTTTGGATTTAGTTTTGGAAAATAACTTTTTTAGATTAGATGAGCTTGCTAAATTAAGCATAACTCTGTTGTATTCACATTTGGTTTTTAGATATAGCATAATTTTTTGTTGTATTATCTTTTTATATGTATGTACAAAAAGCACATTCGGATCTGTTTGTGTTGTAAATATTGTAGCTTAAAAACGTTTAGTTGGTAATTTCAGATGACACTCGTGTCATGCATTTTGTTTCTCCAAAAAATCTGAAAACTGGTTTTAGACCCAAAAGTATTGTAGATATGTTAATTTATGTGCAGGCACTGAGACTGTATGTCAATCCACAACTCCCATCAGGCCGGGACCCATGGCCACCAGATCGACCCCAGTAAGAACTGCTGCCTCAGAAGCCAGCCAGGCCTTACAGGCTAAAACTGCACTTAAACAGGTTTGAAGATTTGACACAGTATTGTCAATTGTGTATTGGTGACTCGGTAAAAGCACATTTTGTGAAGATAATTTTTTTGTTTTTCTCTTAGATTACTGATTCTTTCACAACATATAAAAGAGAGAAGGCTGAAAATGACAAGATTCTAAATGAACAGATTGAGAGGCTGCGTAATCAAATGTCAGACCTACTCTCCCAAAAGGCCAAACTTTCATCTCAGTTGGAGTTTGCCTTAAAACGGTGAGAAATTCTGTAATGTTTTGGCTCTGATGTTAATGTTTTTATTTTGTTCATTCACAACTTATTTGGCTGCATATGTTCAGTCTTTGTGAATGGTATTAAATCTTAAAATGAATGGTATTATAAGTAAGTATAATTGGGTGTAAGTGCGTGTCCAAAATTCTTGATTGAAACGGAATAAAATTTAAAATTCACTATTCACGAATGACATTGTGAGTTTTGTTATGTCAGGTATGAAATGCTTCAGAACAACACAAATGCCTTTAGACGAGAGGTTAAAGCCTTACAAGAAAAGAATCAGAAGATGTCAGCCATGCATCAAAAGCATGAAGAAATCATCCACACAATGACTCAAGACCTGCGGGAAGCCAATGAGAAACTTACTGTGGTGGAGGTCAGTTACTATTTTTCTTTTCCACAGAACATGTTTGTTTTCAATCAAACGTCTATGTTTCCTAGTTGCGTTTTGAAAATGTCAGCAAGGAACGAGACATTCTGAAGCAGGTGGAGAACAGAATGGCACGGGAGAAGGAATCCATCATGGCAGAGCAGCGTGCCCAAAACCTCCTCCTCACCAATCTTAAAACGATTCAGGTGCAGCTAAATTCTAGATTGTTCTTTTCTCTAAAGTCTTTACTTAAAGCATTTTTTTGTTCCAGCTTACCTTTGAGCGTTCAGAAAGTGAGACTAAGCAGCGTAACAATAGTCAGATTCAGCGACTAGAAAAAGAGATTGTCCAACTGAAGAAAAAACTAGAACAGGAAGTGGACAGCAGACATGCTTTGGAACGTAATCAAGATGTAAGTTGTTTTTTTTTTATTTTTATGGCATGTTAAAAGAGACTACTAGACATATTACATTGTTGTTAACATTGTTGTTATCTTGCTTGACTGAAACAAATTCTTGCATTTCTAAGGAATTGAACCACAATCTTTAGTTGCTGACTTAATGCTATACTGAGCCACACAAGGATCTTGGTTTTTTTTTTATTTTTGTTGTTGTTTTGATTATTTTATTTTTGCTAGACTCGATTGTTGGAAGCCAAAAAGCAGCTGAATACTCAGACAGTGCTGCATCAGAAGACCAAAGAGCTGCTGAGATCTGCTGAACAGCAAGTCACATCTTTGAAACAACAACTGAGCAATGCAGAGAACCAGAGTTCACAACCTAAACAGCCTGTTAGAACATTACCCAGAGGTAACACAATCAAAATAACGAATAACTTAAATAAAAACTGACATTTTGCAGTGAAGGGCAATAGTGTGTCGCTGGTGAAGTATGACTGTCTTGTTAGAGTAGGATGGAACAAAATGAGGCCATTGGTCTTGGCAAATCAGGTTCATTTTTATTGGTTTATTATTACATTTAATTAGTGTGATGTAGAGACACTGTATAATAATTGTTAAATAATTTTGATCCTTTGGAAAACTTGTAATAGTCTTGGGTTTTTTGTGACGTTTTTGTTAGCAGCTACTGCTCCTGGAATTTCTCAGCCAGACCTAGATGTGCTTCGTACACGTCTGCAGGAAGCAGAAGAACAGAACTCTGATCTGAAAGAACGCCTGCAGAACACAACTAACAATGTAGAGCAGTATCGATCCATGGTGGTCAGCTTGGAGGAATCTTTAAACAACGAGAAGCAGGTAAAGGTTATGTAATTGTAATTAATCCTTTTGAGGGTTGGTTGTTTTGTTTAAATGTTTAAAAGTTCTTTCTCACAAACAAAACATTTGTTCAAAAGTAAACTTTGTCATTCGCATGCAAGTTGTCGTTCAAAGCATTTCATTGCATATTTGACAAATACATTTTTAAATGTTTTTTGAACCAGTAACAGTAGGTACTGTGTTCGATGTTTTTCATCATGGTATTTTTATTTTCTGAATTAATATCCAAATATGCATCTTCTATTTTCAGTCTGCAGAGCAAGTGCGAACCTCCACTGAAAGTCAGCTGAAGTCTGCCAAAGAGTTGAACCAGCAGCTTGAGGCTAGATTGGCAGAAGCAGAAAAAGACAAGCTTGAGCTCCAGGAAGAGAAAGCAAAAGCTGTGGAGAATGTCGAGGAGCGTGTAAGGGCAAACTCGGCAAATTACTGTTGTCTAATTGATTGAATTTTTGGGTTAAAATTTTTTTTTTCCAAATGCCAGGTGAGGGAACTGAAATCGAGTGTGACAAACATGCAAACTGAACTCCAGGCAGCCTTACAGAGATCCGTGGATGCTGTTGCTCTGGAGCAGAAAGCCACTGAGGACAGCAAACTTCAAGTAGGAATGACTCCTATAATTCTTTTTTTTGCAACGTTCAATCCATTACTGATCATTTTGTTGTTCTGGTTAGGCTAAGTTGGCAGCAGAGGCTCAGAACAAGTATGAAAGAGAGCTCATGCTTCATGCTGCTGATGTGGAAGCTTTGCAGGCTGCAAAAAAACAAGGACAGCTCACAGCGCAAAATGTAAAACTGTTAGAAGATAAGACTCAAAAAGCTGTGTCTGAGCTTCACCAAGGCCGTGTTGAGAAGGAACAGCAAGAGAAGAGATTAAGAGTAAGAATTTTTGTATGAAAGAAAAGAGTTTGTTTTTCATGTGTTGTCAAATCTTCTGCAGTGACTCAAAAGGCTTCGTAATTTAAATATAGATTATGTGTTGATTTTCCTTAGGAAGAGGTATCCAAAGAACAAAAAAGAGCTGAAGAGCTGCAGATACAGAACACCATGCTTCATGAACAGATTGAGAACTTGAGCACAAAGATCACCACATCTGCTCAGCTGCAATTGCCCAAGGAAAGCAGCCAGAATGAGGAGGGCAAATCCAATGAGCAGATTCTGGACATACTTAGGTGACTTTTTCAACTAGTTCATCTGCCATCTTGACTTGTGAAAATGCATTAAGTCGTTTTAACTCGATGTGGTTCGTTTTCCCATTTGTGTCCCAAAAGATTTGTACGCCGTGAAAAGAAGATAGCCGAAACTCAGTTGGAGGTGGCACAGGTTGAGACGCTGCGTTATAAACAGCGAATGGAGTATCTTGATGGAGAACTGAAGGAACTACAAGAAAGCCTGACTGCTGAAAGAGAAAAACTACAGGTCTTACATTCAATAATATTTTTATTAATTAAATTATATACCTTGTATTTACTGTGTAACGATTTTCTTTTTCATTACTTATACAGGTTTTTCCTGTTTTTCTTTCCCCCTGTACTCTTGAAATATTTTTAGTTGATATTGGCACCTAAATTACTACTTCAGGGAGCTTAGACAAATTAATACTATTAGCAGAGTAATATGACTTTGTTAGTGTGCTTGGGTTCTTGTGAATTGTGTTAGTGCATTAATACACTTATTTCACCATAACTTGTTAATCCGCAGGCAACAACAAAAACCTTATCTCAGCAGGAAGAAATGATGAAGCGGGTGGAAAGTATGAATGCCTTGACTGAGACCAACAAAGTGTTGAAGAATGAAAAGAACCAGCTGGAGCAGGACCTGCTGCAGAGCCAAGCCAAGGCAAGGGCTCACGCTAAAGCCAAGAAACTGCAGTGAAGCAGCATTTACATCACAAAATGCATTTAAGTTGTTGAATAATAGAAACCTGATACTGTATACATTTTATACACACTCTGTTATTACTTTACATAAGTGACTGGTTCTCATGTCATGCTGCAGATCCGGAAGTTGGAAGCAAGCATCAAGCCTCTGCAGGATTCCAACACAGTGCTGAGCGACAAGAACGGCGTATTACAAGCAGAGAAGAAAATCCTGGAAGAAGACACAAAGCGCCTAAAGACTCGCTTGCAGGTCTCGGGAATGTTTCATAAGAATGGAAAATGTCAATAGTCAATGTTACTTGTTAAGTACAAACTTGGTAATCTAAGCATTTTATGTGTTTTTCCCATTCAATGACAATATAGCAACTGCTGAGCAAGCAGAAAGACAGTGATCAGGAAGAGAGTAAGAAACTCCATTCTGAGAGAGAAGCGCATCTCAAACGCATTCAGCAGCTTACAGAAGAAAACGTTAAACTTAAGAATGATGTGGCCAGGTCAGTTTTCAGCTTCCCTAAGATAATTCAGATTCAGAAAATTCAGAACTTGTAACTCTGTACCAGAAGTTTTTAATTTAATCTTCACCAAACTATAGGAGCCAGGCATCCTATAGCACAGCTCAGAGCCAAATGCAGAACATGCAGGAAAACCTGGCAAAGAACTCCACCGAAAGGGACAATCTGAAGAAAGATCTATCTGCAAAGACTCTGGATATCCAAGAAAAAATCAAAACCATTACCCAAGTCAAGAAGATTGGCCGTCGCTACAAAACCCAATACGAAGAACTCAAGGAACAGCATGAAAAGGTACGAGTGCACCTTTTTTCATAGTAACCTCTTCTTGATAATAATGTTGCATTTTGCATGAAAAACAGATGGTAGCAGAGGTGGCTGGAAAACCAGCTCAAGAGCAGGAAGATCAGTCGTCGGTGCAGGAGATGCAGAACCTGAAGAGCTCACTGAGTCAAGCACAAAGCAGAACATCAGAGCTAGAAACTCTGATGAACGGCTTTCAAAAGGTGAATCTCTAACAGAGATTTCTTTTGACATGATTGTTGCTGTGGGTTTGCTCATTTGAATAACAGAAGCGCATAATATAGTCTTTTATAAATTCTTCTGAGCAGTTGGTCTTCAGCCCTGTGTTGTAAAATCACCTCATTTCTGTTTAAAAACACTGTAGCAGGCTGTTGTGGTTCTGTTTAAGTTATGGGGAGCTGAGAGACTAATGGGGTGTCTTGTGTTAAATGACGTTCGAGATGTTGAAGTCTTAAGCAAATTTACTGAAGCATGAGCAGAACCAATGTTTTCCAGGCATCGAACCTATGATCTTTAATGTTCAACTATTGACTGAGCCTTAGAAAAGCCATAAATATTGTGAACCGGCAGTCATCGTTGCACAGATGCTTACAATGGTAACTATATAATGTCCCACAGAACCAAGATCACTTTTAACAAATACACAATCATAAACTCACAATACATCCCCCATGATACATCAAGCTCAGTCCACCCATCGCGCTCCCATCATGAAAGTTAAGGAGTACCACATTGTCTTGCAATAAAATGTGAAATTAAATAAAAATAATGGAAAAAAATATGATAATTTAAAGCGTTTTCTCTTTAATTTTATGAAGTTTTTTGTAGTTGATGTAGTTTTTCAACACTTCATGTGATGTCTTTGTTATTAGTCATTGCAGGAGCGTGAAGCTGAAGTGAAGGCTCTACAGGAGCAGCTGGCTCAGGTTCAGCCAGAACTCAGCCGTCTGAGAGCAGAGGTTCAGGAGAAGACCAACTCAGAGGAGCAACTGCGGCAACAGACTGCCGATAAAGAAGAGAAGACCAAAAAACTCTTACTCGCAGCAAGGCAGAAGATTGCCCTTATTACTGGTCAGTGAAGCAACTTTATCAATAAATCTCATGTGTTAAAATACTCAAGACGTTAAATGTTCCATGCATTGTTCAGATGTTTTTGGAAATTGCAATAAATAATCACATTGACCTGATCTAAATTGTATTTCAAGATTACGGCATGCACATTACTTGGCATACATATTTTCCTGTGCTATTTTTACTTCAAATTTAATAATATAATCATAACAATTAATATTTATGTTCAATGGATTATTTTCAATTTTTTATGTCTTAATTTTCTTTTATTCCAGTACAGAGCCAATCAATTTTTTTCTTATAATTTTATTTAAATGTAACTATTATTTAGAATTAAACACAACTTTAAAACTAACACATTTGTCTATTGTACTACCTCATTTTTTTTTCAATGACTTTTTTTTTTTTTTTTATACATAGGATGCCTTATATTAAATGCCTTGAAAAACTGAATGGTTCGTTCCCATGTACCGTATTTTCCGGACTATAAGCCGCTACTTTTTTCACATGTTTTGAACCATGCGGCTTATACAAAGGTGTGGGTATTCTGCAGATTTTTTCCACCACTAGGGCCGCTCTAAGCAAATATAATTTTTATAAGTTTTAATCAGCAAAGTTGCTGGTGTTAAAATACAGGTTAGGAAAGGATCTATTTAGTTACATACATGTACATTTACAATTCAAAACCGTTCTGTTCCTGTAGTAAATACAGTGAACCCTCGTTTATTGCGGTAGTTATGTTCCAAGCCTGACCGCTTTAGGTGAAAATCCGCATTTACGTATTTATTTAACACTTATTCAGACTTTTAAAACAATTTTTTTCAGGTGGGATTCTTTATTAAAGTAATGTTAACAAACATCTCAGTACAAAAATCACAAGAACAGATCTCTAGTAATAATGGCAAGTAAGTAAAGATTGTTAAGCAGATACATACAGTACAATGGAACAAATGTCAAGCAATAAAACGGTAAGTGTTTTATTGTTTTATGCACCACGTAAAAAACGAAAAATTATCATGCTACCAATAGTATAAAATAAATATATTTATATATTTTTTTAATATTATACATTCATTTAACGAATAAAAGCAAACAAAAAATTATTGGACCACGTAAAAACGAAAAATTGTTATACGTAAAGTAACGGAACGAAATATTCATTAATAATATACGTAGAATGCGTGGCCGCGGAGATATTAATTTTCAAAGTTTTTGAATGGGGGAATATCAGGCACAAGCGACTTCTGACATTTGCATCTCGGTGCCAAACACGTCTGCAGTGGCCCTTCTCCAGCCGCTACCATGCGCGTGAGAAATCAGCAGACCTCACGGTCTTGCACGAATATTTCGATATATTTCTTTTATAATTTATGCAAACCTGAAGCAGTGAATCCGCAAACAAATGTTTTTTTTTTTTTTTTTTTTTCCGAAAATAGAGCAGACGCGGCTTATATACAGGTGCGGCTTATAGTCCAGAAAATACGTTATTTTTATAGTTTACACTTTTCTTTACAGTCATTTAACAGATGCTTTTATCCAAAGAGAATTACATATCACAATTTTTTCAATTCGGTGATTTCAAACACCAGCGCTCTACAGACTGGGCTACTGAGAAAGCTATATATAAATGTATATTAAATTTAATATAAATTATATATCGATTTATGTTAATTATGCTGTTTTTTTTTTGTTGAGTGAGTGAGATTGTCATTTTTCTTTGTAGAAGCAAAAGAGAAGATAAAAAGAGAAAAGAATGAGGAACTGAAGCAGCAGAAAGAGGAGTTGGAGGTTAGGATGGGTGCTCTGAAGTCTCAGTATGAAGGACGACTGAGCCGGCAGGAGCGAGAGTTGAGAGAATTACGTGAGCAACATGGCGAGCAGAGAGATGAGGCTCAAGAACCTGGCCAAAGCAAGGTGCAGTACCATGCACTCCTGCATACTGTGTGTTGAAAACGGCATCTATACAGTCCTTTAAATTTTTTAAAATTTTTTGAAGGCTCAAGATGGTTCAAGATCATCAGAGCCCCGACAAATCTCTCTCAAACCCTCACCTACTGCTGACCGTGGAAGGTAAATATCAGAGTTTGGTCTTTTGTAAATTTCAACTAAAGTGTTCAATGTCATCTTCCTGCGTCAAGTGCCAGCTCATCAGAGCCACCTACAGCTAACATCAAGCCCACACCAGTGGCCGCTGGCCCTAGCAAGCCTTCTGCAATCACTGGAAGCAAATCTACTCCAAGGGCAAGCATCAGACCAATGATCACACCTGCTCCGGTGACCACACCCACGGCCACAGTCATGCCAACCACACAGGTGGAAGCACAGGAAGGTATGTGACTGGTGTAAAGACTACCTGAAAGCCATACTTGAGTAAAAGTATGGATACCTTACCTGAAAAATTACTTTGTACAAAAATTACTAGCCACCAATTACAAGAAGACTTGTAATATTGAAATGAAATTTTACACCTCAGTGTTTCAAAATTTCAGAACAAAATAGATAAAAAGAACACAAAGTCTGGCAAACTCAAATGTGCAAAAAATGGCAGTCGCCAAGTCATGTTGATGTGATTAGGCTCATAAATAGCATCCAGTACCTTCAACACCCTGCAGTTGGTGATATTACGTCTGCCACCAAGGTATTAACTGCGTTTGAAAAAGATGCAGCACAATTGCTATGTAACGAGTAACGGTAAGTGTGTCCATTCGAATATAGTGGAGTAAAGAATACTCACAGTATATAATCAAAATTAGATGATCAAAAATGCCGTCAAGTAGAGAGTAAAAGTTGCTTGTACTTGTACGGAGTATCACAATTATAATCAACCAAAAAAGTACTTAAAGTAACAAAATCCATTTACTTGAGTACCTTACTCCACCGGTATGTCCGGTAAGCTTATTGTTCATGGAATCTCACAGAACCCCTTTGCTCCACTTTACACACAATATTGTGTCACAACTGATTTCTGTTCATGCTTTGCTGTGGTCATGGTTATAGTTTAAGGTCGTGGTCATAGTGATAATCATAGCCATTTTCTTAACACAAACGACTTATGAATAAAAAGCAACAATCCTCTTACATTTTCACACGTGCGCTTTGAGACAGTTAAAATTGTGAAAACCGCTTTACAAAAGTTCTGAACTTGAACTTGCTATTTCAGCTCCTCAGTCTTCTGAGGGTCCCGTGGAGCATGTGACTGTTTTTGGCAGTACTAGTGGTACAGTGCGATCCACAAGTCCAAATGTACAGACCACCCAGCCCATACTGAGCCTTCAGCAGAGCCAGGCCACTGCATTTGTTCAGCCCACTCAGCAGCAGGCCAGTCAGGAGCAATCAGCAAGTGTAATGGAGGTGGTGCATAGCTCACAGATGGAGAGACCTTCTACATCCACTGCTGTCTTTGGTACAGGTACATGGATGCTAGTGTTGTCCATACAGCTTGCTCATCAACTTGATTGCAGAAACTGGATTACATCGACTCCGTTCAAAGCAAGTGTTTTTTTTTTTTTTTTAATTAGTCTCTGGAACAACAAGCATGACTGTTCCAAAGCGAGTGCGTGAGGAGGAGCAGGAGAGCACCTCAGAGGTGACCGACTCTACACATGGTGATGCTGCTCACCCCATTGCTAAAAAGCTCCGCATCATAAGGAGAATGGCACCTGAGGTGAGTAGTGTTTATTCGTTATTCCGTAAATCTGTTTTGATTGCTTCAAATCATATAAAATTCTGCACATTATTAAGTGAATATTAGTCATTATAACTGTATATATGTATATGTTTTTATATCAATATAAATTTGTATTAATGTCTACCTATTATCCAATGTTTTTGCAGGACACCTCAGGCACGGAGGAGAGCAGTGATGCTATGGGTGAAATTTCCGATTCAAGTGTCCAAGTGCCATCGGAAGTCATTGAGGTAATAGCCATATAGTATCTTCAAATATGAAATAATTTTTAACTTGCTGGAAGCTTTTAAGTTTTTAAACTTTTTTTTGTATGTGAATAACTTTTTACCTTGCTTTAACAGGAAGGCTATCCAGTTTTGGGAGAGGATGATGTGCTGTCCCAGTCGGTTCCAATGGATCATGTGACTGAATCTCAGCCCTGCGAATCACAGATCAGTGGACAAGACTCATCTGACGAGTGCAAGCAGGACGTTATAGTCATAGAGACGGATAGTGCCACTGAGGAAGAGGAAGAGGAACAGGAGACTCAACTGGTTAGTGTGAGAAGAGCCTTTTCACAGGGTCTCATTTGCAGGACTTTACTGGGTTTTTTTTCTTTTTGCAGTACAATTATGACGAGGATGGTGCACAAGATGGGGACGATGATGAAGGCGGAAATGGAGGGATGGCAGGTGGATCTGAAGAGAGCAATGAAGGCAGTGGTGCTGCAGATGCCAACTCTGCTTGTGAGGAAGATGAGGTGAATGTCAATGCCATTGCTTTATCATGCATGACAATCTCATATGTTCCATTAGTTTACATCTGTTATTTTTTTGTCCTTTTGACAGAGTGGTGGGGCAGCCGACCCTGGCATTGACAATGAAGAAAGTCAAGAAGCATCCGACTCTATTCAGAAACAAGCTGATTCTCAGAGCAGTGGTATAACAAACACCAACAATCTTTGAACATCCATTCTTGATTTACACTAACATCATTTTCAGGGTAATATGTCTTTTTTTGTTTTGTCTAGGTGAAGCTTCTGTCAGCACTTTGGAGTCCTTCCCTGTTGCAGATCCTGTAAGAGAGCCTCAGCCTGTTCCTTGCACAACCTCCACCATGGCTCCACGTCTGCCGCAGTCACCACGCAGACCACATCACACACCACCTCCCCGTCTCAATATTCACCCCATCTCTGAGCTTGGGCCCCCTATCATGCAGGTATTGACCTTCATTGTTACCAGGTTGAAAGGTATGCATTCTTCCAGCACCCGTCTGTGGCCAGACAAAGACTGACTTGTTTAATAATACATTTTAGATGGTTTTGCCAAATGATTGTGTCTTCAAATAGACAATCAAATGGCTCTGTTAATATTTTTCAATTTTACTTAAGATGGAATTTTCTAACATCAAGAAGGTCTTGTAACTCTTGCTCACTACTAACAAAAGGCTCTGAACCAAAGTTATAATAATATAAACAAAAATAAGGTATTTTCATATTATGTGATAAGTGACCAAACTCCACTGAACAAATCAAGACATGGTGGATTTAACAAAAGGGACAAATGAAAATCCGGAGTTGAATAAAATATATTAAAGCCATTTTGAGTTTGTCTGTAAAGACAAATGAGCCACTATCATTTGTCTTTACCTTCAATGGGTGTGATTCTTCAGTGAAGCACAAAGATGATGCCTTGATTCCTATACCATAATGTTATACGGCATAATTCATTTGGTTTTTTTACTTGGATATGGTGTGCTCATGTAATTAAAAGTGTAAAACCAACGCATTTTGTTCGTTTTCATGCAGCGGCAGTCAGGACAGAGTAGGCGTCCCTCAATGAGCCGTGTCCCCCAACTCACGCCTGGAATCGGAAGCATGGTTAGTTAAGTCAAGGGTCACACGCTCACGCACCACCAACCATTAAACGCATCCCTCATCTTTTCCATCTATTTTACTTCCTTCAGCAACACTTCTTTGATGATGACGACAGGATGGTTCCCAGCACCCCTACACTTGTCGTGCCACACCGAACTGACGGCTTTGCAGAGGCGATTCAGTGAGTCAGAAGCTAGTGGACATTAACTGCTTCTATGAATGCATCATTTAAAAGACGAATCTCTCCATCTTAGCTCCCCTCAGGTCGCTGGTGTTCCTCGTTTTAGATTCGGCCCTCCGGAAGACATGATGCCCCAGGCCAGCTCTTCTCACTCAGACTTAAGCCACCTAGCCACTCATGGAGGTTTGCACAGAATTGGCAGTTATTGCCCTCAATGCCTTTTTTAGTATATATCATCCTTTTTCTGGAAATCAACTCCAGAACACCAGAATACTTTTTTTGCTATGGACACTGAATGGAGATTTATTTGTTTTTTTTTAATGTAGCTTTGACTGCCATCGATTAGAGTTAGAAATTGGTACTGCCCTTTTTGAATGATAAAATCACAGTGATTTCCATGTTTGGGCCAAATATATTAAAACTAAAAGTTAGCCACGCCGTTACACAACGAAACCTGCATTACGAGCATGGTTGCTGGTGTGTCCTTGGTAAATACCTTAGTACACCACTTTCTTATTTAACTTTTCTGAACCGTGAACAAGGGGAGTAACACGTAATTGAACCATCTTCAGTTTCAGTCTCATCTTCCTCCAGTTTTCATTTTATAGCCTTAATATAGTTTTAATATTACCAATGATCATTCAAGCCCAAGATGGCGGCTGGCACCTTTATTCTATGTAGTACCGTTTAGTGCTTTTTGTTTGTGATTGTGTGCACTTATTTTTGAGCAAACATTGAAATTTACAGTTTAAGTCAGTCCGATAATAATGATTTCTCTGCTATAATAAAGCATTTCTGTCACAGCCAATTTAGTACCAGAGTTTAAAATATTGCGCAACATAGCAGTGCAGTTTAAGAACATTTTAGAAATGTGAAGGAAACATTCGTACTTTTGCGAACGCAATCCTTACAATACCAGATCACTAGCCAACAACGACTAGACAACAAATGATCAGTATTGGTCCTGTTGACTGACATATGCAGCAACCAATAAAAACACGTCCTGATCTCAGGTTTTTTGTTTGCTCATGCAGGGTTGGGTATGTATGAGTGCCCACTATTCCTCCCCACTCATGAAGAAGAGTCTGGGGGCCGAAGCGTCCCCACCACCCCCCTGCAGGTGGCAGCTCCGGGTGAGCAGAGTGTTGTTGCTTTAGTCTGGCATGCGTTTGTCTGATAGCTAACTTCACCTTGTGCTCCTTTCCACATGCCTTAAAGTGACCGTATTTACAGAGAGCCACACTACCGATGTGTCTGAAACGGCCTCTCAGTCAGTCCCTATGGTGAGCACATCCACCTCCACCCTGGCTGCCCCCGGAGAGGCCGTCCCGGGAGAGGATGGAGACGATGTGTTTGTGACCGAGAGCGAAGGGTGGGTGCTCATGCTTGGTTTGGGAGCGCTTTAGTCTTGTTTGTGCAGATGCAGTGACTGTGTGGTCTTTGTGTAGGACTAATGAGGCGTGTCTTGAAAGCCAGTCGGAGATGGAGTCAGCGCAGCCCGCTGATGATGGTAGTTTGCCGTCCACCAGTCAGGAGCCTACATCCAGCTCCGCAGGTACAGGGTTTCCAAAGGCTGTATGCCGATTAAAACTCTTCTGTTTCACTCTTTCTGTTTGTTTGTTTTTTCCCTTTCACTCTCTTTTATTAGTCTCTAACTCAGTCTCTCTCACTCTTTGCCTCTCTCTTTTTTTTTTTTTTTTCAATCCCAAAGATTCCATAGTAAAATGTATTTATATATAATATAGTTTTTTTTCTTCAGTTGACAATCTATACATTTTATATAATATCTCTGTAATATTTCAGATACCAGTACAGGCCAAGCCAAACCAGCAAGTCGGCTCCTTCCCCAGCACCAGGTACCAAGAAGAAACCAGCTCTTAAGAAGAGGTTTGCATTACTCCGTATTCATCCCTCCTGACTGATCTTCCCCTTTCAACACCGTTCTATGCACACAATGACAAATGACACTTTCTTTTAAGACCTTTTATTAAAACAAAGGATAGCTAACACACATACAGGAAGCTTTTTAAAGTCAATATAGTTATCTTTTTCATTTCTTATGCGGACATGCTCTAATTTGGAATAATGTTTTCTTTGTACACAACTTTCAGGTATTGGATTCCCACGAGGAGGAAGAGCCCAAGGATTCAACAGGGGGGCGCCATTCTAAGCCCACCATCATGCACAGTGTCTGTCCAGCAGAAACACTTTACCATTACCGCAAACAGAACCCTTCTGCTCTTTCACTTTTCGTTTTTGTTTGAAATTGTTAGTTGTTTTTTATTACGTAATCTTACTGAAGCTTTGTTCGATGCTTTTGCTAATAAATGGATAAATCTCAGCTTGTGCAGCTCGTGGCATTTTGTGCGGTGGTCTTTCAGGCACAGTTTAGCCACTTCTTAACATCACTTTGCTGGGATGAATGGCTGGCAGGGGTTGCCAGATTGGGCAGGTCACCGCTAATCTTGACACCGTAGACCTTGGCTGCAAACCACAGAACAATTTCTTTATCTTCAACTTTTTTGCTACAATGCGTTTTATGGCCCTAAAATACTTACGCCAAGAGAAGACAAAGTAATCAAAACCCTCGGACTTCCCGGGGTTGGGTACAGACAGGGCTGATGTCACAGGGGCAGGGAAGCCTTTAGATTTGAGACTAATTCTAATCTCACCGGACAACTGGACCTCTACAAAGAAAATCAAAAACCAAGCTTGAGAATTGGGGAAGAAATGGTCTGAAAATCATTTTTTTGGTGGGCTTAAATTTTTGCCAAATTTGGAATCGTAATTATACATTACCACAATGGATTAAACATTTAAATACTAGTGTTATAAAGTCTACATTGCATCAATAGTAGTTTCACCTGCTTGTTTGGCTCTTTGATTCCTGCTATGAACAGGGTTTCTTAGTTTTTTCCCATTACATATTGGGCCACTTCCTGGTGTGAAGGAAAGTTTCTGGACTGTGCCTCCTGGTTATGAAAGATTGATATTTATTTATTATTTTATTTTAAGTGTCGCAAACAGTATTAAAACTCCAGTAAATGTACCTTTTTTGAAGAAGTACACCATCTCAGGCCTTTTTCTGGTGGCTGGCACAGGAAGAGCTGCGGTGATTCCTCCCCTGAGACCACCAAAGTCCTTGGACACTGACCTGGGATATCCAGCCTCCTTTTTGCCATTCTCAAAGCCCCAGTAGTTGTCACCCTAAAAGTGGAACGTTTTATTTTTAAGGTTCGGCATACAGTTGAACCATATGATTCCATAACTATAACCTTGAAGACGTAAGTCTTGTGCTGACAGTTGCAACGTGTGAAGACCGTGTCAATGGGAGATGGGATGCCCAGCTCTTCTGAGATATTACGTGCAGGGCCAGCTCTTCTAGTCTTTGGGTTCAACAGCCAGAAGAAATGACCTGAGAATAAAAAGGTTGCTTTGCTACAAAGGCGTCTGCTTTGAAAAATGGACAAAGAATAATAAGAAAGCACCTCTGAAGACGATAGTGGATCCATTGAAGAGAGTCGCCAAACCATCAATTGAAATGCCGTTGCAAAGACCAGGGTTTGAATTTACATCTTTGGGGGGGGAAAAAAACTTTACGGTTGGGAATTTGTATTTATGCCCAGAAAGTTGTTTAAAATCTCTTATTAGTAGGTTCCACAAATGCCATTTTCAAACAGTGATTTTGACCAGACCTGACCATTGCTATATAGTATTTCAGGAATTTGCTCCAACATCTTGCCTGGTTCAGCCGGGCTGCTTGCAGTTGAGACCTCGGTCATGTCTGTTTGTGTGGTTGGGTCAGAGGCAGGACCACTTGATGAACCATGACCATGTCCACCAATGAAGAGAGAGACATGCACTGGTATTGTCAGAGGTTTCCCTAGGGAAACATCTCCAGTCTGTAATTCACCAGCAGCCGGACCAGATTCTGACAAGGAGAACCCAGATGGGATGGACTCCATGTCTGCGAGTGTTCAAATCAAGGTTAAATAAGGATAAAGGTTTCCCATAAAAATCCAAACAATGTGAAATGTTCTACCTGGCATATCAGAAGGCGTTTGAGTCGAGGTGATGCCGTTGTCTTGTGCTTTGGGCTCTTCTTCTAGAAGTGATGGCGCTTCTGTTGGAGCTATCAACTCATTTTGGTTCTCGTGGAGAATCTCTCCTGAGAGTAAATGAATGCATGTGTTACCATAAAAGAGAAGCAAATTGTGCAGTCTGCTAATAAGATCTTGCCTTCTCTCCAGAGGTCTGGATGCTGTTCCGTTGCAAGACAAGCTGCTATACACTCATCTGTGCCATCTAATATGAAACATACACATTTTATCTATCTGATCTTGTGTGTAAATCAATGTCACCCAAAACATACCCCGGTCATGGTTGAGCTTTAAACTTCTCGCAATCTCCGGGTTGGACAAAGCCTCTTCGAAAAACACACCAACAGAAGTGAATACCATTTCCTGCGATGCTAAACCGACAATCTTTTTTTCAATAAGTACAGTCATAACTACGTGTACCGCACTCGTGGTGGTAGTTGGAGCAGCAGGTGTTGTGGTGAACACAGTCCGGATCACAGTCGCACTCTCTCCCGCGCCTGAACGACTCGCCACAGCGGCCGGTGCATGACTCACCTGCGGTCAAAGACACACTCGCGAGACGAGACGGCCATCACCACCAAACACCCCGTGGTCAAGTTCAGCCACTTATTAAATCCACTCTGATTTAAAAATGAAATTACGCGTGGCCCATCCATCAGCAACATTGACCCGTATTAGACGCACTTGCACAAAGATCTGCTAAGAAACCGCGCTCGGCTCAACAATACAATACGACACTTTTCCGACATTCTCCGTTCACATGTTTTTTTTAACAACGTCGTCTTCTTTTTTTAAGAACCGGTTGAGAACTATAGTGACGTCACGTCTTGCGCGTCAAAAACTGTTTTTACAGTCGAGATCTGAGCATCATCCTTTAAAAGAGATGAGCAGGCAACAACATAATAGTATTAGCCTAATTATGTTGTTAAAATAACATATTTAAATAGAACGAATGCACATTTGAAGAGAAACTTACGTACCGGTGGTGCAAAGGATCTCGAAATCTTTGCAGCACTCGCCGTGGATAAAGCAGCTGTGGTCACAGCTGCACATGTGTCCGCGGACGAACGGTTCGCCACATCTGTCCTGGCAGCTGCCTGAGGTCGTCAGCAGATCTCAGGTCACAACAGTTCTCAGATCAGATCAGACAATCATCTCACTCACCTTGAGCAGCACAGAGCGGCAAGAGAACGCAGGCCAGAGCCGTCAGAGACAGAACCAGAGCGGAACCAGACATTGTCACCAACAGTCAGATAAAAGTCACTGGTATAAAAATAGAAAGATGATTATCGCTCGAGAGGAGGAGAGAATGAGCAAGGATGAATGGAAAGAGCCTAGAAAAATTATGGAACAAAAAGAAGTGCAAGAGTGACAGAACAAATTAGAGGTAAATTTAGAAAGAATGCAAGAAAAGAAAGGAGAAGAGAAAGAACAAGAGCAAGAATGAAAAACCCAGTCCTTGATCGGTCTCAAAAAGGTCTATAAAATATATTATTGTTGTAGTTGTTTTATTATTATTATTATTACTACTACTATATCATTACTGTATTACTATTATTGTTGTTGCTATTATTATTAGTAGTAGTTGTAGTAGGAGTATAGTAGTGTTAAGAAAGAGTATACAGTACAGAGCGATTGAGTTATATAGTTGGGGAACGAGAAAGAAAGAGTGAAAAAGATAGAAAATGAGTGTAGAAAGAATGAAAGAGATTGAAACAAGGAGAAAATATTAACAAACACAATAAGACAAAACGCTTGACCAACCTTTGAGAAAAGTTTCTCAGAAGAAGTCACCTTACGACCTTCTGCAACACTTCATCACTCTGTCCCTTTTATATCACACAGCATCTGGAATTTCTAGAAAGTTTAATTAACCGCCACTGCCAATGAAAGCAAGATGATGTAAAGCCTGAAGGATCTGACCTCCCACACGCACTGACCCGACCCGAGCCGTCTGTCATCACTGACGCTTTATTGCATTCTCAAAAACCCACAAATAAAATATTATGTTTTTGTAATTATGGTCAAGAAAATTGTGATACTAAGAGATTTTTTTATTAGTTCATTGAACTTGTTTATCTCCTTATTGGTGAGAATGCAAATTATTGTGTTACAGACAGTCTGACCTTTTGAGTCTCCCTACAATTATTGTTACTTAGTTCAATCAATGCATTGCATACACATCATTTTATCAAGCAATTTCATTTTTGGGTATTTAAACATACTTTATTATTAGATATATTTTTACTCAAATAAGTGAGCCACATTCACTCGTTTTCATTTGTTTTATATCATATGTTGTTTTATACAAATGGTGTTTTTAATCACAACAATCTAATGAATCAGAATATTTAAATAAACAACAAAATTAGAAAATGTGCTAGACTGCTTCTGTGAAGTTTCTGAATATTAAAGTATGGTTTCTACTGAATAAAATAGTGCTCTCTGGCGAATAAAGTTACAGTTTTTGATGAACAACCACTGGTTTATGATTAATAAAGTAACAATTTCTGATTAATTAAATCGGTATTTATGATGAATAAAGTAATAGTTTATAATGGATACGAATTCCTAATTAATAAAATAATGGCTTCTTTTTGAATAAAGTAAGAGTATGATGAAAAAAATACAGGGTTCTGATAAATAAATCAGCAATCTAATGAATAAAGTAAGACTTGCTGGTGAATCCAGTAGCATCTAATGAACAAAGTAATGATTTTGGCTTGGACTGTATAATAAAACAGGTATATTTTCAGGTAATGACCACTGATTTTCCATCATGCATGCCTTTAGATTTACGTTTACGTTAGGTTTACGATAAGTACTTTACACGTTAATGAAAATGTCAGCTTTTCTCTTCTCTTTTACTCGCGCTGTAAACGAACCATTTGCAATGAAGAAACGTAAAAGAGAGAGAAAACATCCTCTTTGTGGAAGTGACGGGACACACACGCTTTGCTCATTTGCTCAGCCACATCCTCGCCATACATTATTCTGCTCAGACATCTCGTAGTCAGAAGTCTGAACACAGTTAGGGAGAAAGTGAAAAACAGATTGTCTGATATTTTGAGACAGATCACACTCACGTGGGAGTTTATGGAGAATTTAAAGACCAATGTGTCACTTACTTTTAAGCTGGTTTATTGCTTTACATGTACTCATCTCGATATAAAGTGTGCTTTTTCAATTACAGAAAGACTGTGGTGAAGAAAACACCAACACTGTGGCTTTGATTTTCAGGAAAAAGCATCGATTTGAAGGCCAATTTTTTGTCAGTCAAGGTCTTAAATGTAAAAACATGCTTGGTATCGATGTCAGTTATTGTGAGGTTTTGATATTCAATGTGAACACAACAAGACTGTGGCTAGTTGATTTAGTTTTGCCTGTACAATAATAAATAATAAAGAGTCAATCAAATATTATATGTGTGTATATACGAATATGTATTGTAACTTTTTTATTATGGAACGTTTTGAAATGCCCATTATAATTTTTTTGTGGTATCAAAGGCAGAGCGTCGGTCTAGACAAGATGTTTCATTCATGTCTTCTGAAAAAAGCATTAATGATGTTTCAATGCTGCTTGGTCCAGACACTTTACAAGTGCTTTTTCATTTTAATGACGACCAATGAGCCACAAACTATTTGATTTAGAAGCCAACAGGCACTGACACCTCCGTCACATAAACTCCGTTGGAGTGATATTAGAAGCAAAAGATTGTAAAAGAAGAAACCACCTTTCTATTATTTGCCAAAAAAAATAAATAAAAACAATGACAACAACAAAGATGTTTTGTGTCATAATAGACTTAGATTATCAACATGTTGCCAGAGTTTTCTCACTTTTTTGCTCTACATGCTGGACAGCATTGTATGTTTTAATAAATTTGTATATATATGATGTTATATAAATAGATATTATTTAATATAGAATGTGCCATTAATACTGCTTTATCCATAAAACAATAATTGAACAATAAATTTACTTAATGAAGTTTGAAAACATTTATTAATCTCACAGAAAAATACAAATGTTTAATTATTTTTGTTATTATTATTAATACGTAATAAACAATATTATAAATACACATTTTAAGTGATTTAATTTTGCTGTCACTAAAATAAGAGAAAATGTACAGAAAGTGATTTGTCTGTGTAGAATCTGATAATTGTATCCATCTTTTCACAAAATCTGAAAGACCACACCATGATTTAAAATTATATTTTATATTTATTTATTTTGTACAGAGCTCTAAATGCATTGCTGGTGACTGTCGCATTAAATTAGAAATGTTCACATTTACCTGCTGCTTCTATCACAGTCTTCAAATTCTATATACAAAATAAAAGTTTACAGTATGTTTACAAGTCAACAGTTTCTCTTTCTTTGAAAATACCAATACAAATCCTCCATGTGTGGTTTTGTTCACATTGTGCTTGGTAGAAAATGGAAAAGGTCTTGTCGTCACAGTGGGGTTAAGTGTGCACTGGGGATATTTACATGAGCGAAACTCTTGTCATGTGATTTGATGAGGTGCTTCCAGCATCTCCATCAGGAAAGTGTCTATAGGTGTATCTCCAATGAGTTTGAAAAAGAACAGATGCTCCAGGCACTTCAGCCCGATGGACCGGAGAGCCGGCAGACGCAGGAGCAACTTGGCAAACCTGAGTAAAAAATATAAAGAGCACGGCTCAAAATCCAGCGCTTCGTCGCAAATGACCCACATATGCATTTACACTCAGAAAAGCAAAGATCCTCCATAAAGAACAGAGGAACAGAAGTGCAGTTCCATCAATAAAATATCAAGGTGCTACCTGCCGGGCTGCTCGGGGTAATTGTGTTTGGTGTAGGCTTCCAGTGAGGCGTACACCTTTTCCCTTAATGCCTCCACCTCCGATGGGTTCGACAATCCCTTTGCATCTGTAAGAGACGCCACTTCTGCATTTCAGACATTCTCACACAAAGTGGACGGAGGAAAAAGCATGACGGCTAAACTTTTGATCAATATGTAAATGCTTCATGCCTCTAATCCCCAAACCAAAGAGGTGACCTGGTGACCCAAGCAGAAAAGGCCCAGATCGGGCATCGAGCTAGGGTCCATACTACACCATTGGTGGTATTTACATTTTGTAGCTATTTTTGCATTGAATTAGTGCACTGACGAAACTGCGCATTCCATGAGAATTGAACCCATGACCTTTGAGGCCACAAACTAATTTTGTCCCTTAATAATATTACAGAAAAAAAGAAAATCGTCTGTCGGTATCATGCATCCATCATTGTATTTATTTCATTTATGTATACAAACACGTAAAAAGCTGTTTTTATACATAAAAAGCATGACAATCAAAGCATTTATTGTCATGTGTGCAGGTTGCCCTGCACAATAAAATTCTTACTTTACTGTTCTGACATTGATTGCAAGTGGTAAGAAATGTATAGTACTGTATATTCATGGAATAGTACAGTATCTACACAGAAATAAATGAGATAATAAATACAATGCAAAAAAAACTGAGTATGTAGTCAAATACAGTGTATTGTACAAATGGTGCAATTATAAGATAATTAAAAATTATTTTCTATGTTAAGGTCGCGTCATGTGAGATTTTGCACTTGAATTATTTTGTAATCTTAGTTTATGTTTAATTCCTCCAGGATGATAATTTTTGTTCACTAGATGGTTAAATGCAAAGCTCAATTTCGATACGGTTCCTAGTGACCACACTGACAAACTCACTCACTTTCTATTAGGTCACAACATACCAATATAAGTCAAGATGGTGAATAGTACCTGGATTAAACAGGACAATTGCCCTGAGACACCCCAACTCTGTCTTGTCCATCTGCATGTCCTTCATCTTAGACACCAGCTCTGTTAATACCCTGCGAACACATTTACCTCAGCATGTCAGATGTAATAATATTGAATATCAAACCAGACAAATGATACCAAACAAATTAGACCCCCGTTTATCATAGTAGGTACATTCCACTTGACTTTTAAACAACAACAAACCCACTCAAAGGTGGGTTTTTTTGCATTTGAAAACTCAAAAGTTTGCATTTGATGTCACAGATTTTTTTTTAACTGCATATGCATCTTTACATCCTACCTGTCAAATATGGAGCCCACTCCAGCACTGTGAGCGCTGCTGCGGTGGACATGAAGGCCGGTGGCCAACAGAATTCCATCTTTAATGGTCACAGAACGATGTGAGAATGAAGCGATGAGCAGCTCGTTCCAACCTGAAATATGCAAATACCGTGAGGACTGCGAAAACTGACAGCAAACGCAAGCTCAAAAATAAGGGCTGTACTGACCGGCACGCAGGAGGATGACCTGATCATCCAGAGGTAGGTCTGAGAAGTGTGGGATTCTTTTAGCCCACTCTACAAGAGTGAAGAGCTGCTTGTCCGCAGCCTGGCAGATGTTTGTTACCGGGTCGTTTGTCTGAGAGAAAATGGAACGATTACTTTTAAAAGCTAGATTCGAGGACCTTTCAGAAGAATAAGTCACGCTTATGGACTGGTCTACGGCCTACAAAGGCCAGGATTCTTGTGTGTGCTTTTCCTGGGTTTGTATATCACAATAAAATAATTTTACTAGTATCATTCACCAACACCATACAAGAATCTAACACATTAAATGTTACAAACATCAATAAAAAAATGTTTTTCCTCTTGGTTTACCGAGTTGCCAGTGCTGGACTCCATGTAGGCTTCAGTCTTAGGCTCCACAGCAAGCTCAGCATCCAGGATCTTCTCCACCGGCATCTCTTCATTCAAGCTGCTGCTGGACTCTGCCTCATTATCACTCTTCTCACGTCCCCGCTGCCTTTCTTCTTGCACCGCTGTGGACACAAAGCACAAGATAAGAAATTATCTTGTCTTGTTGTCACAGTCTTGTTGTCACAGACCAAAATTATTTTTCTGGTAGGAGGATTTATAGTGTAATTATGGTGCAATTTCTGAAGAAATGATGTGGGAGAGCTGGTGACTCTAGTCTAAAACTGTATCTTTATAATGCACGTTCCAATATGTAAAACTGTATGTCTTAAAACTGTATGTCAGTTCGTTTCCTGAAATAGGTCACTTTCACACATTTTTCCACACACTTTCACGAATTTGACATAAGCAGAAACGAGACAACCAAAAAAGTTGACTGAGTGACTCTGTGGCTCTATTGTAAAATGAAAACTGTAGAACAAATTATATTGGAAGAAACTCAAACAAACAAAAAGTATAATAGATATGAAGAAGCTGAATTGAGTAAATATAAAACAGATTCAGATGAAAGTCTCTACACCCACTTAAGGTTGAAATGTCATTTCTACGTGGAATGTTAAGAAGATTTCAAAGTTTAAAAGATGAAACTTTGAAAATGAGAATGAGAATTGTCTGAATGTGTTTAGAATGGGTACAAAAATGGAACAATGTCAATGAAAAAGGCAGAAAAAAATCAAAATAAATGGGGAAAAAACAAAAACGATAACGTATCATACTCTGTTTTAAAAGCTTTATGAGTAAATGAGTTTGTTGTGTTGAATTGTGTTGCGTGAAGCAGAAGTGAAGCGAAAAGTAATAAGTATCCAAAAAAGAAGCACTCAGGTAAAGTAAAGGCACTAAAACGTGTTCTTACGTACAGTACAGTACAGTACTCAACTAAATCTACCTTGCTACTGTCCGGCTTGGCTTTTAAGACAACTGCAAAACTCTCACCTTCTCTCTTCATACCCATGGCCAGACACTTCTGATAGCGGCAGTATTGGCAGCGGTTTCGCTGGCGTTTGTCTATCTGACACTCTTTGTTGTCTCGACATGTGTACGAGAGGTCTTTCCGGATTGTTCTCTTGAAGAATCCTTTACAACCTTCACAACTGTAAACACCGTAATGTTTCCCTGTAGACACAAACCATACCATATTCATGGTCAAGAACAGTAGAGCTTAAACTGGGGGTCAGGGGCTTCCTGATTTGGGCCCAACAGAGAATCACGAATGGATCACAATAAAGCAATTTCAACGTATGATCCAAAATGGAAAGAAAAAATGTATTGATACCGTGAAGGCTTAAAAAGTTATATTATTTATTAAGTTATATTAATTATTAAAGTATTACTTTATATATATATGTGTGTGTGTGTGTGTGTGTGTGTGTGTGTGTGTGTGTGTGTGTGTGTGGTGTGTGTGTGTGTGTGTGTGTGTGTGTGTGTGTGCATTTTTATATGTGTAAATAAAATGTGCAAATGAAATAAAATTACATTTTGTAAATCAAAAAATATTATTTCACTAAATTATAAGCAGATTCTGTATGCATCTTGGTTTACTTCAATTTTGCTAAATGCTGTGTACAGTATTACACTAACAAACCAACAATGCCTATGTGGCTGGTCCAGCTCCCTACCACTAGGTGTCAACTGCCCATAATGAAGTTTACACACCACTTATGTTACTCGCAAATTAGAATTTTAAAGAATTTTAACTCACAACTTAGAAAGAGAGCTGAACTGCTTAAGTTCATCTTTTCCATTTATCATTTGGCTTAATATTGAAATTCAAAGAATCAAAGATTTCCGGCTTGCTATCCTCAATCGTCACAATCAAAACAAAGATTTGCCTCTTGTTCTAAGATTTACTTGTTCATAAAAAGTTTACACTTTCAATCTCAAATTGTTTTAGAGTTCTTTGCCACACATAAGCTTGTTACCTGAGGAACGGTCTCCACAGATGGCACAAATGTGTTTGGAAAGTGACCCTGGACTGGTGCACGAGTAATTGCCCAGTCCTGCCAGCCCCGGAGGGGGTTTAATGTCTTCTGAGCTGCTCACGGTGTTCAGAGAGTTCATCTGTGAAGCAAGAGCAAAGCAAGAATACAGTTTTATGTAGCGAGACATTCAAGTTGTTAAGCCAGCACTTCCTTGTGGATCATGTGACCTGATTCCACAGAGAGGAATGTTTGCAAACATTTTGTATTCAGCGTTGGTAGCATGGAATCTTCAAGAAGAATGCACTGGTCTTACAGTGCGGGCTGTGAAATACCATAACAAAAAATCTGTGACTGGAGCAGGGTTCCATCTGTAGAGCTGGTGTCAGGCACACGAGAGGTCTTAAATATAAAACAATGGAATCATATAAGAGAACCAGTTTCAAAATTTCTGCAGTAAAAATGTACAAATAAAACACAATAATTTTTGCCATATATTGTTTTGTTAATATAACATTTATTAGTACTGCTGTATGACGTTTTATTGCAGTTTGTGCCGTTTTGTTGTCATTGCAATGTATTACATTTTTATATTTTCTATTGTACTTATATTGTGTTCGTTGTTCCTATATAATGTATCTGTTTTTAAACACTTTTGACAACACAAATAAACACAATTTCAACATTTTTGCACCGTGGGTTAGGTGTTAACTTAAAGACAGACGCTGTCTCATACGACCGCTAGGTGGCGGCAAATTGCAACTCGAGACGTATCGAGTTTTATGACTGAACTAAAGTTCACGGTCAAGTTAGCAAATGAGACCATTACATAACGTCGAAGAAATCGAGAAAGGTCAGGAAAAGTGCTAAAATAAATCACCACCCAACTCAACACAGAATCCGAACACAACATGCAATTCCAAAATCTCCATTTCATTGGAGTTACAAGCTCTCAGGGCATTGTTAATGCATATTTCATAGAAATCCTTCCTTCACTCTGATTTAACAGTGTTTAGCTTTTATCCCAAACATTTGGCCACTCAAGAAACGCACACAACAAAAAGTATGGTTTGCAAATACTGCCCCAATAAAGTCTAAAGTCAAAGTACAACACTTTTATGGACAAAAAGTAAAAGTTGTGAAATTTGAGCTTTACCACTGAACCACAACTGTAAACCTACGTACATACATATAAATATATCAAAATAAAATATAATAGGGCATTACATGTATATGGCGTTTTTTAAGGTACATTCATACAGCACATGATTATTCCTTTCATTAAAAGAACATAAATAATGTCTGTTCTGGATTTTTCTTCAGAAATAAATGTATGTAAAGAAAGGATTGTAAAGGGTTAATGGGCCTCCACTCTTGTATTCACGCACGCGTGTACCTTTCATGTGAGTGTAGCCGGAGCTATTCAGCATATTTAAGTGGTGAGGCAGAAAGACACTGTGCAGATAATACACACCAGCCACCATCCAATGTTCACTCTGTTTAATTTACAGCCTATAGTGCGGCCCATATATTATTCACAGTCCATTCCTCTAGAACTCTGCCCCTGCTTTCAGGAAAGAAATTCACACATGGTGCTATTTACGGCTAATAGCATGGCGGGTTTCCACAGCTTTCCTGAAGTGTGGCGTATTGTGCCCGCTCTAGCAATGATATCTTTCTCTGTGTGAGCCAAGGTTATACTAAGGCTGTCCGTCACGCTACATTAGCTCTTTTTAGGCTAGACTAAACTGAATGAGCTGTTCTCCCTCGGGCTGGTGGGAGGCCCTGGAGAGGAAAGGAGAAATGCATTAAAAGAGCATTCATTTGCCTCGCTGGATGCTGCCGTTTCTCTGATCGGACTTGGGGGAGTTGTGGTCCAGTGGTAGGGGACTTGGATTGGTGTCCAAGAGGTTGCTGGTTCAAATCCCACCTATGACTGGTTCTACAACTAAGTGTCTACAACTAAGCGCCGCACTGTGTGGCTGCCCACTGCTCCGAGTTCGTGCATGATCAAATGGGTTAAAAAGAAATAGCTCGATAATGTACCTTTTCAAAATGGTCCACGCGTGCTTCTGCTATTACTGTGTTTGCTATTATATTACAAGGACTTTGATTTTCTTAGAATAGGAGCGCAGCAACAACAAAATTCATGTATAATAATTATTTTAAATGTTTTTTGTGTCATGCAATTTTTGGTATAAAAATACATGTACACATGTAACTTATTTTGTAGTTTTTATAATCTGATATAATCTGTGTTTTTTTTACAATACTGTATTTTAACTTGTCCAAGCGTATCTGATAGAAGCTGTTTTCCAAAGTAAGCAATCTGGTGCTGCACAGTATATACTACATGTATATTTCTATTCAGCATCAACTATACATTTGTGTTACTAAATGTAATTATGATCAACTTAATATAGCTTGCAGAGAGCGTCTCTGTTACCTGTGGACTGTGGAGGTCTCCGTAGCTCATCCCAGAGGAGGTAGGCATGGAGATTGATGGTGAGCTTATGGAAGACGAGCTGATGACGGAGTAGGGTGAGCCCAAGCCATTGATGATGGACGGGTGGTGGTGGTGGTGATTGTGATGGTGGTGGTGATGTTGGTTCACCAAGGAGCTGAGAGGAGGCTGGGAAGGAGGAGAGCCCAGGTGGCTATGTGTTACCTGCAGAGAAGAACCTGGGAAAAAAAACAGAAGGTGGTCAGTGGTCATCCACAGCTCAGCTTAATGGAGCGAATGAAGACCAAATCAAGTGTTTGTTTTTGCATTGGTGTCCTGTATAAAATTGTTCATGATATGTTCTGACAGCTTGACATTTTCATGCTGGAGATGTTGTGAGACATCTGTCAATGATGGAGGTAATGGGCGGTGGTATTTGCACAAGGAAAGGGTCACAGGAATGAGTGGCAGAGAATGTGAGCACAAGTCATGGCTCATCACACATCAAATTACAAAGACACTCGTCTTTCAACACTTCACAGAGTTTAAACAGATTGCCGTTTGCAAACACTTTTCAATCAACTTACAGATTCCTTTATATCCAGACTGACTCTAGAAGAACCTAGTGAAGATACGTCACAGTAAAAATGGAAAGAAGAATGGCTTTGGATCAAAATTATCTTAATTCAGAACAGTGAGATGATAAAAAACTGTGCGTAGAGAATTCCAGACTGTTCATATATTAGCATTGGCTTTGTGCAGCTGTTCTTTTCTTTCTCTTAGTTGTTCTGTCCACACTCCACACTGCAGCAGAACCAAAAATTGTAACAGAGAAGCTTATTTCCCTTAACAGTAGATCATATATCAGTGGATATATACACACACACACACACACACACACACACACACACACACACACAAACACCACACCCACACACACACACACACACACAAACACACACATATATACATATATATATACATATATATATATACACATATATATATGCGCACACACATATAAAATAAATTATATTTATAATAGCATTATATTTTCCGATTACATTTTATATTTCTAAAAATATCTTTAATTAGTATAGCTTTTATTGTAAGCAGTTATACCTAAAAAAAACCCCTATATAATCATAGTATATACGTATATATAATCTTATCAAAATATATCAATAAGGAGCAAAAAATAATAATAATGTCTCTCTCTCTATCCATCTAAAACATACACATATATATATATATAATATATATAAATACATATACATATACACATAACATACATACAACACACACACACACACACACACACACACACACATATATATATATATATATATATATATATATATATAGTATACTGGTTGTGTGTGTGGTGTGTGTGTGTCTCACATTTTCAAACTTACAAAAGAGCAAAACATGATCTCTGAAGACTGCCACGCTCAAAGTAGACCTCACAAATCATTACTACACTAAAATGTACATTTCTAAAAAACCATTAATACAATCCAGCACATGCAGAAAAAGAGTGTTGGATCACCTCAAGCAGGCATTTTGACTCACTCTCACTGTATTTCAGAGGCATGAGCGAATGGATTCTGGCCCTGTCTTTCTTGTGCTTCCTGCTCCTGATTTTGAAGTGACTCCGCTTCAGTCACTTGCCCTATAAACAGTGACGGTTTTAAATGACCTTTAAGAGAGTGTAAAAACTATCCTCAGCAGCCATACTCTCTCAGCGCTCTCGGGGGACAGTGGCCTTGTGCCCTGGTTAGTTTTCTTGTGCTTTTAATGACCTCTAGATGTCACATTTTGATCAGAAGAGACATTGCAGGGGTTTCTTGCAAAACGTTATAACCAGATCTGGTTTTCGGTCATAAAAACTAAACAAAACCATGCAATAGGTCACATTTTCATGGTAAAAAAAAAATCAAATACAGTTGATTCCAGATAATTAGGACACAGGTTATCCTTGACAGCCACTTAATTTCGACAAATTCTAAAATTCCGAGACAAATCCTATTACTTAGGTCTAATACGTATTGGTTTCATCAGAACGACAGTTTTATAACAACAGATCAGACTGATCGGGAATCAGTACGAAGCATAGAATGCGCATGCTACACAAATTGAACAAATTGTTGTCTGAAGTGACTTACCCTCGTCATTTTCAGTTACCTTCACTGCGTAAGATGTTCAAGTGCAGACTGTCGACAGAACGCATCAAGGTGCGGGAAAAGATCTTCGAAAAAACTCCCAAAATATGTAGTTACATATTTGTATGTTTTCCATATGGCTTTTGCAAATGATTCATTTTTCTTTCATTTGTGTGATGCTTTTCTGTGTGAAGATCATGATGCCTGAGATTTTATTCATCCATCAGTGCCTTACGTGTATGTGCTTGCAACAATACAAGACAATTTGTATGAATGAAAAATTCAGAATGAATTTTCATTTTGCGTATTGTACGTCTCCTATTTGCATGTTCTCTTAACTTAGAAAGCCGTTTATTTGGGGCAAAGTCTGGTCCTGATGTGTTCCATTAAACTGTAATCGACAACATGGCAGGCAGAAAAAAAAAATCCAGCTGAATTTGTAAATTTGATGCAGAGCGTCTCCTTGGCAGACAAATACCTCAAAAACTAGAAGTTCTTACCATCAAATTTGATGATGGGGAGTGGGTATTTTAGTCTCATAGGCAGTACAGTATTATAGAAAGTTGAAAAGCTGCCTTGAAACCAAGTCTCTCCACTTCTGGGCTGATTCCTCACCTTTGCCATTATTAATGGATTTACACAAGATGAGATCTTGCATAGAGCTCAAGACCAAGGAAATTGGCAGAGAAGTTGTTTTATTTGCCCATAGTCGCATAAACTGTTTCCACCTTCTCACCCAGCTGCTTAGGCATTGTAGCACAATCTTGTCTCTGACATCCATGAAAAACTTGGCCATGAAGCATTGAATACTTCAGTGGTCAAGTCTCTTATAAAAAACACATTGGAGGCCAGTGAGAGAGAGAGAGAGAAAATCTAGAGATAAAGATCATTTAGGTTACATTAAAGTTGCAATTTTTAAAATAAATTATCTTATTATCTTTAAATCAATTAAATAATGTATCAAATAACCTTTAATCTTTAAACTGGAAGTGTTCTTATGTCAGATAGGAGGATGCTGAAGTACTCTTAAGAAGCAAGAGATTAGAGTCTATGTAAGATTTATGACTGGATTTTCTGTAGATTATCATCACATGTTTCCATGGTGCAATAGTTCAACCATTCACCAGGTTTAGTTCTAAATATCAGAATATGAATGAGGCTTTCTGGACAAAACGTTCATAGAAATCATTGCATTCAAATTTTTGCAGATGTACAGTATCATCCAAAGCGAGGAGCATGTTACAAGTGAATCATCAGGTTAAAACTGTTTCAGTTAAAATGTTTCCCAATTCATCTGTAAATTATTATCTGAATTTACAGATATTATAAATTTTTTTGTGATTGTATGTGATCATAAAACTAGATTTTTATTGAACCTTCCACGATCGGTCAATGGTTCACAATCTGCTTGATGTCGTTCTGGTACTTGCTTATCTAATTGGATTCAAAATTCAATCAATCAAAATAATATTGATGCTTTATGGGTATTCCTTATGATCGTTCAGAAATGTGTCATGCCAGAAACAGCATTTCTCATTCAATTGAACTCTATTACACAAACGGCTTTATTTAAAGTATGCCTTGAGAAAACACTGCCGCTGGCTTGAGGATCATGTGAAAAGCAGTCTAGGAATTAATGGCCTTGCAGAAGAAGTGAGTTGTGCAGGAAAGCGAGTGTTTTTCTCGGAGACTGGCCTTGGGAGAGCCTGTCATAACTGGGGCAGAAGAATTGTCAATTAGATTAAAACGCTGACTAACAACAAGCCACAACTAGCACTTTTTTTTCAGACTGAATGTCATCTAATGGACCAGACAGTTCTTGTTCCACTTCCTAGAACATTTGAAAAAGTCTGGAATTGAGGTTATCCATCTAAATCATTTAAATGGCACTGTATTAATGCTGAGATGCCAATAACAATAGTTACAATGGCGAAATGCAGCTTGTTTTTTTATTCTTTACTCACGGGCAAACTGCAACAATATATCAAGATTTAATTTGTGTAAAGTGTGTGATATATCTGTGTTTTTCATATGCTGGAATGTAAACGAGTGATCATTTCCACAACAGTGAACAGCATTAACCAACAACCAATCAAAACGCATATTCAAAGAATGAATGGGCCTTAATTTACCTAATTTATTGATCTAATTGGGTCAATTAGCCAAACTGTTTCATAGGGCTATGGAAATCAGATATTCTTCTTCTTTTGTGCAATTGCATGATGCAGCAATTTACAGTATATACTGTGCTTTAAAAATAACTATATATTTTTTCAAGGATTCTGTTTTAACGCCATTTAATAAATATGTTATTTTAAGCAATATCTTGTCCATGATAAACCCTCTGATGTCTTATGTGCTTTAAATGTGCCATCCTAAGATGTTGAGGTCTGAAAAGCAGTTGAATTCTACATTTAATATAAAACAAACCTATTTCCAAACAATGGAAATAAAAACACACCTTCCAACCCAATAAATAGCTGACTGCTACTTGACCATGAATTCAAGTGAGTTATCGAGAAAATATTCATCCTGAAGCATCCTTCTTCCCACATTACAATTTTGGTTCGCCATGCTCTGCAAACATGCCAAACGTTAGTCGATAAGGGTACTGGGGGCCGTAGGAATCAATTTTGTGTTCTGCATTTAACCCATCAAGTGAAGATACACACACACACACACACACACACACACACACACAATCCCGGAGCAGTGGGCGGCCTTACTCCAGGCGGAACATTAGGGTCAGGGTTAGGGTTAAATCCCTTTCCTCATTTTAATTAACACAGCACAAATGTTGGTTTATTGTATATTACTAGCACATATATTGTTGTTATTCTTTTAAAACAAGATTTACACAAGAGGGCAGTCTTCCCAATGACGACGAGGTTTGTTCTCACGAGAAGGGAAACACTTGCATTTGGTTGCAGCAGTGAAGGTGGAATAAGACACCTAATCCTTTATGGAACAAGGCCACCTCAGACAACAGGAAAAGAAAGATCTGTAAACACTCTGACAATACCGGCTTCATCAGACATTCACTGAGCAGTGGAACACGAGATAAGGAACAGAACCCAATACTGCGAAAAGGCCTGCCAAGACTTTCCCCATTATTACATCTGCGTCTTAGGAGACATTTTCCCCATACTTACAAGATTGTCAGGAAAAGGTCGTTTTGCTGCTGAAACTAGAAGATTTTCAATCTTTAAATTATAAATGACTTGTTAAAAATGTTATTTTATATACTATGATCATGGTTTAATTCCTTGTAAAAGCATGAAACAGTTTGAACGTAAAACACACACACACTAACTGTGGGATTAGTGAGGTACTATTTACATTTATACCAGTGTAACTAATAACAAAATGGAAAGAGAGAAAGATAGAATGGATGGATGAACGGAAGTGCCTGGTTCAATGTTTGAGTGTAATGCAGGGTACGTCTTGCTGTAATATAATATAAATGCTCAACTGAACCGCTTTAGCATCACAGTTTAAATTGCAGAGCATTGGTATCAGATTGAAATGCTCTTCATATGCCAGTTCTAAAATTCTACAACAGGTAAAGCATGATGCATGTAGATGGATGGATGAGAAATGAAAAAAAAAAAAAAGATTAATCAACTTTATGACTTTTAAAATGTAAAGTTTCTCCTTCAGAATGATTAAGAAACTGCCCTCTTTTATTTGACTACTAATTAAACAGTTAATTTTTAATGATTACTTGAAACATTTAAAATCTAGTTTTAGATGTAATATTGAATTAACTTTATTTGCATCTTATTTTCCCCTCTTATTGACTTAGTATGACTACAGCTATAAGTCCACATTTGATCTCTTCATGTCAAATGTTTTTATAAAACATTTACCCTTTAAAATAGACCTATAATATTGAGTGTACATACATATATATATATATATATATATATATATATATATATATATATATATATATATATATTAGTAAAGTAATAATTTGTTTACTTAAACTCTAAAAAGACTTACAATGCTGCAAAATTGTGAGAAACGAACACTTTCCAATGCTCCAAATCAGCTAAATGTTAATTACGAACTGTACATATTACATGTTTTAGTTTAGAGCAAAAAATAAAAATCACATGATTAGCTTTTAAACCTTAGCAAATCACAGCACGGCACACGCCGGGTGAGAACACGCAGCCCCGGGCGGACACTGGCATTAAGAGAATATTGAGAAATCTTAAAATAGACTCACATTGGCCCCAGGGCGACACAATAAACACAATGACGTGCTAATGAAGGCAACAAAAATGACTGCTGGCTCAATCTGATCTGTTTTGACAAGCACTATTTCTGCACACACCTCATCCGAGAACTCGGGTTCTCTTCAGGTGAAGCGTTTCGGCCTTTTTAAGCAGATTAATGGGCCACAAAACCAATTTAAATAAAAAGACAAGTGGGCCTAAAATGTCTAGCTAACTTACTCTATTATAGCTTCTCAGAAATTTCATCATCACTATCATCATCATCATCATCATCATCCTGCGCTTACCTTCTTTCTCCTGCTGGACACATGACAGGAAGTTTCTTATAATCCTGGAAAGCTCGAGGAACTAAAGCTGGTTTTTTAATTAAGACTGACCGTGTAAGACACAAAAGGCTTAAAATCCTCTACAAACATTAGTATCGATGTTTTTTATTCCCCATGGGTCACGCTGATCGATTAAAGGCTTAATATTTACGCTCATTTGGTGACAAAAACGCTATTGTTTTGAATGATGGCCGAGCTTCTTCTTCCTCTTCTATTTTTTGCTAACTTGGCTAAATGTAGCATTCCAATCAAACTTATGCTATCAGTGTTTACATGTGTCGCTACATGGACATTATAAACGCTGTGCACTTCCAATATCGATTATTGGAATTGTGTCCACAAATCCGGCTTGTGTCAGACTTCCAGGAGTCGCGGTGTTGCGCTAAATAAGTAAATAAATAACAAATGACACGAAGCTGTCCAGATACCAACCGTGAGGCCATTAATAACTTCTCGACAGCGAACAGTTTAACAAGAGGCGCTCGGGAAAGCTATAAATTACATAAGCGCAATTAAAGTGCCAACCCCTGACCCTGACTGAGAGGCGCAATCTTTATCACCTGATTTTAACATTGGCACTGGTTCTAAGTCAATACACATGACACGACTGGTCCGATAACTCACGCATATGCAATTTATGGCCATATCGGACAAAGTCCGCCTGGAGACGCCGTACTTCTGATAACACGCGCGATAAGGGGGACACTCGAAAACGCATGGTTTAAAAGAAAATAAAAGCGCTCAACGGACGCAAAAGAAAAGCCGTTATAATATGACACACTTACTGAGATGGAGATATGTTTCGTTGTTATCCATGGTTTGATGGATGTGAAAGTAGAATCCAGTTTTCAGGTAAAGTGTCTTGGTTTGCCGTTCTGGACGGCAGCATCTCCCCGCTGCTGCCCGCGATCTGACTGTGAGGATTCGCTGCGCACACTTGGGGCCCCGTTTAGGGGGCGGCGAGGGCCAGGACTTTACCATCGACGGTCCACTGACGCTGCTGATTCTACGTAAGGCATTTCCACGCAATAACACGAGCGCGTTATTTAGTAGTACTAAATGGTTTGACAACCATTAAAATGCGAAATAGTTCAACTGTAAATTTACTTTTTTGCACCGAGGAGATTCTTCCTTCATGCATTAATACTCCAAAATAAAAAAACAAATCTATAAAACTGTCTTCACTTCTCTGCACTTTTTCCAACACGTTTTATCGTGTACTTCTGGAACCTGCACTTTCTTAAATCATTCCTTGAAATTTTCTTGCCGCCCTAAAGCGACAAGCATTGTGGCTTTGTTTATTATATCTATATGTGTGTGTGTGTGTGTGTGTGTGTGTGTGTGTGTGTGTGTGTGTGTGTGTATACGCATCTATATTTGTTCTTGTCATAGTTTATATTTTCTTTTTTGTTACGTATTCTCACATTAATTATTTTCCAATTCTATGTTATTTGGTGTCTAGTGCTGTTATACTGTACAGTACGTATTTGCTTATAATTAAAATTTGCTTATAAATAAAAATCTTGAATTGAAAAATAAATACGACAAGTTTTGCTGTTCAAAAACATGCTATTGTGGAAGTTTGAACATGTGTTTAAGTCTTTTTTTCCTTCAGTACACTATGGTGATTAAATATACCAATAATGAATCCTGCATTTTGTATCCACCACAACACAAACTAACATAATGCAAACATAATGACCAGTGCAGACAGATTAGCTTGAATTCAAGCTAGCCATAATCTTATTAATGGAGTCTAACTTGAAAATTAGACTACATACTGTATAACCCACAAATTGCATTAATTCAATATTGTTTTTTGCATTTATAGTGTACAACAACAACAACAACAACAAGTTTGTCCACAACATTCTAATTGAAAAAAAAAATGTTGACCATGGCCTCAGAGTATTGCTAAGGGAAAAAAATTCTCTAAATTCCAAGTGCTCAGCCCTTGCAAGAAGTATAGAAGGTCTGAAGACCCCTTAAGGACCCCCAAGATCTCTTTGGAGTTAGGGGTCATTTAAGGGTGAGCTCCCAGTACCTCAGGAGGTTATTCAGAAGTCACCAGCATTCAGAGTGTTGAACCCCTGTTTGAGGGGGACACTGAGAGTGCGTTAGTGATGACCACTCTGTCAGTCTGTGAGCCGGCCTGTCGAATGGGAAAAGCACACTGGCTCCCATCCTTGTAAAAACACAACATAAAAGAACACAGAGGGATGCTAACAAAGATGAATGGCTTCTCTTCCAACTCATTCCACACTAATCAGCCCCTTTTCATTTGTTCCCTGTTAGATAATGTAAATTTGTGGAGTCAAAGAATGGGACTAAAAGGACAATTTATCAAACTCCCTTTTATGCCTATAATGGAGCCACATGTTCCAGAGCATTACAATCGCCTTGAGCTGCAAAGAATATTAGTGTTGCAAAGAACGGAACAAGAACCAGGATTATATTTCAGTGTAATCACAAACATATTTCTGGTGAGGTAATTAGGTCTTTCGCGTATAATAATAAAGGCAAAAGGCCAAATATGAAACTTGTTTTAATTTCTGGCCACGAATGAATAGGACTGCTGTGGAAAGCGCTACTAACATAGCTAACTACAAAAACAAACTTCTAAATCACTGCAGATTTGGAGCAAGACTTGGCGGATTATCTTGTTATTTGTCCCCAACAATGGCTGGCAGTGAACCATTCAGTTGCAGATTGTTGAAGACCTCACCCTTGCAGATCATCTATCACCAGTTAAGAGCAAAGTGGCCCACCCTTTCACCTAACAGCTAGTGTTCTGTGACCAGTCGGGAGAGATGAGCAGTCTGGTCAGCTCACCCCCAGACAGCCGCACAAGTCTGAGGGCACCATGTGGCTGATGCACACGCGGGGAGCTCTTCATGCTGATAAATGTGGCACTGCTCCCCAAAACAGCAGTAATTCATCCACAAACGAGCGCTTTTTAAAATGTGATGCTTTAGGCATAGCATTACAATGCATAAATTGCACAATGCTTCTACTGGGTAAAGACAATATTTGAATAAGCGTGAAATAAATGTACAGTGACAGTAAACACACACTTATTTTAAAGGAACTCAAGAGGCTATCCATTTTTTACTGAACAACGTCTTGTTTTCATGGAATGTGAAACCCTGACACCGTTTTGTGTTCATAGCAACGTATTAATAAAAAAATTATAACATGCATTTTTTTTTCATATATTTATACGTGTGTGTGTGTGTGTGTGTGTGTGTGTTTTGTATAGCACACTCACACTATATTGATCTTCCTAATTACTAATTGTATGACCATTTATTTAATGTGGGAAAGATAAAGTCAAAACCTCTTTTAGAACCCCAAACAGCTCTCTCTGTATTTGAAGATGTCATTGATTTATTGTGTGTGTGTGTGTGTGTGTGTGTGTGTGTGTGTGTGTGTGTGTGTGTGTGTGTGTGTGTGTGTGTATTTGTGCTTGTGTGTTTTAAGTTAGGGGGTGTCTCCATCTGTCATATACTCATTAAGACAGAACTCTCATGTTTTAATCAGTCCCTACACACACACACACACACACACTGACTTCTTTGGTTTTACTGATCAGTTCAGCCACACAATGCGTCATTTGTCTAACAGATTGTGTGTGTGGGCAAACACGTCTTTCATTAGGACCTTTGACAACAAACACACATGAATCTGATTAATTTATCAATAATAAACGTAATTACTTTAATTAAACATTGACTAATCAAAACTAGAGTGTATTAACCATGGAAAGCCAAACAATACATTCTTGCCAAAAAGCAGCTATAAAAATGTTTAAAAGTGATATTTGTTTTTTTTTTTTTTAGTTACACAAAGTTATCTCTTGCATGGAGAAAATAATAATCTAAGCCTAATGCTGGGCTTGTTTTAGCTTTTAATAAGTAGATTTATAAAAGAATGAAGTCCATATGAAGCACAGGGAATGCCACAAAATGTATCCCGGACCACAATAATATCAACAATCCAGTTAAACTACTTTGCATCCAGTTGAGGTGAAGACTGAAGACAGAAAGCTGAAGCTGACCTCCTACAAAAGACTGCCAGCATTACCTCTTGAGTTGTGTCATGCCCGTCTTTCGCCACAGGAAATGCGTCATAAATCTTACTCAAGCCGTATGACAGAGATGCTCATGGGTTGCGACTTGTGACACTGATCAGCAACCGAGAGCTAAATTTCCACCAACACATGACGACATAAAGCACTGGCAAGAGGCAGGATAGGTTTGGCAAATGTGATGACGTGTCTTTACTACAGGACACACACACACACACACACACACAAACATACACACACACACACACACACACACTAACACACACAAAATCAGACATTTTTGTTGTTCCTTTCATGTCCAAATGTCTTATATCTTACTGTAATTTATTACATTTAAATACTCAGTCTTCAAAACATAAAATAGTACTTCATGTTGAGTAAAAGTCATTGCTTATTGGTTTATTTGTTAAAAAAATTTTGGCTGATGGGGACATGATATTGCTGACTGATTTTGGAGTCTCTTGTCCTTAAAGCATGTGTCATTGTATGAAGTTTACACTTCTCTCCTGTGTTGTTAGTTGCCTCTCTTGTGCATTGTCCCATTTTAGTTAGAAATCAAAAATTAACCTGTAGTGGCAATTGTGATCCAATCAGCCAAAATTATGTTAGCCTAGTGTCTGTGGACTGCTTTCTTCGTTCTGCAAACGCTATGTACATCTGCTATATCTCCATAATGGAAGTTCTTTAGAAAAGTCTTGTCTAAATCTAACTATGTATATACATCTTGTAAAAGGGAACTACAATAAAGCTGCATAACTGATAGTAAACTTGAAGTGAAAGTTTGTGATCATCATCAGCATTTCCACATAGTCAGTAGAAAATAAATATAACACGTATAAAAATAGAGAGCGGGAAAGAACAGCATGGTCAAAAACTGGCAGTGCATAGCACAATAGTTAATCAACAAAAGAATGCAGGAACAAAATGACAATGAGGTTCATTGCTTGAAGCACTAAAATAGCAATATGGCTGCTCTAGGTGAACGTTGCAGAGGAAGCAAATTATTTTGTGCCTTAAAAATACACCTCACGTACTGCCAGTGACACACACACACACACACGCACACACACACCCACGTGTGCGCGTGTGTTGGCAAAGAACTATTTTCAGGCGTTTGGAATTCCTCCAGAAGAATAACTGATTGAATAACTATGCCTTCATAGAAAATACTGATAGAAAATACTTCCACTAAGGAAGTTTCAACCAGAACCTGCACTGTTCTTTTCCAGAGCAAAAACATCCTGCTGCAAAAATACATTTTGTAATGCAAAAAGTCTCAAACAAGCACCAAATGTCTTTGCAACTTGAAACCTGTTCTACATAAATGTCCATCAGAGCATCAGTTCTTAAGCTTTTAATCCTAAAGCTCTGCCTTTTTGAGCCTAGACAATTTAAAGATTCTAATCCAAATATATCTGAAGCGCTTTTAAAATCAATAAATCCTCATAACAGGACAATTAAAAAGCAAACGGAAGTCTCTGACAAAGAGAAAAAATGGAGCAACATCTGTGTTCTCTCTGATCTGGATTTTATGTGATTACGTTTTACAGTGTTGAGCTTTGCAGGAAAGATGTAGGTACGTGAGCAAAACAGGTTGGTAAAGGGATTCTGAGGGACCACACGAGGCTAAGTTGGACTTGTCCCGAGAAGACCAGTCAGATTAAACTAGGCATCTGCTCTGCAGTGGCACAGGGACGTGTTTATGTGATCAAAATTCTGTAATTTGCCAGTTAAAGGCCGTGTTCTCAATTTAAACCTTTAATCCCATTAGTCAAATACATCTGCATTTTCTAAAAGAAAAGGTAGTTGCCAGTATGTGCAAAATATATTGAAAACACATTACTTAAAGGTTTCGTTATAGACTTCTTAATGTGTTTTGTGTTGGATTTCGAGTCATGAACCCTTCAGAAGGGATTTCACTTCACTGAGCAAGACTGATGTGTGAGCTTTCAGCAAATATTCTCATTCATACTGTACGTGACCGTTTTAGTATGCACGCCAGGTTTATCTGGAAAAAAATATACATTTTTGTAGTAAACAAAACCGAATCCGAGATCTGCGAACTGATATTATGATCACTCAGTCAAAAAAATGTCGATTATTTATTGTGTTGACGCCCTCGTGCGGCACACAGAAACCCTTTCAACGCTTTCTCGGATTTCCAGGCGGAACTAAAAACTTACCGTTTGTTTCTCACGAGCCGTTATTGTCCTGGACATACAAAACGTGAGTTTAAAATAACGTCTTTATTCGTGTATTTTTGTTTTTATAGACCGGCGCGTTGTAACGTACAGGCCTCACATTCATTTGATGTATTTATTTCGTATTATAAAATGCGAGGCTTTTATATTAAAATTTTGAAGAATCGTCACATTTTTATTTAACCTGTTTGCAAAGCGAAGTATAATTACTCACAGTTGCATATTAAAACAACTCGAGCTTTTATTTAAGGACAATTTCGAAAGTGCTCAACGACGCATTCACTTTTATCAGTGCTTTTGTAAAAAAATCGTTTTTTTTTTCTGAAGAAAATTGATTTTTGACGACATGACCTACTAAATTAATTTTGATGTTCTTTAGATTTAAGTGTTAATCCTACATGAACCATGATATTGGTGGAAACTGGCCTGTATATTGGATCTGTGCCCGACCTGAAGGATATTCAGTGTCTGAGAGACGCAGGAATTACTCACATACTCACTGTGGATTCTGAGGAACCTGCCGAGGAACTTGCAGGATTCCTGAGGAAATTTGTCCGAACTCTAGATGATGAATCAGCAGATCTTCTGAGCAAACTGGATGAGTGCGTAAGCTTCATAAGTGAAGCTTTAGATACACAATCCAAGCCATCAGGTGTTCTTGTGCATTGGTATGATTCTTATTTTCACTCAATAATGTTGACTTTACATTACTTTACTTTACAGTCAATTAGCAGACGCTTTTATCCAAAGCGACTTACATTTCATTACAATTTATACAATTCTACTAATTTCTGCTTTCTTCGGGAATCAAACCCATGCACCGGTGTTTCAAACACCAGCGCTCTATGTTGATATTTTGTTCCTACTGTATTTTTTTATTTTTATCAAGCACACTGGATAATTTTTTGGCTCATGGTCAATTTTTAAACATCTAGGATTTTAAGTGCGCCTTATAGTCAGAAAAATGCGGTAATTGTTAAGAAATAAAAAAATATATATTTTGGAAAAGATTATTAATGCAATTTTGTGTGTTTTTATGCCGTTCAATAATTTGTTGAATCAATGTTCTTTTTTTCCAGTCATGTTGGGCAAAGTAGAAGTGCTGCTGTGGTGATGTCATACCTGATGAAAACCCAAAAGCTTAGTTTACAGGAAGCTTATGCCAAGCTACAAAAATTAAAACATGATGTTAAGTGAGTTTGGTATATTTTCCAATCATGTTTGGCTAAATAATATTGACACACACAGATATAATATTTTACATTTTTCCTGCAGAATAAATGAGGAGTTTCTTGATCAGCTGACACTTTTTGAAATCATGGATTGTAAAACAGACAACACCAATCCTTTATACAAACAGTATCGATTACAAAAAATAATGACCAAATATCCAGGTATGTTGTAAATAACTTTACACTGTAAGAAGAAATATCTGATTGTTTGTCTGTAAAGACAAATAATAATAATAATAATAGTATAAAAAAAAATAATAAAAACATTGGGCATGTGTTTTACAATCAATTTTAAAGTGGTTTGTATTGCTCTGTAGAGCTTCAGAGTGTTCCAAAAGAGGTTTTTGCTGTTGACCCTGCACAAACCCAAAATACTGAAGCTGTGTACAGATGTAGAAAATGCAGGTAATGCATCTCATACTTTTATTTCTCATTTTGCTCTATCATATGTTGTATACACATATCATCTTTTTACTTTTATTTTTCAATGTTGTGATGATGTCTTTATTTTGCTCCTCTATTTTTTATTTCGCACAGGCGCACAGTGTTTCGGCACTCCAGCATTCTGAGTCATTGTTTGGGCGATGGAGTTTCAGCGTTCTCTCATAAGAAGACGAGGATAGTGAGTGCTGCTGCTGAGGAATCGAAACGGTGCACTTCATACTTCATAGAGCCGGTGCAGTGGATGGAACAGGCTTTGTTGGGTGTTTTGGATGGACAGGTAAAACGGTTTACACCTGCTGCACATATAGAATCAAACAAAATTGTTAAATCTTTAAATAATATTTTGATGCCTGTGAGACAAATGCCTAAATTAGGAGATCTGTAAACGGTAAAAAGAAAATCTGTTTTAGCAGATTTTACTGTTAAAGCATTTTTAAAAATCTTTCTTGTAGCTTCTCTGTCCCAAATGCAACTCAAAGTTGGGCTCCTTTAACTGGTATGGTGAACGGTGTTCGTGCGGCCGCTGGGTGACACCAGCCTTCCAGATGCACAAGAACAGAGTGGACGAGATCAAACACATCAATATATCTGCACTCAAATGACTCCCAAATAAAGATTCGTGTGGAAACCCACAGAATATATATATTTTGAATACGCTCATTTCTGTATCGCTTACTTTCTTGAAACATGTGTTGACAATGAATATACGATACCGTACATATAAAAATACAGTTTTTAAATCAGTGCTATAAATGTGTATACAATAATTGTATTGACTATATTTATACCATACATTTGTTAGTCATATTTCGTTTTTATTTTGGGTAATATGCATAATACAAAATGTGCTCAACTGCAGTCATTCTTTCTGTTAAATGAAATTCTTTATTTCTACTTTAGGTGGTCAAACTTTCTGTCCAGTAGATGGAGACAAATAACTTACACTACACATCTGAGAGACTTGAGAAAATTGTGGTATTCAGTAAAGACTAACCAGCAGACCTGGGAATATTTCCCTTTTAGAAATATTGTTGTAAAAACAAAAAAAACAGTAATTTTGCCATGTCATAGATGCATTGACCACTTCACTATTCTTGACACTTATACACCAATTCTGAGTATTGTATAAACTATTTTGATTCATTCTTCTGTCATAAGCAATTTCCTGATATGTCCAGATGACACACACCATCTTTGTATTTTTGTGACTTTATTGAAGAACAGCATAATTAAATGGGAATGTTTTGAAATGGTTTTGTGTAAAATTAGAATACAAATGAAAACACAAATTAAATTAATACTAAAAATTGTATTACTTTTTAAAAGCTTTTTTGAAAATTTTACACAATATAATTTAGAAAAATTATTTTGTGGCTTATGCCCCTCAGCATCAAAACCATTTTGCAAGTCTCCTCTTGTTTACATGACTTTCTTATGAGACATGACTGGTCTCTGGCTTTCTCCCACTGTCCAAAAACCTTTTAAGGAACATTTTGTTTTAAAAAAATTGTGTGAACTTCTGTCTATGTGATTATACAGCCACCAATCAAGAGTGTGTATCTCATCTTCAGTCTAAAAGTTGCTCGAGCTCCCCGTGACCCAGAAAGTGAATTAGCAGTTTAATGAACCATTGGAAATATTGTGAGTGGTTTTTCTCAACTAACTGATGGTTCCCAAGGACATCCAGCATGTTTGATTTAAAGCATCTGAGCCGCCAAACAGCTGGGCTTCGGATGTCGAATCAAAAACATGCCACATTTTCTTTTGCGGCACTTTCTTAACTCAAACAACCTCGAGAATGTTTTTCTTTTTTTCTGGAGGACAGAACTTTCTCTTGCCACGTCTTCAAATCTTTCCGTTTTAAAGTGTCACAGTTTTGATGCAAGACTCTTTCATCTGAGGCATTTACTGTAAATGGCCGTCAAGCAGCTGGAGGAAATGGGGTAAAAACATATCTATTATAACAATGATCTGTCTGCTCTATTTTTAGCTTTAATCTGGCTTAAGAAGGTTCCTGATGTGAAGACTTCCCTTTAAATTCTGCTTTCCCCTCCTTTTTGTGGAGGACTAACGCTGAAGCAGTCAAAAGCATGCCAAATAAAAGAAGTTTTACATATGTATTTTATATTTTAGATATTATAGTTTCGGATTTTAATTAATGTAGTATTTGTGTACAAATTTTTAGTTTTCAATTATAAAAATGAACCATTTCGAATTTACCCTTTTGCCCCTAACCTTTTCAGTCTCATTATGTAATGTCATAGTTTGAGCCTTAAAATTGTAGGAAGAAACTAGTCAAGATCTTTTCTACATCAAACTGAAACACATTAAAATGATTTAAGGAGCATTAATTGGCTATGCTCTCGCCTTCTCCACAGGGAAGAGCCATCAGCCCATTCGCTTCCTGTGTCTGTCTTTGCCATTTTGACAGTGGGCAGGATTTTTGCTGAGCAAAGGCTTTTTTCAAATCGGTTCTTTATTTCAACTCCAGAAAAGTTTCTTTTTCCATGCAGACCTCACGGTCTGTGATCCCAGGTCCCAAATGGCTGTGTTCCCAGATTTTAAAAAGTTTCTTTGGAAACCAAATATAACATTAGGGTTGAATCCTGAACTACTGTAAAGCCAGAGCTCTTCTACGTAATCTGGCCCGTGCAGGTCTGAATGCAGAAGAGATTTTCAGCTGTATGGGACATTGAGGTCATACCACTAATTCACTTAAATTTAGCTTTGCATGATGATGTTTTTTTTCTCATAGATATTCGGATTGTTCAGCATTGTGTTTTTAGAAAAGATATAGTTTGAACGATTTCTCCTTTAGACACTATTACCTAACCACTCCATTTCAAAATAAGTGCGAGTATAGAACAAAAGTAAAATTATGGTACATAAAAAAATATCAATTAAAATTATTTTTTTATTGATTAGTATTCCAAATACTTTTTGAGTACACTTTACATCATATTGTGGTTTGAAACGTTGAAAACACATCTTTAGCTTCTCTGTTGTGCTCTTCATCGGTTCCTTTCTGAGACTTTTTTTCAGCTCAGCTCTCTTTCCAGTGAACAAAGAATTTTTTTTACATCAGAAGTTTTTGTCTAATGTAACTTCCAGAACCTTTCAGGTAACGCTCTTAGTTTCTGTGTGTGTTCACTTCACTGTGTGTGTGTGTGCACTTAACTGGATGGGTGTACAGTATGTGCACTTCACTTTACTTTACTGTTACTTTACAATAAACACAACCAAATAATGGAACATTTCCTTTTTGTGCGGCACAACACAAATTGTTAATTTTAACTGTCACTGTAAAATCAGCAAGAGACAACAAACTCCAAATCACCCAAACATTCCTCACCTGTTTCCGAAAACAAACATTTTCCAGTTTTTGTTGTGTACCTAGACCTGTTTGTGTGTACTTTTTGTACCTGCCTCCTGATGATCTTGATGCTCTTTTGAGGGTCAAGAGATGGTCCATTCTCTGTGACCCTGTCCATTGTTTCGGAGGGACTCGTTGGGTCTCCACTAAATTCTCGCTTCTGGGGGTTCTAGGAGCGAACAGCAGGAATTAGCAATATTCATTCCAACATTACGAATCTCTGTGAAAGATGGTGGCAGAGCCAGAGACACAACAGGGGTTGTTCCTTGGAGGCATATTGAAACCAGTCTGACTATATACATGGTTTTAAAGCAATTTTCTTTTCAGTAACACCAACTCAATCTCATAGTTGAGGTGGCAAAACGATTTGGAGAAAATGTTCTCAACAAGACAAAACTGGTTCACACTTTCCATTTGTGAGAAAGGTGTCAAAAAGGTGTATATGTCATGTTTATGTCAAAAAGGTGTATATGTCATGTTAATGCTGCAGTGTTTATGTGGCCACGTTTTTGTAGTGTTGCAGGTCTGTTCTGTCATTAGCCACAGGTGTTTGGGAATCAGTGACACCTGGGGCTGACTGATCAGGAGGAGTGTTTTAGAAGGTGTTTTTCGAGCGCTTTTGCTACTTTCTGTTTGACATATTTTGGGGAGCCGTAGACTGTTTTTGTGACTTACTGGGACTATTTGAAACGTGACAGTATATTTCTTTAGTAAGAATTCACAAGTTAAACTAGATGACTGGGTCTTCATGTTTGACATATTGAGATTCTATCAATTGGTTATCCAAAATGTTGTGTCAGTACGAGCACTTATTGATTTATGAACTAAATATTCATCAAAAGTTTGGCTCACATATTCACTGTAAATCTGAAAATAAGTTTTATTTCCTCATATCATCCGATTGTAGTTTCACTTCTTTGAACACTGCTCTGCTATATTTAGTGTAATATTCTTTGATCATTCAGCTTGAGCTTGGGTTCTTATGGCTTCGTCCTCTGAGTGTTCTGGAAAAACTGCCTTTGTACCAGCATTTTGATGAATGTTCTGGAAAGTTGGCACATTGGACCAGGGGCGCCAATAAGGGTTAGGGTCCCGCGTTCTTTTTGGGGCCTCCAGCAACCAGGTACATTACAGTGCCCATCTCAGAATGTTTTCATGGGGTCCAAAACTGCTAGCGGAGCCCCTGCATTGGACGCTTGGATTTTTCCGTACTTCTGTGACAGCTAACATTGAATCAAATGAACTTATAAGGTTGGAGTTTCAATTCAGAGCTATCCCCAATGTTTATTGATTAAAGTACAGTGAGACAATATTCGAAAGCTTTCATTTGACATGAAAAGTTCTAACACAAAGAACTGAAACATGAGCGTACAAGAGAGACAGGTGCAAAAAAAAATGAACAGGGTAACAAAAGAGTGAGGAAATAACAGAACATATTTAATAATAATCTATTGTAATTTATTGCTCCGCTACATTTGAAACATTTTCTTGTGCCAGAGTCTGAGGAAATATGGAGTTGTAATTGAACAATGTGGAGGTCGGGGAATGTTTTTTTGTGCAACCTTTTCCCTGGTGGGTTTAATCTGCTCAAGTCCAGTATATCAGAGATGAACTGTGGACACGGACTGTCTGGATAATTATCGACATATGTTCCCATACGCTACTATAAAAATAAGTAGAGAATCCTCCCCCAAACCTAGAGAATCCTTTTTATGAAACCTTTTCTGATCATCATTTGAATGTTGAATGTCAAATATTAGACAAAATCTATGACTGTGTTTTTCTGTCTAAACTTTGCATTTATTAAATGAACATTAATGTTTAGCGATGGAGTGTGGTTAGTGTCAAATTTACAATTTTAAAGCAACTTGAACAGAAATGGAAAAGTGAAGTGTGTAAAACCGATCTGCAGCAGAACCTGCTTATGTAACTAGGAAATCTCTCTTTCTAGTTCTGGCAGCTGGTTTGGAGCTACTTGACTGCACTAAATGTCACAGTCCAGAGCAAACTGAAAAGAAATCACAATTTTGAGACCATTTAAGCAGTGGAGAATTAGCTTTTGTGATTCAGTATTTCAGTTCGCATTTGAAGACATTTCGCTTCACTGCTTTAGTAATAGTACATTTAATGCTATCAACATGCTGATTCTATTGGTTTTTCATTGCCCAACTAACTTTTATGGACTCTGAACTGTATCACTTAATACAGATAATACTACTCTGAAAGTGTTCACTTCATTCTGCCTAAACAATCTCACTCAGCATAAAGATGACTTTCATGTTATTTTGTCGGATGGGAGGATTGGGCAAGGAGTCAACTCCTTTGCACATGTGGTTCACAGACAGTTCTGGGAAAAACACATTCTGATGCCGCTCAGGTATTCAAGCATAAAATCAACTGTCACAAATACCCTTAGAGATGTGTTGTTGCCCCTGGTTTTGTTAGCTTTGCATCTTTGTGCTGCTCATGCTGCTCTTGGCATGGATTGCTTAGCTTTTGTACGTATATTTCTGAAAGAAAAAAAAAAGTTTACATTTATTTATTACTGGTGCGGGACCATCCTACATCAAATCTCACAGGTAAAGGTACCGGTAATCTTTACCTCACGTCACCTATGATCTAAAAACAAATGGCTCTTGTCTCATTTAAATAGGAAAAGAAAAAAACTTGTTGGACTTATTGAACAAATCCATTCCAAATGAAATCATATCACTTGTTTCATATCATTTGGGGTGTGAAATACGGAACTGAGATCAATAGCAAGATGTAGCCTCCTATTGAAGAGTATTAGATGATTGATTGTTGTTACTTGTCAGAACTTTTCAACCATTTTTGAGAAATTAAATGTGTTGGGATTAAGAAGGCAAGTGGGTTAATTCAAGGCCTATTTGAGCATGGGTGTAGCTGATTATGTTTTTTTTTTTTTTAAGTATTAGGTATTAAACCCATATGTGTATGATACACACAACATCCCAGAGCAGTGGGCATCTGAAGCTCAGATTAGGTTTAGTGTATTGCTCAAGGACAGAACAGAGACCAATAGTTGTTACCAACTCTTTTTTCTTATAGTGCAACGCTTTAATCAATATTAATGTTTAAATGTTCAAATTCAAATTTCATTAGTCATGTACATATTATACATGGTACAACATGTAGTGAAATGTATAGCAGCTCAGAAAAATTCCCCTTTAGTAGTAGCCAGTATGTTCAGATGAGATGTCTTGATATCATGATAATCATAACAGAGAAGCTTTAAACTCTATATATACTTAGTTCATTGTCTTGCCATTATTCCACAAATTACAGCTTTATCCATATTTTGTGCTTATCCGTAATTGCAAGAAATATACACTAAAATGCATTTAAATATTTGTTTGTTATTCTAATTACAAATATGTTATTATTAATATTGTATGTTGTTAAAATAAAATCACTATGAAACAATGTCAATTCAATATCAGGTTTCTTTCATGAAAAAACTGTACATAATATGCAAAATGTAAACATTATATACATTATACATTGTAATTAAGTATTTTACATTTTTTTAGATTTGTTTTTTTTTTTTAAAGAAAAACTACAAAACAGCACATTTCTGTTGTGTTTATTCTCATAGCGCTTTGTGCTAGTAAAGTCTTTTTCAGGCATAAATGAGCATAATTGCATTCACTTCAAAGACTAGTCTGTGTTGGCTGATCTAATGCAGATAGAGTGTGTTGAGTTCCCGTCTGAAAGGTCTCCAGGAATGCTGTGTGTTTGATGGCTGCAAAAACAGTTGGATAAGGTTTGGTAAAAGCATTCTCCTGTTGCTAATCTGAAAAACCAGCATTCAACCTCACAATGAAAAGGGTCCTAATGCCATGCAGTGATAACGTCCCACAATTAGTCCACTTCACAAAGCCCGTCTGAAGTTTTAAGCCATATTTAATAGTAATTGACTACAAGATGAGCAGACAAATGTGTTTCTATCTGATGATGATCTAGAATTGTGTTGAGCAAAAACTGTGTCTATTTGGGATTTGGGGAAAAAGTGGACTCTATGTGAGGTAATGATTAAGAACCATGAAGAAACATGATTGTTTTCTTACATATTTGGACTTAATGCTTTGCTTACTTTTTATGTTTTGTATTTACAGTATATAATCCTTCTCTAGAGGTATAACTGTTGAGGTATACATTTTTTGACAAATAGAAATGTGGTCTTCTACGTTCATTAGAACATGAAAATATACCCATTAAATACTACATGGATAAACATGACTAACCAATGGACTGTGCTTTTAATTCAGTTACTTGTTTTTATTTTTTAAAAATGGCAAAACATATTAGAAATGAAAAAATAACAAAAAGTCAGTCTCGGTCAAACTCAAATGTGCTAAAAAGAACTTCTATTTTACATTCACATAATTTAGCTAATAAATAGCATCCCGTACCTTCAGCACCCTACAGATGGCAATATTGGTTCGGTGGCCAACCATTCGCAGAGCGGGACACACAGACAAACACATTCACACACTCACTCATACCTATGTGGTCAATTTTCCAATTCCAATTCCTGAAGCGCATGTTTTTGGACTGTGGGAGGAAACCGGAGAACCCGGAGGAAACCCACACAAGCACGGGGAGAACATGCAAACTCCACACAGAACGGCCCCGGCCGGCCTTGAACTCACACCTCAAGTGTCAAACAGAACCATCTTGCTGTGAGGCGACAGCGCTAACCACTGCGCCACCGTGCCGCCATGCTGTGAAGTATTGAGTACATATACTCAATCAAAAATGTATACAAAGTAGAGACATTTTTTGTATTTCTACTTATATTTTTGATCAGTACAACCAGTAGAAAAATACTTAAGTATTAAGTATTAAAGTTACTTAAGTCCATTTACTCAAGAACATACTTTACACTACTGCCAAACGGGATAGCATTTCTGTGTACCTAAAACAGTGAAAGTTGAGTGTAGGTTGAATGTGTGACTTTTGTGTGAAGAGACGCTCAACCTACTGGTAATTCTCATGTTTTTTTTATCTTGTGAATTACGGCGAAACTCTTTCATCTTTCCACATTTTTAACCTTTTTCTTTGGAGTTCATATGAGTTATGATTACATTTGGTCTGCAGGTCACTAACTTTCTTTCAACAAATCTGTTGTAATTCCCAGTGCTCTGTTCGTGTCTCCTTTTGAGGATGAAGGTATGATAAAATTTAGATGCGCTCAGTTGGAAAAATTCTATTCTCTAAATCCATGAAAGAAATAATCCTCTCTTATGGACCATATCAAAATTGTCATCTGCATTTAACCATCTAGTGAAGTGAACACACACAAAACCGGATCAGTGGTGCCCTGGGGGAATCTGGGGCTCAGTTTCTGGCCCAAGGACATACAGGACCAGGATTCGAACCTGCAACATCTTAATGGCAGGACTAACTCCCTACCACTGAACCACAACTAACAGTTATAGTAAATGCTGATGTTTAAAGTGTGAAGATTCACACTTTTGTGTATCTTAATATAGTAAAACGTGCTGCTTGCAGAGTTTACAAAATGGATTCAATGGAAAGTTTGTTGCTTTTTCCAACATATAACTGCAATGCATTTAATGTACCCAGTAGATTTATATTAGATTTCAATATCTACAATATACAACAGGAATTTACATTTCAAGCAAACAGTAAGATTCTTGTCATGAATATAACAGCTGTTTTTACAAACACAAAACGTCAATGAAAAACATGCAACATTAGAAAGTGACCATTTAATAATTTTTAAGTCATAGGTTTAAATAGGTTTTAATAAGCAAATATCACGTTGTATGTTACTTGATGGCCATTGTCCCATGAATAAAGCATGCGTTCTTTAGGGTTGTAGTCAATCTGTGTGGTGTATGTGTAGTTGTTAATGAAAGGGAGGCGAGGAATCATTTGAGTGTGTGTGTGTGTGTCAAAGGCATATGAAATGTTGGCATAGGTGCGCTCCACGCTATCGACAGCGTACAGAACGCCACATATAACAAAGCAGTTTCCATAGTAGTGTCTCCTCAGTCCGGTTCTCCAGATTTTCTCCTTCTGCAGGTCAGAGGGACGTAGCTTGCTAAGAATGATGACTTCCTGGTGAAATCCCTCTTCGTCCAGTGCTGGGTACACAACCCAAAGTCCGCTCTCATCCACACCAAAGTCAATTTCTGACTGCCTTTCCAAGTCCGAAGGAACCTCTTCCTCCTCCTGAGTTATTGCATCATGAAGAGTGGTCCAGGCTGCTACATATCGGAGACGTAGGTCAAATCTGATTATATCACGTGAAAAGGCCCTATTGTAAAAGAAGGATCCACTGTAAACCACATGGCCAGTGCCAAGCCAGTTGTAGGGGAGTTTGTAGAAGTTGCTAAATTGCCCTTTAAAGAAAAAAACAGAAAATGCGTAAATACGTTTTTGTTTTTTTAGCTATTGTCACCTATTGTCTTACATACTGGTCAAAGACAAAGTCAAATGTTTCATGTTCTAGTCATTTAGCAAAACAAATACATTCAATTTTAGTGATACGGTACCCTGTTTAAAGACATCCAAATCCCGAAATTCCAGGAGCGTGTTGCCGTAGTAGAAGTCAGTCACATAAATAACTTTTCCATTGCCTTTTGGGTCCTTCATCCAGGAACCTGCACTTTTTCCATAAGTATTATGTGTAACAGGCTCAGCAATGCTTGCTAATGTGTCTTTACAGATTCCTAAACACAGACACAAACAAGAAGCTTTAGAAAGTTAGAAGTGTGTGATTCATGGAAGGTTCATGCTTACCTTGTTTTTTTGGAAGTTGTGTTTTTGGTTGAGCAGTTGGTTCATCCCAACTAAGTTTAGACATTTTTGTTGGATTTTTACCAGTATGTAAAGTGGTATTTGGTATTCTGAGAGGAGTTATGGTAGTTACTCTGTTGGTTGATGTGATTGGAAGGATTGTCTCTGTTATGTTTGCAGGTGAGTTTGATGTATTCCTATTTAGAATCTCTCCTTCAGGCGATGTACTAGAATAGGTTAAGTACGAGTTCTTTGATTTACTGCTGAACGTGGGAGTCTGAGTTACTGCTGCAGTAACGTCAGGCCTCTGAACTGGGGATGCCACATCTTGCTTATGGAGCTGATCTTCAAAGATTAAATCCACTGATCCATCTCCACTCAGAAGCTCATGAGCAGCTGGAACAGGAAAAAATATTTTTTTGAAAATATAAGACATTCATCAAATACACTGGTGCCTAAGCTAACCAACGTATTTTGCTATTCATCTATAGTATTTTTGTGCCTAAATGATCAGCTTCATGATCTGGTACTTTATCCTGCTGGAAGTATTCATCAGAAGAATAATACATTATTGTCATAACTGGTACATACACATACACAGCAAACATACACAGGTAGGCTGTGGTATGGTGTCAACGTGAAATCTTAATGTTGCCACAAAAATTATTTAGATAAAGAGTTGTTAGATAATGCAGCGTTTTTATTTTGTCCAATTTTGGTCAATTTTGGTGAATTGAAGCCTCAGTTTCATGCTCTTTCCAGCGGACAGGGGTGGCACCCAGTGTGGTCTTCTGCTGCTGTGTCAAGGTTCTACATGTGCTAATTACTTTACTTTACTTTACTTTACAGTCATTTGGCAGACTCTTTTATCCAAAGTGACTTACTAAAATAGTCTGCAGTAGATGTCCACCCAGGCTATATAAAGAAACTTACTAGACAGAACAGCCTGACAGTCAATGAACACAAGACATTTTTTTTTTTTCATTCTGTGTTAAAGTGCAGTTGAGAGAGCCCAGTTTTTAGTGCTTATTTAGAGATGCTCTTCTGCAAACCTCAGTTGTAACTAGTAACTACAGACTCAAACCAGTCTAGTCATTCTCTGCAGACTTCTGAAGCAATTCAACAGGTTTTAAAACTAATAATGGGTGTTTATTGTGTTGCTTACTGTGCACATCTCCATCTTTATTCTCAATTGTGTTGGATTTGTAGAATGTCATTCTTCGTATGGTCTTGTTGCTTGGAACTTCTTTGGCTTTGATGGACTCTTTAAGCTCCTCATGATCGTCATGGTCCACTCTTTTAAACACAGACTTGTTGGCCTGAATCCCAACAAATTTCTCCTCATATTTCTTCTGATCAAGTGACAAAATACAAGCAAAATAGGCAGTCAGTCCTCATTCAGTCAATCCCATTCATTGAAGTTGCAGTAGGTCCATGCATTTGAATTTAAATATATGAGTTAGATACATCGATAATGCAGTACAACGCCGTACTTCTTTGTGAGCAAACGCAGCAGCCTCATTTTTCTGCAACAGCGGCGCATCAATACTGAGACGTTTCTTCTTCTCTTGACGCTGATGGAGGCGAGGACTTTTCACCTGCAGCTTTTCTTCTTTCAAACTCCATCTCTCTTTTGTTTGGTTTACAGAAAATGACTGCAAGGACATTTCGTAAACATCAGTGCCATCCATTTACTTAAATCAGAGATCTAGATTTCAGTTGAAGCTTTGTGTGGAAAAACAAAATGGTCGTACTGTCAAAACTAATTTTTGTTTTGTGAAGGCAACATAAGTGTGGATACCTTGATTTGTAATGATTAATGATGACTATAACCATAAAACATAATGTAACTAATTCATAATATCATTTTGAGTATTTCACTCACCTGCTCGATTTTTTCAATACGTTCTAGTAGTTTGGTAGTGACAGAGTGTAGCTTTAACAAATCCATTCCATAAGATGCTCCTTCCAGCAGATCCATTATAGAAGACAGCTGGAAGATGGACCAGAGTTACTGAGGTTTAATGTAGTTTTCAGACTCGAGTGGAAAAACAGTACACATTGCGCCAAAGCAGATTTTTGCAGTTTACTCAATATTAATACTGACTTTTACCATCACAAAGATACATAATTAAGCTGTTTACAACGCATTTAAATTTTCAGGTTACTATTCATTTGAAACTGAACTTATTGCAAAGCAACTTATAGATTTTTACCTTTTTGCAAATACTGTAGATTTGTAAATAAAGATATACTGTAAATAAAGATATTGTAATAAAATTTCTGGTCTACATTTTTTCAGAAACAATTGCAACAGCAGGTCTTTTATGATTAAACGTAGACAGCGAGTGAACAGTAAAGATTTTCCTAAAAAAATAAAACATGATTTCAAAATAAAGTTAAGAGTGGAGAAAGTGCATCTTCATATTTTTCATGCAATTTACCATATTAACTTTTTTTTTTTTTTTTTTTTTTTTTTTCCCCAAAATTTCTCCCCAGAGTTAGATTTTTGGGCCAAGTCTTACTTTGATATCATTTTTTGCTGCTTCTTGCAGCTTTCTAAACCTGAAGTCTCCCTCACATGGGTTGAGGGCCGAAGGAGGGGCCATACACACACACTTTCTGCAGTCGGGTCCAGCAGTGACCGTCTCCACCGTGTAAAAGTCTTCAGGTTCAGCACGGCCCTCTTCGACACGGGCACAGGCACTTCTGCTCAGAGGCTTCACCACACATTTACAGCGGCAGTCAGAGCCTTCAGACAGGGTCTTCACTTTATCATAGTCTCCAAGCAGCTGTGTGGACCACCACAAACAACAATAGTCCAGTATAAGTATAGTTCATTTAAATACAAAATCTAATTTCTCAAGTCTATTTATACAAGATAATATTTTGTAAATTTTTCAGAATTACCTGAGTTAAAACATTTTCTTGATTGTCCATTTCTTCTTCTAAAGTTGCAGTGCTGTTGTTTTTTTCAGATGTCTGGATCTCCATCTCGTTGGCACGTGCCAAATAAAGCAAGCCACCACATAAAATCCAAAATAATCCCATTTTGTTTTTACTTTTTTAAATGAAAAAAATTAAAGGAAAAAAGAAAAATAAATAAATCAGCTTTTAACTGTCTATGCTAGTTTCTTTATTTTATTTAACAATGTAAAAAGTATCGTAGATTCATAAAGACAATAAATACAAAAAAATTGGGGTTTGTTAAAGTAGTTGTTGATGGTCTGAAAACTGAAAGAGGTTTGTTGGGTTTGGTGATGAATGAACGTGAAAGGTTTGTGTCGTCATTGGGTGGAACCTGCATTGGGAGGAGAAGACTGGGAGGAGTTATGTGTTTTGGTGAGTTATTTGTATTTATTCCTCAGCAGTTTTGAAATAAATTACTAATCTAAATAAAAGTAACAAGACACAGGTTAGAAATAAGTCAAAGCAATGGGCATTTTTATGATTTTAGGAACTCATTCATTTTACGAACTTGGGAACATATCTTCATAAAATGTTAGTATAAAAACGTGTCATACTTAAAAGATGCAATAATACTAAAGTAGGCATTAACTGACTAAAATAATAGCAACCGAGCCCAAGTAAACTTGAATATCAGTCTCAGAACTGTGTGACTGTGCGCCAAAAGCAGTAGTCTTTCGCCAAAAGCATAAAGTAGGGCTATTGCACCATCTTGTGAAATGTTTTTGTCATTACAGCAAGATCGTGTACCAGCTAAATGCATGACTAAACTTGATTGAAATTGCTTGAACTTTTTTGTAATAAAACTACCACTTGCATCGTTCTTAACGATTGACATCATTTCATTGTTTTAGTTACTTGAAAACTTAGTTAGATGTTTTATCTACTTGAAAAAAATATCTTGCAAATGCTATGTTGCCATGCACTATACTGTATTTTGTCAAAGTTTTGTAGATTTCAAAAAATTAAAACTTAAAATTTGTTCTTCTATGATTACAGAGCTGCAACTGTGAAGGTTGCAGGTTTGAGTCAAGGTTAATGTTAAGGTTAAAACTCATCTTTAAACTCAATTTCACTGCACTGCATAATAAGACTTCCATATTACAAAAATAGTAAGTAAGATGCAATGAAAGTATTGACCTTCGAAATAAATAGTTTTTTTTATAGAAGCCAATCATTGTCACTAAGCAATTTATATGTTATAAGGATTCATAAGGATTTCACTATGGCTAAACAAATGTGTATGTACTGTGGTGATATGTCATATTCTAATTTATGGTTTTAATAAAGGTCGAGGTGTCTGTGAGTCAGATCAGAAAGCATCTTCATCAAAACAGAAGTACAGTGGGTAGATCATGATCTTCATCAAACATCTAGTCATGTGAGTCTTCATCCAGACACAGGTTTTGCTCTCCAGTGTTTTATCTTCCAGCATTCTTGTTTTCTCGATGGTTTCATTAAAAAAAAGTTCGATTTCGACTTGGATATTATTCATTTAATAATTACTTTTACATGAAATTTTTTATATATATATATATATATATTTTTTTTTTTTTTTTTTGTGAACTGTTTTCAACTGCTTTTATTCCTACTGTTATCATAATATGTCAATGTAATGTCAAAGACAAATCAGAAAAAATATTTTATGTAGAGGTTCTTTTCCAGCATTTTTTAAATCCTCCAATATCAATAATAATGACAAACGTAATTTTTTCTGTGCTCTCAATGTTTTTTGTAATGACAGTTTGACCTGTCACCATTGCCGGTTTAATTCCCGGTCCGGAGGGTTTTACAACTTCCTTGAGCGAGAAACTGACCTCCACACTCCCCCCTGGCTCCACAGCTTAAGGCTGCTCACTGCTCCGGGTTTGTGTGATTGTCACTTCACTGTGTGTGTGTAAAAAAACTTCACTGGATGGGTAAAATACCCATGTATTTTTTGGTATGATTACAGAGTAATTTTAGTTTTCTCAAAACGAACAACACATGAAACAGACCCATAGTGGATGTGGTGTAACAGCAGACACCACTGATTTATCTGATCCGTCATACCTGATTATGACTATTGTCTTAACTAGTTAGATAACTTAGTAGGATATAATTGAATAAAATATTTATTTATAATATAATTATACCGTATTACATAAACATATATGACAACAACAGGTTTCTACTTTGGCTACTTTGTACTTGTTCTGAGTATAAAAAAAAATACAAAATACATATTTAAATATGTAAAAAAATATTTAAGCAATTTTTACTTTACTACATTTTTGATTAAGTGTACTTATTCTTTACTCCACTATACATTTGAATGGACATTACATTATTGTGATCTGCATCTTTTTCTCTCTTGGATAATTTCTAGGGCGGACAAGGCGATATCGCCATCTGCCGGGTGCTGAAGTTACTGGATGTAATTTATGAGCTAAATTACGTGAACCTGTGAATTAGCAGTTGCGCTTTTGAGTTTGACTGAGACTGACCGATATCCTTTTAGTATAGTTTACAGGTCCTCTTTACACCTCTGGAGTTATTTATATTTACCTTCATTACAGAACAGTCTCTGCCTCCGCAAGTGCCTGGTTGGTGTATGTACGCAAACATTATTTTCTGGGACTTTCGTGGACATTCCCTGAAATAGATGCAACACCGTGAGAAATGCAAACAAAGCAATATCGTGGTCTGTCTGACCAGCTCCTTTTTCTTCTCCTCCAGCAGGTTGTAAAGCCATTAACGCATCAAGGGTTTCATAGACTTGAAAGTGCGACCCCCCCCCCTCTCTCTCTCACTGTTTCTCTCCTTCTCTCTCTCTCTCTCTCTCTCTCTCTCTCTCTCTCTGTAGTCTTTGGTGAAGATTAAGGGGGGCGAGGTCTGCTTGTTCTCAAATGAACCATGAACTGTCTCAGGACTGCAAGATTCGGACTACCACACTACGTCGTCTTGCACTTATGGATTATTAATACAGCAGCAGGTGCAAATGTTAAGGTAAATCGCGTTGATTTGTGTCTAGATCTTCAACTCCACGGTGTTTGCGTTGACGCCGAAAAAACGCTGCTTTCAATAAGTTCTGCGTTAAAACGCCGGTAACGATGCGGCTCGGTGGTTTAGCAGAGCCTCGACAAACTTTCACATGAAAACAAGGGTTTGGGCACGACATTGTCCATTCATAGGGGTTTTCTGTTGGTTTCCTTTCTCCGTACAAATCAACGTGTGCATGTCAGGAATTAAAGTTTACGATGTCATACATTTGGATTGGTAATACGCGTGCGTTTCGAACGTTACGTGAGCCTTTGCAAGTGTTGGATTAATTTACACAAGTCCGTTAGAATTATAGAGATTTGAAATGCCATAAATCAAACGAGATACTTTTAAATCTGCTTTGGTTTTATTCTTGGTGTGTAAATCTGATGATGCTAAGCGCGAACATCTTCCGTGCAGTTCGTTTCCAAACTGTCTACCGATTTGGTTATTGCGCGATTACGTCATCACGTGACCGCGTGACGTAATAGAAATAGAAAAGGTACGCGCTTGTATAAAAAATAACTTCGAAATTTTTTATTATTAAAAATTGTAAGTTTGTAATTTTATGAAATTGTTCATATTTGTGTTGCCGTCTGGCTTTTATTTTACTATTAAGAGATTGAGTTTTTACATTTTTTGAAAATTAACTGTTTCTGCTGGTATACGTAATGATTTCCACATAGGCCAATACTGTTTTTAGACATACAGAGTCAAAATAAAAAAGTCATAAGACACCCTGTTGACTCTCCAGTGTAGGGGGTCTTCAATACTCTCTGAATGAGAAAGTGTGGAAAATTCTATTGTCTGTTTAGATTCTAAACACCTAAAGGGCATTTAGATAAAAACCGTATGGGCAAGCAGACTCTTGTTTGTACAAGCTTAAGAGCCCCTGTGTTTGGGTGGGTGGGGGACACTAGAGGGGCTCTAGCAAATCTGTTTGAGTTTGTAAAAAAGGGCTTCCAATTTCTTCTTCGCCTATTCATCTTATTGTCAGCTTTTAGAGTTCTGCTTCAGAGGGACTAATGTTAAACAACACCCCCCAGAACGCACGCGTGCGCACACACACACACACACACACACACACACACACACACACACACACACACACCCACCCACACAATCAATCAAAACTCTATGAACATGTATGTTAAAAAAAAGCAAATACTTTTTTTAGTGCTGGCAAAACAGATCTTGGATTCAAATGTCATTGATGATGTGAGAACAATATTTTAAATTTCCAATTGTGTAAATCGACTTCAAAATGACTGAATTCTAAACATTTGCTATTAAAACCGGTTTGAGAACAACCATGCTGGGCTGCTCTTCTCTTCTCTCAGAGCTTCACAAGACTTTCCATGGAGCCGTGCCTGTGCTGTGTTACAGTTCACTGATGCAAGGCTTGAAGAAGAGCGATTAACCTGCTGTCTAGACAACATGAGTCTGCTTAATTTGCGTACAGTCGCTGGCCCTTTCATCTGGCTGATCTGTCAGGGGGGCTTCGTCCACAATCGTCTCCATTTCGAGTCTAAAACCAACCCTCCATCTCCACTTTAATGTTGAGCTTTGGTGCTTTCTCAATTAAAATGTGTAGCCTGTCCAAACAATTTATTCTTTTTCTTAACTTGCACTCGTTCTCTAAAACAAACAGAAAGTTGCTTCTCTATTGAAAATTGTTTATTCTTAATGAAAACTTAACGTAATTTAACTTCAAAAGTTCACATAATATTTGAATTTCAAGCATTGGAAAATCACTGCTTTTGGACTTTTTGGACTTTGAACTCACAAACACACAATAATGTTTACACAAAAAGGTAATGCCAATTTCTTCTGACTTGTACTAAAATCAATCAAAACTTAAATTTTAAATCACAACATTATAACAACAACATATTGACCAGTGTGTTGAACAATACACAATGGAGAACCAAGCAATTAAAAATCATAAAGTAATGAAAACACTATAAAATATCAAACAAAAGCATATGTCCTGGTATTACTAGAGTACCGTACCAAATCAGGTCCAGTACTCTAGTAATAGCAAATGACTACCATTAATTATTAAAAGTTATAATCAGGATCATCAGCAGCACATCAATACAAGGGAAACATCTGCTCTCTTTCTCATTTTTGTTCTCTTTCTTTAGCTGTTTTTCACACTTTCTTCCTCGCTCTCTTTTTTCTTTTCTCTCTCCTTCGTTCTCTCTCCCTACTTTTTTTCTTTCTCTCACACATTCTGTTTGGTTATAGAACTTTATGTTCTTTATGTACATCAGACATAAATTGTAACACCTAACTTTACGTTTCAATAAACACGTAGAAGCATAATGTCTAAAATGGAACAAGTGAGGAGATGAAATAAATGTTTTAAAAAATATAATTTGTTTCTTTAAGTCTTTATTATTTACTCACCCCACGCACACATGCACACACACACAAATAAAAACCACAATATATGTTTGTGGTTTCAATCAGGTGTCCAGCAGTGAAGCACTTTGCTTTTGTCTTTGCCAGGACAGCAGTGAGGAGAGGCAGCCAGACGAGGTGGCTCAGTGGTGGGGAGAGTGGAGCAGCTGGTCCACCTGTTCCCGTACCTGTGGAGGAGGAGTGCGATCTCAAGAGCGTCACTGTCTGCAGCAGAGGTCGGCCACACTCTAACAGCACATCTGTGCATTTAGATCCACTTCTGCTTGAAAAAAAGAGCCTTTGTTCTGTCTTAATTAAAAGTGACAACCCAGGGTTTTTGAGCCTTTGAGCGAGGTTCTTCAATATGCAATAAGCCCTGACAGTTTGACCCCAGTATGAACCTGTTTTCCACACAGGGTATTGTCACTCAAAACCTACATGCAGATGACAAAATGCATTTGATGAGGTTTTTCTTTTACCTTCAGTGTCTTTATCGCTATGTGGCTAGCAATCATCACTTTCGATTCATCCAAACTGAGGTCATTTCCAGCATCTTCAGGGTTGAAAGTTGATAAGCTGTTTAACAAGCACATGTATTCAGTGCTCTTATCCCCTAGTCTAGAGCACAGGCTAACCAAAGTGAAGGCCCGCTGGAGAAAGGTAGAAGAGGGGGAGAGTTTCCCCTTGAGTAATGTCCTTCAGAGCAGCCAGATCGGCCTAGGAATGTCATGTAGAATGAACATCAATCCACTGGCTCACTTGACACAGGGAATCCTTTTTACAATGACAAACATATTAATAAAATGGCTTTTAGAGCATTTTGAGGAGATTTCAGTGGAGATAAGGGCCACAGCTGAGCTAGTCCAGCTGGCTCCCATTAGCACGTCCCAGTATGTAGAGCCAGAAAAAGGTGTATGTGTGGGGGAAGGGTGGAGAGAGCCAGGGAGACCAGGAAAAGCCAGCAGGACACTGCATGAGAGAGCCGCAAACAACCAACACTATACTTCTTGTCACTGCATAACATATCGTGTGAAATACAGTGTTGTAAAGTACTTGAGCAAATGGACTTGGTTACTTTACTTAAGCATTTTTGGCTGCTTGTACTGAGTACAAAAAAGCAACTTTTACTCTACCTGACTACATTTCTGATTGAGTATTTGTACTCTTTACTCCACTACATTTGAATGAACTTACCGTTACTCGTTAAGTGATTGTGCAGAAGTCAGCATTTTATTTCTAGCGTGGTAAATTTCTTGGGCGGACGAGGCGATCTGCAGGGTGCTGAAAGTACTGTATGCTATTTAAGAGCTAAATCATGTGTACGTGAAAAAGTGGTTGTACTTTTTTGCACATTTGAGTTTGACAAACTGACATTTTGTTATCTTTTTTGTCCATCTTGTTCTATATTAGGACATAAAACCTTATAAATAACGATCTTATTGTTTTTCACATTACTTCTGTGTTTTTTTAGCCTAAATTTAGTACGAGTAAAGTACTTAACTTCTTTTAAAAGTGGATACTTTACGACTTTTAGTCAAGTCTTCTTGGAATTGGTGACATGTAACTTGTAATAGAGTAGTTGTTGAAGTAAGGTATTTATACCTTTACTCAATTGTGGTTTACCGGTACTCTTTACACCTCTGCTAAAATAATATGTTGTAGAAATACTAATACAGTAATCCCTCGCTACTTCGCGGTTCGACTATCGCGGATTCACTGTTTTGCGTTTTTTTTTCTTTATTACGTATATTCGCGGATTCATTTTTTCCCGACCATATCTCGGCAGAGGATGCTTGCAGTGGCTCGAGACGGACCTTGCCAGACGCGTCTGGGTGCGGAGATGCGATTCGCTATGTTGGGCGTCCCCCCGTGACCACCGCAACGTGCGCTCGCGCCTCATATACCCCCCATTCAAACACTTTGAAAATGAATATCTCCGCGGGGAAGACGCGTGCGGCGGGGAGATGTTTGTTAACATTACTTTAATAAAGAGTACTACGTGAAAAAAGTGTTTTAAAAGTCAGAATAAGTGTTAAATAAATACGTAAATGTTGTGCCTCTACTTTGCGGATTTTCACCTATTGCGGTCGGGCTTGGAACGTATCTACCGCGATAAACGAGGGATTACTGTACTGCTTATATTAGCTAATACTAATAATACTTAATCGAAAATTTGATAAAGCAAAAAGAGTTTGTCAATATGGCCACTAGGGACCATATCAAAATTCTGCTCTGCAGTCAAGTTACACACAAACAGTGAAGTGAACACACACAAACCCGGAGCAGTGGGTGGTCTTAAGCTGTGGTGCTCAGGGGGTGGGTCGTGGTCAGTGTCTTGCTCAAAGATTGTAGAACTCAGTTGTAGAACCCCCCGGACCAGGATTTCAACTCCATACAACTGAACCACACCTGACAATCGTAATTCTGAACTTAATCTCGCAAGCATTCGATCTATTACTGTATTTGAACTAACATGTTTTGTGCACAATTTGTTGCTTGTGTATATATTATAACTCGTTGCCATTTTATATTTATTTATGCAGAAAATGTATTTCAATACATTTATTGTTGTGTAACTGTGTATATAACCAATTCACATTAGAATTGCTATGTAATAAGTTTAACAATTGTCCTTGCGTAGAAATGATTGGCATTAATGTCATTTCTCTATGCATCGCCTGCTTTCAGGTTGACGTCGACCCAAAACATCAACAGTTTCTTCTGCATCGGACCGTCTAAACAGTATCAGCTGTGCACAAACCAGGTTTGGTCTTTAGTTGAACTGATCTTTCAGTATAATTAACGGATAATCCCTTATAAGGTCCCTGAAATATCAGGTTAGCTTTGCCGGCTGCAACACTCCCGGCCAGCTGGCATAACTACGTTTTACACATGTTGGCTTAAAGCTGTAATGTCTGCAGGCTATTTGACCTGGTGCCTGGCTCATTCGCTGTGTCTTTATTGTTGTCTGGATCTTTGCCTAGCCTTGCCCAAACAGCAGAATCAGCTTCAAACAGCACCAGTGCTCTCAGTTCAATGCCAAAGCCTTCGGCAGGAAGCACTATGAGTGGATTCCACTTTATCCTGGTAAAAAAAAGCCCCTCACTGTTTTATTTTTCAAACCCTCTCTGGTTGCCTGTTTGTTTTTAATTGCTTGAGTGTTCTAAGTTAATTTGCTCTCCTTCCTACGTTTTTTAGCATTTGAGCGTTCTAGACTTCACTGAACATCTCATTTTGGCCTCTGGCCAGCTCTATTATAGCTCACAGATGCCCCCTTTAAGGATTATTTCCACAGTCCGTGGCTCCCTCGTGTGCAAGAGTGGCCTCTCAGTGGCATAAAGTTCTAGTATCACCAAAGGAATTTTGTCTAGTTGCTAACAAAGTTTTTTTTTGATGTTCAGATGATTACATCAACATCTCCAATAAGCCTTGTGACCTCCAGTGCAGCACAACGACAGGGGAAAGGCAGCTTTTGGTTCCAGCTCACGATGGGACGTTCTGCAGAGATGGCATCTACCAGGGGGTTTGCATTGAAGGCCAGTGTCAGGTGGGTCAGAAAGTTAATTGAGATGGTAATCAGAAATTGTATATATATATCCGAAATGGTATATTGAACTGAATATTTTTATCTTAACAACTTGCAATTTATAAAAAAAAAATCATGAACATTTACAACGTTGCCTAAACTTTCGCACCCCACTGTAACTTTTGAAAAATACAGCTAAAATGTAAAACCATGTAATTCTAAGAACTATTTTTGTGCTGCCTTCGCAGGTTGTTGGTTGTGACGGGAAATTGTATTCAAGTAAAACCATAGACAAATGTGGGATTTGTGGTGGAAATGGAGCTTCCTGTTACCGTGTTTCAGGAGCTTACCGAAAAGGAATCACACATTTAGGTATTATTTTCTACATACATGTGTGTATACAAGTTTAAATCTATACTAGGTTTCTTAATCATACATCCTTTTAGGTTATATTTTTATTACTAATATACCAGTTGGTGCTACTGATATCCAAATCATTGAGCGACGGAAAACTGAAAATATTTTAGGTAAATTTTTTTGTTGTTCAATCAGCCCACATGTTGAAAAATATCTAAAATATATATATGACGAGAAAATGCGTCATATTTTTTTCTACCATGTAGCTCTGTCAGATGAAACCGGTCACTTCTTCTTCAATGGGAACAGCGTGATCGACAATCCACAGAACTTCCATGTTGCTGGGACGGTCTTTAAGTACAGAAGGCCAGCAAACCTCTTCTCTGATGGCTTTGAGTACATCATGGCTCAGGGTCCCACTCAGCAGGCCCTGAATGTCATGGTAGGTATATAGGTACGTACTATATCATCTGAACCTCATTATTCTTCTGTTATGGATAGACTAATTCCACTAAGCTTTGTTACTCTACAAGTATATGATCACCTATTTCTTTTTTTTCAAGTACTACAATCTCAATGGTAAGATGCCTCACATTACATACGAGTACACGGTTCCTCGGGCCCTTGAGCCTAAGACACCATCTCCCGTGTCCTCAACTCCTCAACTGCCTCAATTTAGCAACCTGATGTCAAAGGCTTCTAAAGACATTTCACCTGCAGAGAAGTATAACAGCTCTAGTGAGATCTTCTCAATTCATAATGAAATTGAAGCTCTTAAGACGTACGAGAAGAAAGGAAATCAGAGTGCTTCGGTGGTTCCTCAAGGAAGCATGGGCCATGAAGAGCTGCTGTGGGAACTCCAGGCCTCTATGAACTTTAGTGAGCTGCCTGCTCTGGTACTGTTTCGACCTTCTGGTGATGTTCTGCAAAATGAGCTGGAGGGTAGAGGTAGCTCGCACCAACGTGAATCCAAAAACAGTTTTGGTAAGGATTCTCCTCTTGGGATGAATTAGATTGGAATTTAAATAATGACCAGCCAATGAATGTTGATTTTGATCAAAAGCATTTGTTCTTCAGGTTCTGATTCCAACTTGATTGATGGTGTTCCATCCATTTCTAGCAATTCCAATCACACTTCTGAACCTGTTCTGAGGAGCCTCTTCTATGAAGGGGGCTCCTGGCCTTCAGGGTCGAGAAAACCCTGTCAAGACCCTTTAACTCTCTCAGACTGTGCTATACTGAGGCTCAATACCAGCTCTTCTTTAGACAACAGCCTAACACTGGAGATCTACCCTGGAAATCTGGACATGGAAAGCCCAGATCAGGAACCAGAATTTGAGCCACAATCAGAGCCCAGGAAAAATACCTCAATGTCAAACCTTCCCCAGCTCCACCAGGTGGAGCCAGTGCAGACCCCCCACAGTGAAAGGTCAGTGTGAGGCCAGAAGAGTGGAGTGTGGCTTCTGATGAAGGTTCTGACATCTCCACAATCTAGCGTTAGTTGCTTTGACAGAGATTTCTCTGTACTTATTCAGATTTTTAATCTACAGGCAGGGTGCTAAGAAAATATTCTGAAATCTTATGTTGTGTAATATTGTGGTACGTGTGTGTGTGTTACAGGTCATTTTTAGATGATAGATTGACAATGTCAATTTTTCAAATTGTGCGACATTTTCTCAGCCTAGTCAATTCCTTATAACGTTTGAAGCATCAAAGATAGTGGGTTCAACTTCCAAGAAAAGTTTGGTACGGTAGTTTTATTATACTGTAAATCCTGCATTATTTTTAACACCATAGCTGCTAAACTATACTCAACTTTTTAATTTTCAATTTTTTTCAAAACTGGTCGACAGAATAAAGCCACATGCTTCCACACTGTAAGATTAATACAACAACAACAACAAAAAAAGTGTATAAATAAAGTTTCTTTTAAAAACATTTTATGAAGTATTTTATTTTTCTTAACAGTGAAAAAATCTGAATAACTTTAACCAAGCTATTACAAATGTCTAAGACTTCACACAGTAATCCGAAAAAAAAAAAGAAATATAAGAACACAATTCTTGTGTTCTGTGAGGTAATCACAGATTGCTTATTCATCACGCCGGTGATGTTGTTAGCCTATTCAAATCTGCAGATTAAAATTATATATGAAATACAAAACGTTATCAAAATGTGTATATTTATGTATTATAGGCACATTAAAATATCTGAAAAAATACCAATAGTAACTACTGAATGGTAAAAAAGTTCTATTAATAACTCATTACATTGAAATGTATATGCAGTGGATCAATGTAATTACGTACATTCCCACATTTATATGTATTCTCTACAGAAATGCATATAAATATACTCTATGTTAAATAAAATATTGAATCAATGTAATATACAAAAGACATTTTATATTAAAACTGTAAAACAACTTGGTTAATAGCAAATATGTTAAGCAAAATGCCATTGTTTTAAAATTAGTTACAATTTAAAATCTAATTGTGCATTTTTGTTAAGGTGGCACAAAGGTAACCGCTTTTTCTCTTTTGTGGCAGCAACGAATTTGAGGTGGATGCTCTGGATCCGGACGTCAGCATGTCTGACATGTACCGATGGAAGGTTTCTGCATATGCTCCTTGCAGCTCGACCTGCACCACGGGTACAAGCACATGTGCCCACATACAGCCCTGCACAGCCTGACTGACTGGAGCTCTGTGTCTCTAGGTATAAGCACATCATATGCTTTATGTGTGAAGTATGATGGGTCAGAGGTGGATGAGAGCTACTGTGACGCTTTGACCAGGCCAGAGCCTACACATGAGTTCTGCACAGGGAAAGAGTGTCTGCCCAGGTTTGACACACCCACCCACCCACACACACACACACTCACGCACACTTACACACACACACCCACACAAGTTCAGTGCATTTGTCAGGCGCTTTTCACAGTTACAACTGTCTCAAAGCTCATGTGTGGATAAAGTCAAAAA
>CM051493.1:28164073-28295741 GCA_028031935.1 Paedocypris micromegethes
TTTTTTTTTTTCGCTTTAGATTTTTTACTTTGTTTCATTTGTTTCATTTTTTTCATTTGGACTTCTGGCACTTGCTTCAGAAGATTGCAAGCGAAAAATAATAAAAAAAAATAATTTTAGTTTTTTTTTGTTTTAAATTACGAAATTTACGTTTGATATTTTTGGCACTAATCTAATTCATACCTGCTAGCTGGATTGTGTTCACTGTATTAATTCAGTATTTAAAGCTTGTTTTCTGTGCTCGGGGTGAGTGTGTTATGTATGTTACACGGGTAAATGCTGGTAGCTGACTGTGACATCCTGCGCATGGTGACGCGTTAGCTTTTCCTGAAGCAATATACTGTATCTGTAACCAAGTGTTTTTTTGTTTATTGACGTGCGTCAAGATTAAACAACTATTTTTACGCCATGATTTATCTCTCTCATGTTTAATTTGCCTTTCGTATCTTGAGAAAATGTCGGGATGCCACTGTAATTCAAAGTCTAACCCTATATTTTATTATGTTTTTTTTTTGTCCACATTTTTAGCCGATGACACATGTCAGGACAAAGCAACAGCTAACTGCAGCCTAGTCCTGCGAGTGAAGCTGTGTTCTCACTGGTACTACAGAAAAGCCTGCTGCCTGTCCTGCAAGACCAAGAGCCAGTAATGGCCTCACACTGTCCTCCATCTGAAGACCTTCCTCACCACCAATGGACGCACTGAATTCTAAACGCTCTGGTTCAAAACTCTGGTGGAGCTGCCTGAGTCTTCCGTCCGACAACAGAAATGGTGCTGATTTCTCCGGGCATTGGGCGTTCGGTGGTCCTGCAGGGACCCTCATAAGGCAGCTGCTGTAACTGGACTGCAGTGGAGACATGCTGTCCCCTGATTGAACTGCACTTCAGAGGCCACGGTTCTGTTCTTACACACAAACACACTTACAAATATACACAAAACATATATGTACAAAGTCTTTTGTTGTGTTTTATTGGTGCTCACTTTCTTCTTGTCTAGACGGAAGAATAAAGTGTTTAAAGAACCGGGTTGTGTTTCATGCTTGTATACTCAAAAACATTTCTGCATTTTTACAGACATTCTAGTGTGCATGCTGACATTTAGATAAGTTCGATAAACTTTTCACAAGTACAATGGTGGTTTTAATCCATTGTAAAATTTGTCAGAGTAGATAAATTAAAAATTAGGAGTACACTTTAAACAGATTTGAAACATCATGCCGTTTTAAATAAAGCAATACAATCTCTCAACAACATAGTATAAATATCGCTTCAGTAAAAACAGCACAAAAATCAATAAAAATGAGCAAAGTGTTTAGTCGCTAAAATGATAGAGAAACAGATGAACAATGGACATTTTTCTTTTTTAAAGACTTTTTTTCCCTAATTCCGCATAGCGATTTTGTGTTGAACTAAGAAAAGTGCATTATAAATAAACTTGAACTTGAACTTAAGTTGCCAAAGTTAATGACATTTTTTTGTGAGTAGAGAAAAATCCAAAAAGAATATAATTACAAATAACATTCAGAATTACTATTATACATCAGAAACTGTGACCAGCAGAGGGAGAAGAAAAAGAACAAATGTTAAAGACATTGTAGTGCTCGTATTGGGAGTGGTGTAAATGGTGTTTGCTGTGATGGTGGTGTTTATGGCGGTAGTGGGTATGGTGGCAAATGTTGTGTTGGGGGTAAATGTGGAATTGGTTGCAATTGTGGTGTTGGGGGCAATTGTAGTCGTAGCATTTGCTCCTGTAAATCTGACTAGCTCGCTTTGAACACCAACCCAGAAGACAGAGAAACTTTGCACAAATGTTGCTCTGCAAAGACAAAAAAAAAGCATTACATTTTTCCTTTGCAAAAGTGCAAAAATACTGTACAATATGGAGTTTCATACAAATCATACTAAAATCAAGATTTTGTTTGTCTTGTCGTTTAAAAATCCGTAAACTGCAATTTATAAATTTCACTAAAAGATTAAAATTAAACATTTTTTGGGATTATTTTAGCATGACAAAACACTGATTTATTTTGTTATAGTTTTACTCTGGTTCATTTTTAAACAAAATGTGTACTTTTCACTAGAGACGTGTCATTCAGATTTCTAGTACACTATCTAGATTGGTTCCAATAAAGCATTTTTAGAGATCTGGAAAAGTTGGTCTAAATTCGAAAGTTTATTCAAAAGCAATTTTACAGTTTGTGATGCTGCTTTGTAAAGCAAGTGTCTGAAGTGTGGGAATAATGTGATGTTCAAAAAGTGTTGATCACAGTGAGACCCAAGCACATGAAAAAGATAAACCTTTTTCAATGAAGCAGAAGTTGTTTTTGATCATGTTCATAATGTAAAAATCTGCAGGTTTAGACGCCTGAGCGCTTTTACTTTTTAACCATGTATAACTATTACAGTAAATAGTATTGTAAAATAAATACTATTATACAGTACAGTAAGCCTTAAAGTCGGGTGAAGTTAAATCAGTTATCGAACGGTCTCACCCACTACTTCAAGTTCAGAGAAACTTGTAGATCAACTAATTGAAGTGAGCTCATCTTGACATTTTACATGATAGCAGCCTCTCGGTTACATCAATCAGAACTACTGTAAAGTCAGTTCAAAAGAATTTAATTTGCGTAATAATGCTTATCTTTTTGAAAATGAATATGCAATGCAACGTGCAATGCAAAACACTAGAAATTATTATTATTACAAGTTATGGTCTTTGTAATTTCTAGATATTGGTGCTTTGAAATATAAATATTTGCATAAAAAGGTATCAGCTTTTGAGTTTGTTATTGGGACATTCACCCTTTTCACTCTTTATACAGAAACTTTATACATTCTTGATACCTTTTTTTCAACTTAATCCTTAAAGAGTTTTACTATTAAGGATTGTTTGATTAACAAGAGACCAAACGCGCTCGCTCGCAAATGTCAACATATTTGCCATATGATGAGTCATATCATATTGTACTTAGCTTTGCTTTGAAAAGAGTGTACCTGAATTGAATATCTTTGTTGTTCGAGTTTGGCGCTCTCCACCGAACCACGACAGTTGAACGGTTGGCACGTGAGGAGTGACTGACAGACGAGTTCTGAAAAGAAATATTGTCATGACAAAACAGCCTGTACAATGTCTTCTTGAATCACAAGTGCTAAAGTACAAATACTGTACTGTATATTCAATCTAGCTACAGGGGTATCTAGCTTACAGCCAAAGATGATGCGAGTCGTCCACAGATTATCAGCAAGACTCAAAGGAATGGTGTACGAGAGAGTGGTGGGGCCAGCTCTGCTCTATGGGCTAGAGACAGTAGCAGCGAGAAAGAGACAGGAGGTAGAGATGGAGGCAGCAGAGATGTTGAGGTTCTCCTTAGAAGAGACGAGGTTGGACAGAATAAGGAACAAGCACATTAGAGGTACAGCCCACGGTACCTGTGTTAGCAACAAAGTCAGAGAGGCCAGACTGCGATGGTTTGGACATGTGCAGAGGAGGGATAGTGAGTATATTGGTAGAAGGATGTTGGAGATGGAGCTGCCAGGGAAGAGGGCAAGAGGACGAACAAGGAGGAGATATATGGATGTTGTAAAAGAAGACATGAGGTTGGCTGGGGTCAGAGTAGAAAATGGTCAGGATAGAATAAAGAGGAAATGGATGATTCGCTGTTTCTTGAAAAGGGAAAAGCCGAAAGAGAAGTAGAGTAGACTGTACTGTATATTCAGTCTGTGCTGATTTATTCAGTCGAATTTAAGGAGATTTGTAAATAAAGAAAAGTTTTAAAATCCTTAAAGAAAACAATCGATAGTCAAAATTTCCAAACAAATGGCACAAGAATGCAAAGTACAAAGTTGTAATTGAGAGAGTATTGAAAAAGAAAATCGTAATTTTAGAGAAAAGTTGTTATGTTTTGTGAAAAGATGAACTTACTATGGTTCCACAAGTCAGTAACTGAGTCTCATTTCCCAAGACTGTGAAAGTTCCAACCGGACCAGTTTCATCCCTCGCCTGAAGGAGAAACCCCCGAAAAATTGTATCATTCGCTTGTAGTGTCACTGCATAAACAAAAGCAACAACAACACACAAACATATATGTGTTGATAAACAGGCATATGTTGATAGATTTTTACAGTATTCGATTATACATACCCCTTTTATTTTATTATATAATATGGTGGTGTATAATATCATGTATAATATCAAAATACCATGTATTCTACAGACCTGTCAACTCCTGACCCGCTATGTAGCTCTGGGCATTTGCGGTGACGGTGTAGGGGGCTGTTGTGTTGGAGGGCTGTTCTGCCCTGTGCTGTGGAGTCATGGTTACACAGGCAGGAGTCACCAATCCATTAGGATAAGCGATCACAGATTGGACCAATCCACACAGCAGCAACAGGAGAAAACTGCCACTCATCTAAAATATTTACAAAAAAGGAAACTGAGTATTACTGTACAGCTACCAACACAATATTATTCATTCTAGTTAGACAGAAACAATCCAGAAAGTATGAATGAAGGAGATACAAACCTTCACAGCAGACGTGATGAAGCGGGGATCTACAAGGGGTTTGTGCAAAGCCAATGTGCCTATATATGAATTATAACCCAAAGTAAATCATTAACACTAACAACACGATAATATCTTTATTGCTGTGTAAATGCAAAATAGTTTTGGGATGGGATGAGGAAATATGAAGAAAGTCAAGGAAACAAAACTATGCCAGCTGAGCTGGTTTCAATTTAGCGTGAAAATGGGTGAATATACTGTATCCAAGCAGACATCAGTAAATTTGTGAAGATAAAAATGTACTTTATATGAATTCTGTAAAAAAATACCTATGGTTTCAGTTAGTTTTTACCCCAGCCTTAACATGCAAACTTGTGTATTCATTTTTCATTAATCAATGAATCTATTATCTTTTTATCTTGTTATTTCCCTCTCTCTAGCAAAGAACAAATATTGGTATCATTTTATACTATTTTTACACGTGTACTCGGACAAAAGTTCATGATCATTCTTAAATGTAAGAACGTGGCTTTCCCCTGAATATAATCAAGTGAAGGAGTTCGAGTATCTTTGGGTCATATTCACGAGCAGTGGTGTATTTGAGTCAAGGGACTTTGGTACTATACTTAGGTGATTTTTGGCTACTGTGTACTTTTACTGAGTATCAACAATATAAGCAACACATTTTTGTATGAGTTTATATATAAATCCCTTTTACTCCACTACATTTTAATAGACACTTACTGTTACTCATTACATTGTGATTGTGTGCGACAAGTCGGCATCTTTTTCTACTGCGGTTAAACTCTTGGGCGGATGAGGCGATATCGCCATCTGCAGGATGCTGAAGGTACTGGAGGCTATTTATGAGCTAAATCGCGTGAATGTGAATCACTTGAGTTTCCCGCTTCGTTGCCAGAACGTAACAATGAGGGGCTTCAGCACGGTGGAGAAGAGGACAAGACAAACGAGTCAATTTCTGGCATGTGTAACATGTGCTACTGTACCTGCCCATGGGATCATCCGGTTTGCAGTTTTTCTGAGACTGTTAGTTTGACACAGTCAATGACATAAAGTTTATCTACACAAGGAAAGATATTTAATATCAAAGTCCATCTGCATCCTTACTGCTGTTTTGTGAAAGATGCATTTTGAGTTCAACTTGAGTTTCACTGACATGTCGGCAGAGGTCAACAAGCATCAGAAACCCTGCAGGCAGCGGAAAAGCCTCGGAATTCCAGAGCTTCATGTTACAAGCTTAGGAAGTAGAGGAGAAAAAGGCAGCGGGCCGTTTTACATCAGTACATGCAGTCCGACCCTGTGAACAACTGCAGAACTTTGTTAGGATTATATATTTAATCACTTTCTAATAATACACATTTTAATATTAAAGGAATTTGCAAAGCTAAAATATATATATATATATATATATATATATATATATATATATATATATATATATATATATATAGCATATATACCTAATTGCCGTATTCTCAAAGTATCAGTTTTACAAGATACTTTCAAAACATTTGTTTGTGTTGGATTCTTCTTCTAGTCCAGGAAAACATGACTTATATGCTTCCACACCCTCAAGTTAGATTTTTACTCTTGTGAATTATTTACCATTGATGATATAATAAAGCCATTGTTTATGCTGATAAGATGAACTAAAGTTAATTTGCATTTCAATCTGATAAAGCCAATTACCGGTAGCTTAAACATATTTCTATAGGACACAGTCACCTATAGAAAGACAGTGATAGATGTATGATCTGTCAATGCCTACCAAACAGTCAACACAGGAATCAGCATTGACAAGCAGGACATCAAAGAGCCATGGGTTTGATTCCCTATAGATGTATAAAGTTCTTTCAGATGTTGAATATTGATAACTGGAACAGAAAAAAAGGTAAATTAATTTAACATGTTGGGTGGCAGACATGAGGTGATACCACAGCAACCAAATACTATACCTTGAATATGTTTTTAACTGTTGTTTGTGCTGTTGTATGCTGTTTTGGACACTATATTTCGACATGCACACATCCATAAATTAACAAACAAAGAATAACAAAGCACACATTTGTAAATATACCAAATGTATAGGGAAGATATACCAGGTAGGGAAGATCTGCATGATCTCTTATGCACAATAACGGTGGATCAATTCCCCACTGAAGCTGCTGTCCGAACCAGACAGTGAGTCCAACGGTGGAGAGTCCTGGTCCAGGATGGATGAGAGTTTATCCAGGATCCTTCTCTCACTCACCTCCAGCACCTGGATCAGAGTGCAGCCCAGGACAGAGCAAGACTTTTTGATGATCCTGTCCAGTTATGAGTTATCTAAAATATGCAACTTTTACTCTCTACTTGACTACATTTTTAATTGAGTATATGTACTCTTTACCCCACTACATTTGAATGGACACTTACCATTACTTGTTAGATTTGATTGCGCGTGACAAGTCAGCATCTTTTTATACTGCGGTTAATTTCTAGAGTCAACGAGACAATATCGCCATCTGCAGGATGCTGAAGGTACTGGATGCATGTGAACATTAGCAGTTTAGAGTTGTCAGTTGCACTTTTTTGCATTGTTGAGTATGACTGAGACTGGATTTTTTTGTTCAATTTTTATCTCTTTTGTTTTGCCATTTTGAAACATTGAGGTGTTACGTTTCCTTTCTATATCAGGAAATAAAACCTCATGAAGAGTTTCTTGTTTCCACATTTCTTGATGCTTTTTAAAAGCCTACATTCAGTGAGATAATCAAGTGGTTTTAAAATTGAATACTTTATGACTTTTACTCAAATATTTTTGGAATTGGAGACATCTAACTTGTAATGGAGTACATTATTTTCACTCTTACACCTCTGCAAACTGGGATGCTGGTTCTCCTTTTCATATAAAAGGAGCAGGGTGTTCCAACTTCAGAGGGGTCAAAGTCCCTTTATAACTGAATGGAATGTACATTATTCATTATGTGCTGAAAAAAGAATGTGGACCAAACACAGTTTATGATCATAAACCTAAAATTTGCAATGTGATCCAAAAAGCTAACACCTTGACATTTAGTCAAAAAGCACTGGAGAACATCACCAAAAGTGCTAGATGCTTCTTGACAAGTGTTTATTTGTTTAGAGACAACCCTCATCCCCACCACCACCACACCACCACACCACACCACACCACACACACCACACCACACACACACACACACACACACACACACACAAGCAGATTGGTTTGTCTCACCACATGATATCCTCGGTTTACTAGAACAGATGTAAAAAAAATACTGGGAGAGTTCTGAAACTTTGATCACTATAAAATAGTTGGGAAAGAACTATTCTCTGCTTTGATGTGAATACAAGGCAATATAACTTCATAAAAATAGTTTTAGTACATATGCAAATTACAAGCGGTTACTTTCTGGGAAATGCAAATTATGACATTAATTGTAAATATTGGAATAATGAATATAGTGTTCTTCAAAAACAAAGAACCAATTTTATTGCACTTTTATTCCGTCCACATATTTTCTACCGTTTACTCCATTTCTTGGTCACAGGGAGCTGGAGTATATCTCAGCATTTCTGGGCCTGAGACGGGACACACACTCTGGATTGGTGGGGACACAGGCACACACATTCACACACACCTATGGTCAATTGTCCAATGTCAGCATGTTTTCTCCTCCCAGGTGCATATTTGTGCATCATCGCAGAGATCATTCGTGAGAGTTGTCTTACACTCAAACTATGACAATAACAAAACCACCAACTAATGTTCTCAGACAAAGGCTGAATAAAGTTTTATTCAAAATATTTAAACATTGCCTTTGAAAAGCATCTGAAATCAAGAATGCAGAATGCAGCCTTTTTTCACATGCTGGGAAAACATTGAATGTTTATTGTTTCACCCAAAATTATTGAAGGCCTGAAAGAACAGCAATAAAACTAGTTTATGAGTAGACCATTTGTGACTTTGCTGGAGTTTTGTATTTTTTAATTAATAAAATATTGTGCAATAAAATATATGTTTAGATATAAAATCTTAAATAAATGGTTTAGCACTCTATGAATAAATATGAATATTATGAAATATTATATATTTATGAAAAATATTTTCACAAGTGTTAAGTACTTTAAATAAACTTTAAAAATGACTCATTCTAACATATTATTATTATTATTATTATAATACATTAACAAAAATTGAGAAATGTAAAAAAACAAAAATAGTCGACGTCTCTTGTTAACACTTTTATTTCACATTAAATCACACATGTATTTATTTTATTAATTTAACTCCAAACCATTCTGTCATTTCAAACATCGAATATTATGAGTGTAATACCATAATACCACAATATAATATATCACTGGTGTTTTCTATCCATACGTCAAACGTGCACATGGAAAAAGGAACTATTTTCTTTCCGTTTCGGACTTTCACACTATTGATTCTAGGTTAGCGACACGTGCTGAGGTGTTTTCAGATTAGGAGCAAACATGACTACACAACAAACACTAAAAGGAAGATACAGGCCGTCTATTGCTCTACAGGTCATGTAGGACCTCCAGCACCGTGGCAATCGACCAGGCCTGAGTTTCACAGCTGAAGGAGCAGTACTGGCCATTCTCATTTGTGAGCTCTGGAAGTCCTTTCCACGATGACCTGGAGAAGAATTAAAAAAAACATTTTTTATAAAAAGATTTTGATAAAAATGGCTTCAATTATTATTTTTTATGTACCTTTCCATGTGGACATAATGACGAGATAGAATGTTCTTCACAAAATGTACTGTCCTTTTATAAGACTCTGTGCCAAGCTTCTTAGCAAAGTACAGCTTTGCTCGCAGGAAATAGCCAATAGGCCAAAGCCACTCCTGAAGAAGGTCAAAAAAAGTCAAAGATAACAAACACACGTGCTGATTGGCTAGAACGCTAAAATCATCTATAAATATGATTCATACAGGGCCTTGATGATAGTTGAAGCCTTTGGCAAGGTTGTAGTTGTCATTGTCCAGAGAATTGTCATAAACGCCACAATAAACCATGTCACTGTACAAAAGGATAATTATCAGTCACTTTATAAAGAAAGAGGAATTTATCAAGTCATGTGATATAATTAAACTCTAAAAAGCCTCACTCTGGGTCCAATGTCTTCATTCCCAGAGGCCCAAGGAGTTTCTCTTCAACCATGAGTAGGGCATCCCAAGCCTTCTCTACAGTAAACAGCTCAGGAGCCTGAAACAAAGGAAGTTATAAGCCACATGCCAACAAATCATCATTCAATCAAGCTGGAATAAATCCAAGAGTGATCTTGAGATTTAGATACTGACAAAAGGTCCTTACCACCACCATGGCAATGGTGAAGTTTGGTCTGAGCTGGTAGTCGCACCAGGGGCTGGAGGCTCCGTAGCTGTCTTTGTAAATTCCCCGTTTGTGGACGAGCTCAGGATTCTTCTCAGCTGGGTCATTAGGGTCATGGGACACATAAAACATCTTCTCAAAGTTATTTTGGATTTTCCTTTCCCACTCCATATAGGTCACAGCCAGTTGTTTGCCTGTGGATGTTACAGGATCATTTACTGGTTCAGGGTGACACCTAAAAGATCTAAGCAAAATCTCAAAAAAAATTTCACCTGTAAAATTCTCAAAGTTTTATCTTAATAAAGCAATTTATTTACTTTTGTGTATCTTTTCTCTAACATTCAAACATGAGCTATGGAGAAGGTTCAATAGAAACACATGGGCTAGAACGTCCATCCATCCATCCATCCATCTCTCTCTCTATCCATCCATCCACCACCTTCGTACTGTATTTTCCAAATACCAAATGCATTCATTCTGAACTGAATTTATAACCTCGACACACAAGGGATTCGAAAAATAAATGTTTACTACCACAGACTCAGTTTATTCTTTGTAAAAAGCAATACATGCTCTGAGCATTCAATTGAACTCACCATCTCTCTGTATGTCAACACTGTTGTAAGGAAAAAGTCCCTGTTGGTTTAGCGCCACCAACCAACGCAGAGTTGACTTGCAGAGACCCACAATTTCCACAGCTGATCCGTCTCTGTATTAGGAACAAAATATTCAAGAAGAACGATGGGAAAGTAAAAGTACAATAACCAGTCAAAAGACAGGATACTGCATAATTAAGCATGTGCTTGGCCTGCCTGGGTGTTGCTGGCATCCCTTTGTTGCGAGCTCTCTCGCTTTCTCCCATTTTATCCATCCAGGTCCCACAGTTGAACCGATTTCCACCATAGACAAAACCAGTGACGGGATTAACCTTGGCCACAATATTGAAACCTGAGAAGGTTCAGAATAGATTTAAGGATTTTGTCAGTCAATCTGATAATCTCTGAGTTTTTAGGTCTTCACCTTCATCTCGCATGTTGCGGTCAATCTGCGGTCCAGCGTTTCTCTCTCTGAACTCGACACCCTGCATGTGACGCTCCATTGCTTCATGAATGACTTCATAGAGCAGCTGGTCCTGTGAAGACAAAAATGTTACTTCAGTGTCCAGGGCTGGAGGCACAATGTCAATACTATACATTAAATATACTGTATAAACAAATGCATTTGATTTTGCTTTTTTTTTTCTTGATGGACTGATAATGTAGTAAATCAATATATCAGAATGTATAGTACAGCCTTTAGTACAGCCTTATGTGTAATTGTAAAACAATGCATCAAAGCCAAATTGAATCAAATTGTTCCACCTTATTGTAAAATGGCTCAATCATTGTTGACGTCAGGAATAATCATTTGTAAATTCATTACACTATAAGACCATTCCTTGTGTGCACCTACAGGCATGAGGAACGCATTGCATGAATTTCTGCTCTTTCTTTAGAGAAAAATTGCTTTGGTTCAAAAGAACTTTGGTTATCAAGTTCATCCTTGGAACAAATGAAGTGTGTAAAGCACAGTACTACTGTATATTAGTCTCACCACAGTGCCAGCTGGAAGGGGCTTAGAGTCATCGGTGGGGTACATTCTTGAAACTGGGTACTGGAGGATGTCGGTACCGTTGGGTACCATAGCACAATAATCCTGAACGCACTGAAGCCACCACCACACAGCATCACGGCAATTAAATCGAGCTCCCACGCCCTCTCCTAACAGGTTAGGTATCAGGCCATGTCTCAAAGTACCAGCAAATGCCAAGATGATGTTCCTGTGTGATGAAACAAAATGAGATGAACAGATATGGCGCGATTGTACAACAGTATTGTAAACGAATTTATTCCCACTACCTTGCCTCCAAGTGACGGCCGGTGACAAGCATTAGTCCACGTAGAGCAATGAAAGTGTCCCTTCCCCAGCAACGAAAGATTCCAGCAGAGAAATGAGGCAAGCCTGCGAGGATAAGGAAATACACCTTGACTTGCCAAACACAAGCATATTCCAAATCGGTTTTGGTGGGCCAGACTGTTCAGTGGCCAATGTTTTTCCAGTATAACCACAATTGCACAGTTTGTGGGTTGCTAAAAATCACCTGCAGCCAAAGAACCAACGCACTGCTCCTTCTTCTTGGTGATCTCATTGATATGGCAAGGCACATCACTCAGGGCTGGTGAAAGAGGTGGAAGAGCAGGAAAACGTCCAACACCACACATTTGGACCGATCCCAGAGCCAAGAGCTTTACAAAGGTTGAGCCTTTCTGCACAAAACTGCACATACATTCAGAGAAAACCAGAAACATTTTAACGCTGTATCAGTTAGACATTTAGACGGTATAAGAAAAATAAACTAAATGTATTTTATGGATGCATTTTACGCTACGTATGGATTCAGTTTTCAGAAAACGCTTGGCCAGACAGAAAGTGCATTTTCAGGATAAAAATTTTAATCAAGATAGAGCTTGTAAATATGCGTTGTGCAGTCACAATTTTGCCATCAGAAAAATCAGCATACTCAAATATATTTTATTACAAAATTGAATATTTAAACAAAGCATTGTGTGGAATCATCAGTGCTATTCTTTTTCCAGTAAGGAGGATAGAAACAAGGTTATAACCACACAATGCTGCTTGCACCTTTATCATGTAGCTACATGCATATTTTGAATATTTGAACATAAAACACGTTTATTTCACCAACATTACTTAGGGAAATTTCTAAAAACATTGCAAATTAATGTTAGCACAATAAATACACCAATCACTATAATCACATGACTTGATATCAGTAGTTAATATCTTTTTTTCTGATCATTGCTTATTAATTGATTATTAATGATGATTATCACAAAGGTTGCTTTGTTTGTAATCATTGCAATCAATATGGATACTGCTTTTCACCAACCTTGACATCTGTTTAAATGCCACATCGAGTGCAGTTGTGTATGCCCCAACTAGGACGGCATCAAAGTAACAGGGAATAAGGTAGCGAGGGATGTGCTTCAGGTAGGAAAACATGGCCTGGAGCCACTGACCAACCTACGAGAAATAGGAAGACAAGCATTTGAATTGGTCTTGGGCAACAGTTTGTAAAGTTTGTATTTGAGTTTGAATGACATGACTGGATCACCTCAGCCAGTGTACCACCACGTGACACTAATCTACTGCTGACATAGTCAATCATCCAATCCCCTTGTCGAAGGTTGTCGCAAAACGGATGACCCAGATCGTTTTTGGGTCGGATTTCTGCCATCACCGACAACAGACCTGAAATTAAATTTAGCTTATAACACATACATTTTGATACAGATGATTTTATGTCATATCAATATCAATTAATTGGCTATTATGAAAATGTCATTCATTGTATTGCAAACAACTACAGAGCGTCTTGACAGTGTTGTGTGAATGTTAATGTTCTACGGTGACCTGTTTGTTCATTTAGGTATTGGAAACGACTGATCAAACAAAACTTTGATAAAGTCCATTACCACAGGACAACACTGTATTTCAGCTGTTTTACTCAAAGACCATGATTAAACACAAAATTACATATCTGTACCTTGGAGACCACCATATTTAAGTGTCGTCCAGCCTGGGATGCTGTAACATCCTCCTCCATCCTCCTTTTCCTCCGCATCGCAACGAAACAGCAGAACGTTCATATCTAGCAGACTAAGCTTAGACATAATCCTGAAGAAAAAAACAGAAGTTTCATCAGTGCAAAAGTTTTTAATATAAGAAAGAAATTATTCTAAGACTTACCGCTCCAGCGGAGTCTTCAGGATGTCAGGGGTGTTTTGATCAGGCAGACTTCCAGCTTTATACAAAGGGTTGAACTGAATGAGATGGTTCCTCAGTGCACCCACAAGCTCCTGGGACTTGGGATCCAGACTCACCCTTAGAAAGAGACACGTAGAGTTATAAACACACATTGGCTTTTGCAACAGAACTAATTAAGAAATACATTTTTAGTACAGAATTCTTTCCATGATTTAGTGACATCATCCAAAGCAGTGTTTAAATGTGTTAACATATATGCTGGCTTGTTTTGTTAATCAAATATTTTCAACTGCACAAATTTGATTATGCTTACAGTTATTATAAGTATTATAGTATTATAAACATTGTATGGTGTTATGTAATTAAAAGCTGGTTAAATGCAGGAGTGCCATTTCCCAACCTGAAAGCAATAACACTTCCAGGTGTCAAATGCTCAAAAACAATCTCCTGCACGTATTCGCTGCGTCCTTGAGACGTCACCCCAGCCTGCCGCACCACCTTGCTGTCCGTGAGCTGAACAAACACACACAGACACAAACAAAAAGATCTTCAGAGACAAAGAAGAGGGACTCTTTTTGCATAGTGGTGACACTGCAAGTCATCAAAAGCTGTGCAAGTCCAGACGGCACAAGTTTACACCCAAGCAGGAAAGGGGAGGTTCAGCAAAGTTAGAGGTTGAGTGTGTCCTGTATTATGAAGGCAGTCACAGTGCTCTCAATGCCGGCCATTGTGTCGCTCGGTTATAATTACAGCACTTGGATTACCTGGATGTGCTCTTTAATCTCCACCGTGTACCCAGGCATGCCATTAATGGTCCTCTCATCTTTTCTGTAGTGGCCCGCCTGCCTCTCCACTGTGCGAGCCTCCAGAACCACTTCCTCTATTTTACCTGCGAGTACGGAAGGTTTGAAAGTGTCAAGCTTACAGTTAAGCTTGAATATAAAGAATAACACCAGTTATGTACAGTATTGAGACCATCCAGGCCAGGGTCAGACGGAAAATACAAAAAGCCATCTTTACTTTTACTTTACATTCATTTGGCAGACGCTTTTATCCAAAGTGACATGTTAGATGTCCGTCTTTTATTAGAGGAGCAATTTTTGAGCAAACAACCAAGACACTTTCTTGGGCTACTGACTCAGCAGTGTGTGAAAGGACACAGTGAAACTGATATGGAATTAGAGGGAATTTGATGAGCATTGATGTCAAGTCAAACTGACCTGGAATGCACATAGGTGGAACCTCGTTTGTGTAGTGATGGTGTTTGGGGTTCTTGAATGCAGTGCGACACACAGCCACCACTGACTGATGCGTGCTGGGACAGTGGCGGGTAATTGCAACAATGTCCTCATCCACTTGGTCCACAAACACCTGAAGAAACATCCAAACACATGATTACACTAGTCCTGTACTATGTAATAAATCTAGATAATTTAGATTAGTTATTCATGGAGCACTTCTATAAGTACATTTAGTAAATATATGTACGTTCTTCTCATTAAATTTAATTTATTGGTAATGTTTACTTTTGCAACATTTTTACCACTTAAGACAATTAGATTGACAAAGGTAACAAAAATTACCATTTTACAAAATTACAATTTATAGATACATAATCAATACGGATAAAGATAGAGAGAGATACTTTATTAATCCCACTATGGGAACATTTTGTGTATGTATTACTACTAATAATATACACTGTATATCATTTATACATTATTAATTGTTAATGCGATAATTAAATCTTTTATAATAATTATTCTCTACCTGATTAAAGCCTTTTGCTGCTAATTCCTGATGCAGTCTGTTGAAGGCTAATTTTCCTGCAATGATTCCTGACTGCAGGTTAACCTCATCTGGAGTGGACAGCTTAGCCTGCGAGTTCCATTTGCTGTAGAAACGCTCCTCGGATACCACTGAGATCTAAGTTAAAAAAAGACTTATATCAAGGTGTATTTATGTGTCGTGAAGCCAAGAAAAAGCTTTGCTTAAAGCATCTTGCCTGGTGCGGGACAAACTCATCGTAGCCTCTGGTGCTGCCAGTGGCACAACTGGCCATAGAAACAATAGCAGAGCTGGGCAATGAATCAAAGACTGAGCGGATCTGTCACACAAAGCAGTCATTAAAAAAAGAGCAACTCCCTAAGAACAAAATACCGCATCATGGTATATTTTAGAGTACGTACCTGAATAGGGCACTCATTATCGTGGGTGACATCCAGAAACATGGCATGTGCAATGCTGGGCACCATAGGCCTGTGACTGGGCTGAAGGAAAGCGCCCACCGGTTCCCCACCGTAGCGATACACAAGCCTGCCCTCCTCATGACTATCCCCCGCGCTCATGGCCTCTAAAACAGCACATTATATGTTACACGTTACTGACAAAGCTTATATGTGCAACTGAAAAAACAAAACACAGTTTTCAAATCACATTCAGCACTAGAATGAAACATCTTAGCCACAATGTGAGCCAAATCACATCAACACCCAATTAGTTTTTATGTGTGTTAGTTAGGGACACTTCGACTTACTTAGTGTGGACGACCACATTAAATCTTTTAGGGATCAATTACAGGATTTATTTTAAAACTTTTGTAAAAATTGTTTGCAAATATCATTGCATTACAGTAGATGTTTCACTATACTCACTGAAACCCTTGTTATATATTGCAAAATATTCATTCTAGTTTAATTTGAAGCTACAGTATTAGCTAAAGATAAAGAACTTCAAATACTGAATCAGTACTTCATTTCCCAAAGGTCTATGCACCAGTCCGCGGCGCGGGTGCACAAAGCAACTGCGGGAGGCCCGTCAAGGTTTCTGTTTTTCCAATGCAGTGTGAATAGAATCGAAAGATTATTATCCCGTTTAGCAGACCGAGGGTAATGATTGTGTCTGTTCTTTCAATTTTTTTACTTCTTGCCCGTGTTCTTAATTTTCGACTGTTTTGACTCTTTCTGCGACGATTACACATTGGACCGTTTGTTAGTGTTAAGCCAAGTTAACCGGTCGTGGTTTGTAGTTTCTCCTGTGCACTAGTCAGTGTGCACCTCGTGTCGTCAGTCTGTCCTGTCTTCGTGTCCTGTTCTGTCGTTCTGTTCTCCCATTTATTTTGCATGCCCATCCCCTTGTTGTACAGGTCTCTCTGTTCTGTGTGGACTGTGTCCTGTTCTGTGTAGCACCAGGGTCCTGAAGAAACGTTGTCTCGTTTCACTGTGTATCGCACTGCTATATAGTTGAAATGACAATAAAGCTTCTTTGACTTTGACTCTTTGAATCTTACTTCTTCCAGTGTTATTTTGTCACAGTTAAGTGTTATGGCGTGTCTAATGTTTCTTTGTTTCTGTTATTGAGCCAATAAAGCGTATACTGTATCATGTCGGACTGCGCACCGCTGCATAAAGATGGCGTGTTTACGTTTATTTGTGATTGCTCCTGACTTGAAATATGGAAAAAAAGGGCGCGTATATTTACGCACATATTTGAAACAGACTATTATAAGCACCACCCAAGCTTTGGAGCGTAAAATAAGGGATGCTTATATTAACGTAAATATGGTAAAATGCTTTTCTATATTTGGTAAAATCAGTTCATTCTTGTTTCTGTTTTGCTTGTTTATTGTTAATGTCTAGTTTATATAATAATAATAATTTATTCATTCATTCCATAAAGCAGAACAAGAAAAAAAAAAATGCCAAATACAGTATATGACAGCTTCAATTTCAAAATCTTTGGAATTAATTAAATGTAATAATCATGTAATTTTTCTTTACACATTTTTGAGAATGTACTCCCAATAATGTGAAAACAATAATTATTGCAAAATTGCATTCTTGCTTGATTTGTAGCTATTTGCTAAAGATGTTCAAATATTAAAATTATTAAACTTGTCCTATAATAAACAATATTACAGTGTTTCATTTTCTACCGTGATTAGACGTTTCATTCAACTACAGTAGATACTTTCTAAAGGATACTTAAAATTAGCCAAATCTGGCAACAAAGCTGCATCTGCTTTACAAAGGCAGGGATTTTTGAAGGCCAGGTTTTAAACTGGTTCTGATTAGCAATCAACCAATAAGAGCAAACGCAGTGTTAATGATCAGTGTTTTCCATGCCGTACCTCTGATGAGGGATGAAATTCCTAATCTAGTCACAAAGACATTATCCAGTTCCTCGCTGCCAGTGAAGAGCTCAGCCACAACGTACAGATCAGGCCTTAGAGCACGAGCCGCATCCAGCATGAACTACAGCAAGCGGGTGAGGGCAAGATGCACAACCATGGTGAGAAAGATAGGACAGACAAAGGAAAGAGTCATGCAAAGGAGGGAAAAAGAGTTTTAGATTGTAAATGAGGTTTGGACAGGGAATCAAAGCAAAAAAAAGGTAAGGAGACAGCAGTGCGGGAAGAAAAAGACAAACAGATAAGACATGATTAGCCTCATGCGTAGATGAACTCTCCTGTACCTCTGATGAGACTGGTTATTCCCAGACGATTTACAAACACATTGTCAATCAGCTCGCTGCCTGTAAAGAGCTCGGCTATCACATACAGATTGGGTCTGACTGCTCGGGCTGCTGCGAGCATGGCCTGCAGGGCAACACATGTGTTAGCAATGAGGGAAACCCTCCGCTGAGACAGACCACGGCTGCTTTGAAATGAAATTTCGAATGGACTTTGCCTTGACAAAATGCGAACAATTCAAATGTCCTCACACAATATATCCATACCCCCCAAGAATTACACTTAAATCACTGGACTATTTTTATGAAACAGAAAGTTTAATATACCATCACAAAATATGGAACCGAGAATGAGCCACACTTAATATTTCTTAGCAAAAATCACAGCAGGCGACGGAGTGATTGGCAGCCGGGGAATAACCGTCAGCCAAAATCTAGCAATCGAGACCAAGACAAATGAGCTTAATGTGAAGAAATCAAATCCTCCATACTGCCCCCCCCATGTCTAATACTCGTCAATTAATAGTTAATCATAAATATGTTGTTTTTCTTTCAGCTAGCCAACGGTTATAACTCGTCTCTGTGAACGGCCATGGTACCTCGGCCACATGCAGCGGAGTCGAGTGGCAGTTGTCCAGACGCACTCCCACAAAGTGTTTGGCCGTGATCTCGGTGTATTTTTGCATGTGGGCCCACAGGTAGGGGCAATCCTCCGGCCCGCTGCCATAACGAAGCTTAACGCTGTCCCCCCAGCAGATCAGCTCCCTCCTGATGTAGACATTGGATCCTATCCAGAGAGAATAAAGAGAAAAGCAACTATGACTCGACTTTCAGCCAAAAGTGGCTGGTAAGAAACTCTCAAGCAGTGTTGATACTGCCCTCATGTGTCCAGCAGTGGAAATATACCACCAAGTGGACTTTCAGCAAATAATAATATTAAATATAATTGAACCTTTATTAGTCCCTCATTGGGGAAATTGTTTCTCTGCAATTGACCTCTATTTGTGTGTATAAACCAGCCGTATTCTCTTGAAGTGTTGTATTTTTTTCCAGAGAAGCATATGTCCCTGCTATGTCTTATTTCAGGCTGCATCTTATTTCCAGGAAAACATAGTGTGTACGTATGAACACTCACCTGCTTCTGCAAAATTCCTTAGTGGATCATCTCCCATCACCCAGCCATTATGGGCCAGGAAGTGACAGGCTTTCTCTGGATTATTCATGAGGGGCAGATCCTCCTCCAGTGTGGACTCCACAAAGGGGAAAGTGAAATATCTGTGTAAAAACAAAAACCACAAGTGTATCACGTTAACACGACTGCATTCCCCAAAACTATTCCATGGGTAATTGTGTTACCTGGTGACCAAAGGATGCTTCCTGGAGATCGGGCCCAGCTTAGGCCCATGCTCAGCCACTCTTTCATAATTAACAGTTCCGTCAATGCAGTTAGTGGCCTACAATTCAAAGACATCATCATGGTTTTACATGCAACAGATATGACACATTAGAGAAGAACTTCATGAGTAATTCACCTGCTCCTGATGGCGTTGGACATCCCGATAGCGCTCATTGTTCACTTCATCCAGCTTCCTCCTCAGCCAGTTACAGCAGTCGTCAATGGCACCAGGACTGTTCCTGCAGAAAGGGATTTTATTGTCATGCATAAGTCTGAAGTGCAAAACCCAGACAAATATCCCCTTTCCACTGTGAGCACAGGCCTAGCGAGCACTTACCCGTGAGGCACAAAGATCTCCAGAGCAGAGTTCATGTCTACAGTGCTTCCAAAGCGTCTGTACTGCGGGTCCTGAATGATCTTCAGTTGCGGTTTGCCATCAGTCTTGCTACTATCAGGTTTAGCACCTGAAAAAAAAAAAAAAAAGTAACCGAAACATTTTCTTTTTTGTAGCAAATTTTATACTTTGATTTGTTTTCAGGAATAACTGGGTACAACAAAAATTCTAAGGTTAAAATTAAACAAGAAAACCTAAATCTCTCCAGAAAATATTTTTCTTTTATTGCGGTAAACTGTGCATATAGAACAAGAGAGATGAACGTGAAGACAAAGATAAAAGGAAAGATAAAGACGGAGAGAAAAAAGGGAGTGTGCAAGAGAATAAACATAACACAAAACACAACAAAAAGTGACAGTAAAAAAAACTACTAAAAATTGATGTAGTGAAAAGGAGAGTGAAAAAGGAAAATAAATGGAAAAAACCCAGACAGAAAAGGGGACAAAAAGAGTGAGTGAGCATACAAAAGAGCAAGAAGAAAGAGCATGTCAATCAGCAAAGTTAATGTTAGCAACACCAAAGGTTGTGGGTTCAATGTCCCAGGAAAGCATGCAGTCCTTTAGATAAGAGTCTGCTAAATGAATGTAAAGCAACACAATCTTCAGAAGCTCACCACTGAGAAGTAAAGCTCTGAACTGCTCCACCACTGCTTCCACTCGGACCTGGTAGAACTCCCACAATTTAATCGTAGGAAAGACGACCTGCCACAGGATTCCACGTATGGCCTAATGTGACACAACATTGCAGCTTTTACAAAAATTGACAAACTTCGGCAGTGATTTTGCACCAACAGGCACTGGAGCACTCACGTGGAGATGTGCATGGCCCTCGATTAGGGCCGGGACCCCCCTATCAGAGTACTTGCCGTCCGCTATATCACAGGTGACGTACCACAAGGCCCGGTCCAGCACCCATGCAGGTTTGAGGTGAGGAGAGTTCACCAGGTTGTAACCGCACTCGGGATGTTTCTTAATCCACTTGCTGTTGGCAGCTGTGTGACATGTGAAGCAATTTACGTAGTATTACAATAATGTAAGCCTGATGAAACTTCCTCCACAGCTCAGTGTAACGAGACCGGTTGTGAAATTACATTGTCAATGTCAGTCCTGTTAATGTGCTCTTACACAATCTTTTCCCCCATTTCCTATTATTAACAATGTAGCATTATTAACACAAAATATTTTGTTATTATTAACAAAACGAATTATTAAACACCGTAAAATGCCTCATTAACTGGGAGAACATTGTTGTGAAGGATTAATTTTTTTTAATGTGAGGATTTGTGTAGAAACAGAAATGGAGACAGAGAGCCAAAAAGAAAGACAGGGGGGGGGGTGAGATTGAGATGTGAATAAGACAGAGGCAGAGAAATTTGATAAATAGAGAGAAAGTGGCATTAAAATGAGAGAAAAAGAGACAGAAAGAGACAAAAAGAAAAGAGAGAGAGAGAGAGAGAGAGAGAGGGAGAGGGAGGGAGAGAGAGAGAGAGAGAGAGAGAGAGAGAGAGAGAGAGAGAGAGAGAGAGAGAGAGAGAGAGCCCTCATAACTGACTATAATGTCTCAAGTATCCAATCTGTTGAACTAAAATAAAAATTAAAAATCACAATAAAAACAAGCATTTTTTCAGAATAATGACACTGATTCTGTACTGTTTGTTTCCCAGAGGCCCTGACATTTGCCCCTGGACATTCAGCTCTGGTTTTCCATTTGTTTCATCCTGTGTCGTTGACATAGCTACATATATGGTATCACACACTCCTTGACCTTTAGAAGAGCAATTTTGAAAAAAATTTCTTTCCTATTTAGGCACAATGAATGAATCACTCCGACTCCTTATATTAGAATGGAATGGATTGTAAAAGCACTAATAAGACGACGGAGAAGCTGTAATGAGACTATGCTAATCTAGTTAAGCATCAGCCATTTGTAAACACACTATTCCCTGGCAGTCTTTACTAAAGCAAGCCCTGCGTGAATGGAAGGTTAGAATCTCTTACTATTCTGCTCACACGCTGGGCTTCACAACAGCTGAACTGGTGAACAGTGCTGGGAAGTTTTAGGCCAACGAATCATGTCATCTGTCAATAAACTATTTTTAGGATGTCAATGCAAGCGCTTTCACTTGGGGGGCTTTAAGCCTGTTACAAAACATCATTGGCATTGTGACCTTTTCAATTTTTTTAGAGGCCATCAGGTCATAGAGTAGAAAATGACACAGGACACTTGTGACATTTCGTGAACTCATGATCTCGTGAATTCATTAATAGTCATACTACTACTTCTCTTTCGGCTTTTCCCTTTTCTGGGGTCGCCACAGCGAATCATCCTTTTCCAGTTTATTCTATCCTGAGCATCTTCCACTCTGATCACAGCCAACCTCATGTCCTCTGTTATCACAACATCCATATATCTCCTTCTTGGTCGTCCTCTTGCCTTCTTTCCTAGCAGCTCCATCTCCAAAATACTTCTACCAATATACTGACTATCCCTCCTCTGCACATGTCCAAACCATCTTCAGCTAAACACATAAAGTGACTGCAATATGTAAAAGCAAATAATTCTTTGATTTGAATATGAGATGTTCCATTTATGTACTATTTTTATAAATATTGGAATTGCAATTTTTCTTTTCTAACTATTATTTTAGGGTTTTTTATTTTCAGGTATTTTAGGGATTATTTTAGTTTTATTAAATGTCCGGTTTATTTTAGCATTCAGTTAATTTAAAAAAATGGCTAAAATCAGCTAACATCTTAAATGCACAAGATTGTGGTGGCATTACTGTATGACATTACATAAATGAATCATTACAATTCTGCAGCCTTGAAGGTTTTTAAAACTGCACATGTTCAAATTGAATAGTTACGACTAAAAATCATTTCACAGCAAATATAACCATGGAGTGATGACTACACCACACACCTGTGTGATTGTAAACCACATCTGTGATACAAAGCATGTCCCACTCATTCTTCATCTTTTCCACCAGGTTACCAACGTCGTTCCAGTTGAACTTCTGTCCAGGAGGGGAGAAGTCGGGGTTAAGCTCCAGTTGATCGGCCAGAGAGTAACAGGAGCGAGACTCACCCAGCGTCTGCAGTGGCGTGAAATGAATCATATTATAGCCTAAAATATACAAATGAAAAAAGAAACAGCAGTCAGGAGACCGTAACAGAAATCATAAAATTATCTCAACACTGTTGAGCATGACAGCCAGATTACGCATTATTCACTCGACAAAATCAATCACATATTTACAGTCAGTTTACATTAAACTGCATATTCACAATTTACAGTATATATGTGATTTTTATAAACTGTAGTTGTATTAAGTTTTTTGTGTATTGTTTACACCTATTTGTTATTAGCATAATTAAATAAAAAATTTTTACAGTAGCGGGTGCTACAAAGTTCACTAACATCAAACAGTAGTTAAGAATACTAATGTGTGCAACAAATATTTAATTTATTTTCATCATGAATGTCCCCTTTAAACTTTTTTTGACGAGTTGCATCATTTGTTTGCTTGTTTTGTATTGATTTTGACATGTAACCACACTGAACAAGATAAAAATTGTGGTTAAAAGCCAAAATATAGTCAATATGTAACTGGAAGACCAAACATGAACATTATCTGTGATCATACATTGGTTACATTCGCCAAGGTACTTTCTTTTTCATGTCTAATACTTTTTTCGCACCCATACCTGTTTCTTTTGCCACTCTTAACCTGTCCAGCCACTCATCGAGAGGTCCAAGGCATTTAGAAAGGTATGTCTGGATAGTGATGCAGTCTAGGGGCAAGACGTGATTGTCTGCCCCTGCTCGGAGAACTGGATCCACCACAACATATCCACCTCCAGACTTCTCCTTATTGCTGATGGGTCACAATACACAAAGCATAGAGCAATTTTAGAAAGTTGTGGAACTGATGTAATATTTTCATAAATCAATACATTTTAATGAAGTCTGGCTCACCCATGGCCAAAGAAATACTGGTATGAGCCTGAAATCTTGAGTTCCAGGGAGCAGAATCGATCAGAATCATCTTCTCTTGCAGTAGGGTTAATCCATTCTAAAGCTCGAAACTTGTTTCTCTCAAAACGGTCTCCTACTGCAGGGTAGTTGGTGTGAACGTGCACATGCTTTCCCTGAAGAGTGGGACCCAGATGAAATTGAAGCTCGAACCCTGATAAGAAACATCAGACATTTCATTTCACAACCCTGTTTGGCTGTAAAAAAAAAAGGCAACCAATCAAAACATAATTTTAAAAACATTATTAGCTACGAATGTAAACTGCTTTGGTTAATACATTAAGTCGCATTCTAAAAGCCATAAACTACAATCATTTAGTCATGTACCTTTGACATTTAAATTCTATATGACATTTGTAAGCAAACTGGCACAATAATAGATATTATATAGATAAAAGTATAAGGATAAATGTTCATTTATCTATATATGGATTAACTCATCCCCTCAATTAATGTAGCATTGAATAAAAGCTAATTGACAAAACAAAAAAGTGATATCTAATCTAAACTGTGCAAAACACATTGATGACATCACACACCTACACACACACACACACACACACACACACACACACACACACACACACACACACACACACTATAGAGTTTCAGATAGAGAGGTGCAGCCAAAAAGCTGCCGTAGAAGCATTGAGTAAACACTAGAACACAGAGACAAAACTGATATAAATAACCACACTGTTTTCCACACTGACATTCTCTCTCTACAGTGCAGCACAACTTTAAAAATTACCTTGCTCCAGACGAAAGAGGGTTCTTTCGTGTTTCTCCATGTCGTTGAGGACCATAACTCTGGTTTGTTTAGCTGTCATGTTTGTCTGATTTATTTATAGTGTTCCGGATACACAGCAAAGTGAAGGAATCCAAACTGGACTCCTAAAGAAAAAAAAAGAAACTAAATAAAGCACAAATCATTCAAAAATGCAATACAGAGGACCACATTTAGACCACATTTAATTGTACTGACATCACCTAAAACAATCTTAGTTTTTGTTTTTTAATTATGACAACATAACAAATAAATTGTCACAATAACCTAACAAAACAGATACTGAAATAATAAAATTGTCAGTTTGCACTGGTATGTTTTAATAACTGATTTTTAGGATACATCAGGAGGTCTAGATCGATCTTTGTCAGAATCCATCACCTCTGGTAGTTTGATCACGTTGGTGGAAAGAATCGATTCGAGAGCACTCGACTCCCAAGAATGGTTTGAACGATGCGCTCATGAAAGTTTCCGTTTCATGTTAGATTGGTTGCAAATTGTACTGAGAAAAATCAAAAGTATAAAGATTAAAAGTTTAAAAGAACTAAATGGCTCTGGGTATACGCTGTTAAGTCAGCATACATACGTAATTGTTTCATGCTAGTTCAGTAATTTCCGCAAAAGTTATTAACGCGATAAAGTTAATTTCGTTTGATTATTAATAATTATCGAACATGTGTGCACAATCAGTTTCAGTTGTAAAATATTTACACTAAATATCGCTTTGGCAGGCTTCTGGTAAATTAAGCACGGTGTATTATTTTATGTTTATTGTTGCAAAACGGACACCGAAAAACGTTTTTGAATTGATTCTTATGAAGCGAGTCGTTCATAAGATTCGATTCGACTATCGATTCAGATATTTCACCACAACACACGCCGTTATTTAAGACAATTCCCTAAAACGGGCAAACTGCTTCAAATAGCTGGAAGACACCTATAAAATCGTATTCTCAATTCAGTTGTTTTATTCGTGCGTTTGATATCTGGTTGTCCCGTTGAGACGAAAACACGTTCAACCATAAAGTACATACATCTTGAAATCAGAATTGACATACGCGTTAAACATTTTGCACGACAAAGCAGTGAAAACGTGTAAAAATGTAGAAAGATAAAAACAACAAACCACAGTGTTTTTCCTGTTCTCCTCTAAAGGACGTTCTCGTCGCAGTCGAAGGAGGCGTGGCCAGGCACGGTAATTCTCCGCTTCCCGCTACCGTAAATACATAAATAGACGATCTTCCCTTCTTCCAATCAACGTTCAGGACTCAAACTGTAACTAATCTGAACTCAAAATAATACAATTCGTCATCCCAAAATTAGTAGAACCTTAATCATTTAGTACTAAGAAGAATTAGTTTTATGCATTGTAAATAAAATATTAAAGCTCAAATAATGTTGGTTGGTAGTTTGTCTCCATCATGTGGCGAAACAGAATTCTAAACTAACTGACACATGCCTACCTTTTTATTTCTCAGTATTTGTGTTCATATCAGTAAAGTTAGCTACCTCCGCAAACAGGATAAAAGGCAGATGTCATGTTTAGTTCTAACAAATACATTTCTTAACTTTAGGTCCAGTACAATCCATGTAAGTACCAAATTCATATACATTATATATTTACAATGCTCTTCGGTTGATTGCTCTACAGGATTGCATTCACGCTTCCACTGGAAATTGGGAAATATCTCACTATGCTATGCTATCTGTAAAACAGCTGTTTCAAAGCTTTCTACTCTATACCTGAGTTGAGTTGCAGTGGAAAGGAAAGTGACTAGTAGGGACCATACTGAATTCATGCTCTGCATTTAACCCATCCAAGTGACCTCAGTGGATCAGCTGTTGGCTGTCAGGCTTTTAAGGAAGGCACACCAAATTGCAGTTTGCAAAGGGATTTTAAGCTCTAGAAACAGAAAAACAAAACCACCCGAAGCCATGAGGAGAAAACAATAACCAGCTCAAAAGATACTATTCACCATCAAAACAATTTACATTACGTAAGTATTATTAAACATTAAGCAAACGCGTACAGAAAATACAGAATCCAAATCTGTGGTCGTTACCAGAACGTCATTCTCCATTATATCTGAAAGCAAAATGAGGCTGTCGTTGGCTTGATCATATTGACTGATCTAAGGTTTTGCAGCTTTGACCTGATGTTGAATCAGGGACGCCACTAGCAGTTTTGGGCTTCATGAAAACATTTTAAGCTGGGCAATTTAAATAATGCTATTAATAAATGCCAGTCCTTATAAATGCAAGAGATTTTGGCTATTTAGTCATTAAGTACGTCTGCATTTTAAAAGTGTGAATACAGAGTGAGTTCATTTAAGCATGGAGGTGGGTATTAACTGGTACACTTTATCCAAAGTTAGTTTAGTGCAAAGTGAAATTATGTTTATAGTTTACTTGATAACTGTCAAAAGTATAGAAATTATTGCGTGTGATATTTATTTCCTCTTTCAGTCTGATGTTGCTTGATGCAATCTTGATGTTGCCTGGAGACTTTCTGATGAGGTGGAGCTGATGAGGAAAATAAGTCTTTGTCTTTGCATAAGGTGGATGTATAATTGGAATCACTGGGATGTTGGGTGGCAGAGTGGGCAGCGCATTCGCCTCACAGCAAGTAGGACTGTGCAGTTTGCATGTGCTTGCGTGGGTTTCCTCTGTGTCTCCGGCTTCCTCCACGGTTCAAAATCAGTAGTTCAGGTGAATTGGTAGTGCAAAGTTGACCATAACTATGAGTGAGAGTGTGAATGTGTTTCTCCCACTCTGCCAATCTCAGGCCCAGAGTCGCTGAGGCACTAGCTCCCCAGAAATGGTATAAGTAAGTGATACATGTAAATGTTTGCTGTTTCATGTTTACTCTAGCAGTTGTACACATTTTAATGAAATTCTGGACAAAGAATAACCATCACATAAATACTTTTATTGTAATATTTGATAAATACTGTAATGTTACATTTAAACAGCTTCCTGCAAAGTAACATAGTAATATGTTTCTAAAACGTGAAAATTCTGAAATTTATTTTACACAAAAATAATGTATTTATTGTTTGCAGACAATCAAAACATAGAATAACTGTATACTTGAAAAACAAACCAGATTTCACATTACTATATAAAAGCAATATTATGGCACTGCCCTGATTGTTTTATATATATTGCGCATTTGACAAAGAATAAATAATTTGCAAACAGTTTTTATTGTTTTCAGCTGTCTAGTTAAACAAATGAAAAAAAAATATTTTGCATGTAACCTGAAGTAAAATAGTTTGTGTTGTACATAATCAACATTATAAATATTGCAAATTTTAGAATATAAAATTTGTCAAGGATGAATGTCAAGGTTTAAAATATTCTTTGCATTGAAAAATTGTAAAAAGGTGTGACATCTCGGTGACTTACAGTATGTTTCTTTTATAGTCACTAAATAAAATATAATTATACTATATTGCTTTCTCTCTAAGACTATTTGTATTTATTTAATTTAGCTAAAAACCTGAATTTGGTGCATAGGTTACTTGTTTAGCAAACCCTCTAGTCTTCTTCCTGATGATTGGCAAAGATTCCAGCCTCCCACCTCTGAACCAGGACACTTTTCCTTCTGGGACGATTGTCTGATCCCGTGAACTATAGGAAAAAGCTTTACCTGTAAAACTGCTTGCCGTTTCCGATGTGATGGTGGAATGAACACAAACAAGTATATGAGTATGTGCATGCATGACAATTAGCATGTGACAGAAATTCAGAAATGTATGGCAATGAATTCAAAGCGGTAAAATCCTGTTGTAACAGAACGATACATTATTAAAGTCCATTATTTCCAAAATTCCTTCAATAACACAATTGACAGTTCTCACAATATCTTTTATTTTTATGTAAAAATAATTTACTTCATGCAACTGTTGAATTTTTATTTTTACAAATTTCTATTGTGTTTTCTAGTGGAAAGGAAATTCGCTTCTCTGAGCACAGCCTATAATATTTGTAGTATAATTTATAATCTAATAATACCGCTTATAGTCTAACTGCATAATTGTAAATTTGACTTTAGAAATAATCGGGCATACGTATAAGCAAGTCTGTTATAAAAGTACTTTACAATTCAAAGTAACACAAACAGTGAATGTTTTTTAGCAAAATATCACAAACCTTTTGTTCACAGGACAAAGTAGAGTGGTCCATTTTACGAGTCTTTGAAGGAGATGAGGGAGATGACTTGGACTTTGTCATTTTCTCTGAGACAGCAAAAAATGTCAGCATTTTTTTTAGAATCAGAACAATATTGTTCAGCGTGATATAGCATGTTAGATTTCCTAGCAATTCATCAATTCAGTGTTACCTGATCTCTCGTAAGTGAAGTTCTTCAGCTGGTTGGGGGAAACGAGGACAGTGTCGTATCTCTCCTTTACATAAAGTCGTGCTCTTTGCCTCCTCAGCTCCTCTTCTCTTTGCCTGACCAGCTTGATCTCCTGATCCACAAGGGACTGGGTACTGTGAGAGCGTAGTTTGAAGAAGGGATTGTTCTGAAAAGTGCTGTCTTGCGTATCTCGGCATGCTGTGCTTAGACAAAATTCCGAAGCACTTCGAATGATGAGATTTGAAGTCTCCAAAATAATAATGTTGTTGATGTCTGATTGCCATTCTTGAAGACTGCCTGTCCCTGGAGAAAGCATGTCCCTTTTTTCTTTCACCCGTGGGATTGGAGGATAGGAGTCCGGCTCAAGTATAATAACATTGTTGGCTGTCATTTCATGATAAGTTGGGCTTTTTTCAGTTGATGCAGAAATGGACATGGTAGGAGTTCTGAAACTAAAAGATGTTTGAAATTTGGATCTATTGTCCTGTGTGTCGGACATCTTTGCTTTGACTCCTGGCTCTGATTTGCTGTGGTGAAGAACGTTAGGCCGGCTTTTTCCTTGGGTAGCAGATGCCATTGCTCTCTCTCGTCTGAAGTTCTCCTCGCGCTCCAGGGCTTCACGGATCTCCCTCTCCACAGCATTCTCCGGCTCTTCATAAGTTGACCTGTAACTTATGTCGTCAAGCCCAGAGTCCTCTGAACAATGGCTGAACTGAGCAAGGCTGTCAGTGTCTTGCACACGTCTTTGCCGTTCAATGTTGCGAACAGGTGTATACATGAAACTGTGGCATCCTTGACAAGATCCCTGCCTCACCATTTGATTTTGAATCTGACCTTTGATTTGCTCTTCTATCTTCTGCCATTGCAAGCGAGCCATTCTAAAATCCAAATGCTCTGTGCTGACATTCTCACTCTTTATATCCTGAATTACACAGAAATCTTGTGGGACCTTCTTGTCAAGCTCAGATGTTGAACAGGACAGGCGCTGTAGGTTTTGCGTCGTGGTTTTGACAAACTCTCCCTCGTCTTCTGCAATCTTACTCAAGCTACAGTAATGGATGGAGGAGTCTAGTGAAATCTCTTGCAGCTCACATTCAGTGGGTCTCTGTGGTTGCTCAATGATCTCGTTTTGAGTTATATTTAAAGCCATGATTGCATCATGTTGCTCAGAAATGGGCTCAGAACCTGCACCGTAAACTTGTTTGGCCTGGCCATCTGAGTTTACCTCGAATTTGCTCATGCCAAAATGATTAATCTCAAGTTCTCTGCTTTCTTCTATATTTTCGTTTACCATATCTGATGCAACTAGGGACTTCCAATTTTCCTCAGCATCACTGTCTGATGAAACAAATGCCATTTCTACAACCAAACAGTCACTCATCTCATCTTCTTCCAAATCTTCACGATTCTTAGCAGGGATTTCAGAAATATCTAAACCATTTGTGTGCTGCTCCAGAACTGGACTTTCTTGGGCATTTTCCTTGGTTTTGCTTTGGTTTGCAACCATTTCATTATCAACACCAAACATTTTGTCCATCTCCTTTTCAGGTTGTTCATTTTTAAAAGAGCCTTGAGATTTTAATGTCTGGGACTGTGTGCGCTTTGTCTCTTCTTGTTGCTTGGCTTTAACCAAAATTCCCTCTTGAGAGTCTTTGCTTCCATCAGACTCGCCCGAGCTATACAATTCAAAGCTTATACCTCCGGTTTCTGGTCCATCCCGGACTTCCTGAGGGTTACTTCTGTGTTCCTGGCTTTTGGTGAAAAATCCGCTGAAGCATTCTTCCTCTTCATCAGAAAACTGGCTTTTTTGGTTGTCTGTATAAACAGAATCCATTTTGCAGTCTGTCAGATCAGAAATGTCTGAAAACCGAGTGGTCTCCATGGTGACTGTTTGAGATTGTTTCTGCAGTTTTTGTTGATTTACAGTGGTGCTTTTGCCTTCATTTAGTTCAATGTGTTTTGTTCTTCTTACACCAGCTGTGGCTTTCTATAAAAACAATATATGTTGAAACTATATTGAAAGGTTTTGAAAAAGAACAATGTCAAACATCAAGAAATATTCTAATGGTTAGTGATTTGTAGAATCTTCATGAGCAGAGCCACTTTATTTTACAAAGCTATTCATGCTGTCTAGTCTAGTCTTCATGCTGTCACACACAGGCATACTTTGGCGCTTGGAATTATCTTCATCACATCTACAACAGAAGAAAGCATCTTATTTGAAAGAATTGTACATACGTATTTTAATATTTTCCATAACTTTTATCTTTCTCTGGTTTGCATGAAATGGAAACACATGAAAGTCTAGAATGCTTAAAAAGGAGTAAATGCAATTTTCTATAATTTATTTTAGGGTTGCCAGGCAACAAGTTCTCTACAGGGAAGCTACCATATTTGCACGGCAAAAGCATTAGAACGTTAGGTGTAAAGACCCCTATTAACCTCACAACCACAATGCCCATTTATGTAACCACATTCATCTTCAGTGGTGCCACTGTTGTGACTGCATCATTTGTTATGAAATACGTTATGAAATAGGATGGGTTTAGATGACAACATCGAGCTGTCAATAATTTTCTATAGTCCAAAGCATTAAAATTCTTATACGTTTCCTGAGATTGTGTATATTATACGTTTTTCATGTATACGTAATACATTTCAGGATTTCTGGGCAGTTCATTAAAAGAGATTTAATTCCAACAAAAGATTTGGTGGAATTGATGCTGATCGCATCCTCAAAAAGCTTATCTTGACTACACATGCAAAGATCGTTTAATCGTACCTCGCATGCAGACGCTTGCAAACGGATGCAACATATTCATAGTCTCGATACCTACCAGCATTTTCACAAACAGAAGCCATATGGATATTATCTCCCATCTACCGCAGCCCACACATGCCTGCACAAGTTGACAGCACACAGCGATTAACCAGTAGGCGACGCGCCGCGAGTAAGTCATAAGGTTCGAGTCAAACAAGGCAAATGAAACTCGCGACAAAATCCCTGTCGCCGCTATCGATCTGCCAGTGCTTGTGAAATAGAGCAGACGGAATGGATATTGACAGAAATCGCAGCTAGTGAGCGCTTTAGGACCCGCCTGCACTGCTTCTGGGCGATCACGATCCACACCAAACTATTGAACACTGGCACTGCCCACGCTGTTTTATCTCATGCCGTCCATGTTCCGAGCAAGGTCACGGTATTTGTAGGACATCATTCTCAGATGTGTCATCAGGACTGCGAGGGCACTGCATGTGTTTGGCAGGAGACATTTAAATCAATGTGGAATACCGTGTGAGGTAAATCAGGCTGCGTCGTTCTGATTGGTTAATCTGGTTATTTAACGACAATTCTGCGAATTACGCCGTAACAACACGGTAAATCTCACGCTAATAACACTGTTTGATAAATGATGTCACGTTTTATAACATGGTGTTTTTATACATTTAAGTCTAATAAAATGACAACATTTAAACGGCAAGGTAGAAATAACAGGATTAATTCAGTTGGCCATGGCCAATGTTTTGAAATTAAGCTTAAAATAAATATTGTAATGTTCTTGTGGGGAATATATTTCCATACTCACAGTCAGATAGAGATAGACAAAAATCTTGATTCATCAATCAATATTTTTTTATAGGTGTTGATTTTTTAGGACTACAGAAAAAGGCATCTGTGTAGAATTACTCACCTGTCACGAGTTCTTTTGTGATGGCAAATGTAATGCAAATTAGTTCACCGACTTTTTTATATTAAGATTCAATTCATTCCGTCTTCCGTTAAGTGCAAAGCTGAATGGTTTAATGTGTTACAATTTACAACTTACAAATGAGCAAAAATTTGTTGGAGTGTGTCGATTGATGAACGTGAACACGTTCCAAAAACCACATATTTATTTTTTATTCCCTGCTTAAATTATGATGCAACAAATGTTTACGCTCGACTCGTCTCTATTTTCACAAATGCAACATGGCTACATATTTTCCATAAAAGTTTAAAAAGTATTACTCACATTCCATGATGGTTCAGTGATCCAGGCCGATATAACAGCGGAGATCTCTTCTCTTCATCCTAGTGCATGTGTGTGTGTGTGTGTGTGTGACAGCAGCCGCGGCGCTAAATTAATGCGTGGGAATCAACCAATGACAGACCGAGACCGGATCCTCCACTGACAGACGCCACAAGCTCGAGCGGGCAAGAGAACTATAAATGTGTTGCGGGTGATGGTGTGAGGAAAAGCTCACACCACATATGTACGCTGGAGAATCGAATGTAGAATTTTAGAATAAAACAATAAACTGCAGAGTTAGATTAAGAAACGCCTGACAGTTAATTTTTTTTTTTGAAAGTTGTTTTGCTTTCAAAGAGCTTACTATAATTAATCACATCCTTTTAAATATCCACAGAAATTGTGATTATTTCATCATGAAATGTAGTGTATATTATGTGGTTTAAGTAACTACTTTAAAGCAATTATTTGTCATCATAACTTATCGAAAAAAGACAAAAAAGTATTTAAAAAAACATGTATAACAGACAAATTGCAGATATCATTTAAAAGGCCAGTTAAGTGCACAATAAAAACATACAATTTTGTGTTGTTATTATGTTTTCACTTGTTTAAATCAATGCACATAAAAACTTCAAATTGTCTTTCAGAAAAAAAAACTGAGATTTAATTGCCACATTACTACAAATATTTCACATACATTTCTATATGCATCAAGCCTCTTAAATGCAGAAATGCTGATTTATCTCGGTTTCACCACTTTTGACAGTCAAGAGTGCAAGAGCAACACAAAGCATGTGCTGGACACTACAGGCCTTGGCCCACTTTCTCCATTGGTTTCTGTAAAGCTGTGCTGGGGAGTACGAGAGAGCAGCAATTGATTTAGCTGCTTGTTTCACTCCACTGCAAAAAACACAGAAGTTAACCGTCAACAACAACATGGCTATGTTAATGAACATTAGTTCTGCCACCAATGAGGTTGTCCTGCAAAGGGTAATGATGAGCTATAAAAACTTTATGCACACAGTAGTTGCATTTATAGGGAGGTCCCACTATATTTGAATAACAAAGCAATACCCCCCCCATTCCGGATCTCATGGGATCAAGAAAAATTGAAACGTGCATCCTTCCTCATATTCTGAGCGGTTTTATCCTAATATAGTCTGTGAGTCACATCCAACACGTGTGGGTGGTGATGATGTACATTCATTCTTTCGGTGTTTAAAGGAAACACACCATAAGAAATTGTCCAATTTAGGGGTAATATTCATGTATGGTAATATTCACTATTATAAAATGGGGAAAACAGAAAGGTCCAACTTACAGGATTTATAACAATATTTTAATATACAAAGCCATAGCACAAAGATGCACAAGAAAGCAGAACAAATCATGGCATAAAGCGTGACAGTTGCCACATCAAATTACATGCTATAAAAGTCAAAGCATAAGTCAAGCAGTTTAGTAACAATCACATGCAAAGTATGAAAGAAATTGGGTAAAAACTGTTTTTGGCAGGCTTCTAATTACTAATAAATAATTAGTAATTGTGATTAACTATTTTTTCCGTTTTGCCACTAGGGGGAGTAAAAGCTCTACACCACACTTTCCAGCTTTTTCTAGCCTAGAAAACAGAAAAATACACGTAGCACTTGTGTATTTTTACAGTGTCATTTAAAACTTTACGAGCCATAAAAAATAGGTTGATGATGCTAAAATAAATTGTAGTTTATAATATAATAACTAGTTATAAATAATTTAATTTAAAAACATTAAATTGTTTTCACACACTACAATTCAGCACAAAACATTGTGATATCCAATTTGAATTGTATTGTCCAAGTTCAATTTACACTGAAACTACAACTTGCACGAAAAGCTCACGGTTGCTCACTCTTTTTTTTTTTTTACTCTTGAGCTATTGAAATCATTGCTGTATTACACAACACAACTCTCCCTTCCTTAAAATCTTTTGAAAACAGTGCATTTCTACAATAGGTACAAAATCAAAACGGAAATGACAACATTATTGGAAACACAAGACAACATCAGCAGTTTAAGACACTGAAACTGAAAGAAGTCAGTTTGAGCAGCAGCATCACACAAGACTTGAGGGAAGAGAGTTAGCGAAGCAGAAGATGCCACATGCTACATCAGCGCACAGCAGGGCTTGTGTCTCTCTTTGACCTTTTGAAACTTTTGGGTACCTGTATTTGGCAAGCTGGCAGTGCTGCCCCTTTTTCTTCCACTTCCCAGCTCTGTGGTGTGAACACTGGGGTTCAGATGAGTCCTGTGGTTGTCATCATCTCCATCCCCTATAATCACCAGCTCGGCCTGAACAGAACCCTCGTAGTTCTGGTTGTCTTCCTCAGCGTTTTGATAACCCATGAAGATCATGGTGATGGGCTCATCTGAAGGCACTGCATTTAAAGCGTTGAATTTGGAGTCTTCAGAGAAGGCGGAGCAAGGACTATGGCTTCTGATGTCAGAATCCATAAGCTGGGTTCCTCCGTGGTTCTCTCTCAGTTTCTGGTACTGCACGTGACGTCGCCTTATATCTCGGTGACTGTAGCTGTCGGATTGTCTGCTGGGACAGTGGTCTTCTGGTCGGTCATTGTAATTAGGCATCGGCAAGAGCGGAAGCCTGTGACTAGCATCTTCTGGATAACCTACACCATCACTGTACACAAGTTCAGGCCATGCAGATAAATCAACACAGTAGGGGTCTTCATACTCGTTAGGCTTGTGATTTGTTCGGTTTTGAGGTGGTGACTGAAGCTCATGGCGAATTCTGTAGGGTTCTGAGGAGCAAGACCTTTTTTTCTCTGAAGCTTGTCTTAGGAGCTCTTCAACCTCCATGGGACTGAGTTCATCCACTCCGTTGGCACCAGGGTGGTGTCCATCCGTGCGCAGGGCATAGACTGATTTCTGGCCGTCATCGTACACCTTAATGCCTCTCTTCTGAAGCTCCAGAGGAGAAATGCTAGAGGTTGAGAGTACTTGGCTCTCGCCCGTCCAAAAGTCCTTCTGAACATTAATTTCCATGGCATATAAAGCTGGGAAAATAAACAAAATTTGAGTGCTAGTCTCTAATAATAATTATTATTCTCTAATAAGTTTATCTTTAATGAAAAAAACTCATAATAACATTTCATAAGTGCATAATAAAAAAAAAACATTAAATTTAAATTACTGTTTTTTGCAATTACACTAAAATACAGTCCCAGATATATTCACCAGATTTGGCCGAGTAAAGCTTGTATTCGGTTTCCAGGCTTTTTCGTTGGTTTAGTAGAGGTGCTCCTGGCTTTAGCAAATTTGGAACTGTTAAATGAACAATGTAAAACATTTTCAATCAATTAATCAGCATTTAACAAAATGTGTTTCCAGCTTGATTTATTTAATCAAAGAGGTTTGATTATACTGTGATAGTTGATTCTTATACCTGGATCAAAATCTGCATTCACAGCCTGCAAAGATCAAACACATTTAACATATATCAATGTGATTATGCAATAAGAATAATTTAAAAGAAATGCATTGTACCTTTATTATTTCCTCTGGAGACTTTTCAACAGCTTTTAGTCTCTTTAAAATCAATCCTTCATTTGTTGAGATATTAATTTCCTCTCTTTCCAACGCTTCAATTTCTTTCTCTATTCTAAAAGACAGATCAGATGAAATGTTTACTGACTTGCTATATGCATTTTATCATTATGTTCATCTCTCCTCATGCATTTTTGAGCTTGCACACACGCAGCTCGCATACTGACTGTACATGTACATTTGAGCATCTCATGGTAGATGCGTTGTCTAGATTTAACACATACTGAATCAGACACTATGTTGCAAACTGTCAAGGGTACAGCTTTTTAAAGAAAATGTCTGACTTGGTTAATACAATTTTAAGTAATTACGGAGCATTTCACATTTATTCCTGGTTTCATTTAGGCATCATGAAGCTAACTAGATTCGTGCAAGGAAAAAAAAAATGTAACCATATATTGCGTGTAAAAAATTGAATACCGATGTATGTTGCTTTTCAAGAGTTTGGTTTGCTGAGCGTCTTCCAGAGCTTTCTGTGTTTCTTGTGAATTGTTATTGTTCACCCCATCCATAAGCCACAGATCTCTCATGGACCTTTTCTTTCAAATATACAAAGACACAATATATTTTAGAGAACAGACGCATTTTTAACTAAATCTTCTTTAGCAAGACAAAATAATAATAACACCAACACCAAATCTCATAAATACCTTGACATGCTGAAGCTTAAGTTTGTCCCTGTCGATTTCAAGGCGTTTTTGGGCAATTTCCTCTTGGATTTTTTTCTTGTCCTGTGGATCATATTAAGAAAATACAATTCAAAAGTAGCCATGCAACCAGTACCGTTAAATGAAAAGTGCCAACCAGAAATTAAATACAGTACTACAAAACAAGTCCAGAACAAGCAGATTACAAACCTGGATCCAAAAGTCTGACAATATTTTTAAAAAGATCAACCAATCAAACAAACAAACATAATAAATAATAATAATAATTTGATTTTAAAAGAAATTAAAAAAATAATAATCAAACAGACGTAATCTGCAATAAAAGCAATACATATTGTATTTGTTCCGAGCTTACAGTAATGGCTTGAAGGCGTTCCTTCAAGAGTTCAGCTTCCTCCATTCTCCCTCCAGAAAATAACACTATAACAAGAAAACAAATTTGTAAATGAATTCCCTTCATATGAAAGTATACTACAACATTTAAAAAAATATAAATTTAGCTTAAAAAAATTTAGACTTTCCAGTGATTCTATTTGTTTCACTTGTGAGTGACATGTCTACTTCCTGTGTCCCTGTGAAAATCTGGAGTTGTTAAACAAAGAAAATGGATCAGAAATAATCTACCTGACACTTGGATGCTCGTGTCTGAGTGTGAACCTTCTAGAAGCTACAGGGTCTCACAGACGCCAAGCAGGCCTAAGGCTGGAATTTGCCCCTTTAAATGTCATCATATTTCATTCACCCAATTTCAGACACATCATCTCTCATGACACGGAAGCAATGACCTACTGGGATTGTCACATCAACGTAAAGCAAAATGAAATCTGAAAGTTGCTCTGAAAGGATAATTGTGGGGAGCTGCAGAAGAACAAGCTCATCAAATTGCCTATATTTAACTTCTCGTATCAGAAAAATAGCATATTTTTGCCATATAGACATCCTCCTGAACTTAATGCATAGCTCATCTTGAAGGCACCGCATGGAATTTCATGTGACAGACTTGTGGGGCCACCCGGATTTGCTTTCATTTCTTGGAAAGTTAAAAGCAATACCAGACTTCCTGTCCCTATATGTTGCAAAATTAGAAAATAGTGCGCTTTACGCAACCCTGCACGTCTATGATGAATTCAACAAGGTTGTTTACAACAACATTGCTTTTTAAACACGCATCATCTATTATCGCGTAAGATTTGAAGCTAAAAGACAAACTTTCACGTTTCCCTTTACGTTTATCATTAACCTTTAAATGCTTAAAAATGTCTACATAAAATGTACGAAAAATTTTTGAATATTTTATATTAAATGAAGGAACAAATATAACCATGTGATCTATATGTAATTTCAGTATGCATTAAAGAATATCAATAACAGTATACAGGCTGTCTGTAGGTGAACATACACCTCAATTCAGCACAATGACTCATTTTTAAATTACAAAAACAAATGTGTGCAAACAGACAATATAACAATTTTCAGATTTTTCTTACCCTTTGGGTCTAGACTATTAAATAAGCCCAATTTGTGACTTAATAAATAACCTGTTTTAAAATAACTTAATAAAAAGGATAACTTATTTGTAATGTATAACCAGACATCCACATGTACTCACACTACATATGACTAAAGAAAGTACAACAACTCAGATGACTCCATCTAACAGATTCAGAAATGGTTTTTACAACACCTCATAAAAAGTGACTATGGAGATTAGAAGCTTTGCATACAAACACCACATAATCTAGAAACATTACTGATAAAGATAATTGATCTAAGAACACGACCTTCTAGCGATTGCACACTCATTGTTGTTTGTCGATCATGGTCAGTTTTAGTCCAGAAGAAATTTCTCTAATCTCCTTTAATCTAATCAACGGTCAGTTAAGATGTAAATCTCTCCTGACATCTGTTTCTACAATTCACTGACAAGCAAAAAACAGCTTTTATCTGAAGTGACTTACAATGAATTGCATTGTTTCCCGCTTTCCCCAAAAAACGAACCCAAAAATTCTGTTGTTGCTAACAATGAAATCGATTTTATTATCAAATCTAAAATGTTTATTTTATTATTAAAACCTCTTCGACTTGTTATAAAAGAAGCGAAATCGACTTTATTATTTTGTTGCCATACCAATTCACGTGCATTATAAACAGTTTAAATGTTGTGTAATAGCTTGTGTTAATGACAATACAGTTAACGTAACGTAACGTAACACTCATTTTTCTGATGATATACAGTAGGCTACCCAAGACGGATTCGAGCGGGTTAAAAGGTGGGAAAACTTCGTTTAACGGCTCTAATCCCATTACAACACGATCCGCGACCATACCGAGACCCGCGATTCACTTAGAAAAGACAAACTCGGCAGCGGCCTATGACTTCTTTCCAATAAACGTCCTACTTTAAGACATTGAACAAAGCAGAAGTTAGGTAAACTCACCGGCTTCTGGAAATTTTGCTTCGCTGAGTGTTTTCTGAGCTCATGCGCGCAGCTCAACACGCTCGCTAATTTAACAGCCACGTCGCGTGCAGGTGCTATAGGAATGACTGACAGGTCACCGACGGACCAATGAGGAACCAGCGAGTCTGCACGAGCCAAAGACACGAACAGTACAGTAAAATGAAACAATGATACTCCAGGACCACACAGACCACTGTGCCACACAACAAAAACAATAGTCTTCATAGCTATTAAGTATAAATATATTAAATGTGTACTGGAGAAAACAAGAACACAATACATAAATCATAACATGCCTAAACTATTTATGATCATTAAACTAAATAAAACGATGTTTTATTTATGTTATATACACGATGTGACATATTAAATGCAAAACTGAATTTGCAGACACGTTAGAAAAAAACATTATGGTACACTATGTGTAATATCTTATAAAAAAAAACAAACAAAGACATTTTTATGTCGCTGGGATTGTCATCACTGAAAACATTACTGACTTGTGAGACAGAGTCTAGTTCTTGCAAGGTCTCGCTGCAGGAGCCGACTGGGCTCAGTCTGAATGTGAAACCACTATAGAAATCATTATCTACAAAGTTTGAGATCGCAATTCAGGAGGAGACCCAGATGAACACTCCTGATGCAGGCCTGGGAACATTTGACCTTCTTTAGAAGCTGATGAAAATGGCAAATCTGGGCATTCCTGCTCAGTCCTTTGCCTCAGAAAACCGGCCCTGGAAGAGTGGTAGCAGATGGATGGATAAATGGATGTGGACCAGCTCTGGTTAAAAATAAAAACTCAAATGAACATTTTTTTTCTTTCAGTTGAATTCTCTAATAGGCACTTTATCACTGAACTGCTAGCTGTGCAGAGAAAAAGATCACAAGTCATTTTTGACATACGTACTGTAGGGCAACCCACAACTGCAAGCAAGTGTCGACATTCCAACATGTACCGCCCTGTTTATTCACACTAACTAAAAAAAGAGACACGCAAGGATACCACATTCCCATTGCTGCCTCTAATGAAAGTAACAAAGAATGATGATAATTTCGTGCTCAGCAAAATAAAAGAAATCATTCAGAGTAATTACAGTTCAGATTTCTTCAGATAATGTTTTATTGTAAAAACCTTTTAAAGAAATAGTGAGTTTGTACTCTAATGATCCATTCTGCTATCTAACGGCCCAACCAATGGAGTGATGTGCATGCAACGCCAATCGCCAAGGGTTCAATTCTCATGGAATGCATGGAATAGTTTAATTGTACTGTGGAACTGTAGCAGTGCAAGTCATTTTGGCTGAAAGCATCTGCTAAATGAAAAGTGTATCACATTTTTATAATCATTTGTAGTATTTTGAATATGCTCTCTTGAATACGTGTGAAATGAATCTGGAACAATCTCCCTATTGTTTGTGTGGCTTGAGATATTCAGAGTATGTGAGGTGGAGCTTTCACAGCCTGCTGTTGCGGCAGTGACAGCTGAGGTCACAAACTGCTCTAACGTCAGGCCTTTCAACAAAAGCAGTGCTCATCATACCACAGGAGTTCATGCTTCACATACCTTTACTCTATAATGAGTTTTACACACATGCCATTTTGCACGTTAACTTAGCTCCACTGTTATTGTGTGCTCTTATACATTTAAAAAAATAATAATTAATTAAAAAAGAATTATAATTTATTAGCTTGGTTATGTTTTCTATTCCCAAATGTCCAGAATAGTCATGTAAAGATTTTAATGCTTAGACTCTTGTCAGTGCAACAGATTTGTTGGAACTTCACACTACAGGATGTATATTTCCAGATTCTACTTTTCTTCACTTTAATCATGATGATATATTCAGCTTTAGTTTTCCTTAAGTTTCTACGTGCTGAATCACTTAATTTCCTGCTCTTACGTAATGTTCCAGACTCATGACTGAACCCAGTCTATTCATGCTTGCATCCACATGTGATATATACAGTATAGATAGTTGTAATCTACAAATGCGAAAACAGGAGCATGGGTAAGGCAGTATTAATCTCTAGAAAGCAGTCATCATCACTTGTCATCCAGCGTTCTCCAAAAAGTTCTCATTCTTTGAATTGCCGCTTCTCGCTGGGAAATACTTTACTCTAACAAGATGTTGATGGAGTAACCGTTTGCTCTTTTAAAGGCCTCACTAAGTGAGAATCGTCTTTGTTGAATCTCTTGTAAAATCTCTTGAAGATATTTCAACGTTTTGAGATCTGCAATTCCCTGTGCATCACTGCTACAATTTTCACAGGGTCTGGTGACACTCCAGCTGCTCACACAATTGACAATTTTGGCCTTGACAAAACTGAAATTTAACAATTGCGACTGTAAGTCCACATTCTCTCAGTCAACTTTTAAACCTCTCTTCGTGTTCTTGTATCTTGTGTTTGTGTATAATAATAATAATAATAGTTCAAGTTCAAGTTCAGAGCATTTGTAAGGCGCTTTGCACAGTTTTAACTGGCCACCAAATTTTGACCCGTTTCTCTTATCTTTAAAGGTAGTGTGTTTGTCAATATGGCCTATATGTTGGTCATATGGGAGCATAGTGACCACAAGGAACCATATAAAAATTTAGCTCCGCAATTATCCCAAAGAGGTTAAAATATTTCTTGTGGATATAGCTCTGCCTGTAATCTAAAATTTAATAATCAGCAATTATTCTTTGATTGTATTGTTTTCTACATTGTCCTACATTAATAATTTGACCCATGTGAATCATTTGAATATGACAAAATATTGCTTGCTGTTTGGCTAAAATCGCCTTATATACTATATAAACTGATAAATAAATTTTATACATGTACAAATGGATTGACAATTCTGCACGAGTTCGCAACGCCCTCTGCTGGCGACTAGTCGCAAGTTAGCCAAAGATCAAAGTCCAAACTACCACGAAAATCAGCGCTGAATTGTGCCTTGTCTTATCAGTTACAAAGCCTATAATAAAACTGCATTATTTTAATGTAGACTGTAAATATTGATTCGGATTAAACTGAATATGTCATCATATGACTTGATGCATTTTTCCCAGATTTTCTATTATGTCACATAAGAAACACACTAGAAAAAAACCCTTATAATTCATAAAACACTAATGGGACAATGAACAATTAAAACAATTTCAGCGCTTATTTTCGTAGATGTTTGAACTCCGGCTCAGGAGCGAGTGAGGCAAGTCGCCACAAGAGGGCGCCGCGAATCGTTCAGCATCGTCAATCAATTTTTGTGTATAACATCAGAAAGTATTATCGTAAAAGCATGATCTGAACGATTCACAGTGTTAAACCAAAACGCAATGCATATCTGTGATATATTATCTATATTCAGCATGTGGAGGCAAAGGAATGGGCAAATTGGCATCGATGATCATTTGGGGACACAGACTATCCATAGAGAATTGCAACAAAGGCCACAAGGTTTTTTTTGTTTCATCGCAAAAGTTGTCATGAATTCCACCATTCATGCGCTTAAATTTTAACACGTTTTATTTACATTGAACACACGAGCGGCAGCAGCAGCAGCAGCAGCAGCGTATAGCAACTTAGCAAGTTCTGGAACAACTCTCTCACATGCATGGTATGACATAACTGAACAATAGCGACCTCTATAGGCCAGCGAACGACTGCAGGCATAGAACATCATCACAAAAGTGAAGTGAAAGTTGCTCTGGAAACAGAGTGAACATTTAGAAATGTATCAGAAGTTTTACTAATTGTAAATATGTACTTGGTGCGAGTGACTTCTGATTCGATTTAGCTCTTACAAGAAGTCATTCAGAAGCTGCATGAATTTGCATACAAGTGACATTTGTTTATGTGTGCCTATGTGTATGATGCGGCTCTTTGCAGTAAAACATAAAAAACAGTGGCTCTTAGTCTCTGACTAGTTGGCCTCCCCTGAGCTAGGGCATTTAATTTTTTTTCCAATAGTGGTTTGTTTTCGAAGTCTTCTCATGATTAGAAGCAATGCCTGCAGGTGAAGTGATCGCTGAAGAGGGTTCTGCTGCTTCCCCTGATCACCGCCAAGTGGATCCAATTAGTACATCAATCAGTAAACCTGTGTTTCTTAAACTTTTTTGAATTTAGCATTGCTTATTTTTTAGTTTATGTGTATTATGCTTTATTTGTTTTTGCAAAATGTTATATAGCACAGTATCTTTGCTCGTCGGAACTTCACAATATCACACTTCGCCACAAATCCTGCACTCCTCCACCTTCTCTCTGCTTCTTTCAAAGACTCAATTCTTCACACATCCCTGTCCCTGACTCACAAAGACCCTTCACAGTTTGCCCTCCACAGTACTCCTATAGATCAACACCTCAAAGTTCTCTCTGGAACTTTAAACAGTCTGAAAGCCAACGTGGAGCTTGCTGCTTCTTCAGACCTGGTCAGTGTGCACCACAGACATGTCCTTTAACGTGCTCGCGTACATGATCGAGAGGAAAGAGTCGGACTTAGACACTCTGTCTGGAATGCTGTGGTTTGTTAACCAGGCACGGGCTCTTCAAGAGCAACAGTCCTCATGTGATTCAAGCACACACCAACCAGGCAAGTAACAGTACAAAGTTGCTGTTAAACACAACTGGCATCCCACCTCTCATGGTCATATGGGCTCCTTTAGGCTTTGAGAGAAAAGACTTAGTCAATCTCTGTCAATCACAAAATCCAAATTCATTGTCTTGCTTAATAATATGCACAAGTCTGTTCAGTTGGGATGTTTAGGCCAGTTTCAACCTGTCTATGTTACAGGATTACACCTTAAATGGCCAAAACATGCTACGAGAATTTGTCTGTGCTGAAGTAGTTTTTTACACAATCGTTGTTAAATTATATGTTTTTTGCTGATTATTTTACAATGATAATCCACTGCTAGAGTGATTTGGTTTTCCAAATGTATGCATTTCTCTTTTATGATCTTGAAGTTTGATAAAAGTTGATAGGAAACTTATTTTTACTGTGGCAAGTAGAAAAACATGATGACTTAATATCAATAGTTTAAAATTAACAATCCATTTTGGTCTACTGGTCTCTGTAGTAATGAACACCGATTAAACTAAAACCAGTCTAACATCTACCTTTGTGTTTCAGTGAACGTTGGTTAAACAGGTTTGGAACAGCATGAGGGCAAGTTTCTCATGGCTTTTCTCAGAATTACTGCTGTATTTCTAATCTGAAGGTTTCTTCACATATAACACATAATAATAATAATAATAATAATAATAATAATAATAATAATAATAATTGAACCTTTATTAGTCCCCCAGTGGAAAAATTGTTTCTCTGCATTTGACCCATTCGATCAGACACTAACTCGGAGCAGTGGGCAGAATAGCCTGTGTTTTTGCTGCTGCTGTACTTGACGAGATATTATTTGCATGCAAGCAGGAGATTTTGGTTTGCTGTGAAGAGGATGTGGTTCACACTGCTGATGTAGAGCCCTGCACGCACACTGCATGCACTTCCTTCTTTCAGCATTAAAATGCTTTTATTATACAAGTAAACATGCTTTAGTTTAGCAGTCACAAGTTCAAGTTTTAGTTTTGAATTTACTATAGAATTTAAAAAAACGTGTTGTTATACAACTGATTTGTATAAGCGTTTAATGTTAAATATGGGCTTGTGTGTGTTTTTCAGATCATAATAATGTATGATTGCGTGCGTGTGCATTCAACAAGAAAGATTAACATCTTAAACTTAACATCATTAAACCTGTGTTTCTTTAGGAATTATTTTGTTCATTCAACGTTTATATTGTTGTTGTTTTTTTTAGCCTATTTTTTGTATTCTATTCTTTAATCATTTTTGTGTATGAGAATATTGTGTTTGTTTAGTGGACGTCTGATACGTATGCTACGACTGTCAGCAGACACCAGATCCGCCCATGTGGGTTTCTAATAATGTTTGTGGTTTGTATAGCTGCACACATGAGTTTTACAACTTTTTGAAGCCAGTCATGTGGTCTCCTGATTTACGGCAAACTTCATGATCACGAGAAATGTATATAATAAGCATTAAGAAATCAGAATCAAGAAACCTGAAAAGTCTGCTTTATCACATTGTTTTCCATAGATTCTCTCAGAACAAATGGCCTATAAGCCTTATACTGTCCGCTCAATTGATATATTGTATTTTAGCCAGTCGCCCCCATTTTGTATATTTGTTTGAAATGTTACAGCTCATTCTTCTCTATTTCATTGTGTTTGAAATCTGCTTTCTGCAGCCCCTTGCTCTTGTTAGCACGACCTTTACGTGGAAAAGGTCCCCAATGGATGTCATGGAAACAGTCTCCAGGAGACCGTGAAGGTCGTGAAAGACTGTGTGGTGATTCCCTGTCTTTGTTTGTCTGTAGCTCAAATAAAAAAAAAATAATTTACTTCCTACTTTTTCTAATAACTTTTAAAAACTTTTTAAAAGGCAAAATTGGAATTTCTGAGCAATATTTTCATGCATTCTGAATGTTAGTTGTGATTTTCATAGGTTGATGAGTCGACTGCAGTCACAGAATGAGTTAAATCCCGGAAATCCTCGGCTGAAAGCTCGTTCACGCTCTGTTGGAGAAGGATTAGGTAATAGCATGGTTCTGCCTCATACCAAGTACATTGTTTTTAGCATGTATGCTACTATATTAAAATGAGCATTTAATGAAATACTAAAACTCTTCATTACTTTCTAACTTCAGATTTGTCAGTTTACAATTCTATTTGCTCTGAACTTATTCTTGATTTTCATGTTTACCTGAACTACACAAATATGGGCCCATACTATCTGTCGGAAATCAATGAAATCTCAGCATATTCAGAAAAGCTCTCGTGCCTAATGCAATTCCCAGAAAAGTCATTTCAACTCAGATGTGGCCCTTAATTGTAAACAAATGTTGGTAGGGTGAATACGTTTCTAGAATTACAGTCCACTAAACTCCATTTTGACCATCTCTTTTCTGCAGCTCTTCAATGTTTGTGTAAAGCCCAAAGTGTTTGTCTTCGTCTCTCTGCTATTAATCTTGTAGGCAATTGTGTGGCCATTGCTTTGGGCAAACATGACTAACACCCATGTTTGCAGAACTTCAGTTTTACGAAATAATCTATTAACTTGTGCAGTCGTTGTTTTGTGTAATTATATGTTTCTGTATTTAAGTAAAATGTTTTAATGTTTCTGAGTGCGTTTTAATGTGTGTTTATGTATGATTTTGAATTTGTTTAACATTATATATGAACATATGCGTGAGTTTTGTGTGTGTGTGTGTGTGGGGGGAGGGTGTTTACCTATAAATATTAATAGTTCTTGCTGTATTAAGTACTGTATTTAACACTTATAAAAATACATTAAGAGTAAAATATACTGTATGTTAGAACGTCTGTACTAAGAAGATTTTGTGCTTCATTAATGGTTGCTTGTAATATTTTCTGTTTCCCACTGTTCTATCCCTTTCTTGTGATTAATGACAAATCACAAAAATGGGTTTTTAATATGGTTTATTTCAGTGTTCCTTATTGTGAAATATTTCATATTATTGTAGTTATGTTCATAAGTGTTTGACAACAAATTCTCCACGGAAACTCCGTGACAACCTGATTAATTGTTTAATGTTTAGTTAGTTACCTGGTTTCCATCTGAGGAGAAACAAGCCACATCTCTGCTCAATAAAATTCTTTTTCTCTGGCTAATCCAGTTCCCGTGTTTCTCTGACTGGAAACCCATTTTGTACTGCGACCGCAAACAAAGATCCAAAAATCTCCGTTTCACCGTATATAATAAAGAAAAATATCATACTGTTGATTTAATTTCTCAAAATTTGATCCTTTTTGTGCCAGGTACATTTCCTTTTATTTGATATTCGCTCCTATTTCTGATTTAATGTAACAATCTTGATTTTTAAAGCTAGTTTATTGTCAATATTTCATTCATTTCTGCTACTTCCTGTATCGGACTGTGTGTGAAGTCCAGATGTGTTCGCCCAGGCAGTTACGCCTCTGTCACACACAGACACGCCCTTTTCGACTTAAACCAAATAAATCGCTGTTTCGGAACAGAAACTCTGCCCTTCTTCTCCTCCACCTACTCGACGTCGTTTCCTCTCAGCTCTCAGCATCATCCGCAACACGTAAGCTTAACCCTTTTCCCGAGGCATACCTCTACGTTTTGCAAAATTAACTCTAAACTGAGTAAATAGTTTTTGTTTTTTGCGGGCGCAACGTGTCTACAACCAAGTTCGTGTAGAACTTGCGCGAGAAGTAAAGCAGAAATGCTTTGTAGGCGTGAACGCGCTTTTAACGGGACGTCCCGTTTTTACGTTTATGAGACAAAGTCCAACTTCTCCTTTTGGGACAAAATAGTATCGAGTCGTGTATTTCGGCTGGGAAGAAAACTGAAATACAGCGAAGCATCACGAATGACAAGGTTTCATTTCAGTTATATAACCGAGCTGGTGAATAAAGTTATAACTTATAGAATTGTATGTGCATCGATTTGATGCTTGTGTTGTGTGTGGTTACTAAAACAGACACAACGTTTTATCATGTGCCATCATTGAATATTTGAAGGTTTTCAAATAAAGTAATAAGACAAACTAATGAAGACAAAATAAGACCTGATATTTTATTTGTTAAGGATAATTGTTACAGATGAAACCACGCCCTCAAACATTGAAATACTCCTTAATGAAGAGACAGTCTCATTCTGGTCAGAATGATAACCATTTGAGGAACTTTTGTTGCAATGTTGACCTTCTGTCTCTTTCACTAACCTTTGATAACTAGAACAGAGAAGTAATGCACAGAAAACCATTTGCATCAGTTGGAGGAAACATGCAAACTCAGGGATTCAATGTGCAGTATAGTGTTTCATAGACAAATGCAATTTCTTAAGAATCGAGTGGGAGATAACAGCAGGTTCTGACAGAAATGCTGTTGCAATTCTGTAACTAAGCGAATGAGATGCTGAAACTTGTGACTCAATTGTTTTGTCACTTATTGTTGAGAAGTGGTTTTCCATTCCCATAGACAGACGTTTGATAAAAAGATGGTAACAAAGAAAAGTCCTTGACAAAGTTTACATTCAGTCTAATTTCATGCAGTTTGAGCTATGTTTTTACAACAAAGCATTGAGGACCAGTAGACTGAAAATAATATTAAAGAGGAACACTACACCCTCTTCTGAAAGGTTGAGAACCGACTTGCTTTCAACATCTCACAGTTGAGTGTCAGACTTCCTTCTTGTTGACTTTCATTCGCTGTGGTGACTCAATCTTCCTCTTCAATTGCGCCTGAAGTACCATGGATGGAGATTCTTCTTCTTGTTAGCAGCTCAATTCTAAAGGACTGGAATTCCCATTACATTTATACAATTGATTTTTGGATGATAAAAGGTTTTAGTTTAATTTAATTTTAAGTTCTAAAAAAAGAAAAGAAAATTTTACTACTTTCCCATTAACTCATAATTGTTTTGCACTAATTTCCACAAGTTGTGTTTGATCTCCAACTAGTGCCTAGTTTTTAAGCGTATTGAACCTGAACCAGTTTCAGATGAAACTAGTCCTACTATCATCATTTTTTTAAATACAGAATCTAGAAAACCTGTGTCACTATTTAATTTTTTATTTATTATTATGACACAATGTTAAAGCAGTGTTGTAGTGTGTTGTTAGACAAAATGTATGTATTTTGTCTTCCAAAAATAACTTCAGATTGTCTTACTATTAAATATATACATAGATAAAATATATAAACTAAAAGATGTATAAAAATATAAGCCTCAAACCCCAACTTTCTGCTTGCAGCTATATTTTCAGCTTGCTTTTCATCTGAATTGTTTCTCCTCTGCTCTGCTTTAGTCAACATGGTGTCCCATAAGGAGTTTGAGACCGCAGGTAAAGCTCCAGGTCTTCAGGTGTGGCGCATAGAGAACATGGATTTGAAACCAGTGCCCAAGAATCTCTACGGAAACTTCTATACGGGCGACGCCTATCTCCTGTTGTACACCACCACTGCGCCGTCCTACTTCATCCACATGTGGTTAGGTAGGTCACACATAGGGAAACGGTGTTTGTGTGGATGTTTGTGTGGTACTGTTTTTGTGTCCTTGGTAAAGCTGTTTTTCTTGTTGTGAGTGTGCAGTTGTGCTTTATACGTCTTCTGAGAAATAAACACTAGAACTGGTTTCTACAGAATTGTGATTTTGGTTAGTAAATACTACGTTAGTAGTATGTAGAAATTATCATTGACACTTATAAAATACAACAATGTCTGCAATTGTGGGAGTTACAACACAGAAGCATTTCGTTCTCATTAACCAGTCCATTACAGAACAATGCTTGTTTTGACATCTGATCCTGACGTCTCTTGCCGATTAGATTGACTTGACATCACAGAAAGAATGAAATAGGACTGTAAATAATCTAACACAAGCTGTTAGATTTTGTAGATTTTAACACAAGGATAACATCTACAAAATTAACCGGTGGGATTATGCTAATATTCTTACATGGAACAAATATTAGAGTTACATTAGATTCAAAGTAGAGTTTTAAGAAAATGTCAGAATAGACACGACTTCTTATAACTGTAGCATTAAATGTTATTGCTTCACTTACTCCTCTTTTTGCTTCATTTACTTCTCTTTTTGTAAGTCGCTTTGGATAAAAGCGTCGGTCAAATAATTGTAAAGTAAAGTAAAGTAAAAATTGCATTTGACTCATTTTGTATTTAAAGTACCTGAACTGAGACTAACAAAGCACGTACGAAAATGCTGGATTTAAAAAAAATACTATTAGACCAGGTTAAAAACTGAATTTTGTTTACGGTTGACGTTTCTTGCTGACTTGACAGTTTTAACCTTGAGCTTATTTAAGCAGGGAGGGAAAATGCTTTCAATTACTCAAGAGCATCCCTCCCTTCCCTCAAGACCGAGGTACATAGCTGAGAAAGGTGCTCTCCCTTACACATCAGTGAACATTCACGCGTTTGCATAGCAGACGGTCCCTTAATTCCTGAGACGGTTTTTATTTTCACAGTTGAATAAACCTGCTCATTATTTTCACAGAGCTACTAACCAGACCAGTTCTTTAAGACGTCACCAGGGCTGTAGTGTGTGAGAAGAAAAGGTTTATGTGAGGACAAAGAATGGAAAAACTTCTAATATGCTCCATGTGGGCTCTCTGGGCTATTTTTGCTCTGAAACATATAAACATGGCAGAGCAGTGTGTTCCCGTCAATTTTTTTTCTGATGTCCCTCTGTTACTTGCTGTCTTCCAGGGAATGAGTGTTCTCAGGATGAAAGTGGTGCCTCTGCCATCTTTGCCACACAGCTGGATGACTTTCTCGGAGGAAGTCCTGTTCAGTTCCGTGAGGTCCAAAACAATGAGTCACTCACCTTTCTGGGATACTTCAAGTCGGGGATTAAGTATAAGGTGTGGTAGCCGGTGCTATTAAAAGCTTTCTGGGAAGTAGCCTGCATCATTATCCAGCCAAGAACCAGAACTGACTCAATTAGAGCCGTCTTTATGCTTTAGACACGCAGTATCTCTTTTTTTTTTACTCTTTAATCAATAGTTTTTCCAGTAGCACTGTTTCCGGGACTTTAAAATGGAAACTGAATCTGAAAAGCTTCCAACAGTATCTTTTTTTTTTACACTATAATCATTGGTTTTTCCAGTAGCACTGTTTACTCTGCAGTTAGGAAAGTACTGACATGAAAATATATTCATATAATTGAATTCATGATGTTAATTTGGATTACGTTATAAAAAATAAAAATACAGTGGACCACCGTTATTCCCAGAATTAAGTTTTTATGTTCTATCAGATTTGTGAAGACGCAAATGCTTTCAAATTGTTTTTAATAGCTTGTGAACTTGACTGTTGGCTTTTTACAAGTTGCGTCTCCTTCTAAATTCAGTTGTTCTAATTTTAAAGATTGTGAGAGAAGGATTTAAGGAGTCCTAAACGAAAAAAAAGAGGTACTTAGCAACCAACAAACTATAACAACTGTAACAAGTTTTCCATATTAAAAAGGAGTACTACTGTGTACCAGAGCAAGTTGTGTGTAGCTGCTTAAACAAGAAAAAGAAGAAGAGGAAAAGTTTTATTGTCATAGTTTAAAACGGCAAAAGAACTGTACATATATTTTATGTTATGCATACACTATATAGGGCCCTCCTGCTTCTAAATCATTTGCCTTCAGGTTAGGAAGAAGTGAATGTGACTGCTTGTTTTCTCTTGCAACAGCAAGGAGGAGTTGCGTCTGGTTTTCATCATGTGACCACCAACGACATGGACGTGAAGCGTCTGCTGCAGGTGAAGGGCAGGAGGGCCATCAGAGCCACTGAGGTGGCCATGTCCTGGGCCAGCTTCAACAAGGGAGATTGCTTCATTGTAGACCTCGGGAAGGTATGAGCGGGTTTGCATGTTCTTTCATTGTTTGTGTGGTACTGCTGTATCTGATTTTTCTCTTGCATTGTAAAAATACGAGTTTTACTTAATCAAATTTTAATTGCCATTATTTGTGAACATATGAATACTGTGTGCTTGCTCCACTCTGTGATTGGTTGCCCTATTTGTGTGTGAACGAACTTTGTGCCCAAAAAATGCGAATGGCTTCCTAGAATCCAGAAAGGGAACATGCAGCTTTGACAAATTATATAATATTGTATTTTATATTATCTTAAGTTATTTAGTACTATGAATCTAAATGTTTTTCTAAATTTGTAATTCAATTTTATTTATAAAGCTTGTTTCATAGTCCAAATGCAGCTGTATGAAATAAACAGTCATATGTTTGTTCCAAATGGTGATTTTTATTTTTTTAGGATATTTATCAGTGGTGCGGCAGTGATTGTAATCGCTTCGAGCGTCTGAAGGCTTCCCAGTTGGCAATTGATATCAGAGACAATGAGAGGAACGGCAGAGCCAAGCTGATCATGGTGGAGGACGGGGCAGAACCAGAGGCTCTGATTCAAGTAGATGACTTGAGATCACTTGATCTCTTTTCATTTCCTGTTTCCTGTTTCATGTACCCGTTCTTTGTTCTAATATTAAACAAGTTGCAACAGTATAAACAGTACATCTATTTACAACTTTCAATGCTCTTATATTACATTTGTAACTTTTCGACAGAACCCCTGCATCAGAGTTTTATACTAAAACTACTCCTTACATTCTCTTGGAATTGAACTTAGCTACTGTAGTGTTGCAAACACCAGCTCTCCCACTCTAAAGCTACTAAGTTTCATTATATTTGATAGTGTTTCCAAACAAAGCACATTCTTAAAATCAGTTTAAAATATTGACTCATTAGTTGGCTTTTTTGTGAGAGTTTGTCTCTCTGCTTTGAGTTTTGCAAGTCAAATATGCAGATGCAAGTCAAATATGTGACTCAAGAGAGAATATTTGTTTTGTTTTGTTTGCTTTGGCATCAGATGCATGTTAGAGACAATGCTGTGTTTCCGTGTGGCCTTTAATCCTGTACATCCCACAGACTCTTGGGCCCTTGTCTGGCATTGCTCCTGCAACCTCAGACGACGATGAAGTGGAAACCTCCAACAAGAAGAAAGGGGCACTGTACATGGTACACAGTCCCATTTCTATACTTTTACTTTTTTTTAGCTTTGAATAATTATCCGTTTAAACATTCCTGTTGGCTTTTTTCAGTAAACAGCTGTAAAGCATAGAATGCTGCCTGCGTCATGCCATTTACCTGGACACAGATCAACCAGCATTACCCTGCAAAGCATAATATAATCTACATATAATTTTTACAACTTTTGCACACTTGCACTCGTTTTACACAATATATATTTATTTTCACTTTAAATGTACAACCTATTTTTTAGGACATAATGTTTTATCAGCGTTGTTAATATTTTACAATACATATGTTACATATGTTAGTAACTGGCTTCTGGCTGAAGCACATGACAGCGTCCGACGTGCAGGGGATCGCGCCACACCTGCCAACTTTCTGGATTTGGCCTTAGAAATAGTTAGTTTTAGAAATGGCATTGGTTGATTTGGCCTGGTGTTCCACAAAGTGGATGGCCTACGTCTGAAATTGAAATTAGAAAAGTAAAAAGTTATTGATCCATGAATAGCATGACTGGCAATTTTCCAAACTGGGTGTCCTATTTCCTCTCTGGCAGCACTTCCGGCTTTCTCTAATACAGTATACATATTTTCTGTTCTACTCTGTATATATGTTATACTGGTTTTATAAGCAGGCATTAGTTTTGTACAACGCTTTCTCAGAGAATCATGTTCGTGCAAATGACAGAAAACACTTTTTAAAATTAAAATTAAAATTTTAAATAATTGATTTTTTAAATAGCTCTTGTTATTTAAAAAAAAATCTATTATTGCAGATCTCGGACGCCTCTGGATCCATGAGCACATCTGTTGTCGCTGAAAGCAGCCCATTTAAGCAGGAAATGCTCTCGCCCAATGAATGCTACATTCTGGATAACGGCGTTGACAAGAACGTCTTTGTGTGGAAAGGTGCGTTGCAATCTGTTGGAAGCTTTTCAGATCTAGTTTCCATTTTAAAGTTTGAATAAAATCTGAATAAAATAAAAACACTTCTTTTGTAACCAAATTATGAATTATAACATAAAAAGAACATCTTTCTGACTCTTGGCTAATCTGGGATATCTTCCTGTGGAATTACCATGCTAGTTTTTTTTCCTGGTCACACACTCACACTACCTGCAGTACCTTTGTTTAAATTACCACAGCATTTTCATAAAGACGATCATTTTATCATATGTCTCCTGCTTCCTTTACCAAACAGGGCACAATGCAAACACAGCCGAACGCAAAGCAGCCATGTCTGCAGCAGAGAAGTTCATTAAAGAGAAGAACTACTCCAGTAAAACACAGGTAAATTGCACAATAAATTTCCACTCTCTTACATTGATTTAGTGTTTTGATAGTAATGTGTAAATGGAATTTAATTCTGGCGTGTCTGCCCATGTTTTATTTGTATTGTTTTATACACATGTTTTGGTGTGTATTTTATATCGATGTCCTGCCAAGTTTCAAGTTTTTGTTTTGGGATTAATCAAGCATATATTTTAGATCGGGGGTGGGGGGGGCAACTAGTCAGAGACTAAGAGCCACTTTTTTTTCTGTGTTACTGCAAAGAGCCACATCATACACACGGGCACACATAAACATCATCCCATTCCTTAATCTTGTATGCACGCACGCACACACAGACCTCTGCTCAGCCAGATTTAATGAAAATAACCACACCAACATGCTAATATTAGTTATTTTTCAACTGTTAACATTGTGTGCATATTTGACTCATGTCATGTGTGCGTATTTGACTCATGTCATGTGAAAGCTCCTGAAGAGCTTTTTTCAGTGAATCAGATGCATTTTTGCTCTCCCCATCTATTTCATCTCGATTTCAGTAGTAGCTGTTGTAATAATAATGTAATATATTATGTAATATTATGTAACCCATAATAATGTAACATATTATGTGCCACATAGATCCAAGTGTTGCCTGCAGGAGGTGAAACCACACTGTTCAAGCAGTTCTTCTCAAACTGGAAAGACAAGGATCAAACCACCGGCCCCACCAAGGCCTACACCATAGGCAAGATAGCTCACGTCAAACAGATTCCTTTCGATGCCTCCACCCTACACACCAACAAAGCCATGGCTGCACATCATAACATGGTGGATAATGGCTCTGGTAAAGTGCAGGTACGTTTCTCAATGGCTTGACTGACAGTGTCCAGGAAATGGAGTTGAGATATCTGCATGCATTTTAAACATAAATAAGTAATTCTGACAAAAAGTACATATACTAGCACATATGCACACACTGTTGGTATATTTGTCAAATATATTTTGTGTCTGAAATATTTATTATTTATTTGGGTATACATCGAACATTGCACAAAATGTCTTCCTAAAAAGTTGCAATACTTTTTTTTTTAAATACAAAAGCAAGTACAATACAATACAAATCAAATACATCTGTGTTAGCACATCAGATGTGACATGCTAACATGGATGCAGCTATGAAGTTGTTTTAGGGAAACAATTAGAGACTAATTTAGAGATTAGTCTAGATAAATTACAAGATTAGAGGATTTCGTGGATTCTGGGTAAATATTTAGCATTTTGCTTTATATAATATCCCAGTGCTGGACATTTTTATTTGAGCTCTTTATTGCATAATGTTCTTACTCTTTGAATCAGATCTGGCGTGTGGAGGGAGGTGCAAAAGTTGCGGTGGATCCTTCCAGCTACGGTCAGTTCTTCGGAGGAGACTGTTATCTGATCCTCTACAGCTACACACAGGGCAGCAGGGAGCAGTACATCATCTATACCTGGTCAGTCCAGAGATTGCAGTGACGTACAGTAAATATTGTATATGACTCAGCTAATCCATTTACCTTTTCAGGTTCACTGAAATTATTTGGTTTTGTTGGGTTTTTTTTTTTTTTTTGCAAACCAGAATAAGTGGAAACTAAAGGTTAAATTGTGTTGTAGGCAGGGGCTGAAGTGCACTCAAGATGAGCTGGCAGCTTCTGCCTTCTTAACCGTCCAATTGGATGACTCAATGGGAGGAGCTCCAGTACAGGTGTGTGAGGATGTGATGAGGACAACACTGACAGAATATTTCACCACCTTCAAATTTGTTGTTGATACAGTTTGTACAGTTAAGGCCCATCCTTTCACGGACAAATCAAGAAGGCTCCATTCTCACTCTTAAAGTCGTTCATGTTTATTTTTCATTTCATTTTCATTTTTTATTAAAAAAAATATATATATATATTTTGAAGTGTTACAAATTTGATATACTTGTATATATACATCAAACTTCAGGAATAGCACGCACGTTTTTTGCCCCAACACAAATATCTAAATTTTGAACTGAAATTTTATTATATTAAAATTAAAAGATTAAAGTTTGCTGTCGTTTTAGGTAACAGTAAAGATAAAAATCTGACCTACCACAATCATATGATTTTTTTTTCTGTAAAACTCTTTGTTATGATTAACTAATTAACAATTTTAATATTATCCATAGCACAGACCTTGATTAATTATTTGGATGTTAAAAAAACAAACTTATTGAAATTCAAGAAATGCTTAAAAGCTGTTTAGAAAAGATATTTATAATGCAAGAGAAATAATACTTTTCTTCTGTAACCACCAGGGGTCAGCTTTGATTAGAGTAAACAGTAAAGATTTAAAAAGATTTGAATTTTGAATTGAGATGAGCATTAAAATGACTTTTGCGAACTGAACCTGAAGCTTCAATTATACTTCTGGCTGAAATGACGATAAAGCATCTTTGTCTTTGACTCTGTTGTGTCTCAAGGAGCCATGTTTACTTTCTTCTTCTCAGGTGCGAGTGACACAGGGTCAGGAACCCCCTCATCTCATGAGCCTGTTTCATGGCAAACCCATGATGATCTACAAGGGTGGTACGTCACGCAAGGATGGACAGTCCAAGGCAGGAAGCACTCGTCTCTTCCACATCCGTCAGAGTTCTACTCGAGCTACTCGTGCTGTAGAGGTCAGTTCTCTGCTCATCCTGCTGCCTCATACGTGTTGTTTTAAAAACATATTTTCTGCTCCGTCAGGTCGATCCAGTCGCGGCCAAGTTGAACACCAATGACGTGTTTGTGCTGAAGACGCCTGAATCTGTGTTTGTGTGGAAAGGTCTCGGTGCCAGTGATGATGAAATGGCCGCTGCCAAGTATGTGGTGACCACTCTGGGAGGAAAATCCAGTGATGTGGCTGAGGGTAAAGAACCAGGTAAGATGACTTGCAAGTTTGTAAACCTTAACAATAATCTTCGGTCACGCATTATCTCTGCTCCTTTTTTCAAGCGGCTTTCTGGACAGCTCTTGGTGGGAAGAAGGAGTACCAAACATCTTCAAATCTGCAGAAAACTGTTAAACCGCCACGTCTGTTTGGATGCTCCAATAAGACAGGGAGGCTGACGGTAAGCCTGAGCAGAAAAGCCACACTAGCTAGATGATCCAATACACATGCATTTTATTCATTCAGGTTGAGGAAGTTCCTGGAGATTTCACACAGTCAGATCTGGCTATCGATGATGTCATGCTGCTTGACACCTGGGATCAGGTGAGTTTGCGCTCCTGGATCTGCGGAATTGATGTGTTTTAATACTAACAGCATGCTCTATTTTTCAGATCTTTCTATGGATTGGTCAAGAGGCCAATGAGGTGGAGAAATCCGAGTCACCCAAAATAGGTATAGGAGAAATGTATTTTAATAGAACAATAGTATATAAGTATATTTATTAGAAAAATAGAAGTATTCCTTTAGATCTGGTCTGATCTTGAATTTTGATTGGTCAGTACAGTAGTCTAGCTTAAAAACATTATGCACATGAAAGGATGTTTTATGGGTCTATTACTATTCATGTATTGTTGAGCCATATCAGGTTTCAATTGCTAATCTGTTAGTTATTTATGCAAAATGGGCAAAACATATATTATTAGTAACATAAAAACATGCAATTTTTACATTAAAAAATGACTCGCATAAATACACAAAATTATACATTTTTTTTTACAGTCGGTCAAAACATCTTTTAAAACTTAAAAGTTTTTATTTCTTCACCTGATTTGTTAAAATAAGAAAATAAATGTTATTACTGTGATGATCAGTCTTGTATATAGTGTCTGTAGTCTGCTGTGTATCAGTCTGTCTTGTTAATTCTCTCTTATTCTCTTTTATAGCCAAGCAATACGTGAACTCGGATCCATCTGGACGTCGTGGGTTGCCCATCACTACAATAAAGCAGGGGGCCGAACCCCCGACCTTCACAGGCTGGTTTCAGGCTTGGGATGCACAAATGTGGGACACTGATCCTCTGGAGAGAATCCGCGCTCACTTTTAAATCCAAGCACTGGATCTTGTGTTTGTAAATGTTTCTCAGGTTCCATGTGCCATGAACTGCCACCTCCAAATTTTTTACACACAAGTTTTCAATCACCTGTCTTGCCGAGAACTGCATTCATTGCATGAAAGCATAGAAGAAGTGTCAGGCTTGAATTATAAATAATAAGTTTTAATGTCTTTAAGTACACCAAGAAAAAAAGCAATCATATGTCGGTCATGTGCAAAAATCTTTTGCCCCCAAAACTTGCTCTTATTAAAAATAAATAAACTAGTTAGTCCTATATAGTTGAAATTAGCTACTTAGTTATATATACCGGTAGTTAAAATTTATGTATGAAATGTTTTTTTTTCCGTTTTCCTTTTTTCAATTAAAAAGAGTAGTTTGTGTAATTAACAAAACAGTGAAATGGATTTTGTATCTAAAGCATAACCATCTGACATTGTTACAAAAATGTAAAATACAAGAATTTTATCATCATTTGTTTGCTACACTTACAGTAATGCCAATATTCTTCTGCTTTTTTATGAACATTTTCAGTTTTGTTCTTTCATTGCCAATATGGCTTCTGGTTATGGCAGTTGTTGTAACTTAAAGCATGCATTTACACACGTACACATTTGTGTCTTTGCTTTCATATTCCTGAATAAATCTCAATTTTAAGAAGTTAAATCACAGTTTCATGTTTTTCTACAACAGTATCGACTGCACAAAATGATCCTGTTATCTTTTGTTTTTATAGGGTTTTATAAACTGCAGGTCCTCCTGAACTTCTTCTTTCGTGGTTTTTGCAGAAAAATGTCTTTACCAAATGACTACAAATTTTGTATAGACTTAATTGTAATGCATTTAATTACTAACTGACGTTTAAGATCAAATTTTATTTGTTCTTTACCTCTCTTAGTTCACACAGCTTACCAAAACTATAACAGCACCTCAGAGAACCGAGACTTTTTAATCAGTGAAAAAAAAACAACCCTAAATCCTGAAGATACCTAGTATACCTAATGCAAGTTACCAAATAAACCACGACTCAAGAATAAAATGATTTGTCACATTTGATCACAATGAATTATCACATTTCCATTGCCTTAAAACTTCAATTTCAATTTCTTTCAGCTTTTCACTCATTCTATCTTGTTTAACAATCCCATCCTAACAAAAATAAAACAATTATTTTTAACAATACAGTACTTCGATCTATCAATTTGTTGACTCATTTTAATTATAATTGTATTTAAGGATTTGGGTACAGTAATTGTTTTTACACGGTATACTATTGTTAATACGTATATATTGTGGCATCTGAAAGTGACGTGATTCGTCAGATCTTTGCGACGTCATGCGCACTCCTCTCGTTTGAGTGAGAGGCCGGTCACGTGATCCCTCTCTTTCCTCCACCGTTCCCTATCAAGAGCGCGACGCAGCACGCAGGCAGCTCACTACAGTTTGAGACACAGCCCGCGCCTAAATCTCGGACGAGCGTCCTGGTTCACCTGGATGCCTTCACTTTTCCTTTCTTTACTCCGAATCCCACCAAACGATACGTGCTTAGAATGGCTGGAGCAATCATTGAAAACATGAGCACCAAAAAGTTGGTGATTGTTGGAGTAATTCTTCTTTTGTTCCAGGCGTTCTCCTTCATGGTCGGAGGGCTGATTGGTAAGTAGTTTCCCCAGTGCACCTACGTTTAGTCGATGACGACTTTGGGCTTTTTGGGTAAACGCTGCGTGATGCCAAATCTTTAAAACGTGTCGGTCCGCGACGTCTTTCGCGACACCTGAAAGCTAAAAGTTGCGGAATTGCTTTGTTGGTGTCAAAGATGGGCGCTATTTTCACCCGCCGACGGCGCAGCCTTTGTGCGGCCGCGTTCTGCCTGTCTGCAACTTTGAGACTCAATCCGAGCAGAAGAACGCGACATTTTGCTCTGTTTCGCGCCTCAGTGTGTTCGGAGTTTTCTTTAAAATCACGCCTTTTTTAAACGCCACCATTGAGTTGTACTCTTCAAAAGTTTTCCTCGTCCGCCAGCGTTTATTGCGCTGTAACTGTCTTGGAATCTCATGTTTTTCGCGAGTGGGTTCCAGCTTTTTTTCTTAAGCACCAGTGGTGTTGTTTTATGTTTCTGTTGTAAAACCCGTCAAATCAACGTCATTAATTAACGTGAAAACACTTCCATTCTTTAAAACTTTAATGCAGCCTTAAAAATCATTGCCCTGACTACATGTATGCATTCAAGAAAACAATCTAAATACACACACGAGGCGTTTTATTAGATTAGTAAATAAACTATCAAACTGAACTAATACACTGTGACTTTAACCACATTGTTCTTTAAAAGGATTCGGAGGATGAAGGGGTTAAATGAAGCAAACGTTTTTTTATTCTCTTTGATCTTCTGCAGACATGGAGCCCGTCCCCTCTTAAGTAACGACAGACCCTCCTTTCTCATACGTCGGTGTTTTTCATGTCCCATGTTCCCCCATTCCATGTTTTCTCCCGTCTCTGACACCAGCCATCAAAGTCTTCCCTTTTCCTCCAGTCTCGACTTGTCTTTTCCACTGATCACCACAGAATCCGGAAAAGTGGAAATGTCTCGATGATTCTTCTTGTTTTTAGCTGGAATGACGTCTTTTCTGGCTGTCGGTGAGAAAATGGGATGAATTAGCTTGTTTGGGCTTTTCTGGCCTGAGATTGATTTAATGAAGCAGGATTCCTTTGTGTTTGTTCGGTGGCTGGTGGCGGTCGGGGTAATTGAGTAGAAAGACTCTCGGCTCCCCTGTTATGGATGGTTTTTAACTCGGCTGGAGGTCACTAGGCCGAAAGGCAGCTATTACTTGTTTCACCAAATCGAGTGAGTGGAGCAATGTGAATAAATTGTGTTGGCAAACAAATGAGCATGATTGGAATCAGGATGTGTGATATGGTTTGTTTGCTTATTTAACTGAAATTCTCAAAATGAAACTAATTAGAAGGGAAATATATTGTATCAAAATATTTTTTTCTTTGGGAAATTGAGATTTGAGCACATTTTAATTGGACATGTTTTTGTCTCTAGCACACAAGTCAAAGTTTATCTTACAGAGGAAATGTGTAGCAAACAAAGCAAGTTTTCTAGAGAAAAGGCAATTGATTCGTTCATTTAAATTAGGGCTGAGAGATTCAAACCTGGTTGTTTGGGGCATTATATTTTGATGGCATTCTCGCTGTCTAAAAGGTCTGAAAGATCTTTTAAAAGTACCAATCAACACCATAGTGTGAATACGCTCGACGCATGACTCACACAGGACAAGACATAAGATTTCAGGTGGAGCTTATGGACTGTCATAAACTTGAGCAATATAAAGTGCAGTGAGCGAAGTATCAATAGTTTACAATTCTATACAATCTATTGAGTATTAATGTAATAGGTTTTATAAAAATATACGTTTGAGACACATTGGTACATGTTATTCTAAGTATTGTTCAACTTAATCCGTTGACTTTTTTTTCTACTACAGATCTTTGTCTGTCTTCTGTAAAAACACAAATCTTGTCATTTTGATTGGAAGATGTATCATAAAAAATCAGATCTTGCACTGAAAAATAGTATTCTGTTTTTTAAGTAACATTTTTCTTCTAAAGAAGTTGTCAATTAAAATCCATATTTTCTATATAAATAAATGGGAAATAAACAGACTTATAGTAGTACATATTTCTTCCAAAAAGTTATTATAAGTAATTATATGACGACTTTTTTTTCATCATCAAGGCAGTTCACTGCCTGGTTCACATGTTCTTTCACTTCCGGTTAATTTGCAAACGTTGGATGTCCTTGCTGACCCAGGAAGAGTTTTATTAACTCCTACTTGACACACTCTCGGGACCAGCCTTCTGAATGACAGTAGAAGCGTTATTCTCATGGTAATGACGTGTCTTTGTTAGCAGACACCAGAGAGTCACTTTACAAGGCTTGAATTCATCACGGCACCCGAAATGTAAAAGCACATCTGTTTAGTATTTAGTGTTTTCGGAGTTCACATGAAACATGCCATATTATAATCCATTTATCAATCATTTAAAATAACATTGATTCTGATTAAAAAATGATTCAGATTTTTCTGTTTACGTACAAGTTAAGTCCAACGCTCTAATCGTTTTTTCACTACTACTCCACTCGCCTGTTTGAGGATATTTATGGAAAACTGGATTATTATATTTAAAATATTTGCATATCATTTTGTGTGATTGAATCAAACTGTGGCCGTATAAATGGTCGAACCCACGTCTTTAGAGTTTTCACACTGGTAAATGGGAGACAATTAGTCATTTATATTTTTAAATGGTAAATAAAATTCAAAGATTTTATATTTTTAAATCATAACTAACAAATGGCGCTCTGGAAATGTATGTCTTTTTATTTAGTCCTTCTTTTATTTTGTGTGTGTGTGCGCTTTGTGTTTATGTATTCATCTTCATCATACCATGCCACTTTCCATTACTCTTCCTTTCCAACCATATCTGTTACACTGCTTCTTGTCTGACTTTCTAGACTCTTCTTTACTTTCTTGTCCAGTTTATGGTCCTGTATGTGAAGCCTTTCCTGAATTTCGGAAAGCTGTTGGGAAAATGTTCGTGCTTTGATCTTTCCAAATCAGTTTGCTAATAACGCTGCTTCCTTTATCTGCTTTGTTTATTACATGTTCCATTCAAATACATTTTTATGGAATTTCTTAAAAATGTTTCTCCACAGCGCCAAGCCCCACAACCGCTGCCCACTATCTGGCCACCAAGTGTGTGGACGCCGTGAAGACCCATCCACAGGGTTCCAAGTGGTTCATGCCCTGGGGTCCCAACCAGTGCAGCAAGATCAGAGACTTTGACGAGGCAATGGCCAAGAGGATCGAAGCCAACAACATTGTTTTTGCAGTCCACATCCCTTTGCCCAACAGAGAGATGAGTGCCTGGTTCCAGTTCATGTTGGTCATCCTACAGTTTGACATTGCCTTTAAAATGCATAACCAGATTGGTAAGTAATGATGTGTGTGTGTATTCCACACAACACTATATGGCTTCTAGAACGTGTGTTGAGCTGGAAGGGATGCATGAGCACACACAGGAATTCACCATGTCATTCACTGAAAGTAGATTGGATTTCTCGCATGCTGTGAGAGGACTAACAATGATGGATAGAACACAAGTTCTAGCTGTAGTGCTTGGAGCCTGGGGGGCTTTAATAAGGATTTAGTCAGCACGCAGGTAGGGGGCAATGCTTCAGGCTTTGACACAGACAATTGGGGGATAATAACAAGCCCTACCATCTGGTTTTATTGCTGCTCCCTTTAATTATATCCTTATGCATATGATCAGATTATATGCGTGTTTTTTGCTACAGCAGCTTGACATTGATAAATCAGTCAAAATATCAGTTGAAATGATAACTATATAGATTATGTTGCTGTGACGGTTTAATGGACGTAGACATGTTTGTTCTGTGAATCATGTCGCAGCAGCATCACCAGTTCTTTAAGGATAAATGTGTGAAACATCTTCTGTGGTTAGTCTTCTGCTACAATGTGCTGTGAAAGACTCTTGAGCAGTAAAGAAAAGTGTCCTTGAGCAACTTGCTGACCCCCACATGCCCCTCGGCGCCACGTCTTAAGACTGCCCGCTGCTCCGGGTTTGTGTGCGTTCCCTTCACTGGATGGGTTAAATGCAAAGCACAAATTCCTCGGATTCCTATGGATATTGATATTCCTAGCCTTTGGATATGAGTCGTTTTGTGTGAGTTTGTGTGAATTTGTTGGGCACAGTTAAACTCATCTGGCTGAGTCTCTGGAATGACTCCAACTCTGCTCTTTCAAGAAAGGATTAAGCGGATAACACTAGCTAGTAATGAGAAGCCATTGTGGAGCTGGAGCAGTCTGGGAAAGTGATCGCAACATCGGCTTCGTTCTGGCAGGAGGAGATGTGTCTCCTGGCTGTTGATTTGCTCTTTGGATCTGTAGTATATAAAGGGCTAATATGGAGTAGGACCTGGTCTTACTGAGGTCCTGATGGTGTGCTCAGCAATGAATGGCAGGAATGTTTTCAAGTGGTTAATTCAGTTTTTGGAGGTTTGGGTCCTGGAATCTGGAACACTCTTCTTGTAGGTCTCCTCTGCCAGATGTTTGTATTCACCACAAGTCTGTGATGTTCTGCCAGCTGTTTTTCTCTGGATTCTGAACTTTATGAGCATGGCCTCACAACAACATTGGCCTAAGGTATTAAATTTCTGAATGAAATGGAGAAAATGTTAATGTTAGTACTATATAGCAAAATAAAATACTTACCGATAAAAGAAATTAATTCTTTTGGTTTGGACATTGTAAGAAAACATGAAATGTTTCATGAAAATGTTTTCATGACATTTTTACATGTGGTGTATTTAGCAAATTTGTCTAAGTTTTTCAGTCATGTCACATTCAGAAGTTGTGTTTTTCCACGTGGACCGTGGATCAGGAGTCGTAAACCTGTATTAAAAAAACACAAGGTTTAATAATATATAGAACAAATAACCTTAATATAGTATTACATTTGATTCTGATTTTAAAATAAATCTGATTCTGATGTAAAATATTTTTTTTTTTTTTACAATTTGTGGACATTCAAAGACAAAGTTAGTGTTAGGGTTACCAATAATATAAAAATAACAATATAATAAAATAAACAAACCATAAACGCAAGTTAGAAATTTACAAAGTGAACTTAAATTCTATTTTCAAGTTCAATTCTGCATTGGCCAATAAGTTTGCAAGTGTATTTTTTAATCATTAAAAAGTGTGTTTCCAATTGAGAACACTTTTAGCACAATTTTGGCGTACATGGTAGCTCTTCCGTCACTTTGTGAGCAATCTTGGTCCTGCAGGTTTCACTGTGCTGGTGTTGGTTCACACTATCAGCGTCTCTCTGGCCATAGCTGCACAGTTTGGCTGGTCTCCAGCAATAACACAGCTGTTGAAATGGCTTAGTCGCCAGGGTGATGCACAGTGCGCCAGGGCGGAATGTTTGTGCTCGCTAAGCTGACATTCAAAGCTCTTTGGCACAGTCACGCAGACACTTTCAAGGAGCGAGCGACTAATCATGTCTGTTGCTCTCTCTCTTGCTTTCCTCAGGCCCCTCCCCCAAACATGTCCAGGAATTCTCTTTAGTTCTCCAGCTTGCTTCAGAACACAACCAGCATCTTTTCAGTGAGCTGAAGTGGTCCATGCAAGGCGATCTAAATCACAAGGCCCGTTTCACAACACTTTTGCTTTTTAAGCTCCAGAAAAGCCCTCCTCAGGGCTCAATACTTGCGTGGTTTTTTTCCGCAGTTATTGTCCCGGGTGTTTTCAGAAGACTGAAAGACTCTCAGGTTGCTTCTTTTAGCCTCGGTGGTGACAAAAGAGTTATTCTTAGAGTATGAGCTGTCATGAATGTCATTTCACACAACCAAATTTAGCCGTTTTTTTTTTGTATTGAGTGTTCAGGTTTTTTGTTTTGTTTTTTTTTTTTAAAGTGCCAGTTTGGAAAAGAATAAATGATTCATCATGCTTTTCTTAAAGACTCTGTTGAACCTCACTGAAAATGAATAAAAAAAAAATAAACATTTAAAAAAGAAATAAACATTTTTTTTAATAAACATTAGGCAATTGTTATGTGTTATGTTACACATTATTGTACACATCATTATTCAAAATACTTAAACATATCGATATCTAGAAAGTATTTTTGTTAATGTCTTGTCTTTAACATCACTCTTTACTCTCTGTTTACCAAATAGCGGTAAACCTAGCTCCTTGCCACCCAGAAATGGACTGATAATAAGATGCAATTATTTTATCTTTGTTTTGTAAATGTTAATCAATGCTTTTTATTGCAACTATGCAGAATCGAGTTGAACACGTGTATTTTGTGTTGGTGTGCAGAGGACAGAGCTCTGGTCACTATGGATGTTGGTCTGGCCTACAGAGACGATACTCTGAGCGAGTGGACCGAAATGGCCCAGTCCATTGAGCATCGGAAATTAAGCTGCAATTTCACAGCACCGAAGGTAAAAGTGCTAAACTGATGTTAAAATATTATAAGGGAAATAATAACTATAGTGAATTGTTTATTATCTTAAACGATGTAAAAGTACTTGTAGATTTCTAACGATCAATCACTGGATATTAAATATTAGCAGATATAACATTTAGTTGCAAAATCTTTCTGATCATTGTAAATCTTAGTTTTTCTCTTTTTGTTCCTATACTTTTAGGTGATTTTTTTTTTTTAGTCATCAAATCATCGGTCATCATTGATTACAAAGATTTTTTTCTGTAACCTCCATATTTCTGTTCCCAGACCTATGAAAATGAAGGCCGCTACTATGATTGTGACTTATTGCCTTTCATGGAGGTTGGAAGCGTGTCCCATAAGTATTATCTTCTCAACATCCGACTACCCGTCAATGAACGCAAAAAAGTCAATATTGGTATTGGAGAAATCAAAGATATCCGACTTGTGGTGAGTTCTGTTTTGGGGTTAGGATCAGGTTGTTTGTCTCCACTTTAGTGTTAAAGTTCTACTTGGCTTGTGACTTTCTAGAGCATTCATCAGAATGGTGGCTTTACAAAAGTTTGGTTTGCCATGAAGACGTTCCTCACTCCCAGCGTCCTCATCATCATGATCTGGTACTGGAGGAGAATCACTCAGATGACCAGACCACCAGTCCTGCTGGAAAAGTGAGGCTTTGTTTTTTTTTTCTAAACTTGCTTGAATTCATTTTAACATGTTATATAAACATGGTGCACTTCATCTGGGGAATAGCAAAGACAAGAAAAAGTCTTGTTTGTAAAAAAGTTGAATTCTTAATACATTCTTAAAAAAATGTAATTCCTTTTCATCCATCTAGATTAGTGGTGGGCTCGCAGTGTTTAGGTGAAAGTGTTTAGGCTATATACGTACATTATATACATTAATACACACACACACACACACACACACACACACACACACACACACACACACCCTTACACTTAAAAATGTGCAGTGTTTTATGTCCTTTTTTGAATTTTGGAAAAATATGCCTATTCTTATTTATTATTCATATTTTTTTATTACATTTTTTTTGGCCTTTCATGCAGAATCTATTTCTGTCTTGCACATCTTTCCACTGATAATCCCTGAAGGCTTGCAGTCTGGATGATAATTTTTTCATGTGGTGGAAGCCTGGCAGAACTGACAAGTGCATTATTTCCCTCTAGACGGCCCAAATATACATCCAAAAGCTTTTTAGCCGTCAGTCTTACACACTGAAGTTGGACCACAGGTCTTGCATTCCGCAGCTTTTAATTGTTTGTTGCTTCAGTGCAGCGGGACTCAGTCCCTTTTCTAACGTTTTACTTGGCCGCCATCCTGCTTACATTTCACTTTTGGTCCCTCGTCTAGTACGATCCCCCAATTAACCCCCCCATCCAAAAATGTCAAAGTGTTATTGATGACAAAGCAAGGATCAAAATAATGACTTTTGAATCTTTTTTTATGGTGACAAAGAATTTCAGTAGTAGAAATACCTCTGGACCAAAAAGAAGCTTTGTTTTTGAAGTGTGGAAAAGTTTCGCACTGTGAGTTTACTCTGGGTTGACCTCATGCCACATTCCACACATTCCTAAACAACATGGTCTTTTTCTGAACATAATATAGCACGTAAAATCAGTTGGTCTGGAATGTGATTCATGCTTTTAAATTTGGATTCCACACATTGTCTCGCACAGATTGGCTTTTAAGTTGGTTCTAGCTAAAAAGAAAATAATATGATTTTGTTTTTTTGTTTTTTTGGTCATCACTGCTGATTAACTCTTCGTTGTTGATCTGTTTGTTGTGGTTTCAGGATAATCTTTGCTCTGGGAATCTCCATGACCTTCATTAATATTCCAGTGGAGTGGTTTTCCGTGGGCTTTGACTGGACGTGGATGCTGCTGTTTGGTGACATCCGTCAGGGCATCTTCTACGCCATGCTGCTGTCTTTCTGGATCATTTTCTGTGGAGAACATCTCATGGTAAGACTCTTCTATAATGACAATGCTTATGTTAATAACTTATGTATTACTATGCATGTATATTTCTCTGTAATTCTGGCACCTATCGTTGTACTTTGCTTTTGCAACCACTGTTTCCCCATAATAGGATAAATATTGTTTTTTTTTTTTCTCTCCAACCATCCTTGGCTACTTCTCTTTCATTTCATCTCTTCATCATTTTCTTAATTTGTTTGCCTTAATTTTCCTTCTTATTATTATTTCTGATCTTCACTTTTTGTGGATTATAAGTGATTATAAAAGCACAAATCCTCAACCCGTTGTGTGCTTCCTTGTGTATTTTTCTCCAGGACCAGACGGAGAGAAACCGTTTTTCTGTTTACTGGAAGCAAGTGGGTCCGATTGTCTTTGGCTCCTTCTGTCTGTTCATCTTTGACATGTGTGAGAGGTGAGGCAATGCTGACAAGGATCGATTAAACTTGTTCCATTAAATTATTGCATATATAGTCTATTGACGCTGTCGGATCACATTGACCTGATTTCTGTCTTCAACAGAGGAGTGCAGCTGAAGAATCCTTTCTACAGTATCTGGGCATCGGATGTTGGCACCGAGCTTGCTGTATCCTCTGAGATTGATAGAGCCAGGAAGATGCTCACAGTCTGGCAGGAAATGCTTTTCGTCATGTTCTGCATAGTCTGTTCACTTACATGTAGCTGGTGTGAAGAACATTCCTTTAACTGAGATGATGCAGATGGCCTTCATCATTGTGGCGGGAATCTGTGCTTGTCTCTACTTTCTGTTTCTGTGCTTCATGGTGTTTCAAGTGTTCAGAAACGTAAGCGGGAAAAGGTCGTCATTACCTGCCATGACAAAGGCTCGTCGACTGCACTATGAGGTGACACTTGGACATTAATCAAGTCAAGAACTTTAATTTGCTTCTTCTGAATTAAAGAACAGAAATGTGGATGATGGTTAATAGTCTGTTTCCAAGAATAGTTTTCTGCTCAAACAAGTCTGACTGGAATATTTTATGAAAATTATTTTCTTTTTGAAATTATACTATATTGGATATTTTATCTTGATAAACTTCACTTTGATGTTTAATAAGTTAATACATTAGCAATGCTAGAATAAAAGTCTTGTTAAAAGAAACTTGTTGCAATGGAAAATTCAATTGTATCTCGTTGTTAGACATTCCAATGGATTAAGTCTTCATTTTATTTATATGTAATTGTCGAAATAATTAGTGTTGATGAAATCATCAAAAAACTAGATCAATTATATAATCTAAAATCAATATTTTCTTTTTCTTCCATGATTGTCTCAAGGACAATTTCTGAATGCAATGAATATTAGATGTTGACGATGTAATCCTGATCACTTTATTTACTTATTATTAAAATAGAACATGTGTGCTTATCCACTGTTGGGCTTTTTGTCTGTTTTTCAGGGTTTAATCTTCCGCTTCAAGTTCCTGATGCTGGTCACACTGGCCTGTGCTGCCATGACTGTTATTTTCTTCATTATCAGCCAGGTAAGAGTAAGAAATAAATACCTTCAGGCATTGTCTCAAAACCAAAAAGCAATTTGATGCATTAGGTTTTATTTTTATTTTTAATTTAACAACGTTATACTTCACCAGTGAATCGAACTCGCAACTTTGGCTGTTGCAAATTGTCCTCTGACGTCACACGTTGATCATGTTGCATTGTTGCCTTCTTGTGTGTGTACAGGTGAATGAGGGACACTGGCATTGGGGTAGCTACACTGTTCAAGTGAACAGTGCCTTCTTCACTGGCATCTATGGCATGTGGAACCTCTATGTGTTTGCCCTCATGTTCCTCTACGCACCATCGCACAAACGCTACGGGGACGAGCAGTCGAGTGGTAAGACCCGAGTTGTCGAGTTCAGACTGAGTCAACTTGCTATCAAGTCTGCTTGAAGTGGAAAACAAAATACGAATTTGTGCATGTGAATACTGTACATACATTTAATGTGTTTGTGTGTGCCTCGTAGTATTTCTTTTGCATCGTATTTAATGCATCTATTGTATACAAATGATGTATTTATAACAGTAATCTTTGTGCCATGTAGCAGATCAGGCTGGTAACAGTGGTGAGGACCAACAGCTGACCACCACAATCGCTCATGTCGACGGACCTACTGAGATCTACAAATTGACAGGCAAAGGAGCTCAAGAGTGACTGGAAAGATTCACATCCTCCCCTCAAAACTCGCTGGTCTCTTTCATTTCAGTCACAAGTTCACCAACACTTTATTTTGTGTAGTAGCTTTGTTGACGCACACGTTTTTTTATGTCACTGCAATATTAAGAACGGCTGCTTAGAAATTGATGAGCTACGCCATCTGGTGGAAGTCGTGAGAAACTACAAGCGGTTATTTTTTTCTGTGGAGGTTGGTTCCAGAAGAAGGACCATTCTTATGGACCATTCTGGTTGTAAGGAGGAAATGGCAATGACATAATTTGTTATGCAGTAATTGTTTCCTGTTTTTTCATATGGTTGGCTACAATTTATTATTTCCATTTTGGGGTATTTTGTCTACGTACTGAATAGCTAGTTTCTACGTTCTATAAACACTTTCGGCGTCAAAAACATTCAAGCAACATAAGGTTGAAGGTCTTTTTCAACAATGTGTGTCAAGTTACCTGTTTCAGATGTTTTTCTAAAGGGTAAAAACTTGTTTTTGTTACGCTTTAGAAATATATTTTTATATAAGTGCTTATGTTCATCAAAATGGAAACACTAGTTGCTGTGGCTATATCACTGTGCTGTGAACCAGTATCAATCTGAGGAATTTCAAAGTGTAAAACATGCATATACAAGTCTGTTCATATTTTTATTCTATTTTAAAATGATAATAAATAAATTCACCATATGGATGTGTCATGATGAGAGTTCATCTGAATCTAACAGATAAGGGGGGTTATCCTGCACAAAATCAAACTGTCTTCACTAGTGTTCTGTAAAATTGGTTTCTAGTTACCATCTGAAATGGACCGATTTTATCTACCAGTTTTTGTTAATAAAATTATATTTATGTGAGACAAAGTAAAGCACTACTACCTATACATCCCCATAAGGTCATGCTGTATTGATAATCTCTTAATGTGGGTGTTGATGGTTAGTATGCCGCTGTTCTCGTGCTGTAGAACACAGACGGTCTTTCAGTCTGTCTGGACCTCCACAGTCTTCCTCTGTTTCCCCTGTGCAGGTGCAGCGTGTGCTTCGGCCCATTGTTCTAGAAGCACATTCTCCATATGCACTAGTCAATCATTTCAATGGAAATACTATATTAGTATGAAAGTCTTAATGTATTTTTATTTTGTCTTTGTTATTCATGTCTGATCGGATGTGTTAAATGCAGAGAAAAAATTTCCCCATGAGGGACTAATAAAGGTTCAATTAATTTAATTTAATAGTATCACTGCTGTGGAGAATAATGATTATAAAGTGTGTTTCATTACGTTAGTATTGTAATCCAAATTATAACAGCAGTTATAACTGCACGTATGGGTCTACGTACACTTGTAATTTAATATAAAGGCATTAACCAGGATCTTGTGCAGTGAGCTGTCCAGTTTAAATATCAAACGCGTCACACAACTCACATCAATTGTTTGCTGTAATATTGATGCATTAAGACAATAAGTCGAACGAATTGTTGTTGTTGTTCTTATTATTATTATTATTATTATTATTATTATCGTTAACAATTCCCCAAACAGTTGTTGACCTGTAGAGGGCGACAGAAACTTGAGGGAAAGAGGCGGAAAACAATCTGAGCCTGCGGCGTCTCTCACAGTTCAATGGCTGCGAAAGGTCGATTGTGTCGTCACGCCAGAGCGCCGTCTCTCATTGGTCGACGTAGGTGGAAGTGCTACAAACGGTGTCATTCACAAACTAACAAGAATACACTACAAAAGTGAAAAAGAATGCAATTACGTTTTAACTAGCATAGCAATCGATTTAAAATTACTTTCCCCGAGCGGGTCTTTTGAAGTGTTTTAGGAAACGATCGGCGAGCGCGGTTTCCTTTCCTTCACTGATTTAGCAGGATATCACACTTGGACATTGTTTTAAAGGTAAGCTGTCGACGGCGGATGTGTTTCGCCGCGTTCATTCACCGTGTGTTTCTGTTAAAACGGCGCTCGGATTCAACCAATACTCGTTTATTTTTTTATTTATTCAACCACTCGTTTATTTTTTAAACCTGTGGTGTGTTCGCCTGTTACAATTCGAAAGTTGTCGCCTGGTGGCTTTTAAAGCAGGAGTTTTATCCCTAGAATCCACCGCGAGCCGAGGAAGTCAGAGCCAATACGCATTAAAGTCTTTCGCCGTTGTAAACAAGTTTGTTTCTGGAGCGCAAAAACGAGATAAATGTTTATTAATTCCGCTGTAGATTCACTCTACAGGGTGTGTTTGACCAACATAGACGCGGTTTAAGGGGGCCTACGTGAACCTGCAAGGGTTGGTTTAAGATGAGAATACACCCATCGCTTATGTTCCAGCTTTAAAATATATTTCTATTTCTTTCAGACAGAATAAACAAAAACATCCATTGCTATGGCAACGACGTCGACGCGCTATACTTTAAAGAAGTGCACCGAACTTGGGATTTATTTAAACATTAAATGTAAATGTTGGCTTTTTCAGAAAGCACTGAATTCTAATCTCTTAAAACATTTCAGCATTTATCAGGTACCAACACATGACTCCATATTGAGGCATCTGTGTCCTCTAATAAACACGCTTGTTTTTGTTTCAATTGTTTTTAATGGCGTTTAGAGAGCAATTGTGATGACGTCACTGCTGACGTCTGTAAGACGAATAGGACTTTATTTATCTCACGTGGGGAAATTTTAGTGCACGAGGCAACATACCAGACATGGAAAATACACAAGTACAATATTAACACAGTACTGTACGGTATGTTCCAACGAGGAAGACTAAAAAACAAAAATGTAGATGCTATAGTGATGGCTGAACCACTTAGAAGATTATGATGACGGTGACTTCTGTTTCAGGGATCCATATATCACATTACTGATTTATGTCAATGGTTTCCCTCTAAACAAAGAGATGAAATTCTTTGCGTATCAGATTGCGTGCAGCTTATCAGATTGTCTTCAGTTGTGTAGTTGTTTTTTTTTTACGATTTGTCCAGAGTTTGTAATTGCAATCACGTTGAGAAACCAAGTGACATTCACCAGGAAACATTTTCAACTCGCAATTCAAAATTGGTTTGCTGATTAAGATTTATTTGGGAGGAAAACTAAGCAGGCTGCCAAATCAAATCATCACGAGCATTAACAGCCTTTAACAGCCATAGAGATATATCTCCATCTTTATGTATACAATTAGTGGTCATTTGGTTGATTTTCTTTCACCCTTAAAAACACTTAAAGACCTAGCCTGAAATAAGACCTAATGATGACACCGACATCACTTCCTCAAGATTTCTTCTGTCATTAAAGTAAACCGTAATGCATTTTTTAGTGGAATCAATGCAATACATAGATATAAGCATTGAGAGGATCGCTGGATGATGTGTTCAGTTCACTTTCAGGCTGTTCTTGTCAAATTTGCCTTAATAATTAATGGATGTGCCGCCGCCTCTCAGTTTATTAAAAAAAAATCTATATACTTGTACAAAATGGACAATTAAAAAAATAGAGATTACAGTCATGATCTTGGTGTCCACACGCATCTAAAACATCTACAGTGTGGGTATTAAGAGTTTTAAAGTGGACATAAGGAAGTAGATGTGAACATAAAAAATGCTGACACAGAGCATTAAATGTAATTTATTGAATTAGAATGCTAAAGTAAAATCTCAGCGTTATTTTTTCCTTATTCTTAAAGGGCAGAGATGCATCATTGCTTGCTGAAGCACCAAGCGAGGATGAACCGTTTCCAACTGTTTGGTGGATCACAGTGTAATAGGACAATAGGCGATTCTAAAGTGTACAGATGTTTCTTTCAGTTCCTTTCTTTCAGTCTCTTTCAGACCCATTTGAGACGAAAAGATGGAGGCCCAGTTGGGTCTTTCTGTGTGAAGTTGGCAAGTTCTTGCACAGTTGTGTAGGTTTTTGCCTGGTCTCTGGTTTTCTTCCCATTAATCCAGGGTGTGTGCCTTCAGGCCCAGAGATGCTGAGATTGGCTACAGCTCCATGTGACCTAGAAATGGAAGAAATACTTTAAAAGATAAATAAAAGATTACCATACAATACATTTATAGACATAATAGCATCCACATAAATATTAATGACTAAGTACTTTACCATATTCTGTTTTAATTTATTTGAGTATTTTATTTTATATGTTTATAATGAGCAATTTTCATCGCTTAGTCGTTTTTTACAGCTGATGCGCTGTTTACTTTATATAATTTATTTATATAGTTTATTTATTATTTTTTTGTTTGTCCTTTTGCAAACTGCAAAATTTGGGAAAACATTTAATTTATTTGGTAACAGACTTCTTTCATAACCTCTAAATTATCACAACACATAATAGTGATATTTAAATACGTTACAAAATGTAAGTAAAAAAGTTATTGTGCTTTTGCTGTTGTGAAGAGTATTAAGACTTTTTTGGCTTTTAGTTCTGGCACAACCACATCTGACCAGGAGAGGGCATAAGTGGCTCAGGCTTGGATATGTGCACTTACAGGCCGTGGATCAAGTCCAACTGGGTGGTAGTTGAGGTTGAGATCAGACTTTCACGTGATTTTGCAGTTTTCTAGGCGCCTTGGTTGTAAGGAGACACATTAGTATTCACTGATGGTCAGTAGGATGGCTATCATGTATAATAAAAATGTATAATCATTTATAAACTTTGTTTTCATTTATAAAATTAAGTAGTTTATAAAATGTATAAACTTTTATAGTGATTGATATGGCAACTGCCTCAACTTCTTATTCTTATTGCTCATTAGTAACTACACTTGATTCTAGTGTCCATGGTTAAAAAGAACAATTTATTTCAGTGGTCCAGTGGTAATGAATTGCAATGTGTCCAAGAGGTTGCACGAATTCTGCTGCACCTGGTTCTTCGTGTTCGTTCGTTAGTTCGTTCGTTCACGGGAACTTCACTGGATTGTTAAATGCAAAGCGTACTTTTGATACGCCCTCTTGTGGCCATATTGATAAACTCACCTTTTGGAGCCTTGCTTGGCAAACGCTTTATTTCAATGTTCATATTGTATTTAAAATAGATTTGTATTAGATGAATATGGTGCATTTATGTTTTAGAGCTGTTTTTTTCACTCTGGCTTACATGTCACAGTTTGGCCATAGAATGAGCGCCATCTCCGTAATGATATAATGATATTCGTAAATATATAAACATGGATTCATTCATTTGTTTCTGCTCAGGAAATATTTCCGAACTATTGTCATTCCACATCTAGTGGGGCATTTCTGCAGTCCTATTAAGGTTAAAGTTTTCCGGCTGAGCGATGTCCACTAACATTGAGAATTGAATGTTAAAAAGTAAAGTAAATAAATTGCCTTTTTTGGATTTAACAAGTTACCTGGGTTCAAGACAAACATTGTACTTTATGTCTAAGATTTACTCTATGAAGTGTGTGAGCCGATGTGACGCTGATAAACTGTTGCTTGGCATAAGAGATATAAAGAGCTGTCAGGATAACCCTTCTGATACATTTATAATCTGGTTATTCCATTCAAGGTGCAGCATGTAGTAAGTCACCTGAAATGATGGTGTATAAATGTCACCACATCTGTGACGAAAGGCTTTACATATTTAAGGAATTAAGCAGATTATGAGCGCAGCGCTTTGTCTTTGTAATAAGACTGGATTGTTTGTTGAAGTAATCCATCTTGGATTATTCCACAATTCAGGTGCGTCTTTCCTGTCTGAACACAGCCAGAGGTTCCGGTCCCAGTTCCGGTTCTTTAACAGCTCTGTTAATAATTTCTCATGATTACAAGAATATAAAAAGGCAAGACAGGTTTATTGTCTAAAACTAGATCGAGTTTGTTTGAATAATTCCCAGGTTTTTAACTCACAAATAAATGTTTTGAGACCATTAAGTGGAAAATGGTTTTATACTTTTTAATGCTTTATACGTTTTTTTCTTTTTAGATCTGTAGTTTTTGTCCGTCTGATTCTGCAGTGTTTTATTGTCTCCAAAGAGCAGATTGCTTGTTGTGCACTTACTGATGGTCCTGAATCAGCAGAGGTTTATTCTTAGTAAGTGCTTTTGCAAAACATAATGCGAGTGATACAGGAACATAATGTGTTTTATGTTCTACATCATTACATAACAGTGTACTAAACTCAATGGTTTATTCTAAGTGAGTGTTATTAAATAAAGTGTAAAGTGACTTACGTATTTATGAGCATCTAGTATCACAGTATTGCTTCCGGAAAGTGGATGTCTTGTACTCCAATGTAATGACTAAAGAAGTTGACTGTATTAATATGTTAATCATGTTTTTATTGTTTGTGCATTACATATTTTCATGTGTTTGCCCGATTCTTAAACCCATGTGCAGTGAGCGATGTCATAGTTTCCTTCTGTGAAAGCTAATCGATTTTATTTAATCATCTCATGATCCGTTTTCTCTCAGGAGTTTCTTGCCAGCTGAACTTCCTGCTGAGCAGAGAAGCAGGAAAATAATTTCCTTTTGAGAAAAAGGCTTCGGAGAGCCTGGAATACCAGGAAGTGGATAGTCTTGGCCACTGATGAATGGACTAGAGCGAAATGACTAGGTGTCTCATCCGCAAACAGAGGAAAGGCCGTATCGGAGACGCAATGCACGATCAAATCTTTCACACAAAGCTCAGTGTGAACCGTAGGGGAAGTTCACTATCAGGAAGGACAATGCAGGGATTGTGAGAAGTTTGTGAAGCTTCCTCCAAGTGCTCTGCTTGGGAATTTGGGGATTGGTGAAGGGAGTTTTGTGCGGGAGACTCTTTTTGGGTGACGTTCACACTCAGGGTGGCCCTCGGGCCCCCGAAGGTTTTGTGTGCTCAGTTCCTTTCTGGGGAGAATGGAGGTGCAGGTGGCAGAGTTGTACAAGTGATCTCTTTGTGAGAGAACAACCGTCTCACTTTCTATTCCTCCTTTGTGGACTCATCCTTTAGTTAGACCCGGTGGGATATTTAAAGCAAGACTTCAGCTATTAATCTAAGGGCCTTAGTTGACGAGCAAAACAAGGCTGGGAATGAAAACAAACCTGTTGGGGGTTGGAATATCGGTTTCGCCCTGTGAATGTTTTGGATGGACTTTTTGTGTTAATGTTTTGCTTCCAGTATTATTTAGTAATTTATATATTTTAGTAAAATATATAGTAAGTCACTATAAGCATGTATGTGGTGAAGCATAACAGATAAATCTTAATGTACTGTATACCGCTTCTATCAATATTTGCCATTATGTGTCTATATCACAATCTTGTTTAATACTCTAGAACACATTGTAGGTTTTGATTACTAAGTCTAATGTCTGCATAACGAATATTTTTACACTATCATTATATGAAATCACATACATATGTGGATTATTAGATAAATCATGGGCTGCACAAATAATAGTATGGAAATCTTCAAATCAGTTTGTGCGATTGACGCACACATGTATTAAATGGTCAGTAGTCACGTGCATTTCAATTTATTGCTGATTTTAATTGTGGCGCATAACTGCTCATATTTTGTGTATTGCTCCGGTGTGTAATGTAGTTTCATTCTGCAAACAATGTAGTTGTCTAAACACTATCTGTATAAGTCTCTCAATTAAAAAAAACGAGAAGACATTCTGTCTGCTAGCTTTTTATGCCTGTGTGTGTGTGTGTATTAAGTACCATTTATTACACGCTCACACACACACACACACACACACACACACACACACACACACACACACACACACACACACACACACACACACACACACACACACACACACACACACACACCCACAAACACACATCCAACATTAGAAATTAAAGTAGTTTGGTTCTGCAGCAATGTTTTGCTTGAATGCAGTTGGGTATAGCTGGCAAATGCTTTATTGGGAGAAGTCCTAAAGTCCAAATCATGTCTCATAATGCACATTTTTGGAGCAAAATGGTCGTGTCTCAATTAACAGGAGTTGACAAAGTATATTGTTTTGGTTTTAATTGAACTGATACTGGACTTTTTTTTTCTTTCTTTAAACTCCTGAAATTATCGTCGACCACTTTTATTGAGTTTGTCTTTGTCAAGGTCAAATTTTGAAGGGTAATTTCTCAGTGGGTTTTTTTTTTAAATAACAAAAACAAGTTCTTTTTCTGGGTTCTACCCTCCTTTCCTTTAGTAACACTGGTGCTTTCTTTTACCCTGACGTTGTATCAGAAACTTTCTCTTTCCTTTCCCAACCCCCCGTCAGTCACATGCCTCATGAGTTTGTCCTTGACTTTCTTCATTCACCTGGAACACAAATTCTGTACCACTTTATCGGTGGCAGTAAAACGGTGACCTCGTGGTGTAACGGTAGCACGCCTGACTCCGACTCAGAAGCTTGCGTGTTCAAATCGTGTCAGGGTTAAGTCTTTTTCTGCAATTCTGGAGAAGTAAAACACGGATTCACTGCCTTTTCCAAGTATTGTCTTTTGGCAGGCCATCCAGGCTCATTGTGAAGCAAACAATGTGTCGCTGGAACAGGGGAACATCATGTTCCGTGCTTCTGTCTGGTCCAGCAGAACTTCTATGAAATGCCACACAAGTCAAATATGAAATGAAATGCGAGGCGCGCACTTTAACTAGGGCTGCACAAGTGTCATGATATTGATATGATTTGTGATATCTAGGACTGAATAAAAATCCCAAGTAACCATTAAAATATAATGTTAGTTAAACACAATATTTGATGTGTAACAAAACAAGCTGCTCTCATTGGCTAATGCAGTATTGATTTCTAAATCTTCTCTGCTCTAGTTTTAGCATATTTATGATCATATGTAAATGAATTGGTGCAACACACACACACACACACACACACACACACACACACACACTCACTGTTTTGGCCGTTACTGTATGGCAATCATATAAACAAAAAAAGTACAGTTTCACAAACTGTTCTTCAAAATTAACACACAACTCAACATGTATCTGTTCTTATCCAGCGCCTTGACAGGCTACAATTCAACAGTTTAATGCATTATATATAAATTTATATGTAGTAATATACTACTATATCACATCTCAGTAGCCCGTAATTGATCTGAACTGGTACAAATCCTTAATTTATTCATCAGCCAATCAGATCCTTTTAGGACAGGTCCCATGATGTCAGAAGCGGTGTTTATGTCGTCTATGGATATGCTGTGTGTGTGCTTTCTTGCTATTTTGGCCTTCATTAAAATAAGCATTCTAGTCATTCAGATTTGATTTGATTTCTTTGATCATTTTCTCAATTTTCTCTTGTATTAGGTGAGTTAAATATGCACACACACAAGATCCGGGTGCTGTTGTGATCTGTGAGGCAAGACCTATATTTCTATATATCTCAGAACAGTTCAATGAATAAATTCTTATTTACTTTTTTAGAACCAACTAATGTAATGTCTTGTTTTTTTCCTTAAACGTAAATTTTCTGATTTCTGTTTCTTAATTGGTTGGAACAAATATTGTCGTAAAAACGTATGACTGTTCATAGTAATTGTTTAATTAAGTGGTAGCCATTGCATAAATGAAAGCACAAGCACTTTATTGCCTTCTTTGTGAGATGGCGTTTTCTCTTTATTTGTGTGTGGCTTGATGCCAGCGCTGACTCCATCCCGGTGCCAGTAAACGCTGGTGACTCGAGGGGGCCGTGTTGATTATGCGTTCATGTACGGGTGTTGTCATGTGCTCATGAGCTCATAGAAACTTTGATCTCACGATGACGCATCCGCTCATGTCACATGCTGAAGACCCGGAGGCGTCTTTGTGCTGAATTGTTTCCAGTGAATGGCGCAAGTCGACTAACTCTGATCAGAAATCAGACGTGTAGATAATTTCTTTCCAGATCAACCAATTAGACCAGGGGTGTCAAACTCATTTCGCATAGCGGGCCACATACGACCTAAGGAGATGTCAGGCGGGCCGGACCATTAAAATTATACCATACTCTGCATTAAATATAAAAAATATCATGTATTTTCTTTGTTTTGGTGTAAAGAAGCACAAGAACATTAGGAACATATTGAATTTTAATGAACAATGCTTTTACAAAACATTCCAAGAATTTCCTCATAATTCCTTACAAATGTGCAATTTACCTTTATCATTCGCATTTAGGCATTGCAACTCATCCCACTGATTGTACAAAGGCACACAACTTAAATTGGTAATGAAAAATATAGTATTGGACTTGAGGCTTTTAAAGAACTGAATTTTAAGCCACTTATATAAAATATAAATTAAATCCCTGCATACACCTTACAAACTAAGGAGAGTGATATTAAATGTGCAATGAAGAAAGTCTCATTCGTAAACTTCATAAATGAAACATGCAATATTTAAATGCAAACAGTATTTAAGCCTTAAATACTGTTTGCATTTACACTATTTATCTATCTTTCTCCGTTTTGAACATTTTGATTAATGAGGTTGTAGCGGATAACACCTGTTTTCCGTTTTTAACAAGATTCTGTCCGTCTCAGTGACGCAGCGTTCTACTCCGATGGAAACGCCCCATAGCGGACAATCAATGAATTGCAGCAAAAAAAAAATGTATTTTTTTTTTCTATTTTTTTTCCAAACAATTCGGCGGGCCTGATCGAACCTACTTGCGGGACGGTTCCGGCCCGCGGGCCGTATGTTTGACACCCCTGAATTAGACGGTCATCTGCATTTTCGTGAGAGGTTGCTTTATGCAAATACATGCAAAACCTGTCTTGGTTTCTCAAACACAGCAGGTCCTCGATTCAAGTTTGGGCTTGTAACCTCATAATAAGTGGGTCTGCCCGGATGAAAGTTTTGCACACAATCACGGCAGATGGTCACAAAAAGCCAGTTGAATTAGACAAAACCAGGCAATTGGTATTTCATAAAGCTCCTCTGTTTAGATTTGTCCTGTTAAAAACACAGTGGTATATTCTTTTATAAACACGGTTTCATAGATTCAACAGCAATTACTTCTGTTAATGATTTTAAAACATACAGTTTGCATTAAACTAGATATTTGTATTTTATATTTTCCAGGTTCATTGATGTTTTTTCCTTGAATTATCATTTTTTTTTTTTGCTTTTGCTTTTGACACGGTTTTTACAATTTACCGACTGCTTTTAGAATTGCGTTTAGGGTGACGTAAAAAAAAATCATTATCATGATAGTTTCTTTTTACAGGTTGTGTTTTTAGAACAAGTACAAACTACAAATGACGTGACTGCAACAAACTTCAATATATTGTGTGACAGGAACAAAAGATCAAAAATTTCAACAACTGAAGAACAAAACAAAACAAAACGGCAAACAAAAAACTTATTGTAAAATGCTGTGGGTATTGATGGAAAAAGTTCAGAAGTCAGAAAAGTAATGTTTATGTTTGCATTTCATATTTGACCGACAATGTAATTCAGTAGAAATGCACCAAAGTCCTTTTTATAACTGCCATGTAAAAGTAAAAATAATAACTAGCTAGCCAGAAGTTAGCATGCATCATTTGCATGCTTTTAAATTGTCATCATGTGCATGTTTTTATGCAATTGATAACCGTGCGATTTTATGTCAATAAATGCAGAAAGCGTATTCATCAAAAACTGCGCAAATCTTAGTGTGGGTTTCTAGTTTTGATTCTTCAGATTTTGCATTCCTATTATTGTTGTTCATCCAATATATCCAACTTTTTTCTTCCATAAACTCATTCCGAGATTTATGCTGCATTAGAGTTCTGCAGTGAAGCATCTTCAAGGAAATCAAACCCATGACATTGATGTTGCAAACTCACACCCAAATGATGGAGGCACAGGAAAGCTGTTATTTTTCTCTTATCGATCCACCCAACATATTAACAGGAGGAGTTGAGGGCCAACCTTTGACCTTAAGCGCCACTATATAATCTAGTGCTGTGGCGAGCCAGCTGTGACTGGAGTTTCATAAAGACGGTTTTGTTTTGGCACTGTAGTCTAAATGCAGAGCTCTGTTGGGGAGAGTGTGTTGTTGAAAGTTGAATAGTTGTGCATTTCCCAGCTGCTGATATGAATGGGGGCATTTAGCGGGGGGCAGCCAGAGAATACAATGCTCGCTAGTTTTATTGCACCTCTGTTTCACAAACATATCTGGCAACATGCCCGTATATGCAAACTCCCATTCACAGCTGCATCCATTTCTTTCTTATTCTCTCTCCCTCTCACACACACACACACACACACACACACACACACACACACACACACACACACTAATATGAAAATCTATAAGTAATTTCAGAATTTTCCTCCGGTACCTGACTTTGGGAATTACCTTCGCACTAATTCATCCCCCTTAAACCGTCACGGCGAACCATTTGTTTTCTAAAGGGTGAAGCCTTGACTCTCAGCTCCTGGTTATTGGGTTGCACGCACGCTGACGTACATGAGACATTATCTCCAAGTGCTGCTGTTTGTTTAGGCCTCAGGCAGGGCCCGATAATGGCCCATTATTGTAGTCCTGACACTGTGCGGCTCAGTTTGGATTGGCCCTTTTTTGTAGACTTGTTCACATATTCCCATCTGTCAGGAGTCTCTGCATTGTGGCTATTTTTGGCTGCTGTTAATACTGCACAAAGCTTGCGAGAGCATGACATCACCTTTATATTCTGTGTTCTCTTCTGTACATTATTCTGTTGTTAAGCAAGCAAACCGGCCTCTTTGTTTGTCCTGATGCTCTTGGTGCTCTCAGTCTCACTGAAACCGATGCAGAGACTGCAGTAAAATTTCATTGCATTTTATTAAAATAACAAAATAATATGATGTGTGGGTTATACACGTCCAATTTAAGTGGTGTATTAGTTTTACATTTCATTGTTGGTTGACATTGTTTTTTGTACATTTAAATATGGAACTGATGGATGTATACGATTGCTGTATGTATGGTTCGATGAATGAGTACTTTTTGGAGTAATAGTCTACTGAATGGGTAGACATTTATACGAATGGACTATTGTGTTGATATTTTGGGATGGATTGGATATATTTAACATATTTATTGACAGATTGCTGGACAGCTCCATATGTAATGCTTAAATTTAACCCAGAAATTGAAGAAGCAGTACAGAAAATTAATGAGTGGATTGGTTCGGACGGATATCTTTTTATCTGCAACAGGGCTGTCAAACGCAATTGCACAAAACTCAAACACACTTCAAGTGGTGGTCCAAACAGGATAAACTTTTATAAAACACACTAAAGTGAAACTTTTCTTCTCCAAAACAAACATCCTGTCACAATTCAATAAAGACAGTGCTTCAAAAACCATGACAAACTTAAATCAAATAATTGTTACGATCCTGGGGTTTAGCTCCACCTTCGTCTTTCTCGGCGTGACAATAATGTTACAAACTATTATAATTTTAACAAGGCATAGGAACATTGCGTTTGGGGATTTGTAGTTTGAGTTCTCAACACTTCATATCGGGCCATTATTATCAATAAGAAACGGCTCCATACTGTATAAAAGGATCTTGCGAGCCAATGAGACCCAGGGGTCTTGCGGTTTATACACGTGCTTAAAGCAACTTTAGTAGGAAATGTAAATGCCTTACACAAAACTGAACTACACATGAACTAGACAGAAATTTGAATTTTATTGAACCTTGAAATGAGTTAAGTGTGGTGAAGGAACTCAGTGTTTGTATATGCTGAGGAGGTAGAGCATCTTTTGTTAAAAATGTTACACTTAATACATTTTCATTAGGCATTATTTTAATGATCGTCTTTAGGTCTGATTGCTTGTGCTTGTGATGGAAACACCATTTTTTTTAATCAAACTCATTTAATAATAAATTAATATTGTGCCTTTTTTATTTCCACAAACTCGAGTCAGTCATGGCAATCTTTCATCTTTATTTAACATTCCATCATTGTTTATTTTTAGTGCAGCATTTTTAGAGGTCCTGCAGCATTGATGCCGAGTCTTAGTGGGGAAAAAAGTGAACTCTGCACTTCCTGTTTGAGTATCTTAACTAGAGCTTAAACAATCGCAAATTAAGCCGTAATTGTGATATTCATTGCATTTTTTTTCTCAGCCATGTTCATTAGCCATCATGGCCTTGATGATCATAACCATGGCCTTAATGGTCTGTTTAATTTACCTTTAATAAACTCCTAAAGCGCTCTTAGTTTGTTCCCAAATACTCTTTCAAATAGTTTTATTGCTTGCGAATTGCTCCAATTCCCACTGCAAATGCAAATAGAGTTTTTGTTTTAGTGGCCTGAGCAGTAAGCGCAACCTTTTGTGAGTTGAACACACATGCCATGTGACCAGGGCAATGCCGGCAGCACTGTACAATCTTTAGCAGGGGCTGATAACATCTGCTGAACCAACATGTCTCGCAGTGGCTGTTAGTGACCTCAGGGAAAGAGCATTCAGAGAGGGAAAAGTTTGCATTCCCTTCAAATGTGTCCCACCCCGACACTCCAGCGCAGAAACAACACGGCGTCAGCGAATAAAGATCCTCTTATCGGGGCAGATTGTTCTCCCGGCCTGTAGGACTCAGGCGTTCTTATGACGTTGCTCTACTGTGTACTGTAAATGATAGTATCCGGTGAACTTTGAGTCCTCTGTTACTATATTTGGAAGCTTCTTCCTGTGTTTTATATAGAAACAGGGGAGTTGGTGACTTTTGAATGTTCCTTCCTGGTTCCTGGGAGGTCGTCCTTGTGAGAATAGCAGCAAGGAACGGTTATTTCATTAGTAGCTTGAGGGAGGGAAAAAGTACTGGGAGGAAGATTTCGCTGCTGCTTTGCATAGTTTTGTATGATGCTCGACTTTTGTGTTGTTTCTAATCATTATAGTCTTTTATTTTTGCACCAAAGTCCTGCATTTCTACATTTATCAGACACATAAACAACTAATGTTAATGCTTATGGTGATTGAACCAAGATCTTTAATGTTTGAAGCACCGCGCATCTAAGAAAGTTTTAGCTTTCCAGAAGTGTCTTTCCTAAATTACCAGATACATGGCAATGGCCATGCTTTAAACTGGTGCCTGTTTCAGTAACTTCTTCACATGATCAACCCGTTCAAGCTTCACTATTTCTACCAGCAATCTGATTTCGTCTTAGATCAACGCAGGGGAGAAAACACCGGCAGAAGGCAATGTTTTAGCACAAACCTCACTTTACACGAGAGGAGAGACACCGTCTGCTGTTGATCGGGTTTGTCAGAAGAGGCTGTTATAAACCATTATAGTGAAGCGCCTGATTTCATGCCATCTTTGCGGATAAACCAAGCATAATCGTCTCCAGTTTCTGTGAAAAACCTTCTGAAGACAAAAAACATACTTTCTCTTTCTCAATACAGCAGATGAAATCCAGTAAGGTTCTGTTTCGTTGACCCACCCAGTCAATTTCAATAGCTGGAAATATCATGAGAACTCCTTCACTGGAACCTTGCCATTTCACAAGCTTGTTCACTACAGCTTGTTTATCTGTTTTTCATTTGCAATTTTATCTATTGCAACATGTGAAGTGCAAGACTAAATAGTTCCTGTTCTGCTAATAATTTGTGAAAAACTCTAATTGATTGTAAATTGGTGCAGAAGTATCAATTAAAAGACAGATTTTGTCCTAAAAACTAAAATAATTATTTTGGCCCGATTTATTATGCCCATTTTTAATATTACAACAAGAGCAGCTTTATATTTTTACAGTTAAGCTAGCTGTTAACCCGCAGGCTTTGCACTGTCCATGACGTAGCATTTCTTTTAGTTACAAATTTCTAAGAAGTCTTAAAGCTACTATTAAAAATTTTTTAGACAAATCTAAGTGGTCAGTACCAGTATGTATAATATGTACGCCTAAATAGACACACACAAAAATAAACTCTCACTCACTTGTGCCTAGTCTATGACGTCACAACAGATATATACATTTATATCAACATATCTCGAGACTGGCTCAAGACAAAGACATGGCTGTTTTTTATTCATCTTCAGCCCAAATCTGTGTGAATTGACATCTCAAACAGCCAATTTGAGAAGCTCTGTTTATCTCTGGGATTTATCTCACTAGGTCAACTTTTTCTTCTACACTATAAAGTCAGTTTAAAACTTTTAGAACATTTTTTTCTGGACATGCACAAACCACTTAAGTAAAAATGACCTACTTTAGCACGACCGTGTTTCTGTGCAGAGTTAGGTATTATGCTGCTAGACTGGCCTGATCAGCCTTTCTAGAAAGAATCCTGCGTGCTGCATGAAAATATTTATGAGGAAATTAGTTTCCTGTACAGACACAAACAAAACGTCTTGTGACATTAACGCTTGTGTTTTATGTCACACATGTCTCAGCTCTGCAGAAACTTTAGTTCCTGAGAAGTGTTTGCCATTTTAGTCATTGCATAGAATTAAAAATTCTGGGTTTGGCTGGGTTGATGGTTGGGAAATAGATTGTGGTGTTTGCAAAATGCTGAGTCATGATGTTTAAAGTAAACCTAGTTCACTGTTAGTATACAATGAACGTTTTGTATAATGCGCACAACCAACCATTTGCAAACGTAAGATTTGTTAACACTCTGATAACATGTTCTGATATTGCATAATAATGAAGTATTTCAATAATTCAAAATCATATTTTTGTTTTATGTAAACAAATAAACAACTTTGATATAGAACAAGTTATTGTGACAAAATAAAATGCCAAATGTTTATCAGTTATTAAAAAGCTAAATTCCAGGTCTTGTGACACTTGCTTCTAATTAAATTAACATGAATTTGCAAAGTGCAAAACAAAGACAGAAAATACATTTAGTCACTGCACAGTGAAATACCCCATATTCTTTTATTATTCTGTTCTAGCTCATTTTCTGTAATGCGTGGACAACTAATACTTTACTCTCCATGCATTTTAGATGTTTATAACATCCTCATTTTTAAACAATTTTTTTTTTGTTTTTTTTTTTTTCAGTTACATGGTTTCAAAAATGTCTTCTAAAATGTCAGGCTCCAACAACTTGGCACATGCCAGGAGGATTGTACAGCAGCTGAGGGTGGAAGCCAGTATCGAGCGGATAAAGGTAAAATCTGTTTGGTTCTTCTTTCCAGAATCTTTTGTGAGTGTGTCAGTTGTAATCCAGTAGTAAATTCTAATCCCAGGCCCGGTTGGTTCTACAACTGCGTGTCCTTGAGCAAGATTCTGACCCTAAAATGCTTCTTGTAAAAAACCACTTAAGGCTCCTGCTCCTGGTTTGTGTGTCATTTCAGAGTGTGCATGTGTGAGTGTGCGTGTGTGAGTGTGTGAGTGTGCGTGTGTGAGTGTGCGTGTGTGTGTGTGCGTGTGTGCGTGCGTGCGTGCGTGCGTAAACTTGGATGGTTAATGCAGAGCACAATATTGTCCCTAGTGGCACAATATTGTCAAACATTGTCAAATTCATTGTCATTGTCAAACTCACTCACTTTACTTCATACTTTGTTATTTGTTACTACTGTGCATTTTCCTTATTTTTCCTACTTTTCCTTTTAACATGAAAAAAAAAAACAAGGCATTTTACCTGTCAGTAAAGGCAGGAGGCATAGTTTTTAATTTTTACGGATTTCCATGCAATATCAATGTTTAAAAAACATAACAAATATATTGTGGTACAGACATATAAATATTTACAGGACAACACGTAGGGTTATGTTTAGTTTGCAGGTAGAGTGAGTTCCTGGCAAGTGTGTGTGTATGGTGGTAATCTCCAGAATTAAGTGTAAATTCTTTACCCACTGCAATATAAATGCAGAAATAAACCACATATCTTGTTCTAGGTGGGTTTGGATTTTTTTCTCACTAAATAATAGAACCATTCATTTAGAAACTGCATTTTGTGTTTACTTGTGTTATCTTTGACTAATATTAAAATGTGTTTGATTATCAGTAGCATTTTGTGTGACAAACATGCAAAAGAATAAAAAGTCAGGAAGGGGGCAAATCATTTTTCACACCACTGTATAATAGATTTTTTTTTATTTGCTCTTGACTTCCCGAACTTATCTTTACTCTTATACTATGAAGCTGTTACAGTACTTCACTTTAAATTCTGTACTCTTTAGTAGAAAGACTTTGACATAAATGCGTTTTGCTTTGTTTACTCTTACTAGAACTATTATTGTTAATTTGCACAAATATTACTATCAAAGTTTTTGATTATCATTTCAGTCTCGTTTCAACTGGTATAGCATCCATGTAATCGATAAAGTTCCCCAGATGAAGATAAAAAACAAGTACATTATTTTGTAGTGCTCCATGTTTAAAGTCTATATAAAGCGACTTTCGAGGTCAGCGAGGAGTTAAACTTGATCCTGCTCCTAGACGCACAACAGGACATCTTTTTGAGTCCAAACCAAACACACCCATTCAAGTCATTAGCTTGTTAGTGGACACTCAATGGCCCTTAGCCGCAGCTTCCACCTTGGATGCTTCCAAAATGTGCTGTTGGCTTGCCTTCATGTTGGGAAACGCTGGCATAGCCATAGACAAACAAACCCAAGGAATCTGTCAATGTTTCTCACCACCATCTCCACCTCTCTCACCTAGGTCTCCAAGGCCTCGGCCGACCTCATGCGCTACTGTGGAGAACACGCCAAATATGACCCTCTGCTCATGGGCATCCCTGCCTCAGAAAACCCCTTTAAGGATAAGAAGCCCTGCACTATATTGTAGTGGACCACTGGTGTCGTCTTGGAGCACCTCTACTCAACCTTGCCTTAAGTCCAGCTCTAGATCTGTAGTTTAACCTCTGTGCCATGTCTTAACTGTGTATTGCTCCTACAGTATTTATTACTGTACATAAACACCAACCATACAACTCAACTGCCATTTTGTTGCTGGTGGACATCGTGCAGCGGCTGTGTTATGTCTTTCCTACCAATTTTCTTGTTCCTAGGCTGAACTGGTGTCAGGAAACGATCCCGAACATCAAAGCTGTGTGTTAACTTCCTCTTTCCAGCAAATGTTGCCATTATTTACAAGCTTTGGTTGAAAGGAGGAAGTAGCACATCACCTAAACATTTTAAATGGCTACAGTAACAACACTAACTCCATGTAAACCCCTAACCGGTCGCAGGTTTTTTTTGTCACGCTGCACTTTAGTGACCTCTGCGATAAAGGGACTGAATTTGAAAGGAATCTATAATCTGATTGGATGAGTGATGCTTCATAACATTTATGCAAACACTACTAGACAGTTGCACGCTGTGTAATTGGTCAGCGAGACTTGGTGTTAAATGGAGTGATTGCTTTGGTTTAAGAGATCCATTACCCTGCAGTTTAAGCCATGTGCCTTGAAACACGTGTCTGAAACATTCCTTGTTTATCACTGATTTATGCAATTAATTGTTTTTATTATTTTTTTTTTTTTTTTCTTCCTCCTTTTGGTCGAAACACATGTTCTACTATATTTACCCTCTAGAAAGTGCCTTTTTCCTGTGATTTGAAACCGATATTACTGTTGTTTGGTCCTATAAATGAATTAGCTTTTTTTGAACGGCAAACGACCACGTAATGATTCTGCAAACCCGTTCTTTTAAAGGTGATGTACGTGTCTGCGATTTTCAAACTGTGGGAAAAAAAATTTTGTTTCCTTTTATTATATGTAGTTTTTTTTTCCCTTTTCGAATCCAAGTTGCATCCTAACATTTACTAGACATGCTATCTTGAAAGATTTTATTAAAATTATCGAATGGTTACAAATCTGTGTAGGCTGTTTTTGTGGAGCTTGTGTCTACAAGTGGAGCTGTGTGATGTAACTGCTGACAAAACCTCCATTATGTCGCCTTTTTCTCGGCACCTGAACTCTAAAAATAGCCTGAAGTCGTCAGAACCTGAAACCACCTAGCACATAAAAAAGCATGTTTGAATGGAACGTCGCTTGAGACTTGATAAGTCAGACTGGCAGGATTTTCATCTGAAATTGTTTCAGTTTTTTTATACACACATGCTCAGAACAGGTTCGGCCATTTTGTCCAGAATTCACTTGCTTTACAACCAACCATTAGAATCTTTCCGGGGTTTTTTCAGTGAAAGTGAACTAGCAGAATCGGGTTTCTCCGTACAGAGCTCGAGTCATGAGATTATCTGTCTTTGGTTTACCTGCCTTTACATCAGCCTGACCGCCTTCTTACAGGAGATTACACCAGTCATAAACCTATATGACTTTAAATATGCTTCATATATGACTAAGCAACCACACCTGTGCGCTAAAGGCTTCAGATGGCCTTGTGTGTCACCTCTCCCTACATTCACCTTTGACCCAGAGGCAAAATACCCTAATCTTGGTACAAACATGCAGTACAGTAATCTAAACCTGAACGTTCAGTGTAAAAAGGAATCTGATGAATAGAGCCAGGGGTCACACTGAACTAAAGTGCGACAAAAGAGAGGCTTGGTGGGCTTTTGTCCTCTGTCACGAAGGCCACCGGGTCCAGAGTGACCCCACTGATCTGAACTGTGGTGAGGTCAGTTCTACTGGTCTGTTCTGTGTGTCCAGAAAGTTCCAACAGAATATGCGTCGTGAATGCAACCTGGATTTCAAATGTACTTTTATTACAACACTAAACACGTCTCTTGTTTTTCACATGTGCATATAATAGTATAAAAACTTTGTACATAAACACGTTCTTAAAATTAAATAGGAAGAAAATAATTTAAACCCCACAAATGAACAATCAACATCTGTGTAGAAAAAAAGGTCACAGTAAACTGCGATTGCATAGTTCCTTTAGTGGTTTCTAAACACGTCCCTTTAAATAAATGCATTTCCCAACATTAATAAACAAGTAATGTACAATTCAAAAACTGTAAATTGGGGCAGCAGGTTTCCATTTATCAGTATATTTCCCGCCGCCTTTGGGAAATCTCGCTAGAACTCAAGTGCTTTATGCAACCCCGCCTATAAACTAAGTCACAAGATACTCAGGTGCTCAGCTCCATTCACAAAAAGCTTCAACTGACCGACGTTCTCAAAATGTCCCCGAAACAAAGCCAAAAACTGCTGATTCATGCCAGATTGCAAAAGGCTGTTGCTCCTCCAGTGTTTTCTGAAAGGTTGTCCCTTGTTCCGCCACAGTGGACTATCAGTGCTATTATTGACCACCTTTTTTGCTTTCATGATCTCTCTCTCTTTTTTTTAATTCATTGGGATTTTTCCATCCGTCTGTTCCCTCTTGGTATGGAAAGTCCTCATCTTTCTGGGAGATTGATGATGGGCACCCATTGATCCAAACAGCGGCTCTCTCTGCAGAAGTGGTTGACTTTTCCCAGAGCTGGACTTTTCCATGTGGCTGCATGAGGAACCTGCAAACAGAAGATGAGATGGCTCTAGTTTTCTTACATTTGTTGGAAAAAGTAGTCTTAAAACAGATGGCCATATGGACTAGATTTTAAAAATTCAAAACGTTTGGATTATGCAAATTCTTTGAAGGACTTTTCTGTGTTTAGGGGCACGAGTTTAGGGACTAGTTTGCATAACAGGGCACCGTGACGTCAAGCTCCATCAGTTACACCTGAACATGTCATGGCATGTCTCAAAGGGCCGTGTCACGTGGTGTTTACCGACTTTAATGAAATCTATTTCCTCCCTAAATTCCCACATGCAACTGCGAGTAATCATCAACACTTACAGTGACCAGAATGCAGTGCAAATCCATCTGCTCGCTCCCGTGCATGCCCGCGCCCCCGAGAATGTGCGCGAGGCGCCGTGTGTTGTTCACGCGCAGAATGTTGATGTCGTTCTCGCAGCAGAACGCCTGGATGAGGGTGAAGTGGATCTGAAGAGCCACGTCCTTCACTTCATCGTCGTCGGTTGCGAGGATGCACAACTCCACGTTGTCAGGGTCTCTAAAATACAAGTTGACGGTCCAGTTGGTCAGAACTTTTGTAAAGACAGTGAAAACGCGCAAAACTTACGCGTTAAGGGACTTTGCAGCCTCGTAGACTCCAACTGTGATACATCCCTGAGGTAATGCAGAGCGCAGAACCTCCTCCACAGCTTTAGCCACAGATTCCATTCTGTTAAAACACAGATCCAAAACATTAACGTGTGAAAGTTATTAACGTGTTGACGTTAGCGCGTGCACGCGATAAATTGAGTACGTGCTCGTCGTTCACTACATTGCCAACAAGAATCAGCAAAAGTTGACGGCCACATTACTGGATCACTGTAATAAATAAAAACGTAAAGATATCACCGTCCAACCGCCTATGAACGAGTTTTTGTTGTCTCGTGATAGACTCGAGTCTCGTGAGCTGAGCTCGTGCTCTGACAGTTCAGCCGGTACACGCGCTTAGCAAATCCACGTTATAATGACCGAGGGTTTGATTAAAATATGATAAAATCCAATTATACATTTAATTACTTGTGGGTAACGCGTGTTTTATGTTGCAGTATGATTTAGTCTATGGATATAGCAGCTACGTCACATATTTGATAAAAAAGCAATCTGATCAACAATTACCTTTCGATCGAGTATTCTCCGTTAAGTTCCTCAAAAGTCATTCTGCGCGTAAAATCCAGTCCGTACAGGAATAGTTTAGGTTTTAAAGCCGCAAATATTCGCGAGCTGCTACGAGATGTTCCTTCACTGACCGTCACCGGGTGAATCTGGGGTTGCGAGTGTTACAGTAAACTAATTTCCAAGGAAACCGTTTCACCAACCAAATCCTCATTGGACGTATGCAAATTATGATAAAGAAAACAAACTGCGATTGGCAACCTGTCATATGGTTACAACTGTAGAGACTTTCTATTGGTCCTTCCCAGTTGCGGGGGAGGGCTCAGCGAAGTTGGTGACGTTGTTTAAACCATGTTGGAAAAAGTTGTACTAACATGTCGGGCAAAGGGGAACGGGGGATTTTCCAAACAAAACATACAACGTATACATTTCGTAAAATATGCAATAATTGTTTTGACATAAAAATACACATTTTAAATGCAAAATATTAGTTGGCCATCAGCGGTTTTTTTTAGTCTACTTGTATAATGATCGTTTTCGAACTATGACCTTCAAAAAAGCACAATAAAACATCTCTATGTTTATATGTATAACTCCAGCGACTTAGTCGAAAGGATTTTTTGTACCTAAGAGCGACATCGCGTGGACAAACGAACCGTTTGAATCGAATCATCCATTCATTCACCCTGGCATCCACCACACTCACCTATCCATCCATCATCCATCCATACACTCACCGATCCACCCACCTATCCGACCATCCATCCATCCATCCATCCATCCATCCATCCATCCATCGATCCATCAGTCAATCTAGTTTTGATGATCTAGTTTCCATTTCTTAATGAATCTATACAATAATTGGTATTTACCGTAATTGATATCATACTTAGTACGTGTGTACTTTAACTGCATATCCACATTTCTCTATAGTATCTCTACAGTAGAGTACGTATATGTATAAATATTTAATTGAATAAAATCAAAATTGCCAGAGAAAGAGCATTTCTTACAGCAACGGAAAAGCAGAGAAGACAGTGTGACATCAACCGCCGAGGTGAGTTGTTCTAAAAGACGGTGCTACTGTACAACAACACCGTTTTGGTGTTTAAGGTTAGTTAAGTCTCTATGACAACGTGCTTATGACGTCAGAGCAGACAGGTTTTTGTAATTGGACTGTGAAACGCGTGTAAATGGTACGCAAAAGGTGTAAATTGGTGTTATTGCTTTTTGTCTTATGAACAAGTTCTGAAAATATTGGAGACACGTAAGATTTATGATAATCATCAAACACAAAAAAAATTAAACGCAAAGAAATGCACGTTTTACTGGAGTTCACATTTAACAATCACGATGTTTTTTTGTGTTGAAATGGGTCCAGTTAAATATTTTCTAGAACAATTAGGAAACTCTTTATGGTTAAATCACTAAGAATGTATGCTTTTACTTTCTAAAACAAACGACTAAGCACTCAGAGAAAAGTCAGCTCAACAACTTAAAATACGGTAACGTTCAATGTCCCAACTTTGCAAATGTAACGCTAGATGGCGACAAAGGCCATTAAATAGCACGTGTTAATATTTCGTCTCTGTTATGATATTTTACAGAAGCGGTTATAGCCAAGGTCTGAATTGCAAATAATAAACGATAATGTTCACAGGCTGTTTGTACTTCGACCTTTATCCTTTTTTAAATTTTAATACAGGGGTCAAAAATGTAGTTCATCTTAAACAAAGCATTTCATAAACAAACTAAAAAAAAATAATAACTTTATTAGTAAATGCACATGTATTTTTATTTATTATTACATTTGTTGTGGTATGCTGGTCATGTTTTTTGTGTCAATGTTTACCTGTATTGTATTCTTTATAATTGGTTTATTTGAAATGAAGGTCATCATAATAAAAAAAACGTTTGTAGAGCACAAAGGTGCATTTCAATTGAAAGATTAAAACGTTTCTGTATAAATTGTTTATTAATACATTATGCAACATTATATCTGCAAGATGAAATAATATAATTTGTATCAACAACAATTGTCAAAAAGTATGTATTGATTTTCTATATTCTATTAATATTTTGTGTTAATATTAATATTCTATGAATTCTCTAGAAACTTTCTGCACATTTCATAGTCTATAAATAGCAAGATGGTTTGAGTGTCAAGTAAGGAATGCCAAAAAATGTGACGTACAACAATAACAAGCACAACTGACAGAAACAAGCAGCAGACACATACACACACACTGCTGAGTTTGCCGATCTGTGAGGCCGATGCTCGTGAGCTGGTGAACAAAGGCATGTGTGAGAAAATGTCCGCGTAATGGACTGATTGCTCAACTAATTCACAAGCTCTGCCACCGCTTCACTCTTTAATATAGAGACAGTCATATTTCCTCTCAGATTAGTATAGACACCGGCTGACACACTGCTCTGCTCAAGGTATTTGGCCGGCATAATTCATTCATAATGTTACAATGCAGTCCATTTATCATTTGATTTCCTTTCCCCTGCCAGTCGAGTCTCTCACCAATTCACTTCCAGGCTCCTGGCTCTTGGGGGAGAGGGGGGTCCCTGCGTGTGCACGGCTGTTTTGTTAGCAGTGCTGGAGTTGTTGGACAAGGTTGGGAGGTCAGCGCTGTTTTGCCTGCTGATGTATTAGCTGGCATATGCAAGCGATAAATTACCAAGCGAAGGGAGTCAATTATCCATCCCTTGAAGAAACAGGGACGTGGTGCTCCACTGGCCTTAGGGCCCTTTTTCCAATTGAGGGGACGCTGCTTGGCACAGGAAGGGAAGGAAAAGTCGAGGAGGAGGAGGATGAAGATTAAATTGGGAAATGAGGTGTGTCATTATCCCCACTACAGTAAACCTTCGCCTATTCACGGTTCTTCGTTCGCAGATTCACCTATTTGTAGGTTTTTCCTGCAGATCTTAACTCGGTGGAAAATTCGCTAATTTGTAATGGGGGCACTCTTTCCGCATTTTTTTGTGTGTCTATCTGCTCACGGTTAAAACAATGAGTTGCTATGTTTTCTTTCAGTAGTTCATTCTAACTAAATATATATTCAATCTGCACTTGCTTTATTTGTGAAACTAGTTTTGTCTACAGTTTCCAGTGTCTGTTTCATCTAATTTTCATTAGTATTACTAATTTTCGTATTAGTTTTATTTTCAAAACTAAATGTGCTTGAAAATAGGGGTAAAATATAAAATATAAAAAAATAAATAAATAAATAAACCAGGGGAATTATTTTAAATAAAGCAATAACCTTATAATGAATTATAATGAATAAGTAAATTCACTATTAAGTAAAAACACAAAATTGATCGGCAGAATAATCACATTTTGGTGTATTGCAAATTGGGGCTTCGACAATACAAATAGAAAGATCTATCTATTTCAGGTATTCAAATCGGGTCTCATGTATTAACAAATTGGCTGTTTCACCTAATCCCTCTGAATCACGGGTGTCTACTTCTGGACTGCGACAGTCCCATGCACTCGTTTGGGTTTTTTTCAGACTGCTTAAGACATCGCAAGCTGTCCGCATCTATTAGTTGAGTCGGTATATCACACACGTGGGACTTTCCTCCGCAGCAGTGATTTCTAAGAGCCTTTCCTTTTCTTTCCTTAAGAGAGGGTGAGGAGGGGCCCGTCCCGCTGCAGTGCGACTCTACTTTGAGCGGCCCCAGTGCTGACTGACACGTGTGACACTTAGGGAAATGAGGTCATTAGCTGGAATTACAGAGGGTTTTGATAGCTCAGTAATGGGTTTTAATGATAGAATTTAACATACAGCGCCACCAGGGACAGAAGGTAAAAAAACAGGCAGACAGGTCATTTAATAGAGGTAGTGTGTGTGTGTGTGTGTGTGTGTGTGTGAGAGAGAGAGATCACTTTATTGAGTCTGTCGGATAACCAAGACTGTGTGTGTGTGTGTGTGTGTGTGTGTGTGGTGGGGGGTAAGTGGAAGGCTAAAAATAAAATATACTATCAGACTGAGCTCTGAATCAGGAACTCTGAAAACTAAAGTTTAGAAATCATCAACCAACTTTTTCGAGTCTTTAGTGTTTCTCTACATCATTTTCAAAGGAGCCGAAAATTCTTATTGATATATAAAATAGCTTGTGTGTTTGTTAAAATAGCTTATGTTGCATACTTTGCATTTTTATGTTTTCTGAGAACACATGATTTCAGGGGTCTGATGAAAAAGTCATTGAAAAAGAAAGTCTAAATGTTACTTCACATATGTGATCAGACGAGTTAGTAAAATCAGTCTGTATTGACTGTACCGTGTATTTCTCGTTTACTTAAATACGATCTTCCAAAGAATTGTGGGATTAATGTAACTCCAACAAAAGTTTAGGTGATGTGAAAATGTCGATGTGAAATTGAACTGAATCAGTAGAGTTGGTGAAGGCAACATCACGATTGTAGGTTTAATTTCCAGGGAAAGCAGGGTTAAAGCTTCACTGTAATGCAGCAGGTCACTTTGAATAAAAGCAATAGTTAAACACCTCAGACTTTATAAAACTATTCCACTTTAGGTTGAAACCTACCACTTTACTTTAGTATGACTATGAACTGATGCAGGCAGTCTCCTGGCTTGTGTGATGCTGCGTAAAGAGGCAGAAAGCTGAATTGAGAAGAGATTCTGTGGCTAAGCTGTGGAGAACAGTGGCTGTAATGGCTAGTTGAGCTGCTGAGGCCTGTAACGGCCATATTTCAGAGAGTATCGATCCCACCCTGTCTTATGCCCCCAGCCCTCCCTCCCCTCTGTCCTTGATCCTGTAAAGTAATAACTGAACTCGTGTCAGGGAGGTAATTATCATTGATCTGCGGGAAAAGGTGACAAATTCTGCTGTCGCTACAGTGGGTGATTCATGCTGGAATGTTGGACTAACAGTGAAGGTGCCATGGCTAAATACTTTCCCCTACATAATATATGCATGGCTTCCTTTGTCCAGTCACCTGAATGTTTCTTCAACTAAAGACAAACTTACAATCAATTCACTTTTTCTTGGCTTTGGTGAGAATTTTCTTCATGGTGAACACTGGTCGGCTTGAGCTTTCCCGCTTCTTTGTGACCAAATACTGCAGTTAGCCTCAGACAATGGCAAAGTGGCACAAAGTGGCAAATGTAGGAGAGCAACTTGTGTCATAGACATTTTACAAAGATTCATTGTCATTAGTTCCTCATCAAAGTCTGCTATAGAGTTCTCATCCTACTTAGCTTGTGGTCCCTATTGGCAAGAATGGAGGGAAAGCGGCAGCGACACATCAGGTCATGACAAATGAGTTGGACAGGGCAAGGGGCTGGAAGATTGCCACATTTATCATGAGACAAATGGATGACATCAGAGGCTTGTAACGCTTACTGCCACCATTTCTTGTACAGCGGTTGGAAAGACAAACTAAGCTTCAGATTCTTTTTAATGTCTTTTTGATTACATGACTCAATAGGACTACAAATGCAAACATTTTTATGTACTTTGCCATCACAATTTGCCAATTGAAACGTCCAATTCCATGATATGTCAATCAAATAGTTGGAAACATTTATCCGATAAAAAAGTTGCCAGGTGGAAGTTTTTTAGAGTGCCTGCTTCAAATGTCAAAGAGAAAGTGGATATTCAAAAAAACTTTTATTTGAAAAGGAAAATGTCCAACAGCAGCGGAGAAATTGAGAACGAGTTACGTTTGTGTATTAGAATAGAAAAGAATAGAATGCCTTTATTGTCATTGTATCCCAGGGTTATTGTATTTATGATTGTTCCTTTATGTAGGTGTTCAATACTGCTGTCCTGTGGTGGTAGAAAGTATAGGAAGTATGGCATCATACATTGTCTTGTATATTAATTATACAAGCCAATTGTACATAAAATTTTGGTGATTTTGGTAAAAACTTACCAAAAAGTATGCATTTGCAATTAAAAAAATATTATTATTTAAAAAATAGGTAATTTGTATTCAATGTTATTGGTTCAAGGAATGTCAGGTGTAATGTTTGGTCCCCCACATTTTCACCTTACCAAATCTGGCACTCTTTAAAAAACAGTTTGGACAATGCCTGGTCTAGAACCACTGGATAGCAAGTTCTTCTCTTTCAACAGCTACACATCTTGTCTCTGAGAACACGCCTTTTTTTCTCATGCAAGAATAAGTCTATACTTTGGAGTAGTTGGAGCGTCCATGGAAGATGAGCAAAGAAATATTCCACTATTTTAGCTAATAGGTTATTTAACTGAAATGCAACGGAGGCCTAGAATGAATGCAAGATATATACAAAACGTAATCTTTTTAGCCTTTGGTCTTTGAATTTTAGCTTTCAACGTTAGTTGAATAAAAATTCAATGAAGACTCAAAGTGATGTCTTGATCTGAAGGCTCATTGTCTCTATTTCTCTTGAAAGGCACATCAGATTTTTCATCAGAGGTTTCCGTATGGCTTCTGTCTAGAAGGGTTGGAAAGGTAAATGGTTTGCAGCATTTGCCACTTGTAAAGAAGCTAACTTTATGAACTTTAGTTTCTATACTTGAGTAATGAATGTGACTACTTTTGACAGCTCTCCTCTACAAAAACCTGTTAGTTTTAGCTTTTTGTGTTTGGCGTACTGCCGCTCGATGCTACAGCATACGCATTCGATCCACAAACACATCAAAACACAGAAATCAGTACAATGTTTTGAGCAGTGCCAGAAAAACATTTTTTTACTGGACACTAAATATCTCTACCATATTTCATTTTACCTGGCCTTATGTGACAAATAAAATTTGAATTTAATGGTAGCTGTTGTCATACATGCGAATCAACAATTGCAAAGGACTGTATATACTATAAACTAGATGTATTCCTAATTTCCAATACATTTGTATTACCACACGTTTATGCCACCACTGCCAGTGACACCAGGCAGACATTGTAAAGAAAGGATCTTGATCGAGTCTGAATGAATGAAACTGACCAAGTCAAAATTGAACACACTAACTCAGTTAATGATACAAAATTAAATAGTAATTTATATGATTATTTATTAATATATCCATTATTTGCCTTAATGATTGTATACACAATAAATATATACTGAAATTAAAAATGTATTTTTACCAATAATTTTCTTAGGATAGACTATAGGATTATTAGGTATTTTTACATTTTTACTAATTTCTTTTTTCTACTTTTTCTGCTTGTTTTTTCTTTCCTAGCCACAATTGCATTTCAAAATAACATTTTCTTTACGTTTTATTATAATTACATATTTTTTACGTATTAATTACACATTAAAATTCATATTTTTATATTCATTAATATAAAACTTACGTATTTTATGACTTTCCTCGAGTTTCTTGCTAACAAACACCCTCCCCCTCACCATCTGTCATTATGTTTTGATGGATGACTGATTGCGGACCTGTGTCGGAAGATTTATTAGTGTTTATCCAGAGCTTGGTGGTCACCTGCGGCTTGGAGACCGCAGGGCCCTGCACCACAAACAGGCAATGAAGTGTGTGCTGCTGCAGTACATGAGAGTCTGTGTATGTTTAAAATACATGTATTATTTAGCTTTACTTATTTCACTCTTTTCAGTAATTTTGAATGTTTGAATGTTTATCTTACAAAATCCAACAATGACTTAAAAACAATCTTGAGATGAGCATTAATAGAGCAGATGTGTCATACTAGAAATAGCTTGAGAATACAGAAACCTTTCCTCCACAACCTGCCTTTATGGGTTAAATGAGGTGAGACTGGGCCATGTGATGTAATTGTCAGGTTGGATTTTTTTTTCACAATGTTCTGGACCATTCCATGGCCCCACACGCTTTGGAAAAGAGGATTTTGAGGAAGGAAAATGTATTTGTTCCTGATGTATTTCATGCTTTTCCCAAGACATTTCTTAATTGTTTCCATGTTATTAAAAAACTTTTGTATGATTTGCTAGAATATATTTCACTTGAAAAAAATACATGTAATAATTAAAACATTTAATAATAAAACTTTTAATGAATTTGTTATGAGATCTATATATTTTAATCTATATATATTTTAACTTCCCAATATGCTTGTGAACATTCTTCTTTTTTATGACAGTCGTTTTTATGAGAGTAATGTTTGAAGAGCTATTGCTATCAACTGGAAAAAAAAAATAATCACTGTCAAAAATATGTTTAACTTAAACAAAAGAATGAGGAAAATATTCAAACAATTAATAACTGCTCTGAAATTAATTTAACTGGCATAACTTAATCTTTTAAATAAATTACCTGTTTGGCCTGGCAATGTTTTGTCGAAAAACATTCGACAAACACATTTTTTATTTGACATTTTAATGTACTGTACGCGTTTAACTAAGAATGACTGGACACATCTGAACCTTAGGCATAAAGCTTAGAAAAACAAATTGATGTACCACAGTGTGCCCAACTGAAATGTCAAAGTATTAAAAAAAATGATTTTTATACAGAATCCTATCTAAATAAATCCCAAAACCAATTGCGTTGAATTATTATTATTTTTTACCATAGTCTGCAATAACAAGGGGAGTAAGACATCTTTTTTACATCTTTGATTTTGATTTTGATTTACGTTTTACTACTTTTGATCATTACAATGTCTAATTTGGTTCAAATCAAATGCTTAAAACTAATGAGAAAAGTTAATGTATTTTTTTCCAACTAGTTTATAATAAGATGCTTGTATTTTAATATATTTCTTTTTATTTTTGTATACATTTATGTACTTTTTAACACGACCAATAACATAAACACAACGCTAAATAATTTGTAGCCATAATAATAATAATAATAATAATAATAAAAAAACCATCAATGTCAAAAAATGATTGCTAGCCGACATGTCTAGATCAAACTGGGAGAAAGTTTTTAAAATCGGATGCACGTCTGAGACGGAGATATTGCCTCTCTGTCTTCTGAGACACTCACGTCCATCAGTCATAGTGCATCTGGTGTATCTACACGAACGCCTGTGCGCGCGTCTGCCCCTCTGCACATTTCGGATTGTAAAACAGCGGCCCAAAGCAGCTCGACAGTCTTCACGTAACCTTTCTGATGTGTTGCGGCTATGCTTGACGAGTGAGTGAGATGGAGAGAGTGAGGAGAGGAGAGGAAGACAGGCAATCATTTCTCTCGTTGAGAGCAGTGGAGCGGGGAGGCGTGCAGATGAAACCCCATTTTCCTCTGATTAAGTCCTCTGAAAATATTCCATTTGTCAGTGCCAGCGTCCTGATGGCGGCCCCCCTCACAGTCACCCGAGTGTGTCTGTTGACTATGTATCGCTGTGATTTACATCGGTCACCGACAACATCATCTACTCGCTAATGTCCTCCACTTCGCTCTGCTCCCTTCCTGCCAAACCACCTCTACCCCTTTCCCTCCCCCCGCTCTCTCTCTCTCTCAGCTCTCCACAGCCTATTTTAGCTTGATCTGCCCTCATTGCAAGGTTGGCTGGTGTGATTTCCTCAAAAAGAGAAAAGAATAAAGGGCCTGTCTCTGTCATAGTCACTCTCAATGTCATCAATTTCAATTTCCAATCTCCTCTCCTTTTTTCCTCGCTCCCACCTTAGCCAGCCTTTCCTGCCCCTCTTTCTCTCAGGGAATATTTCTCGTTCTGTTTTTTTCCCCCTTTTCTTTCCTTCCGCTCTCTTCCTCACTTCCCCTGCCCCACGGCCCTCACCTCCGTTCTCCTTTCTACACCTATTACCCATTACCTAGGCCTGTGCTTTCTTAGGCTTTGCCAAATAGAATGCAATTTCTCCTCGCCCGCCTTTCGATGAGGCCAAATGAAAGATCATTAATATTTAAGAAAAAAAAATAAATGAAAACCGGGAGAATTGCCTCCTGTCTCAAGCGTTCCCAGGCGCCGGGCTTTCTCATCATTACGCTCTTTGAGCATTTGTTTTACATTGTCATCTAATGATCCTGCTTCCTCACATGTGCCTGCTCGGACGTGGAAAGAGTTTTAAGATTGAAATGAAGACGAGGCTTTCTGTTTTGGCAGGACGGTCCCGACTAATGGAACCAGTTGACAAATGGAGTCTCTCGTGAATGTGTCAAGTCTTGTGTTCTCCAACAAGGACAGGTTGATGCATTTCTACATGTGTCATCCGGGAAAGTAATGGGTGATAGGAGAAGATATGGAATCAACAATCCTTCCATAAGTATAATTAAAGAACTGGAGTCAGACAGAAAGCTTGCAAGAAAGGAAGCAGAGAGAGAAATTTAATTTGAAAATCAATCAGTATTCATTAGCCCGCAGGGCGTCGGTTCACTCCGCCCTCCAATCCACACGTTCCCTCGCTAACTAAACGCTTTGGCACGCAGCACGCCACCGGTCGCAGTCACTGCTCACCCACCCATTCCCTGCTTTCCCGCTGCCTCGCTCTCTAACCAAACTTTACCCACTACCCACCTACCCTCAGTGCTCATTTGCATACCATTAGCATTTCATTTGCATGGACTTTTTTTAGAACTTCCCTTCTCTGCTTTAATTATTACATTTTTTTTCTCACCCGCTTGGTGAAGAAAGTCATGCTGAAAGAATGTCCAACCAGGAAGACTTCAGTTCATGTTAATCCTCCGTGATTTGTGGTGAACGACGGTTTATCAACCACATGAATGAGCAATTAAGCAGTAGTCTTTAAGATGAATGTATTGATTGATCGATTTCTTAACCTTATTACTTCATTTACATCTTTATTTCAGTTTTTAATATATGGGGTTGAATTGTATTTCTAAAATTCTTGAAGAATCACTAAAGGTTTTTAAGAATTATAGAAACTAAATTATTTGATTGTTTTGTTGAAAGAGATCCTCATATAAGGATCTAAAATGTAAAACATCACTTTTTAAATCTGTGAATTCACAGATTGGCCAATTTATTTATAGGGGATTCTTTCAATTGATTATCAATTTTATCTTTTCTACTATGTACATTGTATCAATATAGGGGGTTCCATTCTTTCCTAAGAACCTTGAAAAAAAAACACATAGAAGTATTTAATAATGTAAAATAATGTTATTGTTTTGCGAAAGGGTTTTGAGAGATATTCAAATAACAACCCTAATACATTTGTTTACTCTGTTAAACTATTTAGACACTAAACATAAGCATTTATTGTAAGCAATTAGCCATTTTAGCAACACTTGTTAAACATTCGATATCCTTCCTGGTCCTCAACAGTTTCTGAAACCAAATCAGGTAGATTTTAAAGACATCATGTTGGCCATCTGATGCTTTCTGTGACTAAACTTAAATGAATCTCACTCTTTTTCACTCCTATACACGTGAACACTCTCAGCGGGGGTAATTAGCAGGCTGTCAGGGAAAGTGTTGGGGTCGTACAGGCAATTAAGAGTGTGACAGCGCTCTGGAGCAGAGTAAGGCCTCAGCTGTCACACACACACACACACGCACACACACGCACGCACACACACACACACACGCACACACCAATGTCAGGAATCTCCGCTTATTTGGGAATCTTAATCAAGCCAGTACAGATCTATCTGCTTCCAGAAATGATGCAAAGACAAGACCAGTGGCAGATTTTTACTTGACATGTTTTTATTTAAGGTGACTTATGTGTGGCCATCATCATGCCTTAAATATTGCACTCTGTCCTTTCCAGGTTGTAAAGTCCTACTTATTTAGCTTTCTGTTCATGCTGAAGTGAGTGTGGTTATTAACACCGGAGAACTAAAATGGCAATAATGGCTTTTTCTCTGGCTGTGATGTCGGTATACTCGCATGCTGTGCCGTAATGCCACTGTAATTTGCCAGTCATTGGCTGCCATCTCAGACCCTCTTACTTCATGCTCACAACACCATCAAAATCCCAGCAAGGAGCCGCGCTGCCAGCAAACATCCCGCCGTAATAGAATTAATTCTAATGAAGCAGAAGAGTGGCACTTTAGATTTGCTCAATTTATAATCTATTAAAAGTCAACCTCGTAAAGCCATATTAATGTTCATTAGCAACAGAGATAAATAGGCACTTAAGTGTTTTTCCAGGGCTGGGCTGTGGGGTCTTGTTTTTTTTTCTAATCAGATGCAAAAATCCCTAATCCATCAATAACTCAACTCGCTGGAGGATGGCAGATAAGTTGACATTGACTGCAGATGCAGTTTAAGAGTGTCCCCTAAAACTCCATTAAAAAAGCGATGCTTTAGTAGGTACACATTCGGCATGGTTCAAGGGGGAGCGCTTTTTCAATCTCTTCTCTATCATTTTTGAATATCATTAGTCAAGAGCATTCCATTTTCCATGCTTGCCAGCTCAAGCCCCAGAGAGATACGACGGAGAAAGAGAGTGTGAGGAAGAGAAATCGAGAGAAGGAAGCGAGCGGGATTCAAAAGTCTAGTGATTTATTGCAGTGTGTCTGAGGGCCGTTTCTGCGGCGACATTAGCGGCTGATGAGAAGAACATGTTGGAGGATATTAGCAGTCAGTTATCATTTCCAATCACACACAAACACACTCCCCCTCGACCCCCAGCGCCCCCATAAGCACACGCGACACGCCGCTCCCTCTCGATGACTGGACTCGATCACCTGTGACAGGTTTGATTTGATGTCACCCCCTCACACACGCGCCGTTTGTTTGAGCGGTTAAAAGGTAATTGTGTGACATTAGCATGGCGATGGGGCTCTCGCTTTGTCTCTGAACGTGGCAGAAGTTGGGACGGGGGTTGCGCGCACGGACGCGGCAGTTATAAATGGCCTCTATTTCCCAAACCGCTCCGTTCTCCATTGTGGAACGCGTCGCCGCGAGGCAGAAAGGAGGGTGAGTGGGTAACCGGGGCTGAGAGAAGGGCTCCTTCTCTCCTGGGACAGGTAGTGGCAACACAGGTAGTCTGGTATCAAGTCAGACATATGAACGTCATAGGAAAGCGATCTGTTGGTTTGTGGATGCTATGGCGGTTGTTTTGTTGAAATGTGGGGCAGAGCACATGGTTCCGAGTCAAGACTCGGCCTAAAAACTAAACTGAGGAAAGCGCATTTTGGCTATTTCATGCTTTCACCTTTCTACTGCATATTACTGTAAAAACACTGATTTAGTCTGATGCTTCGCAAGTCAAGCCTTGTTTGATGCTAGTGTAAAAGCCAAAAAAAATAAGCAGATGTTCATTCTGAATAGCTTCTGAGAATATCTTTTTTCAGCTTTCTACAGTACAGTATATTACTCTTAAATACCACCCTCAAGTAGTCTGATGCTTCGCAAGTCAAGTCAATTGTTTGATAAGCTTGTTTGATTTGAGTAAAAGCCAAAGAAAATAAACGGATGTTCACTTCGAATAGCTTCTTAAATATTGATGAATTCCAATAGATTCGTCCTCTTGGCTCCAGGCGGACGAGTGATAAACTGTAAGTCATTAAACACACCATGCAGAGTGTGAGCAAACATCTCTAATCACAGCCTCTTAAAGACTCTTAATGAGCTGATGTAATTAGCTAGCACAGGCTAAATCTTTTCTGTCCTGATCAGTTTGCCAGGCTAATTTGTCTGATATAGATTAGTGGATGTGAGGAGAGCTGATGGGGCTGTTTTTGCGCTCACATTGATCTGCTGAAGATCTAAAACTCTTGGGTACAGAGGGTCCCTTCCATTCTCCACGGGCCAGCAAAGCAAGAACATCGCTATGTTAGCACGTCAACGCTGCTGTAGCTCTGGCATCTGATCCATCCTCTTTAAAAAAGAAAAAAAAGTAGGGGAGAAAAACAGCAACCCTTCCACACAAATCTGATAAGAGTAATAGTTCTATTGTGAGGCGATTTCCTCCTCAAGTATAGGCTTGATCCTGAAAATGTCCTCTTCTCCTTCACCGCAGTGGATTGCGGTAGAATAAGCCACAATCTGTTTTTTTTTTCTGTTAGGAAAGAGAGAGAGAAAAAGAGAGACAGTAAAAGAGAAAGAAAAAAACCCAAGAGGATCAAGAGCCGAGAGAGCGGCTGGAGAATCGGATCTGGCGGCAAGGAGAGTTAACAAATGGGATGCCCTATTTCTGCATGCACTACCTCAGTCTGCCACTGAGCTGTGCTAGTCCACTTCAGGCTCCTCACAATGCATTCCTCCACATGATGGGCTCATCCATTTTTTTTTTATCTCAATCCTGGATTTAGGGAGATACAAAGCTGATTAGGCAACAAAAGCATATGGGAAGATAAAGGACACTTAGGTAATGGGTTTTGACAGCCTCTTTGGCATGGCAAAAAGGCTCATCCTCTTTTTCTTGCTTTGCTCCAAATATGTTTGTTATTCTGTTTCTTTGTCAAGCACTTTTGAGGTGGTTATAGAGGGGGTGGGAGTGATGGAAGTTTGGTGATACGGCTTAGCGGAAAGTCTGAAAAGTCTCTAATGCTGAGGAAAATAAAAGAAGAGGGAATGATATGATTTTGTGTGATTCTGAGTTTAAAAGCATCGACAAGTACATTTCTAAAACACCTGTGATTGTATTTTAGACATTTTTGTATTTTAAATTTGAATTTTTAAAACATAGAGTTGAAGATGTATTACAAATAAAAACATTTTTTTTAAATACCTAAGCACTGGTTGCAATTTTGTAAACTTTATCACATACAGTATCACAAAAATAAATGAAACATGATATTAAAATTATGACAATTCAATATAATCAATTTTTTCTACAACAAAACAATACATTTTTCAGTTACAGCTATAGAAGAGTACGACAATTCATACATACTAAAATTATTATTATTATTACGGTTATTATTATTATTATTATTATTATTAATAATAATAATAATAATAATAATAATAATAATAGGCAGCATATATGATTAAGATCAAAAAGTAAATATATAAAAGTATATAAATGTGATTTTCAAATGTATCTAGTCAAATTTCTCATGTGTCCATTAAATAAAAAGTTTTAAATTAAATATTTAATTATTTCATCATAAAATCACCATTTTGTCAAAGTTATCATAAAAATTATCATCAATTCATTTTATTTAAATGCAACTGTACATTTACAATTAAACAAAGATATGATCAAATGTTTTTTATAAAAAAAATACAATTCATAATCACATTAAAAATGTAATCAATTCAAAATCAATGATTTGTTAAAATAAAATAGCTTTCTAGCTAGTGTGAAAGCGTCAAATAAGATGCTCTCTTGTTATTTGAGACTGAAGTTTTTGAAAATTGACAAAATTTGATTGATCTAATTTAAAATTTACAATTTGAATTAATTTTAAAATATATATGTAATACATTTTTTGACCAACTGATGGCAAATGGAAACAGATGGTGTTGTTTGACTTATTGACTCTCAGCGCTCAAGCAAAGAGCAGATTGTTGACGCTAAGACAGGCTTCTTTTACACCATCTTAACATGTCATCTCCACCAAACCACACAAACGCCGCCTGAGCAGAGAGTGCAATCAGACCAAAGCCTCTTGTCAATTCCCCTTAATATTGTAGATTTGTGGCTTTGTCAGTGCGGACAAACATAAAAACATATTTATCCTATTTCTCAGTACATTAGCTTGTTGCAAATCACCCCGGCAAGATGCTTACTCACTTAGTCAAGATCGAGAGAGAGAAAACAGAGTGTGGATTATAGAACTGGGGTGATTAAGACCCTGAATATGTTGTCTGTTTATGCCAGTGTTTGTGTGTTAGTGTAGAGGAAGCGGGGTCGGTGGGTGGGTGGGTTGGTTGCTCGGACAATATGAGCAAGAGAGTATTAATCCGTGCTCAGTGGGAGCAGGACCTCGGCAAACAGCTCAAGCAGACAGAGCTTAAGGAAGGCCAAGCCTGAGAGAAAGTCCTAAATCTTCACATTAGCTCCCCGCGTTTCTTCTACCGAACTCGTAAGCTCTTTTTCCAAAGAGGAGCGCAAACAAATCGCAAGCCCCCTCCTTTGCCCACCACGTCCAGCCCATGAGAAGTCCCACCACCCCTGAAGTCCACCAGCCACTCGACACCCTCTTTCACAAGCCCCTCTCCTGCCTCGCTGAGAGTCATGAAATCGGGGGGATTTAGAGAGAGATTGCACTGGGTCTCTAAACCTCCAGAGCTGGGGAAAAATGGAGGGAGGCATTTTCGATCTCCAAGAGTCCTCTTCCGAAATGACGCCGCTCCTCCAAATCGCATCACGGCCTTTTAAAGCTCTGGCCCACTTTACATATTAGTTAAGCCCAAGTTCAGGTGATTTTACAGTGAAAGGGCCCGATGGCGATTGAGAATGATGCTGTGTGCAATCAGGCTTTGAAGATTTTTGATAGATTGTGATGAGTAGGTTAAGATCGAGCCCTTTACAATGGGTGTAAATAAAGTATGGCAAAATAAACAAGCTGTTTTAATCACACATTAAGACTCTGGGACTTTTTAATGTTCATCAGAGAACATGATGAAACGCTTACATTCACGCATCGTAAAAATCGAAATATAAATTGGATTATATCTTTGCATGCCGGAAAGTCACGGCTCATTTCCCGCATTTCTCAGTGAATGTTGTCTTTTCTCTAATGATGAGAAATATTAAATATGGAGGCACCTTGAAGTTCATTTTTCAGTTCTTATTGTCTCAAAGACTGAAAAATTTGAAGAACACAAGAGAAACGGAAATTACCAAGAATAAAATTAAAAACCTAATTTATTTACCAAACACTAAAATCTCTTGAAGTGTCACACATGCATGCAATTGTCATCTTTTTGTTCCCCAGTAGTAAATTGTGTATTATTGTATGTTTCAGACTATAGACGCACAACTGATAAACATCTATTTACACATATTCTTTTGACACATTTTGCACATATTGAATTGAATTGAATTGAATTGAAAAATCCTTTATTAGTCCCACAGCGGGGAAATTTCACGTCACAACAGCAACAACAAATCCAAATAAATAAACAAACATCACCATAACGCACTGCACACATCATAATGAACCAACAAACACAGACCATAATGAACAAGTAGCGCTGCCCGTCTTAAGCATAGCTCCATTCACCAGTTTAAATTTAAGTTCAAATTGTAGAGTCTAATCGCAGCAGGTAGGAAAGATCTGCGATATCTCTCCTTCACACAGCGGGGGTGAATCAGTCTGCCACTGAAGCTGCTTTCCAGAGCAGACAGTGAGTCCACCAGTGAGTGAGAGTCCAGGTCCAGGATGGATGATAGTTTATCCAGGACTCTTCTCTCACCCACCTCCTGCACTGTGTCCAGAGTGCATCCCAGGACAGAGCTGGACTTTTTGATGATCCTGTCCAGTCTCTTCCTGTCTTTGCCTGAGATGCTGCTGCTCCAGCAGACCACACCGTACAGGATTGCTGATGCCACCACAGAGTCATAGAAGATCTTCAGGAGTGACCCTCTCACTCCAAAAGACCGCAGTCTCCTCAGGAGGTAGAGTCTGCTCTGACCCTTCCTGTACAGTGCGTCTGTGTTGTGAGTCCAGTCCAGTTTGTTGTTCAGATGCACACCCAGGTATTTATAAGATTCCACTCTCTCAATGTCCATTCCCTGGATGTGCATCGGTGGAATGACAGTAGACTGTCGCCGGCGAAAATCCACCACCATCTCCTTAGTTTTCCCTGCGTTGATCAGGAGGTGGTTCCGCCGACACCAGTCCACAAAGTCCTGAGTGAGTCCTCTGTACTCAGCATCGTTATCTCCTGTGATCAACCCAACAATTGCTGAGTCATCAGAGAACTTCTGCAGAACACAGCCGTCCGTGTTGTGTCTGAAGTCTGAGGTGTAGAGGGATTAAAGAGATTGCTTTAGATTACAAGGTGCACTCATATTATATTTAGTCATTTTTTAGAATTCTACATGGCCCTAAAATCTGAACATTATGAAAATTGTGAGAACTGCTCAAGATTACTTTTTTGCTATATATATATATTTATTTTTCATAAATCCAATTAATTGACTATAAAATGTGCAAAACAGCAGGTTTTTGTACTGACAAAATCTTAAAATAAAAATTTGAGTGGTTAAAGCGCTGAAAACACCCTACTGTGTTAGGAACCACATAACACAGAACATAACTACATAATGAACATTTTCCGAGGGTCACAAGGACTGTGGTATTTAAATACTATATCGATAAACTAATCTGCCGGGGTTAGACCAGACATGGCTGCCCTGCTATTGATCTCAGAGTGGGGCAAAGGAAGGCTAGGGCTGGAATAAGTTTTTTTAAAGGATGGAAATGGCTTCACTCATGGAGGGGGGTTGGGGTGGGGTGGGGTGGTGAAGATGGAGATGGAGAGAGGATGACACTGGAAGAAGGACGAGGACGGCACAGGGCTGAAATGAGGGGAATCCATGGAGATTGTGCCGTCTATCTACTTCTAGCCCCGAGCGACCAGGGGAGTAAAGTTGCTAATGATCTCATCGACGTCAAATCTCTGCGATGTCAAACGGCAAGAAGGTACATCAGGGAAATGAGACATTGGACACTATATGTCCTGAGGTGCACTGAGGGTCCAAAGTTACTTTACAGGCAGCCAGGCAGCCAGATTAAAAAGAGACAGAGCAGATTCTCACAGGATGCACGGCCGCCTCCCAATCGCTGAGCTGATGATAGTAACTAATGAACTGCATGATAATGGCGCTGCAATGTAAGTAAAACAAACCCTTGTCTTTTATTTTTGCAGATCTTGGAACAAGATTTTAGCTAGGTTTACCATTTAACAAATTTACCTAGTATTCATTTTGAATTTAGAAACTTCTCTTCAAAATCTGAAGGATTTTGTGCGGGAATAAGCACAAAGTTAGTTTGAATGTGACGTTAAAGCAAAAAAGTTACTCAATTAAATAATATCAATAAAAAAAAAGATATCTACAGTATCAGAGATGCATTAATATAAAAAACAAATGAGAGATTTAGATCCCTAATGTTTTGCTTTCACTTTTATTGAGGTTTTTGTCTTAAAACACATACTAAAAACAATAGTATATAAAGTCACAACAACAGTAAAAGTCACTGTTTCATTTTTAGAAACGACTTGTCAATGTCAAACTACATAAATATTGTGGTTTATGGTAAACAAGGATGTTTTTCTGATGAGGATTAGCATGAAATTAGCGAAGCCATAAAATCAAGCAAGCAAACAGAAGTTCGTTTCAGAAAACACAAGACCAGATGGACATGAGAAATTAACTGGTCAGTGTTGGTCAACACCATAAACATGTTTCTCTGGCCAGATACTTAGCCATGATCACGCTAAGCTCCTGCGTGTCGTGTTTAAGTGCGGTCAGAGGATTAACAGTGAGAGTGACGAAAACATCCTATAGATATTCAGTTCCCACAGTGGAGCTTCAGCAAATCATTTATTTACAAACCATTTCATCCAGTTCTGTTGTTTCTTTCACTTTTGAGTCGTTGATGGAAGGCAATTGAAAACATTACGGTTAAACTTTAGGCAGCTTAGCAAAAACTATGAATAAATATGTTTCTCAAAGCATTGTGGTCAGGAAACTAAATAAGAAACTATCGTGCGTGTTCAAATTCTATCATAGGTTCCGTTTATGCAAATTCCACTAATAACCAATATAGTTTCCTCTTTGCAACATAAACGGTTTTTCAGCGAAAAGCATAAGTTCTGAAAATATTTTATGGCCTATATTTATTCTCAAAGCAGAAAATTCCACTTGGGGCCTATGAACAAACAAAGAAATAAATAAATAAAGAGTCGCTCTAAATAAATGGATGCCTTAATAAGGTTAACTATTTTGGATTTTCAGAGGCTTCTCATATTTTTCCAAGGGGCTGGTCAAATTAATGACAGTAGATCTAATGCCATTGCTGTACTTGGGAGTGTGTCCAATACTTTAATGCATGCCGTAATATAGTCTTTGAATGAGATTGATTTGAACATCAAACACTACCTTATAGGCTGCCCTCTTTCAAGCTGCTGGGTTTTAAAGTTCTGGTGTCAGCACTGGAGCTCAACCTGCTGTGTAGATTATCATAATTATGCTTGGAGGAATTGAGTGGTATAGTAACCATAACCAGCCATCCCGGAGTATAGGATTGGGAAGAGGCCTGACCCTGTGGATCAAGCATCACAAAATAATGATTACCTAATAAGTAAAACGCTGTGGAATCACTTTAGAGCGTGAATTGCTCTTTCTGGAACAAACTATATTATGAACTGGAATATGCATTGCACTTTCAGTTTTTCCATATAGATCATTAGATTGATTTTGCACACTTCTTGGAGCAACTTTGAGATCAGCTGGATAGAAACTGTTCCATTGTTTGCTTCATCAATCACATTCCAAACTTTCGGATTTTGTGATTGTGTTATTTACTTTAGCAGAGTGAAACGGCTGCAGGTCGTTTCAGGACTAACGGAAGAAAAAAAATCCCAAACAGAGAGATTTCCTGCAAAGAGTAAAGGCGTAAGATAAAACTATAAAGAGGAGACAAGACCCGACTCCAGACAGCAGCGGTTTTGAAAATGGAAATAATTACATCACCTAACTATTAATTTCATTTTTTAAGTCGCTCCCCTGGACCTGGGATGGAGCAGCTTTTTTCAGGAGGGAGACATTTTCCGGAATAACCATCACAATGATTTTGTAGTGATAGAATGCCAGAGGAGACTGGCACGAACATGAGCTGGGTTCTCCCCAGAGTTTTGTCTTCGCACCCGTCAGTGAGGTTTTTTTTACCTGGCCACTGTCTCAAATGTTTCTTGCTCACTGGTCATAGTCATAATCTTAAACACCCACGAACAATGGACAAAGTGCAACAATCTTTTATTTTTACATTTTCACACAGCAGCTTTGAGACAGTTGTACCTTTGAAAAGCGCTATACAAATGCACTGAACTTGAACTTGAAATATAAGCAACTTTTGAGCATATGTACTCTTTACTCCACTACATTCGAACGTACACTCACCATTACTCATTACATTTTGCTTGTTCGCGACAAGTAGACATTTTTTTTATACCGTGGTTCATTTCTTGGGAGGACGACGAGATATCACCATCTGCAGGGCCATTATACTATTATAGGGCTATTATAGGGCCAGAACAAGATTCCACTTGGAAATGGACTCGTCTCTATCTGGTCCCAGGACAATAAGATATTCATACTTTTCCTCAAATTAGGCTTTTCCAGGTACTCTTTACACCTCTGCAAATCAGCACACAGTGGTCCTCACAACGCCAAGTTCTATTACTTGGTAATCACTTTCTGGTAATACATTCTATCGCCAACAAATCTATTAATAGAACTGTATAAGCAAAGGAATAAACACTGGTTGAAATGGAGAAAAAAAAACAAGTTGTGTGTTCAAATTTTATATATGTCTGCAGAATAGAAAGCTCCATTCGCAACATCTCCATCCTCTCACAGCTGCTCCTTCACGTCCACCCGTCTAACGGAGCCCCGGCCTCAGGCAGCGGCCCTCCGCGGCTAATCACCCTTTCCCAAGACACTCCTCATCAAGACGGCCTTTACAACAGATCAATCTTCTCCTGACACTTCATTTAGACTGAATTAATTTGGAATTAGAGGCCATTACTGCAATTGGCAGCCAGTGATATTCCCAAGACTCTGTCTGTTATCCTCCCTGTAAAGGAGCAGGGCTTTTGAATTGACTAGATAAGGTTCTTTTCTTTTCTCTAAGCGCTGGCTTACAGCTGAACGAAGCACTTCAGTTTTATTTTAACCGATTCATCATTGTGTTAAATGTAGGTAGACTGTAGACTGTAGGTAAGCTGTTTTTTTTTCTGCCATAACGTTAATAAAGATACAAAAATATCATGTCTTATTCAAGAGCATCATGGTAAATTGGTAAAGAGAAAAATTATTATATTGTATATTTTTTATTAAATGCATTCATCTTGTACATCATGGTCAATTTTATTGTTTTGGTTTGAGTGGTTTGTCAATTTATCTCCTTTATCATTTCAACTTTTGTGAAATTTTGTTTTAGATTGTTTTGTTAAATAAAAGCCATTCACAATCAATATGGTAATCACTTTTGGTGCCTAAAAAAACTAAATTACATTTCTGCTCAATTCAATCATTTCTGACCGCAGCCATTTATTTGTTACAGAATCATTGTCTCTTCTTTTAAGGAGTGCACATGTGGTTCCTGGGAATAATGCAGGTTTCTCACTGCATGCTGGGAGTCCACCGGGTTCATGGTCAGTGACCCAGTGTGCTGGAGCCCGAACAGCATGGTGATAGCTCTTTAAAGAGCTTAACACTCAACAGCATCCTTAATCTCTTTTCAACGCGGGCCCAGGAAACCCCTCATCCCTCAAAACAGGATTGGAAGGAGTTCACTTCTAATATCCCAGTCAACATATCGCATGACATGTCTGGAAAATAATAACTGAAGCAGAAGTTGAAAAACCGAAATGAGAAAAGTAAACATGGAATTTGACTAATGGCCACTTAGTAATACAGAGCCATTTATTAACTTATATGATTTTGCCTCCAAGTAATCATGAATTCTAGAGTTGATTGACAACTCTATTTTATTACTTTAAATGGTCCCTAGACTGTTTTAAATGAGCCGTTACATGAATTTAAACGTCTCACATGGTACGCACTGCACTGTACTGGTACAGTGGTTGGGAGGTGAATCTGCCACTTAGAGGTTGCAGGTTCGGGGGTTCTACAACTGAGTGTCCTTCACTGACCCCCACATGTGTCCCCTGGACTAAAAATCTTAGGGTCACAAAACCCCTACCGGCCAAATTGATAAACATGATAAACTCACTACCTACCTCACTACTTATGTCTACAAAGTATTCAGATATTTAATTAGGTAAAAATTAATTTACATTATTTTAAGAATCAAATCAGCTTTATCGTGTTTTTTTGTTGAAAATGTATTGTCCAACCAAAACAAGAGTTTATTTATTTTATTTATTTTTTTAATAACAGATGTTTCAAAGATTTACTCTACATATATTTATACTTTCAATCCTCAAGTACAATGGTACCTTAACCAAAGAGGGGAATTTTACGGGCTACGAGTTCAGATCAGTTGATTTTTGTTAGTCACAAGTGTCGTTGATGAACAAGCCACATACATCGATGTTTTTGGAATATCGCTCTTCTGCTGAGGGTTACGTCTAGTTGCTAAACCAAAATATGGCATTGCATTTGGAGGTTTGGAACATTATATTTGGACATTATATCTATTTTCAATGAGAATACAGTAAGTCATATGGCATTGAGATGTAATTTGAGCCATTACAGATGATTTTATTTCTCCAAAATAAGTTTTAAAATCAGCTTACACAGGTTCTCCAGAGGTCAAACCGCTCAGTAAAACCTTTCAAAAACCCGACCAGCACCCATGACTGAGTTGAGCAAGGTGTGAGAGAATAAGAGAGACGGAGCGTCTCCCGGCCCCTCAGAAGAGTCAAATATTAACACTGACACCGTCCTGCAAAGTCCATCCCAGACTGCAATGCAGAGGAGCGTTACAGAGATTGGAGGGGCTTTGGGGATGAAGATCTTTCAAGTCGACTTGATGACAGCTTCACTCAGCAGTGATTGTTGATGCTGCAGTCCCCATGAGCCTCTAGTCTCATCTCTGTTATGCCTCCAAGTGAAAAGACTACCTGTCAAATGTAACTCAAATAAAAGTAATATATGTTTGTACTGTCTTCTGAATATATATTGAATTATTGTACTTGAATAAAATTGCATTCCTTTAAAATGACTGGTCTTTTTTTCTTTACACTTGCCTAATGCCTTCAAAATAGTTTCCTGTCTAACTGAGTGTTTATTTATTCTGAAAATATAATAAATGTCTTGTGTGAATAAATACTGTACTATAAAACCAAGAAACATGCATTGTCCTGGATTACTAATAAAAGTTTTATTCCAGCTTAATGACGATTGTTTAGTTAATAAATAAAAATTGCAATTTATTAAAAAGTTTGGCCGAGTATTTTTCGTAATTGGACAAACATCTGTGTTGTTTTTTTGGAAATAATGTATTTCTTCACCAGTTTGAGGGTTTCATTAATTCATTAAAGTTTTTCATTAATGTGACATTTACAAGTAATGTGTAAAATACTTTACAGTAAAAATATTTGAAAGCATTTATTGAGAAATGTCATGGTTAGCAATATTTGCTTACGTATCCAAGTATCAAAAAACAAATATTTGTCAAGTACAAGAAATAACACATTTGTTCACCTCTTCACATCGAGAAATGTTTTAGATATTTTAGACATTAACGCTCATCAGACATGTGATCTATTTCAACTTGGGAATTTAACACATAACCATCTGCTCAAATAAAAAAAAATTAAAAACAAGCATCTACATATACTTGTATAACGGCAATTCTATTTTTAATACCGCTTTTTTAAAGAATGCTCTCATGAAAAAATTAGCAAAGAACTGCAAAATATTTAGTTAACACTTCAAAGTTTAATTAAAGTTTAGGGCCATGAAACACGTAGAGTCAAAAGCCTGAACTTTGCCTATACCTTGAGACTGATCTCAGAGCAGACAGTCTGACACTGTGCTTGATATTTTCCAGGGATGGAGGAATTTTTCAAAGGGTTGTGAAATTTTATAGCATTTCCAATGGATCCTTTAATTCTCTGTGCCTCTGTGTGTGAGATTTCTGTAATGTACACACTCCTCCGACAGTGTGCCGCTCTGAGAATCAGACTGCGAGAAGTTCCAGTGAAGTTCATTGCAAGTATTTTAAGAGCAAGTGTCACATTTTGACACGGCCTTGATAATAATTGAGTCAACACACACTACATTGGTTTAGGGCTGAAAGGATGTATATGAGGAATCTGCAGGGAAACAACTGAAAAGAGGGGTCATAAAACTAACCCAGTGCTCAACCACCTCACCGCAATAAAATATTTATTACCGATGACTTTACATTCATGCAGCTACATGCATCACAACCTCTGAAGTTTGTTGATTTAATTCTCTCAATCCACAATTCAGAATATGGTATTTATGCAGATTTGCTTGCAAACTAATCTGTAATTCATCTAAAAACTATTATTTCAAGCAAGCTAGACTGAAAAACAACCTTTCATGTTTTTATCCGTATTCAGCACATTTCTCAGGGGCTTCCTCTATTTTGCGCATTCCTTACAAAGCTTTGCAAAAGCTGCCAGATAAACCAGGATTTAAGACTTATTCATCATTAATACCCAAGATTCATGGGAATTTGTTCGGATTATCACAGTTTTGAGTCAGGAAAACACTATGTTTATCTTGTTTAATGATAAAATCTGCCCTGAGGGACTCGGCTACACAAGGGTTTAACCCTCTTTTCTCATTCACAGAAATACAACACATCCAGAAAATTCATATTAATGTAAGTATATAATTAAAGTAATCTCTTTAGAGAGTGACAAATAAAAAGTGACTATTCCATATTAAGTTTGGCAACTGAATAGCTTGTTCTATTTTCAGCACATTATTATAAAAAATCATGGTTCAAAAGTTTACTTTAAAACCTCTAATAGAAAGCCACCAGTAGTAGAACGCCACCTCTGATCAAGCTCACCCAAGATGGAACAGTTTAAAAACTGAGAAAGAGGTTTAATGGTATATTTATGTATTTAGTTACATTTAGTTTTCTCAAATTCAACAAATGTCTTTGGACTGTGTGATGAAACGGGACATCTGGAGGCTGGAGAAAGCCCAAAGAAGCACGGCCGATAACATGCATTAACTTAGACTAAAGTTCCTGTTCTATTATGTTGAAAGGTGAAAGTAAAATTATTTATCTCGTATTTTCAAATCCAGAAAATCCAGAATGTCTAATTGATACATACAAGTCTTTTAGTCATATTTGAACTATCAGATGGTTTTTTTTTTTTAATACGGTATACTGTACTGAAGTTTTTCGACAAGTACATTTTTCTTTGTTGTCTTTTTTCCGATACCAATGTCTTCTCTGTGTTCTTTGGAGGAACAAATGAGCAAGTGAAACAATTATGTAACAAGAGCATCAAAAACAAAAAACAGTTCTGTAAACAATAGCATCAAAAACAAAAAACAGACACTTTTTACCCATCATTCAGAACCATCAGCACAAAGACTTGTAATGTAAGAATGCCAGAGGAGACTGGTACAATTGAGTCGTTTCTACCTAGATTTATTTTCCTCTCTTCCTCTTCGTCAGAGAGTTTTGTTTTCCTAGCCACTGTCACTTCTGTTGCTGCTCACTGGTCATAGTCACGTTATAGCAACAGACATAATTGCAATAATTTTTCAAATTGACACAGATGCTTTTGGGACAATCTGCGACATGGGTAAAATCCACATATAAATAAACTGAACTTAAACTTATTGGGGGTAAATCATGGGTGCCTAAGGGATAACTTTTAAAAATTACAAAATTCTCAGTTTTTTAATCACTCTAAAAACACAAGTGAGTTTAATCCCAAATCAGTCTCCAGCCAAGGAGCAAGTTATTCAAAAGTGACCCAGGTGAACAAACTCAATTGAATAGTAACTAAATATGACATTTCCACCTTTCACTGTTGGAGGCCGCCAGCTATTGTTTGGTGTGAGCGGGCAAGAATACAGAAGCTATAACCCCCATTTGCTTTCAATGATGCCTTTAAGTTCACCACATGCAAACTGTGTTTCTGGATTAGACACAGGGGCTTTTATAATTGCAGCTTTAAAATCTATTTGATTCTAAGACCATTGGAGACGAAGGGCCACAGAGAACGCCCAACTCTCCCCGGGAAACTGAAGCCTGACTCAATTACATAAATATCAATTAGCAAGGAACAGGGGGATTGCGGTTGATCTGCCCCCAGAGAGGGTGAGTGAGAGCAGGGAGCAAGAGAGGAGGGGAGAGGGTTTGTGATGTGGAGCACCAGGGACTTCCAGATTTATTGTGGAGGAAAAAGCATTTTAATTTGTGTCACACTTAATATTCACTTTTCAAAATTTATTGTTATTTATTATTATGTTAAAATTTAATGTATAATTTATTTTTATCATATTAGATTTAGTTTAATTATCAACAAGCACTGCTTAATAATTTCCCCATGATAACATATTTGTCAGAAATCAATTCCTATTGTCCGAATTGATTGTGAATTATAATTTTTAATACTAACTTTAAAAATACATGTATTTTAATCCACTTTTAAATAAAAACATCTATGAGTGTTCAACAATATTATAAAGATACATAAATATGGCCCAAATGCACAGGAAAATGAACATCCGAGACACTGCAGTTTAATTTAATTTGGGCTGATCTTTAGATTGTTGAGAGTGGAAGTCCAAAAAAAAAAAAAAAAATAATTGTAAGAATTCTGTAAATTCTATGACAATATAAACTTTGGATTGATGGGGAAGATTTTCTCCCACTGGTGGGCCGCTCTTTCATGTCTAATAGGACGATTGGCTAATAAGGCTGACAGTTAAGAGGATTATGATTCGTATTGGGCTGTGCCTGATAGTTCCCTAAGCACATAGGACAGAATCTCCCTCACTGTCAAAATCCATATATTCAAAACTGATCAGCACTATAGGGCCTTTATCGTTCACAGCTTGTGGGATTTGGCCCCCCAGTAGCTGCTCTCTATCGCTCTAATAAAGAGCAATAGGATGGGGGCTATTTTGATATCGCTATTGAGTAGTAATGGGGTATCAGTGGGGGTCTCTTCTACAGCAATGCGGTGAGAAAACCCCGGCCCCATTAATCCACAGCTCTGGGAGGGTGAGATTGCAGAATCCAGTCACAGTTTGGATGAGTGTAGAGGTGTGAGAAGTGGCTTACGGAACAAATCATGGGGAATGGAGGCGTGTTTCCATACACAAAACTGCTTTATCAGTTCATGGTTGGGGATTTGAAGATATTAAGGTCTCTGCTAAGCATATGTAGCTTGCTTTAGACTTCTATTTGGAATATTCATGGAGTTTAGGTGATATTCTCATCCTGCACAGGGGGTCACCAGCAAAAGCAAAAATGTTTGACAATAAACAGACTTGGTCACAATTTTGTAATCTGTTATTATTGCAATTTAACCAACTGTGTCTGATAATAACACATTTTGACCTGGAAATGTAATAATTACGTAGCTTGCCTGTGACTCAGCACCAGAGAATGTTTGCAGCAACAATGATTGTGGGTTTCAGTCGCAGGGATGAAATAAAAAGAATAAAAATAAACTTTTTTTTTTTTTTTTGATTAGTGAAAGCCTGGATTCCCATGCAATAACAATACATTGTGTTTTCTCAACCCATTTTTTGTGCAAATCTGCAGAATCCCTAAAAACTTTTGCAAAATAAAATTGCATATTTAGTCATGCCAGACATTCTTGATGCCTCCTGATCAGTGACAGGTTCTGGAATAAAACATCTAATGCTCGAGGTGTTACTAAGATATCAAATGTAGAGAGTGTAAAAATGCAAAGAAAAGAACACTTTATGATGTATGTATGTATGTTATGTATCTTGAGCAAATAGTTAGGACAAATCCCAAGCTGGATCAACCAGAAAAAACATATGACTAACTTACACAGACTGGGTCAGTCTCTACCGCAGGTCCTCTGGCCTCTGTGGCGAGGTGTTAAGAATGAGCTTTAAGAAAGTATGATATGACACTAATCAGCTTGTGCGCTGCATTTATCCAGCATGCGATTCCAACTGAGCGCACACTTTCCCAGGAGCGGCCGTGAACAGGGCCATGACAAACTTTATTTAGCTGAGCAGGTGCCATGACCGACTGAGCCACGTGACTGACATGCCGTCTGCGGATCAACAAGTGAAGAGAGGAATTTCAGAGTCATAGTTCCTCAACTGAGGTGATATTGTTGAGGTTTGGTTAATTAGAACGCCTTGCTGCCCTTTTCTGTCCCTGGCTTGATTTACAACCTTTTTTGGCTTTAGCTGATTGCTGGCTAAACTTTATAAATGCTTTTCTGTCACAGCTGAAGCATTTTTCCCTTGTCTACAATTTTTTTCGCTGCTCTAAGCTTAATATCTCCACATCGATTGCTTCATATCCTCAGAGCCTCTCCTGTCTCACTTACTAATTCTCCCTTTTGGCCTTTTCATCCGGATTGTGCACGATGAGGTGGCGAAAAAAAGGAAAAGAAATCAATAACATGGGCCAAGTGGGAGAGGTCAAAGTTCAACGGGGTCCCTGACTGATATGTCAAAAAAAAATGCTGGACTTTGAAACAAGAAACAGGGGGAGAGGCCACGGCTCGCGCCTTCCGGCAGGATGAATGGAGATCAAATTTAGAGACTTCGATCGAGTCGGTGTGTAGGTGAAGGGATATTAGACGAGGTTTTAGAGGGTTATCAGATCAGCCCTATTAGAGTGCGTCGGGGATGCTTTTGTCTGGCTTAGGGCCAACATGTGTCAGATACGAGGCCAAATGACAATCCAGGAAAAATATCTGACGTGCACTGATGGCTGACTCCTGCCCTCGAGAAAACCAACATTAGCACTGTGTGCAATGATTAGAGCCTAGCTAGAGATGGACTGAACTGTGTTACAGTCCTCAGGAAATAATAATAATAAGGTAATAACAATTTGGGTAATGACTTGTAACAATTTGGCTCAGCATAATTCATAGGAGTTATACTATAAAATGCATTATTAGTTTAATTGATAACATGAAAATAAAATGTATAAAATGCATTACTAATTTTATGTATATGCTAGTTTTATTTAATTTGAAACATTAAAACGTTTTGAAACATGTAAAATATATTTAATCCATAATGTAATTTTTTAATCCATAATTTAATCCAATATTTAATGAATTATGAAATGTCATATACATTTCAAAATGAACAATTTATTCCAGAAACTAAACGATACGTAACAATACAAAACTAAACGATAAATATTGTTTATCTGTATATTATAATCACTAAAGAAAGATGCCATTGTTTTATGTGGAGTAAACAATGTGATTCATATAAATCTAGACACTGGCATTTGGCCAAGTTTAAACTAGGGATAATTTTTTTGCTTTCTACAACCCTGTTGAAAAATGGGGAGATCGGGATTCTACATTCTCTGATCTAAAAATGTAATCACTCTTTGTAATCTCAGCAGTGCTGCCTAATCACAGGGATTTTCCATTGAGGAATTAACACGTTTTTTCTCAACCTGCTATGAATCTGTGTGTGTGTGTGTGTGTGTGTGTGTGTGTGTGTGTGTGTGTGTGTGCGTGTGTGTGTTCGGGCGAGCAAGAGAGAGAGACGGTGCTTGGGGTGGCTACAAATGAACTGGCGGTTAAGTGACTGACATCTTCATGATACGGGTAATTATCACCCCTGATGTTTTCAAATGAGTTGTACAGATCCATTTATCACTATTCTTGCTTAAGGATGTTTAGTTAAATTAAAAAAGAGGTGCAAATACATCCCGCCTGCGACTGCAAAAATCTATTTGTGAACCAAGATTCAATGTCTCAATATTCCCAGTGCAGTAATGATGCTCTTTACCCTCCTCACTGACTGTAAATCTATCAAAAGCAATCACTCGCTGGTAGCTGGCACTATTACCAAGCAGTGACGGGCAGAAAAGGTGCGCATGGAAGTACATAAATAGAGATGCTGGCCTGTGTTGGCTGGGGAGAAATCCATTTGCAATTTAAATGGAAATGTAATGATCCCACGGAGGCACTGAATTAGCCTCCTGATCAATTGATCATGTCAAGGACAAATAGGTAAACAAACATGGCCATTAATTCATACGCCTCCACCCTGCTGGGGAAGAGGGCTGGAGGATTACAGGGAAGAAGAGCAGGAGGTGTGGGGGAGGCAGGAGCGCTAACAAGGCCTTGACAGGCGCTCAGCAAGCGAGTGGGACTGTCAGTTCATTTCTACCCCACTGGGACGGACCAGCCCACCTCTTTACATGGGCAGTTGGGCCCAGCAAGACTCTGTTCATTATCATGGGGGAAAGAAATGCTACATGAAGAGAGACGGAGAGAGGGTGGGAGATTCATGTGACATTTTGCGAGTATGTTAACTGCTGCCGGCCAATCAGGCTTAGGATCCGTGCCGACTTTGTCTGAATATAGACGAGGCGGATGCCACAGCTGTATCTGTGCCAGTCGCCCAATGACTGATCACCAGGATCCATTGACTGTTGGTTACAGTAACGGACACACATGGCAGTCTACATCTGTTCATAAGAAGAGAGAAAGTGAGATTGTCAATATGGCCACTAGGGAAATTATCAAAATTGTGCTCTGCATTTACCCATTCCCCATGAAGCTACACAAACAGTGAACACATACAAACCCGGAGCAGTGGGAAATTTCTTGCTCCAGGATCAACCAGATTGGGATTCGAACCTGCAACCTCTTTAACACAAAGTCTTGGTCCAAGTCCCATGGTGAGCTAAATTACCACAATTGCCACAATAACCCTTTCAAATTTCAACAATTCTGATGGGGTTAACTTTCAACCCCATCAGAATTGTCAAAAAAGCCATCAGGTTCTAAAGATCTGAGGCTAAATCAACAATTATCACAAAGGCAAATGCCGTAATTCTCTTAAATGACCATTGATCATTCCGCAGCCTCCTGGTGGAGACTTTCTGCCACACAATATCTTTTCCAATTGCCTCTGTCGATTAGCGTAATAAGAAGGAGATGAGAGGCTTCAACAGCACAACTGTCATTGAGTCAATCCAGACATCTTGATTACCACCAAATAACTCTGGCTAAAGTCAACCAGTCTCCAAGGAAAAGCTGCTTGACATTTTATTAGAAAACAGAAAAATGCAATTGAACTTTGCGATTAGCTGATGATATCTAATGAGCCCACAGTTAAAATGAGTTAGAAAACATTCAGACGAGTGTCAGCACACGCTTAGCTTGCTAATAGCTGCTAGCCATTTTTTTTTCCAGTGTTCTGCTAAATCTCCTCACGGTCCACATCTTAAACTTTGCCATACGAGTTTTTAAAAAGAGAGGATTATTTATATTTTAATAATAACCCAAAAAATGCCGTCCTCTTCTTGGTACACAGAGATCCGGCAGACATTTGAAGTACAAGTCAATAATGCAAGATGTAAAGGAAATGCCGACCAAGCACTTTAACAATGCCAGGAGCAGTGGAAAAGCTTTTTAAAAGGGCCATTTGTAAAACAAGGAGATAAAACCAGATTATGGGTCAACAATAACACAATCCCTTATGCTCATTCCCATAATACCCACAGAAGAAGGGGATTTATACTTATTGTGAGAAGCTAAGCATCAGGCAACCATACTGCGGAAAAACATTTTACAGTGAGGCCAGGTAATCCGGTATGGAGGTGGTTCAGACCGAGCATGGGTGATGAATGGAATGGAAGAAGAGGAAGTATTACAGTTATTGGAGAACTCAAATCTGGGCTTTCCTGGTTCTTTTAATACCAGAGCATCCCTCTCCTACATGCTCAATAGATTGCAGCAGATTGTTGCAGCAGAGAGCAGCCTAGTTGACTCTCTAATGACTCAATTGTTCTCTCTGTTTACGCTATTAAAAGAGTATTAGCTCCGTTAAGATGCCGATACCAAGGGTGGATGCAGTAGAAGGCCTAAATGCGGACCCCTGTGAAGAGCTCATCAGACTCAACGGCATTGCTGAGGCTTTTATTTGAGGTCCTAGCTATTTTATGGAAGATGAACCACATTAACGCCATCTCACGTCATGAACTGGTGATATAAACACCGGCAGACTGTACCAGAGCTTACTGCGTGAACTCCATGTAACCAAGATAGCTATCAGCCCCCCTGCCACGTTTTATTGCGATTATCCATCTAAAAGGCACAAATACGCTCATGGAAAAAGCTTTTGGGACTATTTCATTTCTTAAAGGATAAGACCATGAAGCAGAGAGACAGTGTGGGTACTTATGACCAACAGTTTCCTCAGGTATCCTCTTAAAGCCACTCATTGAGAGGATGATAAAAACTTTAGTCAGACGCAGAGAGTCTGCTTATTTGAATCCTGGGTCATGCTTTAAACCTCTTCGCCAAAGTGCCTCAATACGCATGAAGTGGTGAGAGCCAGATTACGGACTGATAGTACAAAGCCCAGAGCTGATACAGAGGGATTTGCCAAAGTAAAGACAGATGTTGTACCCGTGCGGAATAGAACAATCCATAGTCCGGGGCAAAGAGTTAATGGGGAAGTGTAGACTAGTCACAGGCAGATTTGCAACTTTTTAACCCATTTGAAAAACGATTTTGGTTGTATTACAGTCTGTGTCACTGCCTTTAAAGAACAGACTCGATCGACTCTATAAGCCGATATAAGAGGCTCTTCAAATGCCAACAATCCATCAAATTCTGAAATCAACCATTGAACATGTTAAACTATTTTGAAGGTTAGTTTGAGAACAACCTTAAGTCCAGTGATTAGCGCTGTCGCCTCACAGCAAGGAGAATAAATTTGAGATTGGCATTTGAGTATTGGTTGAGTCATTTCTGTGTAAAGTTTGCATGTTCTTCTTGAGCTCTTGAGGATTACAATACAATACATATTATACTAAAAAAATTATACTTTTTTCATATATATCAAAAAATGCTTTATAGTTAAAAAAGAAAAAACATGAATCACTAAGGAATTACTTTACATGTGTGTTTCAACTTGTGATTGGTCAGCCACCAGGGCTCTGATTGGCTCCAGCTCCCTCTTACTCAGAACTAGAAGACTCAGTTATGAAAAAAGATAAATACGGAAGCCCTACCCTTAGCCTAATATAACAGGATAATCAATGATGTACTTAAGTACAGTACAGTATTGGGAAACAGCTCCCGACTAAAGAAGGGCAATTGTGGTGCACTAATTAGAAAATCTGATTTGTGATTAAAAGGTTTTAGGATTGAATCCCTGACCGGTTAAAGACAGAACACACATTCTTTGGTACAAATAAAGTTACTAAGAGTATTCGGACACTGAATCCTATCAGCTCCCGAGCACGACAGCTTAAGGCTGACCAGTGCTGCGGATTTGTGTGTGCGTGCGTGCGTGTATCTTGCGCGCACATTATGGGTCAAAAGCGGAACACAGTTTTCTAGTATAGTTTCAACCTTTCCTTGCTTGTTTTCTTCAGTAACCAGACATGTATGTTATAGCAGATGGTTATTTCAAAATCTCTTGCGAGAATTAAATATTTTACATGCTTTGACAATCATTAGGACTGATTCTGAGGATGAAATTTTTGAAACCTTAATCAAAGGTTTAATCAAATGAACTAAAATGATGATTTTAAATTGAAAAACATGTACACAAATGTTACAATATGTAACAATAAGTGTTATTACATACTCACATTAAATTACAGAGAAAAATGCTTCCTAGAGAAAAATGTTTTATAAAATGCTTAATTCACTGATGCCTTAAAGATTGTAAATTAAATATCAATTATTCAGCGTTTTCATAGTAGATCAGGCGCTACTGATTTTACTTATTAGTAGCTCATTTTTTCCCACTCAATAGTAATCAAAGCCTTAAAGAGGAAGAGCAACCACTTTATCCCCATAATTACCCAATTATAGCCAAGAGCAACCATACCGATGATAATGATCTAATCTGTGTCCAGTCTATTGAAATACTGACACTGCCTTATTAATTATACACCAATGTTATTATATGGGTAATTACATACAGATAGAGGAACAGAGGATGGAGGATGGATGGATGGACGGATGGATACTCATCTTAGCTCCAACATGCAGCCACTCCTTGTCAAAACCAGTTAGCCCTTTTAAATAAAATGACTCCTGGTTCTTAACTCACAGTTCAACTTGAGCCTGAAATTTTTTAGTCTCTTGTTTTTCCTTTTCTTTTTATTTTTGCAGCAAAGGTGGATTAGGAGAGAGGAGCTTTTGTTTAGATAAAGCGAGGGATTAGGTAGAGATTTGCCCCCATAAAGTTGTGGGCTTGATGGGCCTTTTATCCCTCCATGTCGCTAAAGCTGTGTTGCTTCTGGATTAGGACGATACAATGGAGACCCTTGTGCTAGGGATCTGGGCCAAAGTGAATAAGACGGGAAAAGAAGAGAGGGAGAGAGAAAGTAAAGAGAGAGAGAGAGAGAGAGAGAGAGAGAGAGAGAGAGAGAGAGAGAGAGAGAGAGAGAGAGAGAGAGAGAGCAATACAAGAAGAAGGATGGTGGTATACTGACTAAGAGAAGGAAAGAATAGAGAGCAAGAATTTTGACAGCACTGCAGGTGAGAAACTTTTGGAGCTGGGATTTGTTAAGACGATCCTGGGATCTTGTCATAAGTGATGCGATTTACAGAGGTATCAGAGCTGCTAGAAGAAATAAAAATAAATGAAAAAGTACTGCCCCTTTAATACAGTTATCTAATTTAGCAAAGAAAAACGGTTTAAGATGAAGGCGCTGCTAATAACGTGTCCAAGAGATGGCTCCTGGCAAATTGCTTTGTTATTCTTGTCAAAAAAGGTCTCCTAGAAGCAGTCGATTTCATACCATACATCAAAATGATTAATTGCTCTGGGAAGAACAGATGCTGAAATACCCTTGGATTGAGCCTGAGAGGCTATACAGCTTTGTGGACTGTAACAGTAATGTATTCATGAAGTTGCAGAAACATCATTAGGTCTATTAATTAGCTAATAACCATCATCTCTCCCTTTGACAAACATGTGCTTTGCGTTGAGATAAAATTAGGAGAATGCAGTTAAACTCTGTATGTAAATAATTTAATTTATATTAATAGTAAATTTAATTTAATAATGTTTCGTAATGTTTTTTTTTAACAGTTGTGACAACAGTATTGACATAATAAAAAAAATGGTAAAGGCCACGTTGTGTGACACAGGTTTGAGATTTCTCGCGTTTTTTTTTTTTGCAGTTGTGAAGGTGGGTTTTCTCTCCGGGGCACTTTAAATGTAAGGCATTTAAACCCACAGACGCGCTGGACAGTAGTCGTCGTTTAAGCAGATTTAAAGAAGAGGCGCTGAGAGGAATTCTTTCTCACTTTAATTGCTTTAGAAACGCTTCTCACAAAAAGACATTGCCCAGATTTACCTCCCGTTAAAGTTCTTATTTCCACCGGTTCACAAGTTAATCTTCTTTCTTTCTCGGACTTGAAAACTAAGTGGCGAGAAAAAATAAGCTCTAGAAAGGTGTATATCATATATGTATAATAAAAATAAAATGTGTGTGTGTGTGTGTGTGTGTGTGTGTGTGTGTATATATTACATATTTATTTTGTATTATATATATTTATCTTATAATGATATATATTTAAAATCATTGCGATGTTGTTTTTAATAAAGAATGTCCAGTTTTACTTACATTTCGAGGTTTTTGTCGATAAATAAAATGAGCAAATTGTCAAAGTTAATAAATATAACAACATAACCATTATACGTAAAGAAAATTGTTATTCTTCGATTTTAACGCATTTTGCATGTTAGTGATACAGCAAAACATTAGCCGGCGAGCGAACATGATCACTTGACAAATATCCTCCATTTAAAAAAATGCTTAGAGCCAGTTTTATTTTTGTTATGTCACATATATCGATAATTTTAAATATACTACTCCATTTCATTAAATTCTTTGTCGATTGGAATTATTATTTTTGATGAAAACTGTGGACAGAGATAAAAGTCGGTTAGAGATTTTCCCCCTGGCTCGTTCTTTTCGAGCATCTTTAACAAATTATGCAAGCTTTACATTAAAAGGCTACTTTGCGCTGCCCTTAATTCCAACCTAAACGGTTTTGCTGCGGGAGAAGAAATCTTTTCTAAAAACCCTTCAAGAAGAGAAGGGCATTATTGTTTTAATCCTCTTACCGGCAGTCATTTCAAGACAGAGGTTTTTTTGGAGGCTGAAATAGCGTCTTGTCTCCCCTTATCCTCACCCAAATCCTCCAAGGCCGGGAGAGATTGTGAAGGCAGTATAGCCTGGCATCTATTAGAGATCTTTAAAGTCCCTTCAGCCTCTCCTGTGGTGGCATGACAAAGCCGAAAAGCAAACAAAACCAAAGCATGAGATATTCGTTTGTCTTGGAAAGAAATGAGAGCAATCGGAGAACTGAGACCTTGACCTCTATAGCTAAATTCTCGACCAAGTAAAACACAAGAATACACACAAGACAAATATTGGTATTTATACCTCGCATACTGTAAAAAAAAAAAAAACAATATCATCGAAATTTGATTTTTATTCCATAGTAATTTGCCTCTATATCTTAACAAGCAATTTCGTGAAGGACGCCCTATATTTATGATTACATTTACGACGTTAATTTTAAGATATTTTAAATATATAATAGATATTTACTGTACATCTTTACAAGCTAGATTAACAATTAGATCTAAGAGTTAGTCTAGTTTAGTAAGTCATTTTGCTACTTAAAAGCATAGTGAAATATAAATTGTACGCTGGTTGTGGGTCTCAGTAAGAATAAAATAAATTTTTCATATATGCAGGTCAGTGTTTATTTTACGTTTAGCCCATAAGCATATCTTAATTTGAATATTTTCATGGAATTCATAGTGGGTCGGCCTTAGTGCTCAAAAGCGCACGATTTAAGATTTAAAGCTAAGGGTCAACCTGCTAAATCCACAAGCAGACAGCAAAATTCTGTCTCATTTGAGTGACAGCTCCAGGCACCAGTAGAAAGCGTCCGTGCTGTTACGCGGAGCTCATAAAAATCCCTCCTTTAGCGGAGTGTGAAGAGATGGACGCAAAGTGCTGAGAAGAGCGAACAGGGAGCGATTTTGAGACGGCTGATGCTTAGCGGATACATCTGAATGGGCTCTTAGACTTTGAAAAACCAAAGGACGTCTGGGAAATACTTCGGGCGAAAACGAAACACACTACAAGACGCTGGATACAAGACCAAGGTAGGAAACCAAATAATCTGAAACATGACAAACGTTTATTAGTTAATTGTAGTTGTATCCTTGTTTATACATCTATTGACTTTTTAAATTATGTTTTTTCCTGAACTTGCTGTGTAATTACTTTTATTGTTGTGATAATTGTGTAGTTACTAGTATTATTAGTGTTATTGTTGTTGTCGTTATTTTTGTTTGTTGTATACGTTTGATATTATTTTTATTATTGTTGTTATTATTATTATCATCATCATCATTATAATTGTTATTGTTATCTGCAATTGTTTTAGCCCAAAAATAACTGCGTTTTAATTTATGCAGTGGCTTATTCACGGTAAAAAAAAAAAAAAAAAAAAAAAAAAAAAAAA